>JAEAOA010000381.1:137500-872500 GCA_016746295.1 Potamilus streckersoni | reverse complement strand
TACAAAATTTTGTTCGAGTCATAACGAAAAATATAGGTTCTTACAGAAGCTGAGAAAAGGTCAATAAAGCTAAACGAAAGTCTCTGACTGCGTATATTTCCATACGCCTGACTTTGTCATGAGGTTAGCTCAGTTTGTTACATTATTATTGAGGGTTTTTTTTCCTGATTTTGTAAGGCGTTTTTGTTTACCTGTAAAGCGACCCAATTGTTGTCCTTCACTCCTACCTGCTGCTCTTGATAGTCAATGGGAGTTAACCAAATATTTTATCCAGACCAATCTACGAGCGTATGTATAAATTAATATATAGAGTTTCGTTTCTTAAGTCAATAATATTTCCATCCTGATTTGTGAGTTTGAAATTCATTCTCCACAATAATGGATTATGTACACGTATGGAGACTTGATTTATTGGCTCAGATACAATAAGCCACCATGGCGGTGTTTGAATACTGGACGAATATAATATATATCCCTGCTGGGCCTGATTAGACTTAGAGAGGTCGACGTGGCAGCTACTGTCAATTATATCGCATACTAGATTCAGTGCGATGGTGGATGCTATATTAACAATATTAGGCGAGATGTGACGACCTGACCCATATGGGTCATTATTATATATGAGAATTGTTGGAAGTTGGAATTATTTTTTTTTCATGAATTACATATTCTTTTTAAATGTTCATCAATAAGATCACTAATATTTTTAACTTCTCGGAGTCAAATCCAGGTATTATAAATGTTGGCAGCTGTTCTTCTGTAATTCCGTAATAATTCAGAAATACTGTCTTAAATAATCGCTTATGACTTACACGCTAAATTGGGTCATATTCATTAACTATGTAAGAATTAGAAAATCTATCTGCCGGCACGTTTATTATTTTTTTTTTCTATGTCAACAATAGCCTTACTTACATATTCTAAGTCTGCTGCAACTTGATTTAGATGTTGTATTGTTTCAATTATCTGATTTTCTAAATCATCGTTATAAAAGTGTTGATGCTGGAAAGTAAATTTTTAAGGTCCTTTAACACGCGTTCATGTTCAGATTTAATCGGTCTTTATAATGAGTTAATTTGTTAAACATCAAGTGTTGATATTCTTGCTAAACCCTTCTTACCCGGATTAAAACTTATAATATAAGTATTATGCATATAATCACGATACGTAAGCTGTTGTAGTGCTCTCTATAGATGAATATTTTGTCTATATTCTGGAAGTTGTATAAATTTCTTAATATCTATTATGAAGTCGGATCGCTTTGGTTCTGCTGGAACCTGATAAACCGGTGCAACGTCAGGCCATCCTAACACTGATCTAATCGAACTTTGATAAATATCCAGAGCATGGTCAGGAGAATGTATTTAAATCACCGACGATAATGTTGGTTCATATAAAGTAATTGCTATCTTGAATTCTTTTTCGGTTATAGACATAATTCGGCGCTGAAATTCTTCATTGATTTGCTCTATCTGATATCTGCCAGTTGGAATGCTAACTACTTGCAAATCCGGAGTTCCATCAGATTTATTTTTATTTGCGAATACTAATGAATTATTTGGCTGTAGTCCACCAAATGGTTTTGCTCTAATATTAGGCCAGCTATAATAAACACGTAACTGAGATAATGCTATCTCTTTTACTGGAATTGCAGTTGGAAAGTTAACACTAAATTCAGAATTGGTCATACTTATCGATATCATAGTAGTTTTTGAAGAAGATGTATTAGTGACGATCTGCTGTAACAACTCTCTCTCTCTCTCTCTCTCTCTCTCTCTCTCTCTCTCTCTCTCGGCTTAATATCCAAACGATGCTCAGGCGCTGACATTATTGTTATTATTATTGTTTAATTCTCCATTTATTTTACTCTGGTTATTGTCACCAGAATCGTTAGTGGTTCTGAATGCTTCATCGTAGGTTTTAATTATCGTTACGAACTCCTCGTCAGATATTTTGCCATCACTGAGATACGATTAAATATACCTAGATAGTTTAGAGTAGGTTGCTGTTGCTGTATGCAACTTTATCATATATTCACGTAATTTATCATTGGCATGTGTAGTTATTTTTTGTAGCAATGATACTAAGAATACCTGCTATAGTCGTTGAAGTTGAAACAATAATTGTTATAATTGCTGGAGCTGTCATTGTTAGTGTCGATAATATTAATTCGGATCCAGCAACAATAGCAGAAACTGAGTACACAATTATATCAATGACAACCATACGTCTACGATATCTTTTTTTACTTTTTCTGTATAATGGTCAATGGCATTGATTAGTTTGGTCAAACATTCACATGCTTGAATATATCTATGACATTGAACGTCGATCGATGACGTAGTTGCTTGATCCATTATCATACTATGACGTCTGATAACTAATTGGCGGTGCTTCAGCCTCAAATTCCATACACCAATAATAATCAGCATATGTTAATTTCTTATCTGACGGTTCAAGTATAAATTCTTCGATATTTTTATTTATTTTTAAGGATATAACTCCAGATGAGTCATCAGTTGAATGACGCCATGGATATCTTGTAAATATACTAAACTTTGCGCCACTAAATAGTGATAATCTATATACACCTGTAACTTCTTCAGTATGTTTAATAGAATTATTCTGTAATGTCCATCTCTGTAAACCAGCATCAACTGCATACATAATATTTTTAATCTGCTTGTGAGGAATTTTAATTATACTCGTTTTATCAATAATGTCAGGAATTCCACTTATAATATCGTTCAATATTTCGTTAATATCAGCGAGTGTAATATCAACGTTTGATGGATCTCCAAAAAAAAAATTATTTTTAAGTGTGTTTATGTGTCTGCGAAAACTTAATAACGTATTCACCTGCTCGCTAAATCAGTTTTGAATGAGGCAATTTCATTAATGATTGGAATTTCGTTATCGTCGACATGTTGTAGCATCACTATTTGCAGTTAGATTTCCAAGGTCTGTAATTTTATTTTTGTTCATAATAACGTCTCCACTAAATACACCGCCAGTCGTCCTGACATAATCGTTAACTGACTTACCGGAATCTTGTAATTTCCCCTGATCAGTAAAAGTAACGATATTATCAGCAACTGCATTAGGAATTCGTATAAGTACATCTGGTAGCTGTATATTATTCGTATTTAATCGTCCTTGCTTATAATGAAAAATAACCACTTCATTTTGATCCACACTTGCAATATTAAATAAATCATCAATCTCATTCCGGAGCTGATCGAGGGTTGCATATTTAGATAAATCATATTTAGATAAATCACTCTGCTGCTGAACTTTACCACGAGCAGATCTTCCGTAAATATCTACCATTATATTTATTGATGTCTGTTTAAATGTACAGCATGGTATATACATGCACGACTTTATGAGGTAGATTTCCTGGATGTGCTAGGGATATAGCATTAAGTACATTACGTACTTATCGACCACATATTGGTGGATCAGTTAATGTTTGTGTTGGTAATGTAGAATACCAGATTGGAGCAGTATTATCACTGACATAATGAAGAAATTCTTTTGGTGGCGCTAATCCGTATGAATCAAAATAAATAATTCCACGTGGATCAGTTGCATACGCTACCCAGTGGGTACCTGGTACAGAGTTTGTATTGAGATTAATAATACCTGTTTCAGTATTGTTTGGTTGTTTTGGTAATTGATCGCGCATAAAAATACCTCTAAAGTTTTTTATTTTTAGTTTTTTAGCAGCATCGAGCAAATCAAAATTAGACATGGGCGATATCAATAAACTGTCCCTGGAAGTCTTAGATCTTTTCCGTACCATGAGAGCGGGGTCCCTGGTAATCTGAAGCCTTTTGCCTTTTTTAGATGCTCGTTTTATTACCTGTCCAGTTGCTCTTTTCAATGCTATTCCAGCAGCAGTTACAACAGCACCTAATGCAGCTGGCCCTTCAGCGGCTATTAATGCTGGTATAGCTACGAGAAGGGGAAATATACCACCCGTTTTAAAAGTATCTTTGATAGCGCTTGCAGAAAAATTAAATTTGACGCCTTTATTTGATCTTTTTCCTTCATTAATGTTTTTGAATTGACGATCGGTCAGCTATAATTTATTTGAACCACTCATCTGTTCCTTTTTCAACGATAATATTATTCCACAGTTATTATTTGATGCCGATTGCAGTCGTTTGACCTGACCAGGAGTCAGGGTAACATTAGCGTGTTTGTATGACATTTATTTTATTCATGAATGATCTAATTACGTGTTACATGTTTTCTTCTGGAGCATCAATGAATCTCATTCGTCCACCAACACCATCAAGGAGTATTGATTTATCGCTAAGTATTAAAGCAAATGCTCTGTAATTATCAATAGCTCCTATGCTTACACTAGCTCGAAAATGTATATCGACTACAGATTGTCTGTCTAAATCTAAATGTTCTATCGAAAAGTAATAAATCAGATATAAGGTTGTGAAATCTAGTTGTGATAATTGTAATCCAGTATAAACATTTTGATCACGGCCATTAAACATCATTAATCGATGATATGCACGTGCTACATGATTTTGATCGAAATTCAGTAATATATCCTCGGATGGTTCTTGATGTCCATTTATCCTTAATGAAATCTCAGAAACACCAAGACCGTCAAATATCACGTGACTGCGTGTTTGATCATTTACTCGTGCAGCATTTCGTAATACAATAAATATATGTCTGGGCGCAGAAACCCCTTGCTGTGAGGCAATTTGCCATGTAAATAAACCGTTAATATTACTCTGGATGACATCTGTGGTCATTGTCAGCCATGACAACATTGATTTACCCCATTGACTTATGAAAGATAATAATCGTTGTTCTTCAGATATTGATGAAGTTAATAATGTCATCCACAGAGAAAGTTTTGTAAGAATTACTCTGCCAGCATCACCGGCGGGTCTCCATATTGCATCATCGTCTATAGCCTTTCGTACTAGTACATTTGTATGTCTGGCTCCGAAAATGACTTTTCTGACATTTCTGCAGAATCCAAAAATATATGATAGTATAATTGCACCCGAAAATATTCTTCTATTTCCTTTTAACATCGCTCGATGTGATATAAATCCTAAATTGAAATCTTGATCTACATTAATAATCATTCTCTCTACGTCAGCTGGTGCACCTCTAGCAAAATTATGTGGTCGTCCTATTTCATATTGTTGGTACTCTGGAGAATCAGAGGAATCTTTTACAAACATAATTGATAGACCAGCTGATCTCCAATAATCATCACTGTATCTTGCAAGACCAAGAATTGTTGTAGCAACGTCAACATCTTTCTGAATTGATTCAAGTGCTATTGGGTCCCATCCTCTTCCTGGTGTTCATTAATGATGTAACTATCAGTGTCAAAATCCAGAGCAATACATTTTTCAGAAGGATGTGTAATCTACTGTGAAATAAATGCCTCCAAGGAATGTGAGATCTTCTGAGAAGACCTATACCAACTAGTCTTCTGAGAAAGAACTTGAGTGTGTCGTTCTACCAAAAAAAATGCAGCATCCCAAGAGTTTACAGGAAGAAATCACCAATCGTGTACGAATATACTCTAAAGAGGTACAAGTTAGCAAGTGAGCAGGCATCAAAATACCTCGTGGTTCAATTGTTCAGAGACCTCTTTTGTAATAGGCAAATAAACAAGATAGTGAATACATGGAATATTAACCTTGATTTTCTGAGCCAAAATCTCCAGCTAAACAATGAAGTAAAGTGTGCAGCGTATTTCAGTCTGGTTCGACCAGGTCTTGAGTGTGGAACCTTCATAATAAAGTTTTAAGACAAAGATGTTCAGATTAGAGCTGCTAGATTCACCACAAAAGGTATCGTACCACTAGCGTGTAATACAGAGTTGAACATCTCCAGTGGGAATCACTCGAACCACGGCGAAACAAGACCCTGCTGACCATGTTTTGCAAGTTGCAAAAATTTAGATGACATCGCAGCGGAAAGATACCTGACTCAGACATGTAGTCAAACTAGGACGAATCACTGGAATATGTTCCAGTTAAAGTCATCATCAACATATTGTTTCTAATTCAGCTTCTTCCCATGTACATTATGGACTTGGAACTAATTACCATCACTAATTGCAGAAGGTCATGAATTGATTACTCACAAGCAGGAGCTTTCCAAAATCACATTCTGATAGACTAGTGATTCTCAGGACTATGCTGGTTGAGCTTTATTATCGCCACTACGGTATCCGGATTGGTCTGAGTAGAAATGGTTGAAAACATACACTGACACTCATTTACTTATTTCTGCTTTTCCCATCATTACTCTTATGTCATATCACTTTCGTCATTACTTTATCTTAGACTTCCTGATGCTTAATATTCAGGTCTGACTGCTTCGACGTATTTAAAGATAGATGTATGATATATAATTTTCGTTTAACGTGTGTGCTAGCAATTACATTTCTTTCAGAGAAGTGCACTTTATGTTTGCTACCATTATTGGTTTTAAAGGACTGGTAAAAAAATCATTGAAGAAGTCAATATGGTAGCCTCCTAAGGCATTGGTTTTATGGTATCTCGATATTTGATGTTTTTGATTATTTTTCTGCTTAGCGCCACCTATCGTGTTCTTATCTTATATACGTTACATGGCGATAAGTAACTAGTTCTGCGTCAACAGTTCATTTCGTAAAAATGTGAAATGTGGGGATTGCTAACGGATACATAGTTTTAAAACTAACCCAAGAATATCAATATTTCAAAACAGTGTCCTTTTTCAGATATAATCATTATCTTGTTAAAATCGGTATAGCTGTAATGAATTGGTTAACAAGTTTGTCATCTGACAATGTCCAGTGATTTTAATGAAGAGATAGATCACATGAGTACCGTGTTTGTCAAGGACTAAGCGATCAAATCATGATCTTGGACAAACAGATATCAACGATGACTCTAGCAGGTATTAGGATCCATACTAGAATTCTATGGGCTGATGGTGACTGACTGGTACAAACAAAAACGTATAAAACAATATTTGTGTGACTATTGTGTGATGTCTAACACTGGGGCATCATGCCGCAAATATGTAGCATGATGTCCTAATCAGTCACATTATCTTGACACCATGACGACCAGTCCTAACACTAACATTTTAATGCTGAGCGTCAAGCGAGGCAGCTGTTAGTACCATTTTTGTAAGTCTTTAGTGTGACTCGACCTGGGATCGAACCCACGACCTCCCGCATCCGAGATGGACGCTCTAACAACTAGGCCACCGGAGCGGTTCACATATTAACATATTATCACAGATTGTAGTATTGGTCTGCAGATTGTTGTCAATGATGCAAAAGTTTCTGTCAAAACCAGCACCTGCACTGTAAAGCAAAATATAAAAAGTCAGCTTTTTAATGAACAATTGTTAAATGTCATTCTTACTTATACTTCTTTTACTATGTTGCTGCGAAGTGAGAGAAAATCCAATAAATAATTAGTTAATAAAACAGTGTCATAAAATCCTTCAAAATGGGGTTCTAGGTTGAAAACACAAGTCTTTATGATTATACATCTTTTTAGCATCCTTCCTAGATTAAAGAGACATTCTGTACTAAGTTGGTGTTTTATTATTGTTAACTCCTGACTGGAAGATTTTATCTTTCCGATTCTGTGCTGAATGCCATTCTTAAGAATGAGAGGAACAAGGTTTTACTGAATTATATATACTTACTACAGATTGCAGATTTACACAGAGAATGAGAGTTCGACTTGTCAGAGCAGAAGCACACTTTTTCAGTTATATGTTAATGAGACTTAAGACAGTTATCCCAGAAACAGTTATAACTGCAAGAGTCTTACATTGTAGGACTAGAGCACACGAAGCGATATACTGGATCAAGGAGAAATTCTTTTAAAAAGGAGCAGCAAAAACAAACTCTTAAGTTTGAAGTCTGTTATACAAGCTTTAGTCTCAGTGAAAGACTGGACAATTAAACAAGGGTATAATACTGAATGAAAGCACCAAAATACACACAAAAAAATCACAGACCGAAAATACAGATATTTTGTAAGATAAGACCGATGAAAATCAATGTATTATGATTTTTATGCGTTTGACAAAAAGCAATGTAAGATTTCATTTAGTGATTTTATAAGAATTATTTGCATTTTACTTTTTTGTTACGAGTCATTCGGTCGTACTTGATTGGACAGCTTTTCCAGCGTTTTGTATGTTTCTTACGTCTTTATTTACTTCTAAAACAAACAAACAAAAGTACTTGATATGTTTACCTAAAAATATTGAAAATATCGATTCTGAATTCTCGCAATCATATATCACTCTAACTGTTTAATTTATGACCGATTCCTGATTTATTATACCTGTCCAACAGAGGAAAATCAAGTACGACGAAGAGAATCATTACATGGATATCACCAGAAACTGGCAAAAAATAAATAGGCCTATTTTGGTATCGAAATCGCTTAAATTGATGTTCGTTTTGCTTATCCTTATTATTAAAACAACTACAAATTAGATAATACAATTGAAATACCACCTCCTCCCTCAAGGTAAATAACTTTTTTTGTCGGCTTTAGAGCACATTATTTCTGGGTTTCTAGTAACTAGAAGACACCAGGAAGACCAGTCCTAACACTAACCTATTAATGCTGAGCGCCAAGCGAGGCAGCTGTTAGTACCATCTTTGTAAGTCTTTAGTGTGACTCGACCGGGGATAAAACCCACGACCTCCCGCTCTAACCACTAGACCAGAGGAGCCGTCTAGATTATAGGGAACTTCGAAGATTCCCTGTATGACGTCACAGCTAAGCATTGGCAGAAGTCTGATTGGCAGAACCACTATGGCAACAAAGGAAGTTGATCCATATATCAGCTTAGGCCATTGAATAGACAGTGCTAATTGTACGTCTGGTACTAATGTTTTGATGTTGGATATATAATTTATATATATATATATATATATATATATATATATATATATATATATATATATATATATATATATATATATATATATATATATATATATATATATGGCTTTTACAGTTTTGGCATCAATCAATTTGATATACCTTTGGTATACTATTGACATAATAACAAATTATAATTCGTCCATGTGCAATATTATGCATATATAAATATTGGAAGTGTATACCGTTAATTCTAAACGTATAAATTAATGATGCATTTTATTCAATAATCATTAGCGTTAATTATCCCATTTTTTAAATGAATTTCAAAAGAAAAACTATTCCGCTGCAATCCTTTCCATTCAAAGGCAAATATGTGTATTAGCATGTGGTATAAATAAAATGTTTGTGCAGTATGGATGTTGTATCAATGTTATGCCACTCGCATACATTTTCATCAAACGGAAACATGGCTAACTTCATTTCCTTAGTATGTAATAGCTATGGACAATTATCCTTATCGTCATCATCATCATAAACCCAAGATGCAGAAAAAAAGAGGAAATAAACGTTGTTGTCAGGTTTATCATTGAACTTTACTTTTGCTTTGTTGATATTATATGCATAAAGAGTTAGAATATATATATATATATATATATATATATATATATATATATATATATATATATATATATATATATATATATATATATACATATATATATATATATATATATATATATATATATATATATATATACATATATATATACATACATATATTTATATATATATATATATTTATATATATATATATATATATATATATATATATATATACATATATATATATATACATATATATATATATATATATATATATACATATATATATATATATATATATATATAAATAAATACATAGATATATATATATATACATACATAAATATATACATACATATATATATACATATATAAATATATATATACATATATATATATATATATATATATATATATATATATATATATATATATATATATATATATATATATAGTAAACAAGCGTGTTCAATCGAATGTAGAGTAAGACTACTGTCTTTCTGACAACCGGACTAGGGAAGCCCCCACGTGATCATGCCTAATGACGTCACGGAGAAGTTCCCTATATGAACGATTTATTGGGATAGACCTAAAGATATCTACTGGAGGAAGAACATTTAAATGTGAAGTATGTAACAGACTGTTCAATCACATTGAAAGTCTGAATGTCCACTTTAGGATACACAACGGAGAAAAAACATTTAAATGTAAATTATGTGATAGAAGTTTTAGTAAGCTGGGAAGCCTTAAGAAGCACGTGCGGAAGCATACTGGAGGAAAACAATTTAACTGTGAAGTATGCGATGGAAGATTTAATCACAGTGCAAGTTTGAAAGACCAAATGAGGATACATGCTGGAGAAAAATCGTTTGAATGTGAAGTATGTGAAAAAAAATTTAGACAGAGTGGAAGTCTTAAAAAACACATGACAATACATAATGGAGAAAAATCATTTAAGTGTGAAGTATGTTTTGTAAGATTTAATTGCATACAAAGTTTGAAGGTGCACATGAGGACGCATAATGGTGAAAGAACATTCAAGTGTGAAGTAAGCAATAAAAGATTTAGTCACAGCAGATGTCAGAAGAACAACATTAGGATACATGCTGGAGAAAAACCATTTAAGTGTGAAGTATGTGATGGCCAATTTAGTCGCATTTTAACTCTGAAAAACCACACTAGGATCCATACAGGAGAAAAACCATTTCAGTGTGAAGTTTGCGAGAAAAGCTTTATTCTGAGAGGAGGTCTTAAGAAGCACATGAAAATACATACTGGAGAAAAACCATTCAAATGTGAATTATGTAATGGAAGGTTTAATCGCAGAGCAAATCTGAAGAGGCACGTAAAAATTCATACTGGAGAAAAACCGTTTAAATGTGGAATTTGCAATAAGAAGTTTAGTCGCAGTGAAAGTCTGAAGATCCACATAAGGATACATACTGGAGAAAAGCCATTCAAATGTGAAGTATGTGATGAAAGATTCAGTCAAAGTAGCACTCTGACAAAACACATATGGATACATACTGGAGAAAAGCCATTCAAATGTGAGATATGTGAAGAAAGATTTGGTGAGAGTAAAACCTTGAAAAATCACATTGAGAAACATACTGGGGAAAAACATTCAAATATGAAGTTAGCATCTCTGTGTTTAGTCACAGTGGAAATTTAAAGAATCACACGGGGACGTCATTAAAGGTTTCGTTACCTAAGACATCTGAAGGTACACAATGAGACGTACTGGAGAGCAACCGTTTAAAAGGTCATGTAATGAAAAACATGAACGGTCAGCTGATAAAATGTCGTAATCATAATCCAAAAGGTCGACTGTTTCCGATATTATAAGTCAGTTACTTCCTATATATCCTTGGCAATTGCACTTGGCTGCCATAATGTGATAAAAGTGCTACCAAACCAACTAATCAATAATAATAAAGTTATAGATATTTCCTAAATGATGTCATCGACCCCAGCTGGCAGATTTATTATTGTCATTATATAGTGCTTGGAAGTTGAAATGTATTCATTGAATCTCAAGATGCTATTTAACGCATAAAATTACATACATAAATAGAACAAAAATGAGACTTTCTGTTAGAATCTATAGTTATGTTTTATAAGTTGACTTGGCATCAATGTGTCATGTTAAAAATGGTAAATTTTGGTGATCGCATATAGAAGAAGCTGTCAGGTTGCCCATCATCCAGGTAAAATGGGCAGAATGACGTACGCTGGTGATCTTATTGGGAAGGATCTATAGAACGCGAGTAGAGACTCACTCGACAACTTGCTGATAAACAAAGTACAATATCATCTTCCTGGCTAAGAACATATCTGCGTACAAAGCCTACATCTTATAGTAAATATGCAGTACCATGTAACAAGAACCAGGGGCTGGGGCAGAACCTGAATGCCTTCCGTCCTGTTAAAATTAGGAACAAACTTTTCCCAAAGACTAGTAGTTTTCATTGCAATTAGATGATTATCATTATGTCCAAAAAAACCTTAAAAAAGCGGGGTTTCTGAACACTATCTCGTAGACGTCATGTTGAAACAGGAAGATAAGCATGCGTTATAATTTATAATTGAACATAATACGATAAAGATTGAATGTCAACTTTTTTTTAAAATATCAGTGTTACATGGGATACAGACACAAGCACAGACATTTACTATTGCAAGGGACAGCCAAATATGGCAACATTTATAGATTTTTCAAGTGTTAATCAGAAGATCATATGAAATTTTTTCTTTTGTTTTAAAATAATTTTAGTTTATCAAGATATTTTTTGAAGTCGGCACCAACATCCTTCAATGAATTTATTGAATAGTTTTTTAAAGTACCTTTTCTTACCCAATCTCAATCAATTTGCATAAAAATGATTCAATAGTTTTTAATATGATGCTGTAACTGTTTGTTGCTAATAATGTACTTCCCTACCTTTTGTTTTCTTTCTATGTTGTCATATGGTTTGCATCTTTTCTTGATTTTTTGTATCATTGTTTTCTCCAGTTGGCTAGTTTCTTGTGGGAATTAACACATATTCAAAAATTATAAGGACTGATAATCCAATGCATCTTTAGTTTTATTTATGTTTTTTTGGGATTTGATGATATTTGTTATTTTAACAGACTGCAAAATGCATAAATCCAGTAGAAAATATGAAATTACATCTACATTAAATTAAAGAAACTTATCTGTAGTATTCAAACAATCGACATATCGAAAGTAAAAAGTTCTTTATGTCTTTCTATCCTTTTTCAAGTCATAAATGAGTTAACGTCCATTATGTATTATCATACCTAGAAATTCACTGTAAGATATGTTCCACTTAACATCTCTACATCGACTTAACGAATTACTATGTTACTATGACTGTTTAAATGATGACACTGACAAAATATTTATGATAAATATGACACACATAAAGAGTATCACATGCACTAGCAAGACACTTAGCATTGTGTATTGTTGTCTATTCTTACGTCAGAATTGATTGTCATTTTCAATTAACATCCACATCAGAAATTAAATCTAAGAGTATTTAAAGATAATGTAAAAAGTTACAGTGTGTTGAACAGCAGATTCAATGACAAGAGCTGTAAAAGTACGTTAACATTCTTGCCTGGTCGTATTACAAACCATAATAGGAAACTGATATTTATGAAGAAGAGTTATAAAAGGGGAGACAAATCAAAAAGGGCTACTGTAAGTGACTGTACCAATGGTAACAGCACAATAACATTTGAGTGATTGCCTTGAGTATACGTTATAATTGCAACCATGTGGACGATTTTACCAGGCTTTCCTCCACTAGTTATATAGGCCTCCGTATGCTGCCTATCGTATGCTGAAATATGACGTAAAACCGTTAACAACAAAGCACTCTAATCATATCAAGATGTAATGAACATATACATTCCCCTAAAGCCTAAACAGGTGCAAAATGAAACACTTTTTCTCATATGTTCGACAAAGTGTAAGACAATGCACATGAAGATATTTCACAATGCCTATCAATAATGTAATGTACATTTCCCTATTAAAGCAGTAGTTATAAGATCAGGTGAGATGCATCATTATGGTCCTTTTAATCCTTTGTTACTGATACAGGTCAGAGTCGTCTGTAGCCACTGACGTTACCATCAAATAACACTTGATTGCATGATTTACGCAAGTGCACGTGAGCACGCGAAGCAAAGTTACCAATAGGTCCCCTTCAAAGTCGCCTGGGATAGAAGCCATTAACCTAGTTCGGTAATCAAATAAACGACTAGGATACCATATGATTGATGATTATTGTTCCTACTCCCGCAACCATACGAATGTAGCCTTATAAGTGAAATTCTTACAAGGAGCTACAATGCCTCCATTTGTAAATAAAGTACTTGTTTTTGGTCACTAATACCCATGTTCTGTGTCAGTGTGTGAAGTTGTTAGTTTTCAATGTCAACAAGCACAATTTTAAATTCAGCAATTATAACCGTTTTGTCGATTGCCAACAGGTACAGTATACCTGTTGTATTGCTTGCACCGCTGTGATATGTTCCAAATAGATATTCTTGTACACATGCACAGCGAGATTACTTTATCAGCATTTTCAGAGAATCGATTCACCTACAAAAACAAATCCGATACTGTACCCGTGGAGATCCAACATGTGTCTGTCCAGTTCCAAAATTGTAAAACAAAAATATGTCAACCGGCCAGTGTGGCATGAAAGAGAGTAATTAATAGATCACTCTGTTTCCCATTTCTGGAAAGCTCTTACAAGATGTAAACTCGGCCAATGTGATATTCGTGGGACGATCCAACAAATCGCTATAAATGATTAATATGCCATCTGTGATAAACGCTAGGGCGCACGATTGGTAAAGACAAAACACAGCAAATCATGGTATTTTGATAAATCACATCAAGTGCATCGCTGATAAAAGAGATCAAGGTAATGCTCTGGGTTTTATTTGCAATAAAACACTGCATCACTGAATGGATTTTGCAAAGAATCATTTCACAATTTATCAATAGTTTTACATACATCAATAAATTCATATATCAACTGGCAAAATAATGTCATTGGTCAGCAACTGTTACCACGGCATCACTAATGAATACTGGTGCGTTGCTGCCCACTTGAACTGATCACTTGAGTGTTTCAAAATGATAAACAAGATCGTGAAGTCACACAGTCTTCCAATGCCTTTAAATATTTTGTTTCAGTTCTGCTTATTGTTTCTGTTTATATGCAAGTCTTTGTTTCGTAATGCTCATTTTCTTGTTTTCTTCTGGCATATTTGTTTTGTTCTCTTCGAAGTCTGCCCTATCTATTTTACTTTTTCTTACCATATGCCAACAGCTCTTCTTTTCTCTTTGATTGGTTTTAGTACATGTAGAGATGTAATCATGGCTTTTTTAATGTTGCTGTTTTACCAATGTGAGTGAAGATGGAATGGGTGAAGGTGTAACTGCACGTCTTTTTTTCAGTTTCTCCACATCTGTATGTTTGCCAACAGCATGACTTACAACGATAAGCTGGTGATCGTGTTCAATATGTTTTAGCCTTGGCGTTTTCAGCATTGGGATGTACACGGAGTGTGGTGGCAATGGAAGATTATCAAGTGCCTCTGATGTCTTTATGAGGGCGAAGGGTGTCTTCTCTGATTGCAGCAACTGTCCGTTAATTTTTTCACGACATACTTGGATTCTCGTAATCGCATCTGGCAATTTTGCGATAAATTTGGCTGTCCTGACAATCAGACCAGGTTTTTTGTTTGTTCCCATGATCAAGTTGGTGCTTTGAGCGATTTTTCGTATCTGTTCCTCTATTTACAATTCGTTTCGGACATTGACAAAATCCTATATATCGCGTCAATGCTGCATGTTACAGAATTGTATAAATCAATCGTCTTCATCGGTCACTGTCATCTCTGTTTGCGTGAGTTCAAGTCTAAGGCTTGGCCACTGTTGATTTGTCTGTAATCTCATTAGTTTCCCGTGGGTTAGCGATTATTACCGATATTTTATCAGGTTTTTCTTCCACCAGTAATTCTGGCCGCCATGCTAGCTTTTGCGTGCTGTTAAAGTCAAAACGATATGTTACCGACATGATCTCTCATACAAAGCATCGAGTGATATATGTGTGCCTCAACCTACTTATATAGATTTCGGTCACGACTTCAACGCGATTCCGAGGCCAGATGTCGGAGAAAGAATCGCCAGACAGATCGTCAAGGCGGGGATGAATGAATTTTTTTTTACCTTACTTCCTGCTCGCTGGCCAATCATTAGAGGAAAGCATATTGGTAGAATAAACATGGACCAATTTTTCAAAGGTACGTGATTTTTGGTGGGTGACGCTGTTATTGAAAAGTTAGCGAGTAAAGCAAAAAGAACAAACGTTTGTACCAATGCCAAGAAAGATTGCCCGTAGTTTGATGTGAAAACGCCGAACAAAGTTCATAAAGCTCATATTTTGTTTCTCCCGTATGATCATGTGCGCGTTGCTACAAATGAAGTTATTGGCATTTAAACATACAGTATTGCAGATGCCCTTAAACGTATTTACACACTTTCATCACAAACATAGCGCCTGGGTAAAGAACTTCTCAGAGCTGTTGATGCTTTCTTAATAAAACAGACATTGCGACGAGTCCGTTATGGAATTAAGTGTACACTTACGGGAAGATTATTCCAACAACAATAAGCACATGAATTCTAAATGAATATTTAAGTGATGTTTCGTGACTTACACGAATCATATATGCATAAATAATGACACCGTACGCATGATTGAGTTAAATCCGTCGACGAATGGACAGAAGTCTGTCACCATTATCTACACAACAATTTTGCAACCTACAGCGTTCAACCCAATTGGAAATAATTTATTTCGGTATCTACATACACAGGCACATCCGCACCAACATTGGCCAGTTTTGTAAACTTCAGCTTAGCTTTTTAGCCGCGTACAGCAACGAGACTGACATCGATGACATTGCGTGACTCAAATACCATAGCCACAATCCTTTGGAACAGTTTGTCTTGGTAGCTTTTGCTCGATTCTCAATGCAACACTTTGGGACAGCAAAATTGTATCCATCTACTATAAGATTGCTGGCCTTTGCGTAGCAACGACTCGCCATGAAAACCTCAGCTTTGATTCCATGTTTTAAGGTCTCTGAGCTGTTCCAAATCGACCATGCTTTTATACAACAATGCGTCCCAGGTGATTCCTGCATGACTTCCCACTAGCAAATTCATGTCTTTATTGCTCAGATTTACAGTAACGTGAACGTTTAAAAAAAATATGCACTTGCTGTTGATTTAAGGGTTAAAATATATGCTGTAGAACGCTTTAGTAATAAAATTCCAGCAGCAGGGAGGGTGAATCCTGCAAATTTTTGCGACAAAATCGATTAAAGCCTCAGAATGCCAAATGGAACCTTCCTACGAAATCTCATATTTTAACCAAAAAAAAATAAAGACCCCATTTTACAAATGGAGCCTTAGCGATTTTGTCGCAAATACATTGTCATAACCACCCTCAAATTGCTGCCATCTACGTCGCAAATATGTTGTCATCTCACCCTCCCTGCTGCTGATTAATACAAATTATTTAACCAAATATTTGATCAAGTCCAATACGATATCGTGACCGAGGGTCATGTAAATTTATTGTTATAAATCCATATGGGACTGACTGAGCATGACTAAAGTAATTTTTAAATCCATTGAAGTCCATATCGGAACACCATGTTTGCCAAATATTTCGTAGCGTATGTGTATCAACGCCATTGAATACAGCAAGAATATTGCAGTTATCGCGAATCACTTTTGGAATTTGAGTATATCGTTGAGTGACATATATCACGTCAGTGTTTTTATGCCTACCTCGGGAAAATATTCTAGCAGGGTTCTTTTGATTATCTAACATTACATCATCGTACACTACAAGATTGTTTATGTCTCCATCGAGATCTTCTACTGATGGTGCATCATTAATATCAGTAATAAAGTCGATTACACTTTCACCTTTAATTTCTGATGCATTTTCATTATAATCTTTTAGCACTTCATAGCACCGTTGATCATCTACGGATGGGGCAACTAAATATAATTTATCCCACTTCATAAATCGCATTATCAAATTAAGCAGTAATTGTGTTTTGCCTGATCCAGATGGTCCGATTATAATGGCACGGACAGAATTCGGATGCGCTGCGTGGTGTTTTACCGGTTCTCTTCTTTTAGTCGCTGAAAAATCAATTATATTCATAACGCTATATATAAATTATGGATCTATATTGTGTTAAGTGTAAACAGCGTACTGATACAACCGATCAGACAACCATTACAACTAAAAACAATAGACTAGCGCTTACTGGTAAGTGTGTAACATGTGGTACAAAAAAATTTAGATTTGTTAAAAAAAAAAACAACTCGGAGGTGATATTGCCGCAAAACTTGGAAAACTCCCCGGAACCCCATGGGCAAAATACCCCGGAGAAAAACACCTTCCAGGATATAGCTACTGTGGTCCCGGAACGAGATTAGATATCAGACTTGATGATCAAAATCAGCCCCGGCCTGGTGAGTATCCAATAAATGCTATTGATAAGGCATGTCATGCTCATGATGTTGCATATAAAAGCAATAATTTGCAACAAAGACATATCGCGGATGTAAGATTAATTCATGCGTTAAATGCTATTCCCGATAAATCATTCAAAGAAAAATTGGCTTCATAGTTGGTCAAATCAGCTATGAAAGGCAAATTAGTGTTAGGTGCTGGTAATTGAAAACACCAGTGTTTTTATAGTATGGAATCTATTTATTATTCTCCGAAAGGATACTGGAAGGGTAAAGCAGCAATCAGTAAACTCGCTAACGCTGCAAAAGTGAAAAAAATCCACTGCAAAAGATTGGTTATCCAAACAAGCTATATGGCAAATTTATCTACCACCGCCTAAACAAATTAATTATTCTCATTTTGATGTTACCGTACCCAATGAAGTTCATCAGGCTGATTTATTGTTTTTACCACATGACCATGGTTACAAATACGCGCTAACTGTAGTTGATATTGCGAGTCGATTTAAACAAGTAGAACCATTGAAAACAAAGTCAGCTTCTGAAGTCGCTTCTGCATTTGAAAGGATTTATAGACGAGGTCCTCTAAGATGGCCAAATCTATTACAAGTTGATCCTGGCAAAGAGTTTCAAGGTGCTGTTCTATCAACAATGAAAACTCATAGTGTTACAATACGACGGGGACATACTGCGTTACATCGTGATCAGGCAATTGTAGAACGATTTAATCGAACTCTTGCAGAACGGTTATTTGGATATCAATATGCAAAAGAATTCATCCAAGAAAAACGATCTCGTGAATGGGTCCGAAGATTACCGAGTGTAGTTGCAGCGTTAAATAACGAGATTACTCGAACTATTAATATGAAACCAAATATTGCAATAAAAAAGAATATATTCCCGAACAACCACAGCGGGTTAGCACTCAGCCACTTCTCGGTGATGTTACTGTGAGATATTTATACGAACCAGGAGAGCTTGAAGGTGGTAAAAGAAGAGCTACTGATCCTATATGGAGTGTTACTACGCATAAAATTTCAACCATAACGCGATCAACTGGTAGACCTCCAATCTACAGATTGGATTCAACTGCACCTCAGCGTGGTTTTACACGCGAACAACTACAAGTCATTCCGGACGATACTCAATTACCGCCACATGGTCTTAACTAGCTCAGTTACGTCTATTACACTCAAGACAGGTCAACATCACATTGTTTCTGACATGACCAAGACTGTTATTTTTTCTGTCTACGGTGAATTGTCGAGGGTCTTTATCCGAATACTGCCAGTGCATTATACAATTGCAACTGGCGCAGTGATTATTCTGTTGTTCTTTTAATGCGATTATTACTTCAGCATCAATATCAAATTCTCGTTGTTTTTTTTGTCCTGCTGTTTGTAACCAGAGAGTTTTTTTTATTAATGATGCTAATATCAGTGTTGTCATCGTTTGCATTAAAATCATCATCGAAAACAATCCTTCGTAGTTGATTTATTCGTCGTACTCTGGACACTGCGAGATAGACTAAATTTGACCATTCAATGCGATTATCAACTATCCAGACAATTGTATCCGTGATGGTTAATCCTTGTGACGAGTGTATTGTTGTTACAAAACCAAGCGTCCATGGTGATTTATCAGCGCATAATGCATCTTCTACAGTATTGATATCAACTAGCACAATATCATTTAACACTAGAATCTGTTTCTCCGTCTGGCCTGGAATTTCAACTTCAATATTCTGCTTTCGTGTGTCCAATGGTCTATAACACAATGGTACTGGAAACGTTGGGAATTTTTTCTTGTGTAGCTCAAACAACTTTTTCTGAAGTGCGTCTCTGACTATCTTTCTACTTGCTACTACAAAATCATTTGGTTTCCATGTTTCCCAAAAATCATTCAAAGGCGTTTCAGAAATTATTTCACGCGCTACTTCACATTGAATTCTATCGGGTTGTAATCTAATTAGTTTTTTAAACTCACGTAACTGCTCATCGAGTGCTCTATAGTCAGTATCAATTTCTTCGTAATAATCAACAAATCCTTTTAACCAATTATGTGGACTTCTACCAACAAATGGTGGTGGTTGACATTGATCACCGCACAATATAACTTTTGTATTATTTTGCAATAACCAATCAAGAAACATTTTTAATACATCTTCTGAAACAGTACATGCTTCATCCCAAATAATAACCGCTGGAATAAATTTCTCACCCATTCGCTCAGGAGTCCAAGCATCACCCTTGTATCGAAAAAAACTATGATACGTGCAAGCTTCAACATTTCGTTGTTTGATCTCTCTCGCTAGTCTATGGGTTGGTGTGAGTACAATCATGGACGTTCTCTCTCGATATAATTCTATCGCACGTGTTGTCTTTCCAGATCCACCACAACCGTTTAAATAAACTGTTTTATATCTACAAATTGGATCTGATATCGGTGGTGCTTTAGACATAGAAAATCCTTCGGGTTTTTCAATGATAGAATTATCGTTCTTCAGGTAACTGCTTTTAATCTCAAGGTCTGCTGATTCAGAATAATTGCATTGTATTTCATGTTTAATTCGCCATGTTCCCCAAGTCTCTTCGCTATTAGTAAATTTAGTTATCTCTTTGATATATTTTTTATCGACATACATTGAATCAATTGCAACTCTGACTGCTATACTAGGAAATCTATTTATCATTGCAAATAAATTGATAGATGCATAACCCAGCATAGAAGCTCTCAAATGTAGATATGCAGAGCTTTCTCCATCACTGTAAGTAACAATTCTACCTAACTTTGTTTTATTGGACAAGAAGGCTGTTTTACAATTTGCGTATCTATTTTTCTCTACTGCATCTTTAATAACGAAGTCGTATTCGGCATCATCTATAATCAATCGTGAGGATTGTCTTTTAAAGTTGATTTTTTTTCCACCTTGTGTAAATTTACCGATTATTCTTCGGCCGAGATCCTTTGCTTCACTATTTCGTTGATTAAATATCTTTTTTGACCATTCAATGATGTACTCCTCGTCAGCATCAATATGTTTTCTAGACTTATCGATTATACTATCAAGACATTCTGGTTCTGGTAACCAGACATTGGTTTGTTTTTGATATGAGATAATCGCTTCGCTGACAATCAACGAAACTAACATTTTACAATCAATCATATATCGCAATAACACTATTGGTAACCACATCCTTTCAGCCATGTGTCTACCAATCCAAACATAACAACACGGATGAAGTCCTTCAGCGAATTCAAATGATACTACGCGAGCAAAACCGGTCAAATCAAAATCAGGCAGTGGTCCATTAATAGCAAGGCGAGTCATTTCATGTGTGGGATGTCCAAACCGTTTAAAATTCTCACCAGCGAATCCATATCCTAGAAAACTTCCTGGATAACCGGCAACAATATCAACTGATATCATACTTTCACGATTGTATTTAACGTTCCATAGACCGCCATGATAATATTCCAAACAGCTGGATTGAACATCCTGTAAAAACTCTTTTCGTGTTGGTTTCCAATTATTTTTCTTTCTTGCAAAATGAGCTGCAACTGATGGAATTGTAAAACAATTTGTAAGTAACTGTTCGTAATCTTCGGATTTTCCATTAAAAACGCTAGCGTTTTCACTGAGACTTATTGCTAGATTTTTCATCCTATTATGTAGACTTTCACTGCGATATAATTCACCGTTAGGTTTCACAAATTGATTGAATTGACATTCTTCATCTTCAAAACTATGAAGTAGCCATACTGATACAGGGTCGTTTTAACACAAACTAGCAATAGCATCGAATAATCTTTCTTCAGTGAGAATACCATCCTTGGTGAATTCTTCTGGGATATACTTCACTGTTCTGTCTCGCGGGAATATTGTAACCGCGGATGTCCATGCGTGTTTGTTATGATCAATAATTTTGATTGGAGCTCCGTTTTTATTGTATTTTGATTCGTATAATACTTCGCCAGTTATCGTTAAAACGGTTATCGGAAATCTCAACGACTTTTCCAATCTAGCTATATCGGAAATAGTTGCTCCGTTCTCTTTCACTGTTAGCTCCCATTCATCTATTTTTTTATGTCTTAGATCGGTTAATTTATTCCCACGGAGTGCATTTGTAAAGTGTTCTATGACTCATTGTTCCACACAATTGAGTGGCTTTTCCACTGACGTTGACTGTTTCATTGGTGCTAGTTTTCCAATGTCAGGTTTCTTATTTAACGGATACATCCCATAAACGATTGCTGTTTCTGGATACGCTTTTTCATAGTATGGTTTATCAATTCCAGTTAACAGCCCTGGTCTGGAATCACGGCTAACAATGACTGTTGTCCTATCTTTGAGAATTGGCTCAAATTTGTCTCTTATAACCCATTCGCCCGATTCTAAATTGATAATGAATTTCACTCTGAGAAAATACCGTTTATTGCCAAGTTGTGATAGTATCATAGCTGCTGTTTCATCATTCATTCTAGCATCAACAACACCATCGATTTTAAATGTTGACCAGGTGTGTGATGCACCGTCCTGTTTAAACTCATTAACACAATCTCGTATTTTTCTAATCAGACTTCTATTATTTATTCTCTCTTTTGGTACATCTTCGAGAGTTCTATCAAGATTGAATTTAATATTTTTCCAAGGCTTGATTGTCGATAATCTCTTGAATTCTTCATTCATATAAATAAGACAAGTATTTAAATAGAAAATTTTGTTTATATATAATGAATCACTGCAAATGGCTTATGATTGGATCAGTAACCCCATGCAATAAATCGTGTAGAGGTGAATTCTGTGGACATCACTTACAGAGTGTCAGAAATAATTCGACAGGCCCGTCCCCATGCATAAATTGTGGGGTGGGTGTGAGAGGAAAATCACAATTATGTATCAATTGTGGGGGTAAGCGGTTTAGAGAATTGAAACGTTATTATGATAAACGAATAAAAAACGCTATCATTGACCCTAACCATGACTCTGTCAAAGACAAAATCATAAAAACCCCTCAAGACTACATTAATAGATTTATAATTAAAGCAAATAATGAATTAGACAAATAGTATTATTATATATAAATGGAGCAAGAATTCAGACCACGTCCAATACTCGTTAATTATGAAATATCTCGTAATGGTGTTGTTAGACACTGTAGACTGAAAAAACCAATTGGTTTTGTTAATAATCAGGGATACTTGCAATTTACTGCTGGAAGAAAGGGATATCTCTGTCATAGGGCAGTCTTTGAGTGTTATATGGGACCGATTAAAGATGGCTGTGTTATTGATCACATTGATTCTAATATTCAAAATAATTCTCTTGAAAATTTACAATGTATTTCTCAAAGCGAGAATACAAAAAGAGGAAAGACAGGGAAATACTCAAAACGACGCAAAGGGGGTTAAATCATTTGATACAACGACGAATGAAGAAAGAGTTTTTCATTCAATGAATGCTGCGGGAAAATATTTTGGAATATGTATTCCTTCAGTACAAAGAGTTGCTGAAGGGATTTATCAAACAGCTATCTCAAAGAAAAATGAACATAGAATAAAGTTTTCCTATTTACAAGATAACTCTCAATAGTGAGTTATGCTATTTTAGTCATTTTTGCATGATTTTACCATTCAGATCAATTACCATAGGGCAAAACACTAAAAACGTTTCGCGCGTTAATATCATTGTGTACATATTTTTTTTTCAATATTTATTCGCAATATCCACGTATATATGCATTAAAAGAGTAAATGACAATAACTGGAACAGCCGGAACAGCCACATAGTAAATATAGTTATTGTACCGAAACGCGCGCGTGTAACACAAGACACTGGGTCAAGGTTCTATTAATAGATTTTTTAAAAATCCCAATTACAAAGACAGCGTTAACAGCGCTGTTTAGATTTTGTATGAAAATGAAATTACTTTGTAATGATAAATAAAATAGATTGTATGTGTGAAGTCAAAATAGTAAAGCGCATTACATGTAATTTAGTTTTTTAGTGTGGTAATAAAATTCAGAAAAATATCATTCTCGAATAGCAGGGTCTTGAATTGACAGGGATCCCCATAACAGAGTTATCTCGTCATGTAAATCCATTATTATTACGATTATTTAATCGTAATATTATAGAAATTAATAAAAAAATTACTATTATTTAACAGTTGTATTTCTTGTTTTAATGTTTTATTTAAATATTTAGCTTCCATTGAAATTACTACACAATATTCATTATGAAATGCTAGGAAAATAAATACACACCTACACATTGACACTGCAGTATTAGTCACCTTATATATAATATGAGCCGTAATAAGTTTGGGGCTTTAAACGAAGCCCAATTTGCCAATCAAAACTCCCACGCCATTGACATGGTGTGGTTGAATTTTTTCAACTGCAACCAGGGTTAATTTCTTGGGTTGCTTTTGTTTGGTAGATTGGGTGTAGGTCCGCCGCCCCGTCGTTTCATGTTTGTATCGTCCTGTACTGTCCCTATCATACCATCCTATCATCTCATTGTATATATATATATATATATATATATATATATATATATATATATATATATATATATATATATATATATATATATATATATATATATATATCATCCTATATGTAATGTACTGTCCCTAGTATATATATATAATCGCATTGTATATATACCATCCTATCATCTCATTGTAAATATTCATTCATTGTAAATATTCATTCATTGTAAATATTCATTCATTGGAAATATTCATTCATTGTATATATATATATATATATATATATATATATATATATATATATATATATATATATATATATATATATATATATATATATATATATATATATATATATATCATCTATATAATCGCATTGTATATTCTATATAATCGCATTGTATATATGTAATGTACTGTCCCCCCCACAACATATCTTCCGGAAGACCTAATATAGCATTTGTTACGTTAGAGCTTCCAATTGGGAGATCTATGTTTGTGGCCCTTGGGCTTATTTAATGCGAAGGCACTAAATGAGTTCCAAGAATGTGCTGTCCCCCCTCTGGGCCTCTTTGACGTCGTTTGGCGTGAAAGTGGTTTCCAAATGAGGCTTCATGTTATATGTTCAATGTTTGTAAAGAAATCACTTGGATTTCACGTCTAATACCCATATAACCCGCCCTTGAACTCGATTGGGGAGTTAGGGTATTGTATAAGTCTTTAATGTATGTGCCTTTCTTGCCTCGGAACTCGAAAGAGGAAGAGACAGGCATTGTATATGTTTTGTTTTGTTTTTTTTTTGTATATAAAAATATTTTAAAGATACAAATACATTAGTAGTATTATTCAATAAATGGAATTTCAAGATATTACATCTATCATCACAGAAATATCAAATTTAATAAATCAAGGAATCGTACTTTCTGAATTTTTGAATGAAGACAGACTTTTGAATGAATTTGAACAAATTGATATACAATTGAAACATGGAAGATATGTTCTATCTAAAATGTATTCACTGATAAAAAGAATCCAAAAAGCGGTTAATGCTTCTTTGTATAACAATGATATTAATTTATTCATTCGGCTATTTAGTATAGTTGAAGCAATTAGAAAGAAACGGGGAACAGTACCAAGTTCGGTCAGAGATTGCTTTGAAAGTGAAATCTATAAGACGTTTGATTGATGCAAGCATTGAAACCCACAATTGAAAAAACGTTAGCATTTCCAATAATGACATCAGAAGCATTAACTAACAGACTAGCCCGTGAGAGGTTAGCATTACTGAAAAAGTTTATACCAATTCGAGATAACGTGCGAGATAAACTACAACTTAGACAGCAAGCGCAGACTGACTTTTCTATTGGGAGCGAACAACTTTTTGCCCCTGTAAATAAAGCCATTAAAGATATGAAACTGGCAACAGAACGTGCTATATACGGCGACATCCCTAAAGAGGGAGCAGTACCTATTATTGATGTATTAGGAAAGATTGCTACAGAAACTGAAAAAACAAAGGAGGAAATAAAACAGCTTTCAGGTGAGTTACAATCTCAGCGAGAAATACAACAAATGGATAATACTGATACTGATGATGATCCCGTTGAAGATGCTAGTGTTTCCGTTAAAAAAGGTGTTCCTTTTAACGAGAAATTCACTGATGAAGCTATAGAAAGAATCAGACGAATTCAATTGCTGAAACCTGAAGACTATGTGTTATTTGGTGAATTCGCTGCCGAACGTTATTCTAACAGGGGGGAATTTTTAAAAGACGAGTATAAAAAAAACACAATAAAACAAGATCAATGGGTGGATTGGATATATAAAATTAATAAAAATGAACCCGGCAATTTAAATAAGAGTGACTTGAATTACCTAGCTTTTCAAATGGGAGTTAATAGGTATGGTTTAGAACAACAACAACTAAAAGAACAACGAAAAGAACAACAAAAAGGTCGAGGTCGAGGTCGAGGTCGAAGTCGAGGTCGAGGTCGACAATCTCCAGAAATTCAAAACGTTTCCGAACCAGCTCTAGAAATTCAAAACGTTTCCGAACCAGCTCTAGAAATTCAAAACGTTTCCGAACTAGCAAGTTCTTCAGGAGAGGGTTATGGAAGTTCTCATCATGATTCTCATATGTGTCCTAGTAATATCATTAATGATATATCACGACTTGAGGTTCTTATGGGAGGTAAGCGAGCTGGGAATAACTCAGTCGAAATAACTAATGAAGCATTTGATATTTGCAGACGATTATTCCAAGGTGGGATAATTGATATTCATACGTATCGAGAACTCTTGGATGAGTTAATGGACGGAATTCCAGGGGAATTTAGTGGTTATTATAGCGATTGAAATTTCTAATTGCTTGCATTTAGAAATTACAAAATCATTTCAAATAAGATGATAGTACACTATAATCACAATAAACCAACAAACGTGTATGTAGTAAACTCAAGATTGCTCGTTTATAAGGCATACTATGGAGACGGCCTTGGAAATACCATAGCGGGTTTATTCACAAGAACAGCCCCAAAAGTAGCACCAATTGCTAAACAATTAGCGATGAAAGCCATTGATGTTATTCGTAATAAGGGAATTAACGCTGTTGGAGATCTTGCAGGAACGGCCTTTTCTACCGCAAAGAATAGAATAACGTCATTGGTGAAATCTAGATTCGGACGAAAACCACCACCACCGCTACCTTCAACAACAATGATGCCTGCAAATGTCAGTAAAGTGATAAATAACGCAGTGGAACAAAAACTAGCATCATTAGCAATGACTTCACCAGATAGTAGTAATATTGCAAGTATGATAGCGGGAAGCGGCCTTGGAGGAAATAGTAAAAATATCAGACGAAAAAGAAAATGATAGCATTACTACATTTAGAAAAACGATAACGTTTTAGTATAAATGGCATTTAAAAAAATTGCTGATCCAGCGTTTGATATGGCAGCACCGGTGAATAAAGATGATTCTAAAATTAACTATCAGTATTATGCCTATCCTGCAAGAGAGCCTAATCAACGGGGGAGAGTTGAACTTCAAGTTCAAGATACAAGTAGATACTTTTTGCCGTGTGAGGCGTTTATTGAAGTAGAAAGAGAGCTTGTAACAAATGTTGCAGCTGATACACCATATGGGGATAACCCAAATATCCGAGTTGGTTTCGTAAATAATGGCATTATGGCGCTATTTAACAGTGCAAGATATATCATTGATGGAAAAGAAATTGAATCAATAGAACATAATGTTGATATTGCAACAACAATAATCGGACTTGCGAGATATTCTGATGATTATACAAGATCGGCTGGTCCGTCTATGATGTTTGCTAAGGATACTTCTGATCATGCTGACCATATTCAGTTTATTAAAGTACGAACTGCGCAAGCTACTGCAGAAGCTGATCAACAACTCGCAGCTAATCTAGACCGTGAAGGCCGGCCAGCCGCTGAATTCGACATTTTAAAAAGGGTCAATTATAATTTCAATCTAGGATTTGCAACACGAAAAGGAGCATTGAAGGGACAGAATCGACGGTTTTCATGTGCAATTCCGTTACATCACATATTCGGATTTTGTAGAAATTTCAGAAAAGTCATCTATGGAGCAAAGCATACAGTCGTGTTAGTGCGAAAGGAAAATGACAATGATGCAATCTGGCGTGCTAATGGTGTTGATGATGGTAAAGTCATTTTAAATAAATTGGTTCTATGGATACCCGTCTTGACACCAGCAGTTACAATAGAGCAAGAATTACTATCGTTTATGGACACAGGTGGAAAATCATTGCTAAGTTGGCTAACAACAACGACTGATACGAAGCAGGATAATGTAAATGGCACATTTACATGGCACTTAGCATCAAAACAAGGTGTTTCAGCTCCACGTCATATCTTTATAGCGTTACAGGATGCAAATCGAGTGGGTCGTCAATTATCTAGTCATATGATATTTGATAAATTAGGGGTAAGTGAAGTTTCGTTGAGAATAATCGGACAACAAGAGCCAGCAGAGATTGTACATCTTAATTATGAAAACAACAACATAGCACGTGTATATCATAGAATATTGTCGTATATGGGTCGTGATCAAAATGTTGATACTGGTTTGCAAATATCGCAAATTGATTTTGAAAAACACTATCCGATTTATTACTTTTCATTGGAACATCTTGACATGATGAGACAATCTGTTGTTGATATATACTTCCAAGCTCGGGTACAACGCCCTGCTGGTATAGCCGATTATAGAGCAGTTGCTGTCATTCTCAGTGATAAATCAATGTTGTTAGAAGGAGTTGGCGGACGAATGAGACTTATTGATGCACCAGTGGAAAATCTTTGATTTTCCAAACATGTAGTTAGGATTTTCACAATAAGATCAATTGAAAGTGTAAAATTACATTTAGAATAGAATGACATATAGTATTGTTAATGTCCAGTTGACTGATGGTCAGGTCAAGAAATAGAAATCAAAGTCGGCTAAAGAATGTGGAACCACAATAACGTTGAAACCCACTCAAATGTCCGGTGGCGCACATAAATTATCATTGACAGATCGTCAAATAAAACATTTCAATGATGCGCTAAAGAACAAACGAGGAGTTCAAATTGATTTTTCGAAAGCAGCAATCGCCAGTATGATAAAATCAGGTGGTATATTCCCGCTGTTAGCTGCTATTCCAGCATTGATTGCAGCGGCTGCCCCAGCGGTTGCGAAGGCGGCAGCGTTAGGAGCCGTTGGTACTGCTGCAGGAATGGCCCTGAAAAAAGCTACTGGGAAAGGCTATAAAAAAAAAAGGAAAGGGTCTAAGACTACCAGGAACTCCACACAATTGGTACAAGGGCACGGGCCTAAGAATATCAGGAACGGCTTATTAGTGGAAAAATCCCTAGGATTTTCACCAATGTCCAATTTTGATTTAATTGATGCTGTAAAATCATTATCAATAAAAAACTTTAGAGGAGTTTTCATGAGAGATCAATTACCGTCAAAACCAATGAAAAATGAAACGGGTATTATCAATCTTGATAACAGCAGCGGAAAAGGAACTCATTGGGTCGTATATGCAATTGATCCACGTGGAATTGTCTATTTTGATTCATATGGATTAGCTCCACCAAAAGAATTCATGCGATATGTATCCACAATAACAAAGTCATCTCCAATTTTTTATTCCACGCTACCAACACAACAGTTAAATGATCCACCGATATGCGGTCGTGAAGTATTAAACATCCTTGCAGAGATATCTAAATTTCCAAGGAAACCACCACAAGTTGTTGTTAATGAATATACTAGCAGGCAATGGCAAAAACGATAGCGTTATGATTTAGAAAAACGTAGCGTTTTCGTATAATGATTGATATTTGGGGACGACCTTTATCAGAATAAAAAAAAAACAGAAACCGATAGTAAATTAGCTGTCGAAAGTGTAAAAAAAATAATCGAAGATGAAATCGCCGAGACATTAAATTTGTCAAGTGTAGATCCTGGGGAAATAGTTGTATTTCAAGATCGCCAGGGCAAATTGAAATCTAGTAATGTTTCATTGGATGATGTCTTAATACGAAGACGTGACGTCGTTGAAGATACAATAGCGTTATATTCAAATGATGGAAAACTCAAACCAGGTGTACTTGTTTCTACAATCACAGATGCATTAAAAAATTTAAATGAAGAACTTGAAAAACATATAACAACATATACTTCCCTTCGTAGAAATATTATCAATAAATTTTTTGGAACACCAGCGGTAACCTCTCCATCTCTCGCTGAAATTAAATCCAATTTTGATGAAATTAAATCCAATATTAAAAATATTAATGATGCTGGATTTAATATTATTAGAGATAACATTAGTAATATTAAAAAATCTATCGAGGATATTACAAAATTTAAAACAGACAATCTTCCGCTACTTGAAAGAATAAAGATTCCTCATGAGAGGAATATCATAAATATGGTATACACAGTTCTCTCTGGATCATTAGATTGGGAACCTAAAAAGAATACAATAACTCTCACTGTGTCAAAGACGGGTATTTATCGATTACCAATAGTGTCACTGAATCAGTTTAATATATCATCATCGATTTCATATGGATACAACAACGTGATTTCAACGACTATTGACCTGGATGAATACAAACGGTTTACAATAACAAGCAATGATCCTAATTTAAATAAGACATCATTTGTATGGTACATGGAGTTTGTAGCTGATCTAAATTAGAATTTTTAACAATTAAAAACCATTTGAGATTTTAAAATAATATGATTCCATCATCGCAATATCGCTATGATACCGTCAAAGAGTTCTTAACAAAACTCAAAACACTCATTGACGAGTATGAAATAAAAATTAAAAAGTATCGCAGGAGAATTACCGCAATTGATGTTACAGTATACTCGGTATCTGGTATAATGGCCGGTGCTGGTATTATACTATCTTCAGTAACAATGGTAGCTCCGATTGCTGTCCCAATTGCTATTTCCGCGGTGACAACATTTGCTGGAATTGCAAATGCTATTACTAAAAAAATATCATCGTGTTCTCAAGAAAAACTTAACGACTATATAGTAAAACATCAAGCAGTATCTAACGGTTACTCACAATTATCCTCGTTGATGTCATCATCGATTGATGATACGATAATTACCGAAGACGAATTCTCCGCGATGATACGTATTTATGATACTACGATTAAAAACGCTAGCGTTTTTTCATCTATTGCAAAATTAGACATTGTAAATAATAATAATAATAATGTCGCAAGAGATTCAACTACTTCAGCGGATAGCAGAAAATACCACTCCGCGGAAAACAAGCATGATATCAATATCGTCAACAAACCCTAAATTCAGTGTGAATTTTCCTTCACCTGTTTCAGTAAAGGAAATCGCGTTGGCAAAATTACGAGTGTATCATAGTTGGCCTAATATTAGATCGGTTCCATTTGGTGGTCAGAGACCTAATAATTCTCTGGTATTTGCATATAGGAATAAAAAAGATGACACTCCAGATTGGAACGTTGTTTCAATACCAACTGGATCCTATCAGATTGAGCAAATTAATAATGAATTACAACGTAGAATAAAATCCATTACTAGAAAAGAATCAAAAATTGCGATAACAGTTCATGAACCAACACTGTCATCTACAATTGAAATAGGCTCTCCTGGGTATGTTGTAGATATTTATAACAGTTCAATAAGAACAGTATTAGGATGGCCCTAAGATCCACCTAGAAGTGCTGGTAATTCCACGCCCGAGCCTGTAAAATCTGATTACGTCACTGATGAAATAGGACCTGAAAATCCATCAAAAGGATATAAAAAATTCGAGGATATAAACTTCACAAAAAGATATCGATATAAGAATCAATATGGTGAAGATGTGTGGAGAATTCCATTTTTTAATGATTATATCCCACAGGAAGGTGAAATTCTGGAAATACATGAAACAAGTCCAACATTTGTAGATATTAAAGATCACATCCTTGATAGAATGAATAATGATTTTTTGTTGTTATTACCCTCGTTAAGATCTGGCTTTCTTACACAAGCTGAGTTTACTAGTGTAGTCGCTGCGGGTAATAAAATCATCGATGACATGGAAATATTTAATTCGAGGATTACTAATCTCTTCACTGATGAAAATAACCCGATTTCAAAAACTAGCTCAGCCCAAGAATTTAAAAAAAATATAAATGAAAATCCAAATTATGAATTACCAGGATATAACGTTCCCGAGTTAAAGAAAAAACTCAGAACTGCCATCGACGAAGGATTTAATAAAATTTATCAATCATGGAAAGATAGCCAGCCGAAGCCTATTATCCTCACTTATAATAATTCTCCCGACGGCGACGGTAGACATATTGCACCGAACAATGTGAATATTTCATCAGTGATCGCACTTAATTTAACGTGTGATGTAATCGAAGGAAGTTATCAAATTAATATGGAACAATCAAATCAAGCCCGACAAGGTTACATTCTTTATTCATTTGCACCAACAGCACCCCCCGGATTTTTAATTGTTGAAAAGCCGACTAATCCAGTCTATATGCAATGTCAAAATGATTTACTAACTAGAATTAATTTTACACTCACCGATCAGTCAAATAATTTAATTGATCTACGTGGTGAAGTATTATCGATTAGTCTGTTTGTGAAAAGCTAACAAATATTTGGTTAAATAATTTGTATTAATCAGCAGCAGGGAGGGTGAGATGACAACATATTTGCGACGTAGATGGCAGCAATTTGAGGGTGGTTATGACAATGTATTTGCGACAAAATCGCTAAGGCTCCATTTGTAAATTTTTTTTGGTTAAAATATGAGATTTCGTAGGAAGGTTCCATTTGGCATTCTGAGGCTTTAATCGATTTTGTCGCAAAAATTTGTAGGATTCACCCTCCCTGCTGCTATTCCAAAGACTAATAATGATACTATTGGCCGACATAATGTCAACTTCCTACATAAAATAGAATGTGAAACAGATGTAGCATCTTAGTTTCATATACGTTTAAAAAGGATTGAAAGTTAAGACAACGACAGTCACCCTATAGGGCTGCTGCCTTAGCACCCCCCCAAAAAAAAAATTCATATGTTGAAGATGAGACCATTGGTTCTTTTTAAATGCATCATGTTCAAACCTTTGCTGATAATTTTGAGCAGTATGATTTTCAATTCAGCCACTGTGGTGACGATATTGGATTTAAGGCCTGGCCGTTTTTATTTAAGACAGTAGACACCATTAGAAGATTTTAAGTTGAAATCGACATCTCAATATGACCGTTCATTCAGAAGAATTAGTGAAAATATTAACAGCATGTTCACTGTGGTGGCCATATTGGATGCCTGCTGATGAAACGTTTATGTAGACCAACCTGATATACCAGAGGTATAAGCGTAATTGCTAATACTTGTGGTAAAAGAGTGTAATTTGGGCATGTATACTGTAATATATGTCTTAGATGCCATACTCACAGCACACTGCGTTAAAAAGATATATTAATATTTGCAATGGCATGAAGTGCTCATCCAATTGCTGTATTATATTAATCTCATTATTCTTTTAAAGCTTGTAAGGCAGCATTGATTTATCATTTTTCTGATGAGACATGTTTTGAAGTTTTAATCGATCCATCTGCTCTGACATTTAATATTCACAATTCCATCCTAAGGCATTTATCTTACAATTTGATGCATTTTGGATAAAATACAAATAGGTCAGCTACCTAACTAGCTTATTAATATAATGAACATGTGTGTAAAAAGTTCATATTTGAAGAAACCCATCTGTTTTTAAGCAATATGTCATACACAGTTTCTGCAAATAACAAATAAGTAGAGTACTCTTGTACTACTCTTATGCAGCAGTCATGGTTTTAAGAATATTCCCAAATATATATGAATGACAGGAAATAAGCGATAATCAAATGATAAAGACGAATTTTTATTGGTTTAGTTTTATTTTACTTTCTAATGTACCAAAAAGCGTATCCTATATGCAAATAGCATAATATCTGGTGATCATCAATTCTTATTTAGTAGTGATAAGTCTTTGCAAAGTTGACATATCGGTGTCCATGTTGATATCAAACCGGCATAATGTACAGTCAGGCATCACTAGGTTATATACGATGCATTTTGATTCCATTTAGTTAGCCAATCAAATGCAAGTTCACCTCACTAATATGCATATATATATATATATATATCTATATATATATATATATTTATATATATATATAGATATATATATATATATATATATATATATATATATATATATATATATATATATATATTGTGGTGTTGAATTTCTAAAACTCTTAAAAGCTTTGGTTAAAGGAATTGTATCAAAGTCAACTTAATTAAAGTAGAAAGGCCTAGAGATAGATGATTATTTTTATTTCATCTCTGAACGTCAAAAGAGAATTCGTTCCACCTGACGTAACATGACCGAGTCAGATGCTATAGTACAAGAAAATGACAAGACGCTTTCCCAAAATCGACAGGGTAAAGGACGGGAGCTGGCTATAATTGATTGTTCAAAGTAATGTTAATTACGGCATGAATAGTTGTTTAGTTTTCTTGTCAATCCAAATATTCATAGGAACAGATTTAGGATACAGTCTATTCCGAATGGTTGATATGGATCTATCGCGTAACTCTGTAAGAAATTAAAGGTCTTACTTTAGGAAAATTCTTTAGTCCTTCCATCTTTCTGGAAAAAGAGTGGTCGACTCCGAGAGGAGCGTGTAAGACGTTATCTCGTGATTTGGCAGTAAAGCGGGAGTTTTGTCTCAGCGAAGTAGACAAACTCTACATTTGAATTCGTAACAAATACGTTTTCGTTATAGAGTAAGGGGCCAGATAGTTGTCTCAGTTAGGAGACGGACTATACAAAGATTTGTGGAAACGAATAAAGAAAACGGCAAAAGGTACACAATCTTAGTTTCCCAATTTTAATATGTTATTTCATTCGTTGATCTATTTGCAAATATATTCTCGATATGATGTATGTATGTATGATGTCATTTTGCAGGGTTTTAGTGAAATGCTAGTCATGACATTTTATTTTTTGATTTTCTAATTATCAATTTATTTGGAGAATTGGCAAGATTGAACGTAATTAAAATTTCATTCGATTATTTGACAAGATTGTATGTAATTGAATCTTTAATACATAGTTGTGATTAGAAATTTAAATGAATTAAGCTTAAGGAATGATGAGTAATATTTCATAGTTTTAATGATTAACTCTGTCTAGAATGAGTATGACCTACCATTACATGTATATCCATATACTAGTTTGTAATATTTAATTGGTCGAGTAAACTATTTTAGAATAGATCTGAGAGTCTAAGCCATATGTAACTTAACACTGCTAGATTGGTAGAGTAAGAAGTCAAGCGGGGTTACATACGGGTTCATACGGCTGAGTTGAATTTAATTGACCACCCCTAGCGTGATCCGAATTAAGGTAAGGACAAGCCTTGACCATCTGTGTAAACATAAGAGTTAGGGAGCAATAAGTTTCTGCGGCAGAATTTATGCCTTTTCTTTTCTGAGCCGAATTAATGTAAACAAAGTATAGATATACTTGGGAATGTGACCTATTGTCTATTGCGAGACATTTTATTTATTGAAGAAAACAGCTTTCCTGGAATCACATGAGAAATCCCTAAAACAATCACAGGACCAGAACACATTCTAAGCCGAAATCTAAGTCCAGAGACGATTGTTAAATCAGAGTTCGACGGGCAAGAGTCCAAGACCAAACAGCTAGACAAAGATCGGCAGAGCAGGGACGAACGGAACTCTTGATGTCCGCATAAAATAGGTGATAAAGTCTCATCGTTGCACTCAAAGGTCACATCTCATTGGCAGTGAAGACAGTATATTAACGTTGAAAGTAACTTTACATTTAAAGAAATTTGTATTGTCTTTTATTTGAGTACATGTTAGTACCATTTTTCCTGCTTTTGTAACCAATTCATTGATTTCTTTTCATTTTAAATTCTGTATGATAAACTGATTATATTTTATATTTGTTCATTGAAAGGGGCCTCGTCGTGTTATTTCTTCAACATACTTGTTCAGTAATCTGCATTCTTCTTTCAATCTATCCACACTGGTTAAATTACACCGTGGAAGTCATTCCCTAGCAACGAACCGTTGTGAAAGAGCTTGGTGTGTTTTGAATATATGTATGTGTGTGTATGTGTATATATATATATATATATATATATATATATATATATATATATATATATATATATATATATATATATATATATATATATATATATATATATATTCTTTTATATTTTCATTACGAACAAGAATGACATATTTAAATTGTTTATCATTGGTGCATTATATAAAACACTTGGTTACTTATTTTGACTTGTTCACCCTTACCTATTGTCTCTTTTTAAGACTCTTGGTAACATGACGTCAAAGTGTTTTGGTCTATGTCATTTACGGGCATTAGTAAAACAAGCAGATCATTTGTAAGTTGAAAATACAATCATCAGGAAAATGAAAGCATAGTGTCAGATTTATAAACAAATTTTCAAATACTCATCTTTTTAATGATATATCTCTATATTAATTTCCGTTTAAATATTGATAGTATCACATATGGTTGTAAATACAAATATGACAATAACTTTTCATACTTTGTTCGAAAAAATAATATCATTATTACAGCTGATATTTGGAGTCAATGATACACAATAAGTAAAAGAAGTGAGTCATAATGCAAGAATATATAAGAACTGCAATGGTAAATGGACATCGTCATGGTAAAAATGACTAATGATACTTAAAATGATTTACTGACAAGCAAACAACAATAAATGAACTTCCTCGTATCAGTTTTGATGGCATCTCGACTATATCACCAAATCAACATTTGTTTCAAGTTTGATGAAATGTTATTAAAATCCCTTTTGCTGTCATGCAATAAGTAGAATATTTAAAGTGCTGGACCCGAAATCCATGCATAACCTATTAAACAAATCCCACAAACAAAACTTCAGAATGAACCAAATATCAAAATGTCCGCAAAAGCTTCTTTACTAAAGAATTAACGGTGATTTTTTTTAAAAAAATCTTCAAAGAAATTGTTTCTGCAAATCTTATGGAACTGTCCATTCTAGTCTACTTTCGTGGCTTCGTCTTAGGTAAAGGACTAGCAAAGTCCACCTTTATTCTGCTATTGGCATTATCAAATGTATGAAATAGTTGCAGATGAGTTTAAATGTCTTGTGATTGGGATTATTTGCCATTTAAAAAATGTGACAGTATTTTGGGACATCACTTTTAATTTTTGGCCAATACAAATATCCACGTGATAAGTAATTCTAATGCCTAAACAGTCAGCCGAGTTGAGCTTTATTGGCTAGATTTATAATTTGCTGTTGACATGACTTAGAAATATATTTGGCTGAGAACATTATTCTTTTGTAATTCTGTCATACCTCAATTTCATTTTTGACTCCGTTGAAATAAGAGTAAATCTTCCGAATTAAAAATGTTGATGATGACAATGCATTTTCAAACCCAAGTTATAGCCAAAAAGGTTAATTAATCTTTGGTTCAGCCAAGTTTCTCTTTTAAGAACCTCGGTGGTCAAATAACAACATATCAACATATACAAAAAACTTAGTAATTCTTAAACTATGTCACCAGATCAACATTTGCTGACAAGTAACAAAAGTAAATGAACACTCTCATTCCAATCTTATATGGCAACCAAATAATATCACGGCATCAATATGTTTTCAAAGTTTGATGAAATATTTCTAAACCCCATTTTACTATCATGGCAATAAGTACAATTCCTAAAGTGCTGGATGCCAAATTCATTAATAACGTGCTGGAAAAATCCACAAATATAAATTCTGATTTAGCAAAAGGCACAAATATAAATAAAAACCTCTTTGCCAAAGAGTTTTCTATGGTTTCTGTTTTGATGGACTTCAAAAGGGTTGTTTTTTTAAATCGTATGGAGCCTCCCATTCTAGTCAACTAATATTGTATGCCTGACTTGGTCTTAGGTAAGGGACTGAAAAAGTCTATCCTTATTCTGCTAATGGTTCGTCAAATGTAGGAAATGGTTGCAGATGAGCCTGAATTATCGTATGATTAGGATTATATACTGTTTTACAAAAGTGACAGTGGTATGTAACATCACTTAATATTTGGACCAAAAATACTTCAGATTGACGTGACTAGTCTCACTAATGCCTAATGGGCAGCCGAATGGAGTTTTATGGCCTATATGTATAATTTGCTGTGGATATGACTTAGAAATAAAGATTTGCTATTAGCAGGGTTGCTAACAGATTGTGAAATAAAACATGAGATTTCTGGATTTCATTTCTTTTTGACAATGTTTATTTTGTTATTTTTAGCAGGATAAACATAATCAATTGTAAAGAGATCATCACTGGGATCAATACAGCTTGATTAAAAATACCAGAAACAGATATGACCTCCTTAAATGTGTCATCTCAGGGAATACCTTTGTGAATAACTCCAATCTCAATAACTCTTTTTGCCATAACTCTAGTAACTGCAAAAACCTAGCATAGGTCAGAAATTTCAATCGTGTTAGGAGCAAATTTAAGATCCAAAGAAGACCTGTATATTAACTACAATCTTGCCTCCAGCTAGTTCATTTTCAGACAAAGATTTTGTCCGGTTTTCCGTCTACAGTTCCTAAACCTTGCAGATATGCTTCTGATACAAACCTATACCACTCAAGGATATATTTCATAGTTGCATCACAATTATCACGTTGAAGCGGTTGTGTGACAAACAACGAGGTGCTTGACCGTGAAAAGATTCCCAGCATGGTCACACTCATCACCCAACAACGCATTAGATGGCTGAGTCATGTACGTCGGATTGATGACGAACAGATACCAAAAGACCTTCTTTATTCCAAGCTCGCCTTTGGCAGAATATCGATTGGACGGCCACATCTCTGCTTCAAGGGTGTCTGAAGGCACGACATTAAAGCCCCTGAGATCGATGTCAACACCTGTGAAGAGCTTGCTCTAGACAAGTCCAGCTGGCTACATGCTCTGTTCACTGATCTGAAAACCGGCGATGGCAAGCTACGACTGCTATCTGATGAAAAACGATCTCAAAGGAAGAGGAAAAAGCTCCAACATAGACAATACTTTACGTGCAAGTTCAGCTACTAGAGTAATGATTGCTACTCCGATGTGGGGCTCCATAGTCACAGAAGACGCTGCACAACTACCAACCGGAACACTTCTCATGAGCGCATTTCCATCGTCTCTCGAGACAAATGGATGTCAACACAAAATGCTAATATCACGAGCGTTGCTAATAATTATGTGATAATAGAGTCCAAAGCTCTCGTGAGTGTTTCAGGGTTTTAGCAAATTTCTCAAATAAAGGAAATAATGACCTGCTTCCTCTTCTTTAAAAGCTGGTACAATCCTAATATTCTGATAACACAAAAAAAACTGAAATTGAATGGGAAATTGAATCGTACTGTGTGCTTGCAAGTTATATAGCTTTGAATCAAAATTGCATTTACCTTCTTTTCTCTTCATTTCCACTTGTTGTCATTTGTAGTTACTTTGTTTTCTGAGAATGCACTTCATTGTGTATCTCTTCTATTTGCAATTGCATTTGTCTCTGCAATTGCATTTGCCGTTGATTTTCTTCGTTCCCGTTTTGAAGCTGAAGCTTTAGTAAGTCTATTTCGCTCGATATTTTGACCACTCAGGTGGTCTAATAGCATAGTTCACTTGAGTATATCAGTCGCCTGGTCACGTTAAGGTCTATAATTTCATCCCACAAGTTTTATACATATATATTTCTGTATTTTACTATCATCTGTGTTCCATAGGGAGGAGGCTAAGTTTTAAATAATATCGTGTGAATCAGTTGCTCTGTTATATATGCCATGTTTCAAAAAAGAAAGTGGGGTGACTGCCACTGACAGATTTGGCAAGGCAACGATTGACAAATTCATATTTCTAATAGGTGCTTTTGTCGTAAACTAAAAGCTACAAGGCCCACAACTGTACTCACTCTCTGCTCCTTCTCTCATACCCTTCTTTTACAAGCCTCTCTTCAACCATCCCATTTCCACTAACAAAAGGGCAAAACAATAAGATTGGGCGATCTCCTACTTAGAACTTAGGTTAGTTGCACAGTGTCTTACACAATGCTGGGGTCCACTAGAACAGCCAGACAGAATTTGACATCCTGACAGAAAATTGAAATTTAGGGATATCGTGCATACATGAGGTGATTTGTAGCATCATTCCAAACACACCGAAAATTAATGAAAGTCAGTCATTGAGGATAAACTAGTCGCCAAAGCTCTAAGTTAGTGTAGGCGACTTTAATAATTGTCAGTTAGTATGACCGTCCAATGCTGACTCGTCTACCTGTGAACATGCATTCCAAACTAGTTAAACTGATCGAAGCTTACATTCATTTACATCGTGTCAGGCTAAACCTGATCCCTAAATCTGAAGAGATAGAAAATGTCAGGATGTTATCCAAAGTCCAAGACCTCGTAGAAGAGGGCATTATTGAGCAGATTAAGATATAATACGAAGAATGGTCTGAGAAATACAAACGTCAGAAGAGGAGACAAGAACAACAACAGCAACAATAATAACAGAAACAGCAAAAACCAGAAGGAAATTTTGTGGACTGTCGACTAGACACCATAGACTTATATTTCACTTTTCTAAGAAGCAGGCCGTATAGTATAGAAAAGCCTGTTGCCAGACGGGGACACAATGGTAGACAGATAAAACAAATTGCCATTGCGCCAATGAATAAAAGCTGCACTTTTCAGGCATAGCTAATACTCTCAAAAAGGCACATTCATTCAATTTGCCAAAACTTTTAAAATTGTATCAAATAAATAAAAGTGTCTCTATAAGCACTTCCTTTCTATTACCAGTACAACAAAAATCCACCCTTTGCTTTCTGTCTTGTTCAATCGTGTATGTCTGTGTTTGTAAGTAGAAATGTAAGATAATCAACGTGAGTGCTTCTTTTAAGTCTGCACGTTTCAAGCAATTGCAAGTTTTGGTGTTAGGGGATGTTTATCTTCACGTTCGTGCTTTAAGTATATAAAGCGACAGAATCATTATTCTAGCTACCTATCATTGACTCGACAACTTAGAAAAAGATCAGCAGATTAACAAAACTGATGGAACTTCAAATACACTTGGAGTAAGACAGGCGTTTTAAGACGACCTGACAAGGGAGGCCATAGAGGAGAAAGACAAGATAGAAGATGATGAGAAGAGAAAGAAAAAAGGAGAAGGAAAGAATCCTGGCCTCACCTCTTCGTGAGACTTGAGCATGAGGTGAAGCCTGAGGTGAGGACATCTTCAAAATCAGGACCAGTACGATGTAGATAGGATGATGTAGATAGGATATGGTTGTGTGTGTGTGTGTGTTTTTTTTTTTTTCTTCTCTTTCGTCGTTGGGGAGAACAGCATATGATATCTGATGTAAATCTAATGGATGTTTTCGTTTATGTCCTTGCTTGACGTATAAAACTCGAAACGCTCGTCAGTCTGGCTTCCTGCGTTGACAAGTCAACACAAAATGGAAGTGTTTATTCAATTAAAAGACAGTTGATATTGGATGCTGGATGGATCATACATACTGGATAGGCTTGACAAGGAATTTAGATTAACAAAGGCAGCCAAGACTTGGTGACCAAACTAAAACTTGCTAGTTTTGACCTACAACGGGTGATAATATAGGAATGTGAGAAGTTAAGAGGATTTATACAACGGAAATATATAAGAATGAGAAAATTAAAACATGTTGTTAAGGAAAGCAGATTTATTTGGAAGACATCTTCCATTTAACGAAGTGGCCTTCTGGCAAGAAAGCCTTAGACTGTTTAAAAAAAAGAAGAATAGATTATAAATAAATATTGGGAGAAAAGTTAAAGAAAATAAAGGAAACCGGGACAAAAAGAGGAAGGAGAAGGAAAACAAAACAAAAAAAAAACGAGAAAGAGGACTTTGAAAGACAAAATAAGCACTGGTTGAAAATAAAGCAAACCTTTAGAGCTATGGGAAATACGGACTGGATATTAGAAGAAGAAAATAAGAAGAAGAAGAAGAAGAAGAAGAAGAAGAAGAAGAAGAAGAAGAAGAAGAAGAAGAAGAAGAAGAAGAAGAAGAAGAAAGGAATCATTGGTAAAGTGGAAAGATTTTGAGAAAAAAAATGAAGACATAAGAATATGACATAAAACCAAAGGCCCTTTTCAGGGATACTGTCAATGCCTCGAAAAGATATTAACTGTTTCTTTGCCTACATTTGTTTTTGTTATTGTAAAATAATTAAGGATATGTAGCGCCCCATTTAAGCAATTCATAGGTTTGTGTTACTTGTTTGATTATTGGAATTTGGTGCAATGGGAAATATTCCATAGCCGGAAATAATTAGCCAATTATTAGGAGAAAATGTCACGGAGAGAAAGTGTTAGTGAGTTTCCAATATGCCATTGTCAATGACTAGCGAATTCAGACCCAATCCGCATGACTGTCCCTGTCGTGATGTTGTTCTTTATAAAATCTAATGGTGTACATTGGTGTTGTGACTCCAGTGGCAGTATTTATGGTATGAAACCGGCAAATCAAACAATGTAATAAATGAGAGAGGATTCTGAAGATACCGTTTATGTCGCCATGGTGGAAAATGTGACGTAGTTTCACTGGTAAAATGTGCCTTGAAAGGGTAGATGAACTGGCCTCAGGTGGCGCAGTTAAAATAGTCCCGTCTGTTAGGGATAGTTGTAGAGTTTCTACGGTGTGAACTACTGGCGGAACGGAAAGTTGATGTAGAGAAATTATGCGGATATGCGGTTGATGGTTATTTGGCAAGTTGTAAATAATAATGTGGTCTTGCATTGATTAGAGTAAAACTGATGTATATAATGGACTAGTCGGGCTTTCCAACTTACAACTGAAGTTGTATAGAAGTCTTTGGAAATTTCGGGTAAACTTGTGACTTCTAGGGAGATTCGCGCCAGGGTTTTGACACCGCTCGGTCAAGCAAAATATCCCTGGCTTGTAACAGTATGTTTATCTATGTCTCTGTCTCTCTACTATATTTGTCCATCCCTAGAGTAACTGCGCATATTTTGGTCAGTCCCCTGGTACATTGTTGCATTGTTCAGTACCGTGATGTCATTCCACCACTGCCATTTCACTTGTCCCTATACAAAATAACCGTTGACGCTATAGTCCCTCAAATTGATTTTTTGACGCCAAAAACCGTGACGGCAAAAAGTTTCCTGGGGTGGGTGAGTCTGTATGTAGTGTATTTTCCCATCGATGCTAAAGTACCCCACTATCCTACTCCCATCTATTCTTACGTCAGAATTTCCCTTATCAACTATTTTGTTTCAAACATTGAGTCTTGTTATACTTTCTTGTAATCTGTGATGTTTTAGTAATACTATAAATAAAAGTTGTTTTATATTTAGATTTCGTTGCCTATATTGCATTTTAAATTATTACAAACTTAGATAATATTTGCTTTGAATTTGTAAGGTTGTTATTCATGAATTTACACTTCAATTTGATTTGTATATTAGATTCAATCATTTGACCAAGTTAGGCAAATACCACGATGATTGTCTCTGTGAATCTGTGTCGCCACCTTATGCTGTTTTATTTACATGTATGATCTTCGACTGAAAATATTTTTATTGGAATAGAAAGAAGGAAAGTCATTTAAACTTTATAAATTAAAAGTATACAGCAATAGCAAAGAAGTTTTGATAGATAGGGACAGATAAGAACAATATGTACCTCGGTAATACAGCGTTTCGAGCTACTTGTGTAAAACCATACACGTGTGCAATATGTGATCGAATGTTTAAACAGAGTGGAAGTTTAAAACTGCACACGAGGATTCACACTGGAGAAAAACCATTCAAGTGTGAAGTATGTGATAAGATGTTTAATTAGAGTGAACATTTAAAACGGCACATGAGGATTCATACTGGAGACAAACCATTCAAGTGTGAAGTGTGTGATAAAATGTTTAATAATGGCGGTCATTTAAAACAGCACTCAAAGATTCACACTGGAGAAAAACCATTCAAGTGTGAAGTATGTGATAAAATGTTTAATCAAAGTGGAGCACTACAACGGCACATGAGGATTCACACTGGAGAAAAACTATTCAAGTGTGATATGTGTGATAAAATGTTTATTCGCAGTGAATTTTTAAAGGAGCATATAAGGGTTCATACTGGAGAAAAACCATTCAAGTGTGAAGTGTGTTTTAAAATGTTTAAACAGAGTCGACATTTAAAACGGCACATGAGGATTCATACAGGAGAAAAACCATTCAAGTGTGAAGTGTGTTATAAAATGTTTAATCACAGCAGACATTTAAAAGAGCAAATTAGGATTCATACTTGAGAAAATGCATTCAGGTATGAAGTGTGCGATAAAATGTTTAAACACTAGATTTAAAATTGCACATGAAGACTCACCTTGGAGAAACACCATTCAAGTGTGAACTGTGTGATAAAATAGTTACTCAAAGTGGGCATTTTAAATGGCACATGATGATTCATACTTGAGAAAAACCATTCAAGTTTAAAATGAAATGTTTAATCAAAGTAGAGGTTTAAAATGGCACATGATTCCTACTGGAGAAAAATCATTAAAGTGTGAAGTGTGCAATAAAATATTTAATCTGAATGGAGATTTTAAATGGCACATGAGCATTCATACTAGAGAAAAACCATTCAAATGTGTAGATTGTGATGAAATGCTTATTCAAAGCAGATTTTAAAATTTCAAATGAGGATTCATACTGGAACTAACATATATTTTGTTTTTATTTATGATCTTTAAAAAACAATATATATAAAAATGATCATTTCAAATTCATTTGACTTTCATTCATCAACATAATTTACAATATAAGATTAAATTTCTTTTTTTTCAGACTGCATTATCCATACATCTAAATTAAAATACGGATATAAAGTAAAACATTGTAAACATAAATGACATATATATTATATGTACAAGTATCCTGGACTAGTGGTTTAAACAAAAAAAAAAATTCTCAGCCCCGCAGAATACATACTGTTTCATTACTTACTCAAAACTAAATACCTTATAATTTATAAACATGTTGGAGGCACTGTTCCATCTAGGAAGACCTAATAGAAAGCGAAGACTATTATTATAACCAATTACTATTTTACTTTTCACATTTTCACAAAACTTTGGTCACGGTGAAGCACAATACATAGTGCAGTAATAAGATTTGAATAATCTAATTTTTATACTCAATGAATAAGGCTTAAATTTGCATAGAAGCTTTTTTTGTTCGAGTACACAAATATTGATAATGTCCCATCATATGTTCATTATCTGAATGATTGGATTTCAAAATATAGCCCAAATACATATAACTGTCGACATACGTAAGAACATTGCTGTTAAGATGTACAGGTGATGGCAATTTAAAAGAAGTTGTCTTAAATATCACGCATACTGATTTTTGTGTATTATAGATGATATCATTCTCTAATGCCATTCAAGGTTGATCAAACTTTTTTCTTTTAACCACTAGTCCAGGTCAGGTGGTTTCAGAAAATTCACTAGTCCCACCATTCTCTTCCCTAGTCCCATCTTACTTTTCACTGGTCACAAAATGGTAATTGCTTATCAAGATTTGATGATATGTATGTATTTAATCCATTTAAGAAAATACAAACGAAATAATATACAACATAATTATTTCTTAAATTTTCTTTTCAAAAACATTCGTTGTTATACATTTGGCTTCTTCAGATTCATGTACAGTATATATGTTTTAGCTGATGGATTTTAAATTATGTCCATGTACATGTCTGCCACCTGCACCAGCACTAAGCTAGCAGTTGATAGCTGTGTTTTGGTTAAAGTCCTCCAGCGCTGATCTATTTGTAGAAATGTTCATCTGGGTAAATTTCCTACCTTTGCCAGTTTTGGATATTGTTTGCAGAAACTGCAAAACATCTTACCTTCCGAGTCAATATATTCAAGCCAGGGATAACAATCAACCCAAAGAGGTTGAAAATTACTATCTCTTAGTAGTATCATATTTGATATTTTTTGCCATCACAGATTGCTGCTTATGTCTCTTTAGAGAAATATCTACCACACACTCAGTGTCCATCTTTCGTTTTATCCTTCCATTTTCAAACAAATTTACCTTCTTCAAATCGCCTTTATTACCTTCTTTATGAAAATAGTTTAGCAAACTCATTTTATCCACATCTATCAGCTTCCTTAGTAACTACTTCTAAAGTGATCATACCATCAATTTTCTTTTTTAAATACAAACTGAAACCAACTCATTAATGTGGAAGTTAATCATTTGTATAATCAAATATAAATTAAAGAATCATTACAGTAGTCATTTATTCAGTTCATATAGGACACAGACACTGATCTTGGTAAAATACATATCATTAATTTAATTACACTGACTCACTGGAATAAAATCATAATGAGTCACTCGTTATGATCTAGTTTGAGCTTCCTCTGACCCTTGCCACACCATTTTTGATATTTGGACATTTATATTAGGGTGTAGGTCCTATTGAAAAGTTGGAATTTGCTACCATTTGGTATCAGCATAGGGTAGCTGCTTACTAATCAGCCTAGCAAACTTAAACGACTTTTCATCAAAATATACCTGCATGAAATGGATAGGAATATAATTTATTTTCTCAGATATTGCAAGTATAGCATTTGTTACAGCATTAATCCACTGACAGACTAGCCGAAACCATAGCGTTGATGAAATTTGACCAGGAACTCGCCATTTTCATTCCAAGTCACATAACTACACAAATCTCGCGACCCACATGTCAATGACTTCAGGGTTCAAACTGTCACGTGATATCAACAATTAACCATTTATAATGTTGCTGTTGGAAAACAAATGGAACATATACATGAAAGTCACATAATATTTACATCACTGCTATTAATTGATCATACTGGCATTTCTTTGAGGTATTTTGATTAGACTATAATTTGGTCACTGAGCCAATATAAATTCAAGCAGTAACAGGATGTAAATATAAATGATGAATAAGAGCACAGTAATACAGCATTTGTAGCTACTGATGATAAACCATACACGTGTGTGGCAAAATGTTTAAAGAAAGTGAAAATTTTAAAAATGCACATGAGGATTCACACTGGAGAAAACCATTCAAGTGTGAAGTTTGTGATAAAAGTTTAATCAGAGTGAACATTTAAAACAGCACATGAGAATTCATACAGGAGATACACCATTCAAGTATGAAGTCTGGGATAAAATGTTCAATCAAAGTGGAGCTTTACAATGGCACATGAGGATTCATACTAAAGAAAAACCATTTAAGTGTGAAATATGTCAAAATGTTTCATCAGAATGGACTTTTTGAAACAGCACATGATTTATACTGGAGAAAAACCATTCAAGTGTAAAGTGTGCAATAAAATGTTTAATCACGCAGGAGAAAACCATTCAAGTGTGAAGTGTGGGATGCAATGTTTATTAGCAGCATTTAAAATGGCACACGAGGATTCATACTAGAGAGAGAAAAGATTGTCATTAAATATTTAATCAGTGTGGAGTTTTACAACTGCAATAATTTTCGAAGATTGGCTTCTAAAGCCTGCCACATGCCTTCTTAAATAAAAGGGAAAGTGTTGGAGTGCATGAAGGTCTGTGCAATTTGATAGTTTCAACTTCTAATGGTCATTTGTAATCTGTGGCTTGTCAATTTTTGAGTGGATATCACAGAAGTGGGTGGGTTGAAACTTGTTGAATTTATTAGTGTGCAAAGCACTGATACAGATGGAACTTTATATCAATTTATTAACAGGGAATCAAATATAGTTTGCAGAATTTATCAAGGTGTACAAAGTTCTAGGTCAGTTATCACATGACCCTTTGCATCCAATCAGAATGTAGAAACTGCATTCAAATCAAAATTGGAATATAATGATACATTATTTCCATGCTATGCATCTTCACTTGCTGTTTTGAAATTACATTTGCATTAAACATTTTATCTTGCATTTCACACCTAAATGGCATTTCCAGGAGTCTCTTTACTCAAGTACACTCAGATGTACTCTAATTCACTCAGATATACAGATTAAATGTAGATTATAGTCAATTACTTTTTACTGTAAATTGATGAAGAAAATCAGTTCAAGCCTCAACTTTATCTGTTTTTCACTGTTGATATGATTTGCATCCACTCTGTTAATAACTATGAGCATGTGACACAGACTGGATATGCTTTATATCAGTAAAAAAAAATATATAGACACAGAACATAACTAATATTACTATATATTCTTTGCATTTGTTTCTCAGCACTGAACTTTCCACAATGTGACAATCAATACAAATGATATGTTAATCTTCCTTCAAAGATGTCATCAAGATGAGGTTTCTGTCAAAGGCTCACTGACATTTTTTTTATAGGCTGGACTGTAAACAAAGTAACATGCAATGGAACACAGATTTCACTTCCGAATCATCACCAAGGCCTTATTACTCACTGTGCGCTATTGCCTAAATACACAAAGACAACCACACCATAAGCCATGAAAAGTATTTTAACAAGAATAAAGATTTGAAACAGATCGTTATTGTTTATGTTAATGTTTGTATTGAAGAGATACAAGTGACCTTTACTACAGAGATCTTGGAAACCCTTAATTACATGTATTTGAATGCAAAATTTTCATTTGCGATGCAGAAAATCACACACACAGGAGTCCTCCATATGCACATTTTTGAATAATTGAGGAAAGTTTTGTGGCAAAATAAATACAATGTATGTTCTAATCACTACAAAAACTGAAGCTAACGCTTTTATTATAACTTGTTGCTGACTTCTTTGATCAAAGGTTGCCAGCTTGCTTTGATGAAGGTGCATGTGTTATTGAAGGTGCCGCTAAATGCTTACTTTGCTAATTTGTTTGATGAAATCTTCTAAATAAAATATATTAAATGAAATCTTCTAAATAAAATATATTAAACATAATAAACTATTTCATTCTCTTGCTATGTTTGAAAGTGTGAATTACGAACATGGCATGCAATCATCATGCAGCCACTTGGAATGACTAGTGTAAGTGTTAAATGTAATTCAATTTGGAATAGTAAGTCACTCTGGAAATATAACCTCTTATAATATTAATTGTATATGAAAACTTCCTTCAACAGATTTGTAACTATTGTGTTTCTTTTCTTAGGACTAAAACATGTCATACAAGCATCATGCAACAACTTGGAATAACCGCCATGTCTATTAAACTTAAGTCTATGGAGCACTAGTAACAATACCTTTAGACCTCTGATGTCTCAAAAATATTCTTATCCTGGGACAACTCACTTCCTTATATGTCCTCTTTTCAAAATAAACTTGAAAATGATTCATATTTAATTGTCAAGTAGTTCATCATACAGTAACTTGGAAAAAAAAAACTCTTGTAAACGTTAAGAAAAGGTATGTGGTAGGAGTAAAATTCTCTTCAGAAATATACTTGGCTGTAGACATTTTTTCTTTTGTACTTCTGTCATACCTCCATTTCCAGATTTGGGCCAAAGCTAAACAAGCTACAGCTTAGGGTCCCAAAGTCAGAACTCAGTCTAAACGAGCCCCTCAAATTTATTTATACCAAATATGGCTTCTATAGCTTCCCACAGCTTATGGCCTCGCTTTGTCTAAATCTGGCACTTTCATTTTTGACTGATTTGAAATAAGTGATTCCTACTTAAAATGTTAATACTGACAATGTATTTAAAACCCAAGTCATAAAGATTAAAGCCAAGTTTCTCATTTAAGAACTAAAGTGGTCAAATGAGAGCATATCCAAAATTCTAATGATTCTTACTTACTGATTCTCTAACAGCAAACAATTGTAAATTAACACCTCCATTTCAATATTTTGTGGAATCTAAACATCACTGAATCAATATGTTTTCAAAGTTTCATGAAATTTTTCTAAAGCTCCTTTTACTATCGTGGTAGTAAGTAGAATTCTTAAATTGCTGCATGCCCGATTTATCCATAACATACTGGAAAACTCCACACATAGTAATTCATATTGAACAAAAGGCCTAATTTTAAATAAATAATTTTTTATCACAGAGTTTTCTATGGTTTCCTTATTTAAATATTTTTCAAAAGAATTGCCTCTGAAAATCTTTATGCAACCACCCATTCCAGTCAAAAAGTATTTCTTGCCAGGCTTGGTCTTAGGTAAGAGACTGACAGTCTACCATTAATAAATTATTCTGCTATTGGTTTGTCAGATGTAGGAAGTGTTTTCAAATGAGCCTTTAATATCTTTCCTACCATTTAACACGTGACTATTTAGAAACGTGTAGTTGTTCGGCAATAATAACATATTGAATTCATGTAATAAATCTCGTTGATGCCTAAATGGTGAAACGAATGGAGGTTTATGGTTTAGACTTAGAGTTTACTGTGGCCATGATTTAGGAATAAGCATTTAATGTCACCTCTATTGCTAATAGTTTTCTGAATATAACAGGAGATTTCTGGACTTTATTTGTGTTTGGAAATGAATACTTGTTGTTTGTTACTCTGAGTAGATTAATCACCATGAATTGTAAAGAGAGGATCAATGTAATCAATACGTCTTAAATGACAAATACCCAAAACAGAATTGACCTCTTTAAATTTGTCTTTCTAAGGGAATAATTTCATGATGAACACCATTCTCAATAGCTCTTTTTGCCATAGCTCTAGTATTTATGAAAGCCAAAAATAGATCAGAAATTAAAATTTTGTTAGGATAAATTTTGAGATCCAATTGACACTTACAAGTATATCTAAGCACAACCTTGCCTCCAGTTAGGTCATTGCCAGACAAAGGTTCTGCTCTGTTTTCTTTCTACATATTCCAAACCGCTGCCAGTATGCTTCTGGTACAAACTCATACCACTTAAGGATAGATTTCATAGCTACATCACAATTATCACGTTGCTATGCTTCCAGTGAGGCTAAAACCACACGAGCTTTGCCAATTAGTACGTAATAACAGAGTCCAAAGCTCTCATGAGTGTTGCAGCTTTTTAGCAAATTTTTCTAGTGAAAGAAATAATGACCTACTTCCTCTTCTTTTAAAGCTGTTAGAATCCTAATAATTCTGGTAACACCAAAACCTGATTTTGAATGTGCTTCCAAGTTATATGGCTTTGAATCTAAATCGCATTTACCTTTCTCTCTTTATTTCTACTTTTCATTTGTAGTTACTTATGAACTATCATATCTACACGCGAGTCACTTCTATTGGCAATGAAATGCCTCATTCGATTACACTTCTACCTTGATCGTTTTGGACTCTCTGCCATCAAGAGCAGCAACTCAGTCTGTCATTGTGTCTATTCTTGCAATTGAACTTGTCTCGGCTATTGCATTTGTCTTTCATCTGTCCCTTTGAGGCTGAAGCTTTATTCCATTTCGTTCTGTCTCTTGGGCCGCTATGATGGTCTAATGGTAAAGTTCACTTGATTGTGTCAGTCACCTGCTCACGCTAGTGATTATAATTTCTGCCCACAAATTTAATGCATATATACATACATACATACATATATACATATATATATATATATATATATATATATATATATATATATATATATATATATATATATATATATATATATATATATGCCTTGTATTTAACGCATTTGCGTTTCATGGGGGGTCCAGATTTAAAATCATATCGTGCGAATCTGTGCAAAGTTTGAAAAGGGGAGGGGTGGTTTTATTACTGACAGATTTGACAAGGCAATGAATGACAAATTTACTTCGTAAGAAGGTGTTTTTGTCGTAAACTCCAAGCCACAAGGCCCACAGCTATACTCAATCTTCCCTCATCACATACCCGGCATTTACAACCATCTTTTCATCCTCCCATTTCCACTAATAAAAGGGCTCAAAACCGGTGCTAGTGACCTGGGTAAAATCCTGAAAGAAAAAGCACGTGTTGCAAAAGACTTTCTACAATAAGCCCTCCACCGATGTATCCTTTCCACTCCTCTTTATCTAACACCACAACTAACAGAAAAAGCCCAAATCAAACAAACAATACCAGGATGGATTCCTGCGTACAAGAAGCCTGTGTAATATAAAGATTCTCTATCATAAGCCCTTCTCAATCTCTCTTTTATGCCACCCTCAACTCCTACTAACACAAGGGAACTAAAACATTTGATAGGTAAAAAAAAATATTTGCAAACAACTGGTTGTAATCCAGCAAGCCTGTGTTCCTGACAGATTTTCCATCAATGATTGGTTTCTCACACAGTCCTCTCCCTTTTGTCCCACACTATCATATCTACATGCGAGGCACTTCTCTATTGGCAATGGATAACACATCTACATATAACTACCTTGATCCTTTTGGACTCTTCGCCATCAAAAATATCAACTAAGGCTAACGACGCGTGATCCCAAAATAACAGGGTTGCTGACACCCACCTCATTGATACAATTGTGATATTAGAAGGACGCTTAGTACATAAAATTCCAACTTCATAAAAATAAGATTAGGCAATCTTTAACTCGTCCATGTGTGATGCGTTGGAACGTTACTTTGGTTTGAATGGATATGTGTAGTTTTTCAGTCTTCCTGCCATTCTGAAGTAATAAATGACGCGATAGAAAAGTCGAATCGAGCGGATTGTTGTAGTCTTGCTTCCATTCCTTGTGTTAATTTATTATACTGTTAAGGTCATTTCATGTCAGAAATTTCGTCGTGCTTTATTGATAAAACTGGAGACTCCTGTGCACAAGTTAGAGCAGATACGTATCGGCTCCTTCAAAGTAATATAAAAGAAAGAGTGAAAACAAGCTTTGTAAATTGTAACAAAAAATAATGTATTTTCCTAGAAAATATGAAATCATATAAATAATTGAAGCAAGACTTACGGTTTACAGAAGTGGTCCAAATTTTTCTGAAAAAAGGAAATTTAAGTTCTGTAAAAAGTTCTAAACACAGACTGAAGTGTCTGAAGTTCTGGTCCAAAATGGCAGATGACCACATCAGACGAAGGCTAATAGAAAATTCCAGAATTTAGACAATAAAGCACAGTTTGTGTTGTTCCGTTCCAATTTCGAATATTTTCAGGAAAACGTCCAAATCAGTAATGTTGTTCTCCAGGAAAAGAATTATTCAGGAAAACGACGTAAAAATAGCCTATCTAACAAAACATGTTATACGTAGACATACGAACAGACAACTTCTTCTTAAACAAAAATACTTTTTAAGGTAATAGAAGTTTTATAACTGACTTTACGACACTACGACTGTGTATGACATGACTACTACTGCCTGTCCGTAAATGTTGACTCTCGACTATGTCTGTCCGTGACTGTTGACAATACTACGACTGTATGTCCGTGACTGTATACGACTTACAAAATTTTCAAACATATAAATGAAGCTAATACGTTGTTTATATTGCACGCACACGAGGACGCATGCAATTTCGTAATCCTTCTGGACATTAGGAAGGCCTGACCCAGTATCAACCAATCGTTTTCATAGCTATTCCTGAATGTTTACTTGTAATGAATTTGCTATCATACCCAGCACGTGCTCACATGAGTCACATCTACGACTCAAGTAAATACTGTTTGTTCAAAAACATGTTACTGATATTAATATTATTATATTAAAAATTACATTTAATGAAATAAAAATGAAATAAAAAATTTATACAAAATTCATTCCTTAACACACACAATTAAACTACAGGGTCGTAACAGAGCATATAATTTACAATCTACCAATTACAATTAGAAAATTTAAAATGCAAAAATTATAATTTAAAAATTAATTAAAATTTTACAACTTACCTATTACGTATTTTTTTCTTACTCTTCATTCTAATCTACAATCACCAATTGTTTTCAAATTACAATCAAAATCTCTTTGTGAAGAGCACACAAACTGTACACTTAAATCCCAAAATTAAACTACACTATTTACATTCAAATAAACTAACTCTGCGGGGCCCAAAGCGGCTGAGTGGTCTAAAGCTCTGTCCGTTACGGATCACTGTCATCTGACCTCTGTCTGCGTTGGTTCTAGTTGAGGGTTCGGCGAATGTGGATATGTGAGAAAGCTTGCCAGTAGCTTCTCGTGGGTCGGTGGTTCCTTCCGGTGATTTCCCGGTTTCGTCCTCCACCATTGATACTGGCAGCCATGTGTGCTGAAAAATGGCGTTAAAACCGCACAACAATAACAACATTTAATTCTGTAAAAATTATATTTATAGAGAAACATTAATAATTTAATTTAAAACTGAAGCCCACACACCCGCAATTTAAATATTTAAACCAACCCCGATTTCTCCACTGTATCAAATTGTATTAAAAACGGATTAAATTCTTAATTAAAACAACCAATCAAAATCGCTTTATCAAGAGCACACAACCCGTACACTTAAAGCCGAACGTTTAAATCATTTCAATCCATAAACATTTCCGAAATTCTGTACAATAGAGACCAGAAAAAGAATTGAAATTCTCAACTTCAACAACCAGTCAATTGCGACCTTATACACTAAGCTCCTCTCTCCACCCGTACCCCACTTATACCTTAAGAACCAACATCCCGGTATACACCCACTGACAAATAATAACCAAAGCCCTCCAACCCTCGCCAATAATTAACAAATCTACCATACCGATAATTATGTTAATAATAACTAACTAGAAACCTTACCCATGTAAACCTTGTAACCTTACATAATACAAGCATCGACTAACACCACTGTCATATAAACAACAAACAATATTAAGATACAGTTGGTATTGGATGATGGATGGATCATTCATACTGGATGGGCTTGACAAGGAATTTAGATTACCAAGCTGACAAGACTTGGTGACCGAACTAAGAGTAGCTAGTTTTGACTTACAAAGGATGATAATGGATGATAATGGGGGAAGCGGGAAGTTAAGAGGATTTATACAACTGAAATGTGTAAGAAGGGGAACCTTAAGACTGGAAATTGATATTGCTATGGAAGTCAGAAGTAATTTGGTAGACATCTGCCACTTAACCAAGTGGCTTTCTGTGAAGAAAGGCTTAAACGATTTCAAGAAAGGAAAAGAGATTATTTAGAAGTTAATGGGTGAAAAGGTAAAATAGATAAAGGAAACAGGGGCAAAGAGATGAAGGAGAAATAAATCAAAAAGTAAGAAGAAGGACTTTGAAAGACTAAAAGAGAATTGGATGAAAATACAGCAAAACTTTAGAGCTCTGGTATATACAGATTGGATACCAAAAGAAGAAAATAAGAAGAAGACGAAAAGGAAAGAAATCATTAGAAAAGTGAAAAGCTGGTGAACAAAATGGAGACAATAGAAGCAAAAATGCCAAAGACCCTTTTCAGGGACAATTCCTATGCCTCGAAAAGATATTAACGCTCTTTTTGCCTACATGTGTCATCTATGTCTCTGTGTCTCTCTTCTATATTTGTCACTCCCTATAGTAGCTGTGTATACTAGTTAGGTCATTACTTACTACATTGTTGCCAGTGGTCAGTACCGTGATGTCATGCCACTTATACCATTCCACTTGTCCTTATTCAAAATTCCCATTGACGCTATAATGCTCCAGGCTGATTTTTTGACGCCCAAATCGTGACGCCAAAGTGCCCCGTGGGGGGGGGTGGATCTGTAATGTATTTTCCCATTGATGCTAAAGTGCCCCAATATAGTACTCCCGTCTATTCTTAGTGGAATCGAGTGAGTTATGCATACGTTAGAATTTGCCTCACCAGCTATTTTGTTTCAGAAAAACACTGAGTCTTATATCTTTGCTTGATCAGAAAGAATTTTAGATTTTAGAAATCTACCTCTTAGTACTAATATAATTTCCGTGTGCAAGTCTATTTTTCCTAGGTATTTAATGAGTTGTGGGGGGTGTACGTGTATGTAAAGTCCCAATCTGTATCAAAATAGTATTTGGCTGAAATAGGAAATGAATAAAGTTCATCTCAAATGTAATTTTATTTTATGAGCTTACAATAGGACAGAATCAACATCACAGTTTTTGATACGTTTACGCATTTACGTTGATCACCATATACAAACTCCAGTGGAACTTGTTATACCTCCGTTGGTTTTGATTACGAAATAAATTCAGGTTATTGTCTGATGTTTGATGATTATCTGTCATATAGTTATGGTGACATGCATGTCCTTACAAGGTTACGGTTGCATTTTCATTGCATGTTAGCCAATGTGGACCAACATTTATAAAATGTTGCTTATGACTATTCTTCTCGTACGTAAATAATCATATTATATATTAACAGTTATACTTTCTTGAAATCAATAGTATTTCAGTTATGATGTTAATATAAGTTGATATCTATCTGCATTTCTTTGCCTTCATGACATTTAAAATTCTTATGAAGTTAAATCATATTTGCTTTTAATTTGTAAGGTTGTTCTTCATGGATTTACACTTCAATTTCATTTGTGTTTGATTATATCATTTGATCAAGTAAGGCTAACACCACGATATTAGTGTTGTTTCCACAGTGTACTTGAATCTATGTAGCTACCATATACTCTTTTATTTACATTCACGATCATCAACTGAATTTTTTTTAAATTAATAGAAAGAGAGAAAGTCATTTAAACTTTATAAATTAAAAGTACGCAGCAATAGCAAAATAGTTTTAATAATTTAAGGGCAAATAATAACACTATAGCTTAACGTTATATTATCGCCTCAAAATGGAATTTTCCGCTTAATATTTAACACGCGTCATCTAACTGTTGTTTACGTATGTAAAACTGTAGCCAAAATGGACGCAAATATCTTATAGCGCATTTTCCTCTAAAATGTCAACAGTTATGTAAGTTTATATGTGTACAATGAAAAAGAATGAACATCACTTTTTTGTAAAGTGCATGCAATTATGTTGATCAGAGTAAACATACCTCTAGTCAAACTTTCTATACCTGCATTTGATTTGATTACGAAATTTATTCAGTATATCATTTGATGTCTGATGATTATAGGTCATAACCTAATAGTGACATACATGTCATTACAAGGTCAAGGTTGCAATTTGATTTCATGGTAGCCATGATGGACCCAAATTGACACAACGCTGCTAATGAGTCTACTTATTCAACATAAATAGGAAAGCAATAATAGTTAAAATACTTTTAAAATAAGTAGTAATATTTCAACAAAGATATTATTAATAACTGATTTTTTTCGTGTGAGTCTCTCTCTCTCTCTCTCTCTCTCTCTCTCTCTCTCTCTCTCTCTCTCTCTCTCTCTCTCTCTCTCTCTCTCTCTCTCTCTCTCTCTCTGTATGTATGGGTTGGTGCGTGCAGGCAAGGCGATGGGTGCCATTTACTCGCGGACCTGGGTTCGAAACTCGGTAGAGTACGAATTTAATTTCTCTAACCTGTATGATAGTATTGTTTGTACCAGTAGTTATCATGGATTTCAACTTAACTGACATTAGTGTATTCAATTTAGTCATTAAGTCCTTTATTTTGGTGAAAATTTTCAGCCAGTGCAAATATGGACGTTACATCTTATCACCAAGTTGAAATTTGTGTTTTATGATACCACCATAATTTAGGTAAATACCACGATACTACAGAGTTGTTCCTCCACGGCACAGTAATAGTAGTAGGAGAAAGTAAGAATCCGAGCTCAACAACCCCCTCCAGACCTCCAAACAAATACAAAATACCTAGGTAACGTAATAGAAAACCTATTGCAATCAATAATTGCGTTAAGAATCCGAGCTCAACAAATACAAAATACCTAGGTAACGTAATAGAACACCTGTTGCAATCAATAATTGCGTTAAGAATCCGAGCTCAACAACCCCCTCCAGACCTCCAAACAAATACAATAGAACACCTGTTGCAAAATATCTAGGTAACAGGTAAAATTTAATTACGTGATCTTCCAGAATAAGCAAAATGATATGTCAGACTCAATCTTCCAAATCATTACGATTTAGCAGAGCGTGGCGATTGTGGACTAAATTACGCATTAGAATTCCAGTAAGGTAAGTGGTATTATACCTCATTACCAACTGTTAATGTCTCAACTGTAGATATCAAAAATATTTCATTATCATGGTAATAGAGGCTAAACTTTACTTTACCGCTGACATAACGACGGGACTCAAACAAATCTTTTATTTGTGATTTGTTAAGAGGGTATTTTTTGTCGATAAAATACACCTTTGTCCGATCAAGATCAATTGTAAGTTTGGTGTATTTATGCTGACTAATCGGACAGTGAAAGTTGTTAAATTCCGCTAGCAACTTTTGATACAATTGTTCGAGATAATTAAAATACTCGCTGTCATCAGATCTGATGAGCGAAAGTTTTAACTTGTCACGGGTACCACTAAAGCATATGCCTGATGTTTCATTATTAATTTCAACTGTCAATGGTTTGCCGTCCATCATTAGATATTTGATTTTGCTACTGTAGCTATTTGTTACTGTCAAATTTTCAAACATTATTTTTAAAGTTTAGATAAAATTTTAGTTTGCAAAGATAATGTCAAATATATCTCTATCATCATGACAATACCCAAGTGCAAATGTATCTACCCCATTTTCGCAATAACGTTTATCATCAAAATTGCTCAAACCGCGTTTGATAAGGACATCTGTTTCGAGCTTATGATGATTTGTCCGAATTGACATAGCTCTTATAAAACTAACACCGCCATCAAGCGCATACTTGTAGTCATCAAATTTTATAAACTTTTTAACAAAATCACGAGGCTGACCTTTTGCTTTTTTTGTTATTTTATTATTATCTAACAATACGGCATACATTTTACTACGTAATCCGATAAAGTATTTGATAGCGCTCGAGTTCATTTCATCTTTGAACTTACCAATAACCTTTTTATTTGTGTCGTCATGAAATTTGCTGTCACGTGGGTAATCGGAAAGATCAAACAGATATCTATTATCATGCATATCCTGATAGATGTCCTCACATTCAATTTCATATACGAGCGAATCAGTATCAGTAAATAATAATCTACTAGCCGGCCATTGATTTTTAACAAAATTATAATGAAAATCGTACATCAGCCACTTTGATAAATCTAACACTGAAGCTCCAACGTAGATCGGCTTGTTTAGTTTTAGATTTGTTTTTCTTCTTTGTATCGCAACAAGATTCTCATTAAATATTTTCATGCTCACAAAATCATCGTCTGACACAAGTTTGTTTCTGCGATTGACATCATTGACTAGTTCGATATTTACGCGTTTCCTAATATTCTCCATCGTCTTACCAAAAACGGAATTGTTCATCAGTTTAAAGAAGTTTTTCTCAAAATCAGTTTTTGCTACAGCTCTTCTTGAAGTGTTCGAGTTAATATAACCTCTCATCCACGGTGACTGATTAAATTTTAGTACGCGATGAACTTTTCTCAACACAAGACCAGCATTGACTGCTTGTTTTAAAACTTTGTAATGCAAAACATAATTACGTTTATGAAGCAAATTTGGTACTAGTTTCTTTACCATAGAATGTTGCCTTGGTGATGCTAACGCTTGTTGTTCTTTTGATAACAAACTATAATCTATAACCATCGATTCCGCGCAGAAAGGGTAATCGTTATGCAATTTGTGTAGCGAAGTTGGATAATCGAGATCAACTTCAACGAAATATGAAACATCGTCGGGTATCTTTTTTTCTGTCTCTGATAGAAATTGATCAGCCGTGATCCAATGAAATCCACCAAGAGGCATTGATTCTGCCATCGAATACCCGTACAAGTTATTACAATCTAGATAAACTATATACTTCGAAGGAAGGTCAGGATTATACTCTTTCAAATATTTGTTGTTTGCTTCAGCATATTTCTTCGTTATCACGCTAATACCGCCTCGGATACCTTTTTCGATAAAATTGAACATATCAACATCAGTCAGTAATTCCAACCTTACCTTACTAAACTTTAACAGAGCATCCCATGACAGTCCGGGGGCAGAATAATACCAGCAAGGATCTAGTCCGTAATTATTATAACTCACTTCTCGAAAACTTTCAAAAACATCTGCTAATAATAACACGTCAGTTTTCAAATACAAATCGTGATAATCACCAAAAGTCTCACAATCAAACTCTTTCCAAATATCTTGTGCATACTTGTACTCGTCATCAGTTATATTTTCATTTTTAAGTTGTGAGTAAAATTTGTCTTTGCTAGGTAAAGATGTTTCATCAAATTTACTCCAGTCGTCGAGGTATTCATATGGAAAAACTCCTTTTTTAGCTAATAGATTAAATTTATCTCCAAAACAGTCTCTTAGGTTATTAAATTTACTACAACCTTTTACTAGCTCATCTAACGATGCTGCCATAAACTGCAGGCTGTCAATAAAACGTAATTTACCTAGCGTAACTGACATATACTTTTCAAAATTATTTGGAATGCATTTGATGACATTATTGAGTTTTAGATGAGCTTTTATCTCAGGATCACCAAAAGCTTCTACAATGATGTGACTATCATATCCTCGAAAATTGTGAAGAATAACTGGAATAAAATCTGGAGCGTGAAATTTTAAATTACACTGGTCATGAGCCGCTCCACGATACTGTCCGGTCAAATGGCAATGGTCACGTACTTTTTTGTTATCATCAAAAGCTTTTTCACAAATATAACAAATTTTCGCTTGCTCGTGATTAGATTCTTGTTGAGGTGTTAATTTTAACATTGGAGTTACTCTTTTCAAACGATAAGTAATATTATCAACTTCATTAATCAACTGCTTGAGAAGCCAGACAGCTGGATTTTTACCACGATAGAGTTGGATTGGTTTAGATAATCTCGAATCAGCGCAACAAACTACCTTGTACGCTACTCCGCATGGAACATGATTTTGAATTTTTCTTGTACTCGATTGGTTAGGATCATTTTCTACGCCAAGTACAGGTTGAAGTAAGCATTCGAAATCGACGTATATGACGAAAGGAATTTTTAGTTTATGATTATGATGGACAAACTGTAACACGCTATCTTTTTTAGATGGCATTGTTATTCTTTGTACGTCACTACAGTACTGCAAATGCTTTTGTAATGTTTCATTGTCTCTACAACCGTGCAAGCAGCGATAACAAAAGAACTTTTTGTTGTTATTTTTATTATACTGTCTTCCAACTAGTCTGTTAAAGTTTTTGATCCAAACGTAATGATTTTTATAAAACAGTAAATTGATAGTCGATTGTGAAGCTTTTTCTGAAATATACCTCGGATAGACATTTTCTTTTTCATCTAATCCGAAAACGTTAATCGAAATATTATTTTGCTTTTCAAACTTTGGTATTTGATTTTCTGCCACTGGAAAGTCAATACCAGCACAATTTAATCTTGACACGTGACTGATATACTTCTCAACACGATCAGCATTTTTTTCTGCTGGAAATAGCGCGGAAAGAACAGCCCATTGGAAACATTTGCTATCGACGTTTTTTATGTTTATACAGCACTGTTTATTTTTTATTTTTGGTGGCAGGTCGATATACGAACTACCGCGTAATGCGTCATATTTCATCGTGTGAAACAAAATTTCCTTGATCATTTCAAACTTCCAACCCGAACCTAATTCGGTAAATTCTTCTATTTTTTTCCAAATTTCTTGGTGTATTTCATTAGATAGTGACAAAAGATCACTACCAAGTAAAACACGTCTAGATTTTGCGTTGATGTAAGGGTCTGCAATTTCCTTGTTAGTAGATTCTTCCGTCACAAGTAGTTTTGAAAATATAACGTGATATTGCACTAACAATCTTAGACCCTTGTGTTTTTCAAGCTCACGTTTTACAGTCGTCTGTAGCAGATGAAAGAGATTTGTTTCAGAAAAATTTACTAAAACGTTTTGATTATCAAACTGATAACTATTGTCAAAACCTGTAAAAGCAGTCGCTATTTTATCAGGTTCTCCCATAAGACTTCTCTTGGCTATATCACGCAATTTCAACATTATTATACTATAGTCTAATATCTAATTGATAATTTACTCCGCTAAACAACAATTAGAGATAAAAAAAATATCACCTATAATATAATGACAGTAAATCTGACAAGCGCACGTGAGCAAGAGGTATATCATGTTTATCCGAAGTACAATCTGTACGCTGGAAATGCACTTGGTTCGGTTATTAATATCATTACTGGAATATCTGTTGGTAAAGCAACGTTAGCGGGTTATACGATTAGTGTAAAGGGAGATAATACTGAAAGGATTACGATGTTTAGAAAAGATTTTATTTACACGTTATTTTGCGATGACATTCCAGAGGGGAAACGAGTATATCATTATAATGGTAAAGTCACTGATGATAATATTGAAAATTTATCCTTACAAGACGAGTTTCAGCCGCATCCGGTCTTTGATTTATACGAGGCTAACGATCGCGGTATTATTAGAAACAGAAAAACTAAAAAAGTTCTTAATAATATGAGCAATATGGGATATATCAGTGTGACTGTTAGAGGAACATCGACAGATCGAGTTTGTTATACTGGTCATAGGTTTGTTTACGAGGTGTTCAACGGATCTATACCCAATGGTCTGGTTATTAATCATATCAATAATGTAAAAACAGACAATCGATTGGAAAATCTGGAGCTAGTGACCCAACAGGAAAATGTGAGAAAAGGACGAGGTGGTGGTATTAATTTTAGATGCCCAATAAAACCTGTTATTTCGTTAAACCTTGAAACGGATGAGGAGATCAAATTCAAATCAATTACAGCTGCGGCGAAATATTATAATATAAATCCCAGAGCAGTAAAATTTGTAGCTGATGGAGCAACAAAATCAGCTTTTTCAAACAAATATGATGCTAGTATTATTTTTAGATATGATGATTAATAATATTTTGTAATTCGGTTTTAGTCAAACAATGATGAGCAAATGCTATAATATCATCGCAATCAAATTTTAGCGTCACTACTGCACTTTCATTAATTTTATTTTTTTCTGCTTCTGTTAGTAATATTTTATGAGAATCACCTTGCATTACAAAAATCTCAACGGAATATGAACTATAACCTGACAAGCATTTTCTTACCGCTTCGGTCAGTTCGTGGTAGTTTATTATATTAACTTTTTGGTGATATTTGACCTTGTCAGTCATCTTATAACAACAAATTAGATAAAAAGTATATTATAATATGGATATGATGAAACGACTTGCTAGCGATAAGGTCTCCACAATCTCTAATGATATGATAGACAAATCCATTGGTTATAACGAAGATGATATTTTATATAACAACGAGTCTGATGATGATGAAATAGTCACCGTCGTTAACAGATATAATTATAGCAGACCAACCACTGGAAAATATAATGTCAAGTATCACATTGCTAAAAAAATTATAAAATTTAATTTTACCGTTACCGAACAGCAGGTATTTTTGCAGTTAATCAGACCTTTTTTAAACATTAAAATTCCATACCGACAGAAAAATATAAAATTTGATTTCATCTTTGTTAAGATTTTTAATCTTATGACGATCTCTGACGATCGCAGACAATATCTAATATCATTATGTAAACCAGTAAAATGCAAATCTATCAAACGAAAGTATGAGGAAATTTATAATAGCATTATTTCACAGTCGATAAAATCGACCGGGTTGGAATCCAGCTGTTAAATTTATCACTATACCCACGCCATTTGACTAAACTTTTATCTCCTTTTTTCCTAATCACTTTTTCGATAACGAAAACATCTTGTTCAGTTTTTTGTAGTTCTTGTTCGTAAAAACTACCTACTATAGGCTCACCTGCCAGATCTTTTAACGCGTACGTTACAGGTATTGTTAAGAGTACTTTATCAACAACAAATACTTCTTCGCTCCAGTTTGGAGTAAATCCTTTTTCAAATATCTTTTTAGTCAAAGAGATTCTAACTTTATCACCGACCTTAAATTTATGTCTGCGGTACATGTTTTCGTTTGCTAATATGGGATTTTTGATAGCGTCATTAGGTGACATTTTGATGGTTCGATGTTTCGTGTTATTATATTCGCCTACGATTTGAGAAAGGTCATCGATGTACCTGTTGGTGTTTTTAGCTGTCATATGTTTATGTAATTTTTCGTTTAGCGTGCGATTAAATCTCTCGACAACAACGCTTTTGCCTTCGTTTCCTGTAACGTATTTTTTAATATTATTTTGTTCTAGAAACTGCTCAAACTTTTTGTTAAAAAACTCGGCTCCATGATCAGTCCAGATTTTGTTTGGCTTTCTTTCTGTACTCGTTATTATCTGTTTTAACGCATCAGTGATTGACGTTCCTGTTTTATCTGAAACTGGCACACTAAAAGCGTATTTGCTAAAAACATCTATAACGTTAAACAAATACTTCTTTGGAGCGCCATCAGCGCCAACGTTAAACTGAGCCATATTAGATACATCTACCAAATCTATTGCCCAGATATCATCTACAGCGTTTGCAACAACTTTACGTCTCGGAAACTTTTTTTTTTAGGTCTGTGTAGTTCGACTGCAAGATCATCGTATAATTCTTTGCCGAGTCCAAGTTTATATTTTGCTCCTATCATTCCTTGAACAAATCTTCTATCAAAACGTTCTCTCATGTTTGTTGGCTCCATATCATGTAATTCGTCTAACATTACTTTATCACAATCTGCTTTCGAGTTTTCATGATCACGATAACAGATATCATGACGCATTGCTATTGCATCCACTTGATTATAAGGCTCTTGTCCTGGCAATGGATTGTCGTTTTCATCTAGTTGTTGGTCTAGCGGATTGTAAGGACCAGTATACCGATGACCTGGCAAGGTCCAACCGCCTTTTGGTTTTGGTAATTTACCAATTAGTTTATGTATATCTATACCTAACCCTATTATTTCTCTGTTGTTACAACGTTGACAGTACGTAATGATTTTATCTTGTTCTATGCAAAGATCTTTGTCACAATCACAATTGCATTTCATTTTATTTTATTTTGTTTCATAAGATTAATCGTCGATCAAGATAACTCTATCAACGCTAGATCCTACTTGTTTTTTCAAAAACATACTTTTCTTTCTACCACAGATTGCACAAATACTTTTTAACATCGTTCTATTATTTTTCGTTTTTTCCGTCATCTCATCCTTGTTCTCTGTTTTAGTTTTGCATTTGAGACAGTATGTTGACATTATTATATCAAGGAGTTTAGATAAAATTGATTGCAATATTATCATTCGCATGAGAAGGATGCTCATCAAATTGTAAAATAAACTTCAAAAAGTTTTTACTTCCAGAGTTTTTACTCCCAGAGTTTTTACTCTGGTGCATTTGTCTGACAAACATGATACAATAATAACCACAAGCTGATGTTCCAATCGGCTGTAGTTGATTAGACGAATAATTTATTTTATCAAATTTTTTAAAATTATATTTTTTTATGAGATCGCTTGGAGGAAGTCCGAACGAATCAAAATAATTGTTATCGTGGACAGCAACCCAGTGGGTGCCAGAGCCATCATTGAAGTTTTCAATATTTACAACACAAGAACCGCCTGTTGGTACGTCATCGAGTTCATCCTTGGAAAATACTCCTCGAAATCCAACAACGTCCTTCAATTTTCAATGATGTCAAAATTGCTCAATAACGTCTGGTCCCTGGTAGAGTTAATCCGCGTCCGATTCCTAGTAAGTTTGGCAGCAGACTTCCCGCTAGTCCCGCCAAAAGTGGAGCGAAAGGAATAATTCCTCCTTGTTTTGTTTGTTTGCGTTTTGTTGTTTTCTTTTTTTTTCGATGATTTTGTTTTTTTCGGCGACTTTTTTCGTTGGCATTTTATTTTATACTATTACATAAAACTGAGTGACTATGTCACTGCCGATAGATTTGTTTGATACCACGACCTTCGACTGCTTTCTTTGTTGCGCCAGAGACTGCTCCTGACGCAGCCGCAAGTCCAAGTGTACCAAGTACTGGTAAAACTTTGCTAGCTATTACTGATAACGCTGGTCCAAAAAATCCACCTTCTTTTGACATTGCAGTTACCTGAGAAACAGATAATTTCAACACAAATGGTTTTCCTTTGTCGAGTTTATTGATTTGTTGTTGCGTTAGCATGACTTTTACTGCAATTTTATTTGAAGTTTCCGGAGAGATCATCAAAGAAACAGAGCTGCGTTTAGCAACAGCTGCTGATAATTTTTCAACTTGACCAGATGTTAGGTATATTTCTCGAGTTGTGTATTTGGTTTTCATAATGTTATATCCAAGTTGTTAGATTAAACTTGTACTGTCATTCTTCCTTTGATTGAATCGATGGTCAGAAATCGATCACTAACCAATAGCGCGTATACGTTATACTGTTCACCTGGCACAGCGCCCAGTGTCCACGTGACCTCAATATCTGCAGTCGATCCCACAACACGCTCCAAATGTTTTGATACGTCAAAATAAAAGATGGGATAGAGCGTTCGAAACTCTTCTATTGATATTTGAGATCCACTGTCCGCGTTCTGATATTTTTGCATTGCTTCCATAAGATACATGTACGGCCGAGAGATGTTTCTGGTGGCGTCTGCGGCAAAGTTACATTCGATTGCACGTTCGGGATACTGTTTGGAATTTACTCTCACAAATATTCGTCTAACGTCTGGGTTATCGAATACGGAGTTGTTTATTTCCTGATTGTTACGACGTGCTTGTCGTTGAAAAAAAAACAGAAAATAATATGTCCAATTGTATTTTAACCAAAAGTATTATGATTAAAATTAGGTATGACCATTATATTATCGTCAAATTATTTTATTTGTTGCATAATTTTAGTCCATTTGTAGCTATGTTTGGGATTTAGTTGCGCTGTCATTTGCAATTACAATTAAATCAACAAAACCATGGATTCTAAATCATAGATTCCTTTCAGTCAGGTTTCCATTGATCTAAATTAAAAAAATTGTTAAAATTTAGCATTATCATAATTCAGATATGTTTCCCAAATATGGTAATTGTATGGTCATTTATTTCTACTTATATGATATGCTGGTGCTTGGTGAATTCTGATATTTGAAAATGGCGATTTTAATATTAAATTGTCAAGTAGCTGACCATATAGGTATGATGTTTACTTTTTTAAAAACTATATCATTTAGATATCTTTGTAATGAAATCTAATTGTCGAGGCAAACTGGGATTTAATTTACATGATTTCCAAAATGTAAGTTAGTGGCTCTAAAAATATAATTGAAAAATGTGTTTATGTTAAGTTTTTAATTTGTATTATATATCACAGTTGATTTTTTATTAAAAAGGAAGTTTGACATAAAAGAATAAAAATAGTTTATATAAATTTTCATTTAGAGGTTAAGACAAAATGAGTTGCAAAACTATTCGTACATGTTTTAAACAGAAAGTAACCAATCAGCTTACTTTTATAGTATTGTAAATTAAAAAAGATGTTTCAGCAGTATCATTTTAAATAATGATGGGAGTAAACATAAGTAAATTTAAGTTACGAGATTAAATGTGTGTGGGTGTGTTATGTGTTGACCTTAATAAATTTTGATCGAAAAAAGTAAAATAATGCTCAAACAATTCATATGTTTTTTAATTTACAAATTTATAAATTGACATAGTCCTGAAATATTAACTTTGGTTAAATAAATTGAAATTTCAAAAACCAATAGTAAAATTTTGAATGTTTGCAAAAACTGCATTTAAAATAGTTACACTATGAAATTTAGTTGGGTTTTAAAATAATTGACAATGTGTTTTCTTAAGCATAAAATGGACTTTTTAATTGCATTGCTTATTTAGTATATTATTGGAAAGTATTATAAAATGGTTTGAAGTTTATTTATATATAATTTGTATATATATATATATATATATATATATTATATGGATATTATATAAAAATGTATATATAATATATACAATTTGCATTTTTTTTATATATTATTATATTTTATTATATAAACCTTAATGTTTTATTATCATATATTAGAAGTTTAATAATTAAATTAATATCTTATTATATATTCACTAAATTTTTAATATATATGGTTATTTATTTTATTTATTTATTTATTAACAATTTATTAATTGAAAATGTATTCATTTAAAATTTTTAAATTATGGTCACTGGAACCAATTGCAAAATGTTGGTATTTCAAATTTTAAATTGTCTGTTAAATCGCCGATTGAGTTTATTAATTTTGATAAATTTATTTTAATTGGTACCGCTAATTTTTTATTATTGAATGGCCATCAAAACTAATTTTTTAATTTGTAATCATGTTAATTAAAATCAATTTAAGCACCTTAAACTCATTATATTATATAAAGGGTTTGGGCATAAAGTCATTTATTATTAATTGTTTAACAATTGAGGTTATTGTCAAATGAATTTTTATAAATATTTTGAAGTTTATGTTATATTTATTATGTTTATTTTTTCATTTGATTTTACATAGACTATATGATAAAGAATAAATTTCTTGCAAGAAGTTTGAATCCAAACCTTGGATTTAAATAGGTTACCAGATTAAATTGTGCAGTAAATTTAAATTTTAAAATGAATTTAAATATACTTTACAGATTTTGGAATATTCATGATATTTCAAATGGTATTATGAACACATTAATTGGATGGTTCCATGTTGAATTGAATACACAAGCAATTATTAGTCTTGAATTCCAAATTACATAATAATTTAATGACTGTTTAAATCTTTCTAAACATGTAATGATAAATACTTTTAGAGCATTTTATTAATAATATTATTATTTATTATTTTATAAATTATAATATTATGTTTATTTTATTATTGAATAATATTTATTATAAAATGGTAACATGAATTGAAAAGATTATTTTAATTGCATAATCGTATGTATTTTATATTTACCAAATGATTTATTTTTTAAATGGTTATTTTAATTTTAATATTTAATAATGATTATTAAATTATTAAAATAATTGATTATTATGTATTATATTATTTTGAAGGGTATTAGAGCATTTATTAAAAATATTGTTTTAATTAAATTATATTTCAAATCATTTTATTTTATTTAGTATTATTTGGAATTGCAATAAAAAGTTTAAACTTTAATGTTTAATTTGTTAAGTGTCTTGGAAGTAGTAGTAAATTAAAAATAAATAATTATAAAAAAATTTCGAACATAAAATTTGCCTACCAAATGTGTTTTAATATTTGGAATAAAATTCCATGGAATCCAAAACAGTTTCATTTAATCAATATAAAATAATTTAAATTAAATGAAATATTGTTTTAAAAATATTATTTAAGTTTTTATTCTTCGAATGCTCAAATTTTAATTTGAAGCATGTTTTATAAGATTTTAGATTAAATGTTTTGAGAAAATTATATTGATGTTTCATGAATTAAATTAGTCTACCATAAAAATTGAATTTTTAAAAAAAAATTGTTCAAATTTTGTGATACCACCTATACTAAATTCTATTGAATAACAATCCTAGTTAAACAAAATAATTTTATTAAAATAAAATAATAAATTACTTTTACATGAAATATGATTAGAATGAGAAAATTGAATAAAAGCCATGTGATTAATGACAATTCATTTTGACAAAATTATTAATATATGTGCAACTTATTTTTAGACAGATTAAACTCTTGGTTTAATGTATGTATTTAAACATTTAATTGGATATTGCAAGAACTGTTATGATTATTTGCGATTTTTTTAGCATTAAAGGGTGAATTTTACAACAATAAGGGAGCCTTCCTACAAAATCGATTAATGCGATTTTTAAATCGATCTAAAACTCAGAAAAATGGAGCCTTCCTACGAAATATTTTAACCAAAAAAAAAAATTAAAGGTCCCATCCCATCTTAGCGATTTTGTCGTGAATACATTGTCATAAACCACACAAAATTGCTGCCATCTACGTCTACAAATTTTTGCGACAGAATCGATTAAAGCCTCAGAATGCCAATGGAACCTTCCTACGAAATCTCATATTTCAACCAAAAAAAAAATAAAGACCCCATCTTAGCGATTTTTTGTCGCAAATACATTGTCATAACCACACTCAAATTGCTGCCATCTACGGTCGCAAATATGTTGTCATTTCACCCTCTCTGCTGCTGATTAATACAAATTATTTAACCAAATATTTGATCAAGTCCAATACGATATCGTGACCGAGGGTCGTGTAAATTTATTGTTATAAATCCATATGGGACAGACTGAGCATGACTAAAGTAATTTTTAAATCCATTGAAGTCCATATCGGAACACCATGTCTGCCAAATATTTCGTAGCGTATGTGTATCAACGCCATTGAATACAGCAAGAATATTGCAGTTATCGCGAATCACTTTTGGAATTTGAGTATATCGTTGAGTGACATATATCACGTCAGTGTTTTTATGCCTACCTCGGGAAAATATTCTAGCAGGGTTCTTTTGATTATCTAACATTACATCATCGTACACTACAAGATTGTTTATGTCTCCATCGAGATCTTCTACTGATGGTGCATCATCAATATCAGTAATAAAGTCGATTACACTTTCACCTTTAATTTCTGATGCTTTTTTCATTATAATCTTTTAGCACTTCATAGCACCGTTGATCATCTACGGATGGGGCAACTAAATATAATTTATCCCACTTCATAAATCGCATTATCAAATTAAGCAGTAATTGTGTTTTGCCTGATCCAGATGGTCCGATTATAATGGCACGGACAGAATTCGGAAGCGCTGCGTGGTGTTTTACCGGTTCTCTTCTTTTAGTCGCTGAAAAATCAATTATATTCATAACGCTATATATAAATTATGGATCTATATTGTGTTAAGTGTAAACAGCGTACTGATACAACCGATCAGACAACCATTACAACTAAAAACAATAGACTAGCGCTTACTGGTAAGTGTGTAACATGTGGTACAAAAAAATTTAGATTTTTAAAAAAAAGCAACTCGGAGGTGATATTGCCGCAAAACTTGGAAAACTCCCCGGAACCCCATGGGCAAAATACCCCGGAGAAAAACACCTTCCAGGATATAGCTACTGTGGTCCCGGAACGAGATTAGATATCAGACTTGATGATCAAAATCAGCCCCGCCTGGTGAGTATCCGATAAATGCTATTGATAAGGCATGTCATGCTCATGATGTTGCATATAAAAGCAATAATTTGCAACAAAGACATATCGCGGATGTAAAATTAATTCATGCCTTAAATGCTATTCCCGATAAATCCTTCAAAGAAAAATTGGCTTCATGGTTGGTCAAATCAGCTATGAAAGGCAAATTAGTGTTAGGTGCTGGTAATTGAAAACACCAGTGTTTTTATAGTATGGAATCTATTTATTATCTCCGAAAGGATACTGGAGGGGTAAAGCAGCAATCAGTAAACTCGCTAACGCTGCAAAAGTGAAAAAATCCACTGCAAAAGATTGGTTATCCAAACAAGCTATATGGCAAATTTATCTACCACCGCCTAAACAAATTAATTATTCTCATTTTGATGTTACCGTACCCAATGAAGTTCATCAGGCTGATTTATTGTTTTTACCACATGACCATGGTTACAAATACGCGCTAACTGTAGTTGATATTGCGAGTCGATTTAAACAAGCAGAACCATTGAAAACAAAGTCAGCTTCTGAAGTCGCTTCTGCATTTGAAAGGATTTATCGACGAGGTCCTCTAAGATGGCCAAATCTATTACAAGTTGATCCTGGCAAAGAGTTTCAAGGTGCTGTTCTATCAACAATGAAAACTCATAGTGTTACAATACGACGGGGACATACTGCGTTACATCGTGATCAGGCAATTAGAACGATTTAATCGAACTCTTGCAGAACGGTTATTTGGATATCAATATGCAAAAATTCATCCAAGAAAAACGATCTCGTGAATGGGTCCAAAGGTTACCGAGTGTAGTTGCAGCGTTAAATAACGAGATTACTCGAACTATTAATATGAAACCAAATATTGCAATAAAAAAAAGAATATATTCCCGAACAACCGCAGCGGGTTAGCACTCAGCCACTTCTCGGTGATGTTACTGTGAGATATTTATACGAACCAGGAGAGCTTGAAGGCGGTAAAAGAAGAGCTACTGATCCTATATGGAGTGTTACTACGCATAAAATTTCAACTATAACGCGATCAACTGGTAGACCTCCAATCTACAGATTGGATTCAACTGCACCTCAGCGTGGTTTTACACACGCGAACAACTACAAGTCATTCCGGACGATACTCAATTACCGCCACATGGTCTTAACTAGCTCCGTTACGTCTATTACACTCAAGACAGGTCAACATCACATTGTTTCTGACATGACCAAGACTGTTATTTTTTCTGTCTACGGTGAATTGTCGAGGGTCTTTATCCGAATACTGCCAGTGCATTATACAATTGCAACTGGCGCAGTGATTATTCTGTTGTTCTTTTAATGCGATTATTACTTCAGCATCAATATCAAATTCTCGTTGTTTTTTTTTTTGTCCTGCTGTTTGTAGCCAGAGAGTTTTTTATTAATGATGCTAATATCAGTGTTATCATCGTTTGCATTAAAATCATCATCGAAAACAATCCTTCGTAGTTGATTTATTCGTCGTACTCTGGACACACTGCGAGATAGACTAAATTTGACCATTCAATGCGATTATCAACTATCCAAACAATTGTATCCGTGATGGTCAATCCTTGTGACGAGTGTATTGTTGTTACATAACCAAGCGTCCATGGTGATTTATCAGCGCATAATGCATCTTCTACAGTATTGATATCAACTAGCACAATATCATCATTTAACACTAGAATCTGTTTCTCCGTCTGGCCTGGAATTTCAACTTCAATATTCTGCTTTCGTGTATCCAATGGTCTATAACACAACGGCACTGGAAACGTTGGGAATTTTTTCTTGTGTAGCTCAAACAACTTTTTCTGAAGTGCGTCTCTGACTATCTTTCTACTTGCTACTACAAAATCATTTGGTTTCCATGTTTCCCAAAAATCATTCAAAGGTGTTTCAGAAATTATTTCACGCGCTACTTCACATTGAATTCTATCGGGTTGTAATCTAATTAGTTTTTTAAACTCACGTAACTGCTCATCGAGTGCTCTATAGTCAGTATCAATTTCTTCGTAATAATCAACAAATCCTTTTAACCAATTATGTGGACTTCTACCAACAAATGGTGGTGGTTGACCATGATCGCCGCACAATATAATTTTTGTATTTTTTTTGCAATAACCAATCAAGAAACATTTTTAATACATCTTCTGAAACAGTACATGCTTCATCCCAAATAATAACCGCTGGAATAAATTTCTCACCCATTCGCTCAGGAGTCCAAGCATCGCCCTGTATCGAAAAAAACTATGATACGTGCAAGCTTCAACATTTCGTTGTTTGATCTCTCTCGCTAGTCTATGGGTTGGTGTGAGTACAATCATGGACGTTCTCTCTCGATATAATTCTATCGCACGTGTTGTCTTTCCAGATCCACCACAACCGTTTAAATAAACTGTTTTATATCTACAAATTGGATCTGATATCGGTGGTGCTTTAGACATAGATTTTTCACTGATAGAATTATCGTTCTTCAGGTAACTGCTTTTAATCTCAACGTCTGCTGATTCAGAATAATCGCGTTGTATTTCTTGTTTAATTCGCCATGTTCCCCAAGTCTCTTCGCTATTAGTAAATTTAGTTATCTCTTTGATATATTTTTTATCGACATACATTGAATCAATTGCAACTCTGACTGCTATACTAGGAAATCTATTTATCATTGCAAATAAATTGATAGATGCATAACCCAGCATAGAAGCTCTCAAATGTAGATATGCAGAGCTTTCTCCATCACTGTAAGTAACAATTCTACCTAACTTTGTTTTATTGGACAAAAAGGCTGTTTTACAATTTGCGTATCTATTTTTCTCTACTGCATCTTTAATAACGAAGTCGTATTCGGCATCATCTATAATCAATCGTGAGGATTGTTTTTTAAAGTTAAATTTTTTTCCACCCTGTGTAAATTTACCGATTATTCTTCGGCCGAGATCCTTTGCTTCATTATTTCGTTGATTAAATATCTTTTTTGACCATTCAATGATGTACTCCTCGTCAGCATCAATATGTTTTCTAGACTTATCGATTATACTATCAAGACATTCTGGTTCTGGTAACCAGACATTGGTTTGTTTTCGATATGAGATAATCGCTTCGCTGACAATCAACGAAACTAACATTTACAATCAATCATATATCGCAATAACACTATTGGTAACCACATCCTTTCAGCCATGTGTCTACCAATCCAAACATAACAACACGGATGAAGTCCTTCAGCGAATTCAAATGATACTACGCAAGCAAAACCGGTCAAATCAAAATCAGGCAGTGGTCCATTAATAGCAACGCGAGTCATTTCATGTGTGGGATGTCCAAACCGTTTAAAATACTCACCAGCGAATCCATATCCTAGAAAACTTCCTGGATAACAGGCAACGATATCAACTGATATCATACTTTCACGATTGTACTTAACGTTCCATAGACCGCCATGATAATATTCCAAACAGCTGGATTGAACATCCTGTAAAAACTCTTTTCGTGTTGGTTTCCAATTATTTTTCTTTCTTGCAAAATGAGCTGCAACTGATGGAATTGTAAAACAATTTGTAAGTAACTGTTCGTAATCTTCGGATTTTTCATTAAAAACGCTAGCGTTTTTCACTGAGACTTATTGCTAGATTTTTCATCCTATTATGTAGACTTTCACTACGATATAATTCACCGTTAGGTTTCACAAATTGATTGAATTGACATTCTTCATCTTCAAAACTATGAAGTAGCCATACTGATACAGGGTCGTTTTTACACAAACTAGCAATAGCATCGAATAATCTTTCTTCAGTGAGAATACCATCCTTGATGAATTCTTCTGGGATATACTTCACTGTTCTGTCTCGCGGGAATATTGTAACCGCGGATGTCCATGCGTGTTTGTTATGATCAATAATTTTGATTGGAGCTCCGTTTTTATTGTATTTCGATTCGTATAATACTTCGCCAGTATCGTTAAAACGGTTATCGGAAATCTCAACGACTTTTCCAATCTAGCTATATCGGAAATAGTTGCTCCGTTCTCTTTCACTGTTAGCCCCATTCATCTATTTTTTTATGTCTTAGATCGGTTAATTTATTCCCACGGAGTGCATTTGTAAAATGTTCTAAGACTCTTTGTGCCACACAGTTGAGTGGCTTTTCCGCTGACGTTGACTGTTTCATTGGTGCTAGTTTTCCAATGTCAGGGTTATTTAACGGATACATCCCATAAACGACTGCTGTTTCTGGATACGCTTTTTCATAGTATGGTTTATCAATTCCAGTTAACAGCCCTGGTCTGGAATAACGGCTAACAATGACTGATGTCCCATCTTTGAGAATTGGAACAAATTTGTCTCTTATAATATATTCGCCCGATTCTAATTTGATAATGAATTTCACTCTGATAAAATACCGTTTATTGCCAAGTTGTGATAGTATCATAGCTGCTGTTTCATCATTCATTCTAGCATCAACAACACCATCAATTCTAAATGTTGACCAGGTGTGTGATGCATCATCCTGTTTAAACTCATGAACACAATCTCGTATTTTTCTAATCAGACTTCTATTAGTTATTCTCTCTTTTGGTACGTCTTCGAGAGTTCTATCAAGATTGAATTTAATATTTTTCCGAGGCTTGATTGCCGATAATCTCTTGAATTCTTCATTCATATAAATAAGACAAGTATTTAAATATAAAAATTTGTTTATATATAATGAATCACTGCAAATGGCTTATGATTGGATCAGTAACCCCATGCAATAAATCGTGTAGAGGTGAATTCTGTGGATATCACTTACAGAGTGTCAGAAATAATTCGACAGGCCCGTCCCCATGCATAAATTGTGGGGTGGGTGTGAGAGGAAAATCACAATTATGTATCAATTGTGGGGGTAAGCGGTTTAGAGAATTGAAACGTTATTATGATAAACGAATAAAAAACGCCATCATTGACCCTAACCATGACTCTGTCAAAGACAAAATCATAAAAACCCCTCAAGACTACATTAATAGATTTATAATTAAAGCAAATAATGAATTAGACAATAGTATTATTATATATAAATGGAGCAAGAATTCAGACCACATCCAATACTCGTTAATTATGAAATATCTCGTAATGGTGTTGTTAGACACTGTAGACTAAAGAAACCAATTGGATTTGTTAATAATCAGGGATACTTGCAATTTACTGCTGGAGGAAAGGGATATCTCTGTCATAGGGCAGTCTTTGAGTGTTATATGGGACCGATTAAAGATGGCTGTGTTATTGATCACATTGATTCTAATATTCAAAATAACGCGATTTCCAATTTACAGTGTATTTCTCAGAGAGAATATAAAAAAAGGAAAGACAGGGACTTGTAAGTCAGTTGGAAAGAGACCAGTACAGTCATTTGATACAACGACGAATGAAGAAAGAGTTTTTCATTCAATGAATGCTGCGGGAAAATATTTGGAATATGTATTCCTTCAGTACGAAAAGTTGCTGAAGGGATTTATCAAACAGCTATCTCAAAGAAAAATGGACATAGAATAAAGTTTCCTATTTACAAGATAACTCTCAATAATGAGTTTATTTTGTTCCGTATTTTAGTCATTTTGATCGTCACGTGACTTTCCTACCATTCAGATCATTGATTACCGGATATGCAAAACGTCCGAAAACATTGAAATTGGCGTTAATTACATATGTTTTTTTTTTTAATATTTATTCGCAATATTCACGTATATATGCATTTTGAAAGAGTAAATGACAATAACTTCTAACAGCCGGTATTGACAGCCACATAGTAAATATAGTTATTGTACCGGAAGACAATTTGCGCGTTAAGACAAGACACTGGGCCAGGGTTCTATTAATAGATTTTTTTAAAAATCCCAATTACAAAGACGGCGTTAACAGCGTTTGTATGAAAATGAAATTACTTTAAAATTACAAATTAGTGAGGTCAAAATAGTAAAACGCGCTACATGTAGTTTAGTTTTAGTGTGGCTATGTGTAATAAAATTCAGAAAAATATCATTCTCGATTCAAGAAATAGCAGGTCCTGAATTGACAGGGATCCCCATTACGGAGTTATCTTGTCATGTAAATCCATTATTACTACGATTATTTAATCGTAATATTATAAAAAATTAATAAAAAAATTGCTATTATTTAACAGTTGTATTTCTTGTTTTAATGTTTTATTTAAATACTTAGCTTCCATTGAAATTACTACACAGTATTCATTATGAAATGCTAGAAAAATAAATACACACCTACACATTGACACTGCAGTATTAGTTCACCTTATATATAATATGAGCCGTAATAAGTTTGGGGCTTTAAAACGAAGCCCACTTTGCCAATTAAAACTCCCACGCCATTGACATGGTGTGGTTGAATTTTTTCAACTGCAACCAGGGTTAATTTCTTGGGTTGCTTTTGATTGGCAAATTGGGTGTAGGTCCGCCCCGTCGTTTCATGTTTGTATCGTCCTGTACTGTCCCTATCATACCATCCTATCATATAACCATCCTATCATATAACCATCCTATATAATCGCATTGTATATATAACCTATATAATCGCATTGTAAATACTCATTCATTGTAAATATTCATTGTAATCGCATTGTAATTCATTCATCGCATTGTAAATATATTCGCATTGTAAATATCATTCTATATATCCTATATCGCATTGTAAATACTCATTAATTGTAATTATTATTTCATTGTATATATATCATCCTATATGTAATGTACTGTCCCCCCCCACAACATATCTTCCGGAAGACCTAATATAGCATTTGTTACGTTAGAGCTTCCAATTGGGAGATCTATGTTTGTGGCCCTTGGGCTTATATAATGCGAAGGCACTAAATGAGTTCCAAGAATGTGCTGTCCCCCCTCTGGGCCTCTTTGACGTCGTTTGGCGCGAAAGAGGTTCCAAATGAGGCTTTATGTTATATGTTCAATGTTTGTAAAGAAATACCCATATAACCCGCCCTTGAACTCGATTGGGGGGTTAGGGTATTGTATAAGTCTTTAATGTATGTGCCCTTTCTTGCCTCGAAACTCGAATGAGGAAGAGACGGGCATTGTATATGTTTTGTTTTTTTTTGTATATAAAAATATTTTAAAGATACAAATACATTAGTAATAATAATAAATGGAATTTCAAGATATTACATCTATCATCACAGAAATATCAAATTTAAGAAATCAAGGAATCGTACTTTCTGAATTTTTGAATGAAGACAGACTTTTGAATGAATTTGAACAAATTGATATACAATTGAAACATGGAAGATATGTTCTACCTAAAATGTATTCACTGATAAAAAGAATCCAAAAAGCGGTTAATGCTTCTTTGTATAACAATGATATTAATTTATTCATTCGGCTATTTAGTATAGTTGAAGCCATTAGAAAGAAACTCGGGGAACAGTACCAAGTTCGGTCAGAGATTGCTTTGAAAGTGAAATCTATAAGACGTTTGATTGATGCAAGCATTGAAACCGACAATTGAAAAATCGTTAGCATTTCCAATAATGACATCAGAAGCATTAACTACCAGACTAGCCCGTGAGAGGTTAGCATTACTGAAAAAGTTTATACCAATTCGAGATAACGTGCGAGATAAACTACAACTTAGACAGCAAGCGCAGACTGACTTTTCTATTGGAAGCGAACAACTTTTTGCCCCTGTAACTAAAGCCACTAAAGATATGAAACTTGCAACAGAACGTGCTATATACGGCGACATCCCTAAAGAGGGAGCAGTACCTATTATTGATGTATTAGGAAAGATTGCTACAGAAACTGAAAAAACTCACGAGGGAATAAAACAGCTTTCAGGTGAGTTACAAACTCAGCGAGAAATACAACAAATGGGTAATATTGATATTGATGATAACCCGTTGAAGATGCTAGTGCTAGTGTTTCCACTAAAAAAAGCGTTCCTTTTAGCGAGAAATTCACTGATGAAGCTATAGAAAAAATCAGACAAATTCAATTGCTGAAAACTAAAGAAGACTATGCGTCATTTGGTGACTTTGCTGTAAAAAGTTATTATAACAGGGAGAAATTTTTAAAAGACGAGTATAAAAAAAAACACAATAAAAAAAGATCAATGGGTGGATTGGATATATAAAATTAATAAAAATGAACCCGGCAATTTAAAAAGAATACATTGGAATACAGAGCTTTTAAAATGGGAGTTGATGCGTATGGTTTAGAACAACAACAACAACAACAACAACGAAAAGAACAACAAAAAGGTCGAGGTCGAGGTCGAGGTCGAGGTCGAGGTCGAGGTCGAGGTCGAGGTCGAGGTCGAGGTCGAGGTCGAGGTCGAGGTCGACAATCTCCAGAAAATCAAAACGTTTCCGAACCAGAAATTCAAAACGTTTCCGAACAGAAAGTACTTCAGGAGAGGGTTATGGAAGTTCTCATCATGATTCTCATATGTGTCCTAGTAATATCATTAATGATATATCACGACTTGAGGTTCTTATGGGAGGTAAGCGAGCTGGAAATAACTCAGTCGAAATAACTAATGAAGCATTTGATATTTGCAGACGATTATTCCAAGGTGGGATAATTGATATTCATACGTATCGAGAACTCTTGGATGAGTTAATGGACGGAATTCCGGGGGAATTTAGTGATTGATTGAAATTGTATTTAGAAATTACAAAGTCATTTCAAATAAGATGATAGTACACTATAATCACAATAAACCAACAAACGTGTATGTAGTGAACTCAAGATTGCCCGTTTATAAGGCATACTACGGTGACGGCCTTGGAAATACCATGGCTGGTTTATTCACAAGAATAGCCCCAAAAGTAGCACCAATTGCTAAACAATTAGCGATGAAAGCCATTGATGTTATTCGTAATAAGGGAATTAACGCTGTTGGAGATCTTGCAGGAACGGCCTTTTCTACCGCAAAGAATAGAATAACGTCATTGGTGAAATCTAGATTCGGACGAAAACCACCACCACCGCTACCTTCAACAACAATGATGCCTGCAAATGTCAGTAAAGTGATAAATAACGCAGTGGAACAAAAACTAGCATCATTAGCAATGACTTCACCAGATAGTAGTAATATTGCAAGTATGATAGCGGGAAGCGGTCTTGGAGGAAATCGAAAAAGAAAATGATTTAGAAAAACGATACGTTTTAGTATAAATGGCATTTAAAAAAATTGCTGATCCAGCGTTTGATATGGCGGCACCGGTGAATAAAGATGATTCTAAAATTAACTATCAGTATTATGCCTATCCTGCAAGAGAGCCTAATCAAAAGGGGAGAGTTGAACTTCAAGTTCAAGATACAAGTAGATACTTTTTGCCGTGTGAGGCGTTTATTGAAGTAGAAGGAGAGCTTGTAACAAATGTTGCAGCTGATACGCCATATGGGAATAACCAAAATATCCGAGTTGGTTTCGTAAATAATGGCATTATGGCGCTATTTAACAGTGCAAGATATATCATTGATGGAAAAGAAATTGAATCAATAGAACAAGATGTTGATATTGCAACAACAATAATCGGACTTGCGAGATATTCTGATGATTATACAAGGTCGGCTGGTCCGTCTATGATGTTTGCTAAGGATACTTCTGATCATGCTGACCATATTCAGTTTATTAAAGTACGAACTGCGGCAGCTACTGCAGAAGCTGATCAACAACTCGCAGCTAATCCAGACCGTGAAGATAGACCAGCCGCTGAATTCGACATTTTAAAAAGGGTCAATGATAATTTCAATCTAGGATTTGCAACACGAAAAGGAGCATTAAAAGGACAACATCGACGGTTTTCATGTGCAATTCCGTTACATCATATATTCGGATTCTGTAGAAATGTCAGAAAAGTCATCTATGGAGCAAAGCATACGGTTTTGTTAGTGCGAAAAGAACATGACAATTATGCAATTTGGCTTGCTGTTGGTGTTGATGATGGTAAAGTCATTTTAAATAAATTGACTTTATGGATACCCGTCTTGACACCAGCAGTTACAATAGAGCAAGAATTACTATCGTTTATGGACACAGGTGGAAAATCATTGCTAAGTTGGCTAACAACAACGACTGATACGAAGCAGGATAATGTAAATGGCACATTTACATGGCACTTAGCATCAAAACAAGGTGTTTCAGCTCCACGTCATATCTTTATAGCGTTACAGGATGCAAATCGAGTGGGTCGACAATTATCTAGTCATATGATATTTGATAAATTAGGAGTAAGTGAAGTTTCGTTGAGAATAAACGGACAACAAGAGCCAGCAGAGATTGTACATCTTAATTATGAAAACAACAACATAGCTCGTGTATATCATAGAATATTGTCGTATATGGGTCGTGATCAAATGTTGATACTGGTTTGCAAATATCGCAAATTGATTTTGAAAAACACTATCCGATTTATTACTTTTCATTGGAACATCTTGACATGATGAGACAATCTGTTGTTGATATATACTTCCAAGCTCGGGTACAACGCCCTGCTGGTATAGCCGATTATAGAGCAGTTGCTGTCATTCTCAGTGATAAATCAATGTTGTTAGAAGGAGTTGGCGGACGAATGAGACTTATTGATGCACCAGTGGAAAACATGTAGTTAGGATTTTCACAATAAGATCAATTGAAAGTGTAAATTACATTTTAGAATAGAATGACATATAGTATTGTTAATGTCCAGTTGACTGATGGTCAGGTCAAGAAATTGAAATCAAAGTCGGCTAAAGAATGTGGAACTACAATAACGCTGAAACCCACTCAAATGTCCGGTGGTGCACATAAATTATCACTGACAGATCGTCAAATAAAACATTTCAATGATGCGCTAAAGAACAAACGAGGAGTTCAAATTGATTTTTCGAAAGCAGCTAATCGCCAGTATGATAAAATCGGGTGGAATATTCCCGCTGTTAGCTGCTATTCCAGCATTGATTGCAGCGGCTGCCCCAGCGGTTGCGAAGGCGGCAGCGTTAGGAGCCGTTGGTACTGCTGCAGGAATGGCCCTGAAAAAAGCTACTGGGAAAGGCTATAAAAAAAAAGGAAAGGGTCTAAGACTACCAGGAACTCCACACAATTGGTACAAGGGCACGGGCCTAAGAATACCAGGAACGGCTTATTAGTGGAAAAATCCCTAGGATTTTCACCAATGTCCAATTTTGATTTAATTGATGCTGTAAAATCATTATCAATAAAAAACTTTAGAGGAGTTTTCATGAGAGATCAATTACCGTCAAAACCAATGAAAAATGAAACGGGTATTATCAATCTCGATAACAGCAGCGGAAAAGGAACTCATTGGGTCGCATATGCAATTGATCCACGTGGAATTGTCTATTTTGATCATATGGATTAGCTCCACCAAAAGAATTCATGCGATATGTATCCACAATAACAAAGTCATCTCCAATTTTTTATTCCACGCACCAACACAACAGTTAAATGATCCACCGATATGCGGTCGTGAAGTATTAAATGTCCTTGCAGAGATATCTAAATTTCCAAGAAAACCACCACAAGTTGTTGTTAATGAATATACTAGCAGGCAATGGCAAAAACGATAGCGTTATGATTTAGAAAAACGTAGCATTTTCGTATAATGATTGATATTTGGGGACGACCTTTATCAGAATCAAAAAAAACAGAAACCGATAGCAAATTCGCTGTCGAAAGTGTAAAAAAAATAATCGAAGATGAAATCGCCGAGACATTAAATTTGTCAAGTGTAGATCCTGGGGAAATAGTTGTATTTCAAGATCGCCAGGGCAAATTGAAATCTAGTAATGTTTCATTGGATGATGTCTTAATACGAAGACGTGACGTCGTTGAAGATACAATAGTGTTATATTCAAATGATGGAAAACTCAAACCAGGTGTATTTGTTTCTACAATCACAGATGCATTAAAAAATTTAAATGAAGAACTTGAAAAACATATAACAACATATACTTCCCTTCGTAGAAATATTATCAATAAATTCTTTGGAACACCAGCGGTAACCTCTCCATCTCTCGCTGAAATTAAATCCAATTTTGATGAAATTAAAGCTAGTATTAAAAATATTAATGATGCTGGATTTAGTATTATTAGAGATAGCATTAATAGTATTAAAAAATCTATCGAGGATATTACAAAATTTAAAACAGACAATCTTCCGCTACTTGAAAGAATAAAGATTCCTCATGAGAGAAATATCATAAATATGATATACACAGTTCTCTCTGGATCATTAGATTGGGAACCTAAAAAGAATACAGTAACCCTCACTGTGTCAAACAAGGGTATTTATCGATTAACAATAGTGTCACTGAATCAGTTTAATATATCATCATCGACTTCATATGGATACAACAACGTGATTTCAACGACTATTGACGTGGGTGAATACAAACGGTTTACAATAACAAGCACTGATCCTAATTTAAATAAGACATCATTTGTATGGTACATGGAGTTTGTAGCTGATCTAAATTAGAATTTTTAACAATTAAAAACCACTTGAGGTTTTAAAATAATATGATTCCATCATCGCAATATCGCTATGATACCGTCAAAGACTTCTTAACAAAACTCAAAACACTCATTGATGAATATGAAATAAAAATTAAAAAGTATCGCAGGAGAATTACCGTAATTGATGTTACAGTATACTCGGTATCTGGTATAATGGCCGGTGCTGGTATTATACTATCTTCAGTAACAATGGTAGCTCCGATTGCTGTCCCAATTGCTATTTCCGCGGTGACAACATTTGCTGGACTTGCAAATGCTATTACTAAAAAAATATCATCGTGTTCTCAAGAAAAACTTAACGACTATATAGTAAAACATCAAGCAGTATCTAACGGTTACTCACAATTATCCTCGTTGATGTCATCATCGATTGATGATACGATAATTACCGAAGACGAATTCTCCGCGATGATACGTATTTATGATACTACGATTAAAAACGCTAGCGTTTTTTCATCTATTGCAAAATTAGACATTATAAATAATAATAATAATGTCGCAAGAGATTCAACTACTTCAGCGGATAGCAGAAAATACCACTCCGCGGAAAACAAGTATGATATCAATATCGTCAACAAACCCTAAATTCAGTGTGAATTTTCCCTCGCCTGTTTCAGTAAAGGAAATCGCGTTGGCAAAATTACGAGTGTATCATAGTTGGCCTAATATCAGATCGGTTCCATTTGGCGGTCAGAGACCTAATAATTCTCTGGTGTTTGCATATAGGAATAAAAAAGATGACACTCCAGATTGGATCGTTGTTTCAATACCAACTGGGTCCTATCAAATTGAGCAAATTAATAATGAATTACAACGTAGAATAAAATCCATTACTAAAAAAGAATCAAAAATTGCGATAACAGTTCATGAACCAACACTGTCATCTACAATTGAAATAGGCTCTCCTGGGTACGTTGTAGATATTTATAACAGTTCAATAAGAACAGTATTAGGATGGCCCGAAGATCCACCTAGAAGTGCTGGTAATTCCACGCCCGAGCCTATAAAATCTGATTACGTCACTGATGAAATAGGACCTGAAAATCCATCAAAAGGATATAAAAAATTCGAGGATATAAACTTCACAAAAAGATATCGACGTAAGAATCAATATGGTGAAGATGTGTGGAGAATTCCATTTTTTAATGATTATATCCCACAGGAAGGTGAAATTCTGGAAATACATGAAACAAGTCCAACATTTGTAGATATTAAAGATCACATCCTTGATAGAATGAATAATGATTTTTTGTCGTTATTACCCTCGTTAAGATCTGGCTTTCTTACACAAGCTGAGTTTACTAGTGTAGTCTCCGCGGGTAATAAAATCATCGATGACATGGAAATATTTAATTCGAGGATTACTAATCTCTTCACTGATGAAAATAACCCAATTTCAAAAACTAGCTCAGCTCAAGATTATAAAAAAAATATAAATGAAAATCCAAATTATAAATTACCAGGATATAATGTTCCCGAGTTAAAGAAAAAACTCAGAACTGCCATCGACGAAGGATTTAATAAAATCTATCAATCATGGAAAGATAGCCAGCCGAAGCCTATTATCCTCACTTATAATAATTCTCCCGACGGCGACGGTAGACATATCGCACCGAACAATGTGGATATTTCATCGGTGATCGCACTTAATTTAACGTGTGATGTAATCGAAGGAAGTTATCAAATTAATATGGAACAATCAAATCAAGCCCGACAAGGTTACATTCTTTATTCATTTTCACCAACAGCACCCCCCGGATTTTTAATTGTTGAGAATCCGACTAATCCAGTCTATATGCAATGTCAAAATGATTCACTAACTAGAATTAATTTTACACTCACCGATCAGTCAAATAATTTAATTGATCTACGTGGTGAAGTATTATCGATTAGTCTGTTTGTGAAAAGCTAACAAATAATTTGTATTAATCAGCAGCAGAGAGGGTGAAATGACAACATATTTGCGACCGTAGATGGCAGCAATTTGAGTGTGGTTATGACAATGTATTTGCGACAAAATCGCTAAGATGGGGTCTTTATTTTTTTTTTGGTTGAAATATGAGATTTCGTAGGAATGTTCCATTGGCATTCTGAGGCTTTAATCGATTCTGTCGCAAAAATTTGTAGACGTAGATGGCAGCAATTTGAGTGTGGTTATGACAATGTATTCACGACAAAATCGCTAAGATGGGACCTTTAATTTTTTTTTGGTTAAAATATGAGATTTCGTAGGAAGGCTCCATTGGCATTCTGAGGCTTTAATCGATTTTGTCGCAAATATATTGTTGTAGGGTTCACCCTCTCTGCTGCTAAAAATTATATTTATAGAGAAACATTAATAATTTAATTTAAAACTGAAGCCCACACACCCGCAATTTAAATATTTAAACCAACCCCGATTTCTCCACTGTATCAAATTGTATTAAAAACGGATTAAATTCTTAATTAAAACAACCAATCAAAATCGCTTTATCAAGAGCACACAACCCGTACACTTAAAGCCGAACGTTTAAATCATTTCAATCCATAAACATTTCCGAAATTCTGTACAATAGAGACCAGAAAAAGAATTGAAATTCTCAACTTCAACAACCAGTCAATTGCGACCTTATACACTAAGCTCCTCTCTCCACCCGTACCCCACTTATACCTTAAGAACCAACATCCCGGTATACACCCACTGACAAATAATAACCAAAGCCCTCCAACCCTCGCCAATAATTAACAAATCTACCATACCGATAATTATGTTAATAATAACTAACTAGAAACCTTACCCATGTAAACCTTGTAACCTTACATAATACAAGCATCGACTAACACCACTGTCATATAAACAACAAACAATATTAAGATACAGTTGGTATTGGATGATGGATGGATCATTCATACTGGATGGGCTTGACAAGGAATTTAGATTACCAAGCTGACAAGACTTGGTGACCGAACTAAGAGTAGCTAGTTTTGACTTACAAAGGATGATAATGGATGATAATGGGGGAAGCGGGAAGTTAAGAGGATTTATACAACTGAAATGTGTAAGAGGGGGAACCTTAAGACTGGAAATTGATATTGCTATGGAAGTCAGAAGTAATTTGGTAGACATCTGCCACTTAACCAAGTGGCTTTCTGTGAAGAAAGGCTTAAACGATTTCAAGAAAGGAAAATAGGATTATTTAGAAGTTAATGGGTGAAAAGGTAAAATAGATAAAGGAAACAGGGGCAAAGAGATGAAGGAGAAATAAATCAAAAAGTAAGAAGAAGGACTTTGAAAGACTAAAAGAGAATTGGATGAAAATACAGCAAAACTTTAGAGCTCTGGTATATACAGATTGGATACCAAAAGAAGAAAATAAGAAGAAGACGAAAAGGAAAGAAATCATTAGAAAAGTGAAAAGCTGGTGAACAAAATGGAGACAATAGAAGCAAAAATGCCAAAGACCCTTTTCAGGGACAATTCCTATGCCTCGAAAAGATATTAACGCTCTTTTTGCCTACATGTGTCATCTATGTCTCTGTGTCTCTCTTCTATATTTGTCACTCCCTATAGTAGCTGTGTATACTAGTTAGGTCATTACTTACTACATTGTTGCCAGTGGTCAGTACCGTGATGTCATGCCACTTATACCATTCCACTTGTCCTTATTCAAAATTCCCATTGACGCTATAATGCTCCAGGCTGATTTTTTGACGCCCAAATCGTGACGCCAAAGTGCCCCGTGGGGGGGGGGGTGGATCTGTAATGTATTTTCCCATTGATGCTAAAGTGCCCCAATATAGTACTCCCGTCTATTCTTAGTGGAATCGAGTGAGTTATGCATACGTTAGAATTTGCCTCACCAGCTATTTTGTTTCAGAAAAACACTGAGTCTTATATCTTTGCTTGATCAGAAAGAATTTTAGATTTTAGAAATCTACCTCTTAGTACTAATATAATTTCCGTGTGCAAGTCTATTTTTCCTAGGTATTTAATGAGTTGTGGGGGGTGTACGTGTATGTAAAGTCCCAATCTGTATCAAAATAGTATTTGGCTGAAATAGGAAATGAATAAAGTTCATCTCAAATGTAATTTTATTTTATGAGCTTACAATAGGACAGAATCAACATCACAGTTTTTGATACGTTTACGCATTTACGTTGATCACCATATACAAACTCCAGTGGAACTTGTTATACCTCCGTTGGTTTTGATTACGAAATAAATTCAGGTTATTGTCTGATGTTTGATGATTATCTGTCATATAGTTATGGTGACATGCATGTCCTTACAAGGTTACGGTTGCATTTTCATTGCATGTTAGCCAATGTGGACCAACATTTATAAAATGTTGCTTATGACTATTCTTCTCGTACGTAAATAATCATATTATATATTAACAGTTATACTTTCTTGAAATCAATAGTATTTCAGTTATGATGTTAATATAAGTTGATATCTATCTGCATTTCTTTGCCTTCATGACATTTAAAATTCTTATGAAGTTAAATCATATTTGCTTTTAATTTGTAAGGTTGTTCTTCATGGATTTTACACTTCAATTTCATTTGTGTTTGATTATATCATTTGATCAAGTAAGGCTAACACCACGATATTAGTGTTGTTTCCACAGTGTACTTGAATCTATGTAGCTACCATATACTCTTTTATTTACATTCACGATCATCAACTGAATTTTTTTTAAATTAATAGAAAGAGAGAAAGTCATTTAAACTTTATAAATTAAAAGTACGCAGCAATAGCAAAATAGTTTTAATAATTTAAGGGCAAATAATAACACTATAGCTTAACGTTATATTATCGCCTCAAAATGGAATTTTCCGCTTAATATTTAACACGCGTCATCTAACTGTTGTTTACGTATGTAAAACTAGCCAAAATGGACGCAAATATCTTATAGCGCATTTTCCTCTAAAATATCAACAGTTATGTAAGTTTATATGTGTACAATGAAAAAGAATGAACATCACTTTTTTGTAAAGTGCATGCAATTATGTTGATCAGAGTAAACATACCTCTAGTCAAACTTTCTATACCTGCATTTGATTTGATTACGAAATTTATTCAGTATATCATTTGATGTCTGATGATTATAGGTCATAACCTAATAGTGACATACATGTCATTACAAGGTCAAGGTTGCAATTTGATTTCATGGTAGCCATGATGGACCCAAATTGACACAACGCTGCTAATGAGTCTACTTATTCAACATAAATAGGAAAGCAATAATAGTTAAAATACTTTTAAAATAAGTAGTAATATTTCAACAAAGATATTATTAATAACTGATTTTTTTCGTGTGAGTCTCTCTCTCTCTCTCTCTCTCTCTCTCTCTCTCTCTCTCTCTCTCTCTCTCTCTCTCTCTCTCTCTCTCTCTCTCTCTGTATGTATGGGTTGGTGCGTGCAGGCAAGGCGATGGGTGCCATTTACTCGCGGACCTGGGTTCGAAACTCGGTAGAGTACGAATTTAATTTCTCTAACCTGTATGATAGTATTGTTTGTACCAGTAGTTATCATGGATTTCAACTTAACTGACATTAGTGTATTCAATTTAGTCATTAAGTCCTTTATTTTGGTGAAAATTTTCAGCCAGTGCAAATATGGACGTTACATCTTATCACCAAGTTGAAATTTGTGTTTTATGATACCACCATAATTTAGGTAAATACCACGATACTACAGAGTTGTTCCTCCACGGCACAGTAATCTGGTTCAGCCGCCATATGATTGACCGTTAGTTTTGATAAATGTAGATAGAGGGAAAATCAGAGAAACTTTACAATTTGTAACAATGCAGCTTTAGTAAGGAAAAGTGTTGGTTTTAGCGTAAGACCTACACTCAACCCCCGCCCAACTCTCAGATTAAATACAAATTACTCCTCAGAGATCTTAAAACTCCCACCCCATCCTCTACGCAAAACCCAAAGGCAGATATAATCCTATAACGTATCGCTAATTGTGTATCTAGCCTTTGTAACAGATGTTGCATATGGAAATGTAATCTAACAGATGTCACCTAATCAATATCAGCCTCGCCTTGTGTAAGGTAGCATGAAAATCAATACTCGCATTATCCAAAGCCAGGCAATATTTTAGTCATACTGCAGCATCACGTAGAGTTGTGTTAGACTCAATCACGTGATTTTCTAGAATGTTCTAGAAAACGCCCACGCAGAATTTTTAGTGTTAAAGGCAGGTAGAATTCTCTCATAATAACTGCTGCTCTTTCAATATGACATCTTCACCAGGCTTAATCAAGTAAATGATATTATTTTATTCCTCATTACCAATTATTATTGTTTCAATCGTTGATATTAGAAATATTTCTTTATCATGATGACAAAGATTAAACTTTACTTTACCGCTCACACAACGACAACATTCGAAGAAATCTTTTATTTGACCTTTGCTTAGAGGATATTTTCTGTCGATAAAATATATTTTTGACCGATAAGATCAATTGTAAGTGTAGTATATTTTTATTGACTGATCGAATCAAGAAAGTTGTTAAATTCAGCTAACAACTTTTGATACAGTTGCTCGAGGTAATTGACATAATCGCTGTTATCAGATCTGATGAGCGAAAGTTTTAACTTGTTACTAAAACATATATCTGATGTTTCATAATTAATTGCAACTGTCAATTGTTTGCCGTCTATCATTAGATATTTCATCTTGCTATTATAACTATTTGTCACTGTCAAATTTTCAAACATTATTTCTTGTGTTTAGATAAAATTTCAGTCAGAAAAGATAATGTCAAGTATATATCTATCATCGTTACAGTACCGAAGTGCAAGTGCATCCACCCCATTTTTGCAATAACGTGTATCATCAAAATTGCTCAATTCACGTTTGATAATGACATCTGTTTCGAGTTTATGATGATTTGTCCGTATAGCCATTGCTCTTATAAAACTAATACCGCCGTCGAGAGCGTACTTGTAATCATCAAATTTCATAAACTTTTTCACAAAATAACGAGGCAGACCTTTTGCTTTTTTGTTATTTTATTATTGTTTAACAATGCGGCATACATTTTGCTGCGTAACCTAATAAAATATTTGATAATGCTCGAGTTCATTTCATCTCTGAACTTACCAATAACCTTTTTATTTGTGTCGTCATGAAATTTACTGTCATGTGGGTAATCGGAAAAATCAAACAGATATCGATTATCATACATGTCCTGATAGACGTCTTCACATTTGATTTCATATACTAGTAAGTCTGTATCAGTAAACAATAATCTACTGTCCGGCCATTGTTTGTTTTTTTTTGTAACAAAATTATAATGAAAATCATACGTCAGCCATTTTGATAAATCTAACACGTAAATTTCAACGTAAACCAGTTTGTTTAGTTTAAGATTTGTTTTTAGTTCTTTGAATCGCGACAAGATTTTCATTAAATATTTTCATGCTCACAAAATGATCGTCTGACACAAGTTTATTTCTGCGATTGATATCATTAACTAGTTCCATATTTATGCGTTTTCTAATATTCTCCACTGTCTTACCAAAAATGGAATTGTTCATATGTTTAAATAAGATCTTCTCAAAATCAATTTTCGCCGCAGCTTTTCTTGAAGTGTTCGAGTTAATAAAACATTTCATCCAAGGTGATTGATTGAATTTTAGTACACGATGAACTTTTCTCAACGCAAAATAAGCATCGACTGCCTGTTTTTAAACTTTGTAATGCAAAACAGTTTTTGTTATCGGGTAAATTTAGTACTAGTTTTTGACCATAGAATTTTGTCTTGGTGATGCCGACGCTTGTTCTTCCTGAGATAATAAAGTATAATCAATCATCAAAGATTCCGCACAGAAATGATAATCGTTATGTAGATTGTGTAGCAAAATAGGATAATCGACATCAACCTTAACAAAGTACGAAACATCGTCGGGTATCTTTTTTCTGTTTCGGATAGAAATTGATCTGCCGTGATCCAACCAAAAGGCATTGGATTTGCCTTAGAATACCGTACAATTTATTTTAATCTCGATAAATAATATACTTCAAAGAAAGCTTAGGAATGTGCTCTTTCAAGTATGTGTTGTATGCTTCCGCAAATTTCTTTTTGATTACGCTAATGCCGCCTTGGATACCTTTTTCTTTAAATTGAACATATCAACCTCAGTCAGTAATTCTAACCTTACCTTACTAAACTTTAAGAATGCGTCCCATGACAATCCTGGAGCAGAATAATACCAACAAGGATCTAGTCCATAATTGTTATAACGCACTTCTCGAAAAAATTCAAAAACATCTGCTAGCAATAAAACATCTGATTTTAGATACAAAACCAAACGTCTCACAATCAAATTTATTCCAAATATCTTATGCATATTTATATTCGTCATCGGTGATATGTTCGTTTATAAGTTGCGAGTAAAATAAAATTTTGTCCTTATCAATTAAAGATGTTTCATCAAATTTACTCCAGTAGTCATTAGACTGAATTTGTCTCAAAAACAGTCTCGTAGGTTATCAAACTTACTACAACCTTTCACTAGCTCATCTAACGATGCTGCCATAAACTGCAGGCTGTCAATGAAACGCAACTTACCTAATGTAACTGACATACTTTTCAGAAGTATTGAATTTGATGACGTTATCGAGTTTTATACGAGCTTGTATGTCAGGATCACCAAAGGCTTGTACGATAATGTGGCTCACATATCCTCGGAAATTGTGAAGAATAACTGGAATAAAATCTGGAGCTTGAAATTTTACATTACATTGATCACAAGCCGCTCCACAGTACTGTCCAGTCAAATGACAATGGTCACGTACTTTTTGTCATCGTCAACAGCTTTTTCACAAATGTGACAAAATTCCGCTTGCTCATGATCGTATTCTTATTGAGGGGTCAGTTTAATCATCGGTGTTACTCTTTTCAAACGAGTAAGTATATGATCATCTTCGCTATTTAACTGCTTGAGAAGCCAGACAGCTGGATTTTTACCGCGTTAGTGTTGGATTGGTTTGGATAATCTCGAATCAGCACAACAAACTATGTTGTACTCTACTCCGCACGGAACATGATTTTGAGTTTTTCTTTTACTCTATTGGTCAGGATTATTTTCTACGCCAAACACATGTTGAAGAAAGCATTCGAAATCAGCGTATATGACGAAAGGAATTTTTAGTTTATGATGGTAATGGACAAATTGCGACATACTATCATTTTAGATGGCATAGTTATTCGTTGTAAATCACTACAGTACTGCAAATGCTTTTGTAATATTTCGTTGTCTGTACAATAGAGTAAGCAGCGATAAAAGAAAAACGTTTTATTGGTACTTTTTTGTACTGTCTGCCAACTAGTCCATTAAAGTTTTTGATCCAAACGTAATGATTTATATAAAACAGTAAATTTGTAGTCTATTGTGAAGCTTTTTCTTAAATATGTCTCGGCTAGACGTTTCCTTTTTCAGCTAGTCCGAAAACGTTAATCGAAACATTGTGTTGCTTTTCAAACTTTGGTATTTGATTTTCTGCAACTGGAAAGTCAATATCTTTAAAATTTAATCTTGTCACGTGACTGTTATACTTCCCAACACTACCAGCGTCTTTCTCTGCTGGAAATAGCGCATAAAGCACAGCCCATTGGAAACATTTGTTATCAACGTTTTACACGTTTATAGAGCATTTCGTATTTTTTTATTTTTGGTGGCAGGTCGAGATATATTCTTAGATTTAATTTATGAAGAGTATAAAAATCTTAACCTTTTCAAAGAGGCTATAATAACAGAATATCTATTAACAAATTAAAACTGAAGTAACACTAGTTTTTTTATTAGAAGCAACTATATATCATAAGAAACATTTTGATGTGAACTCCATGTCAATGTTATTTTCGAAAAAGGTGTAGCATGATGTTTAAGATGGCTGCCCAGGCAACCATCTGTGCGGTCTCATCTCTTACGCTTCAGACCGAAGTAAACTTATGTCACAAGACGTCCAAAAAACTGCATCCCCTTAAACAGCATATAACAAATGCAAGAGAAATGGTCGAGAGGTTGAGGACACACGGTACTAATTCAATGGAAGAACTGTGAACCAGTCTAGAAATGGGTGAAGAAATAACAGAGTATATACGGGTTTGGTGGTCCATAATTGGTTAATAATGAAAAGTAAAATTTTATTAAAAATATCTTTTGAAAGCTTATCCTATGTGTAATTTTTAAAAAATATAGACAAATTTCTATTGATGCAATTTTAGTATTTTTAACTACTTGACTTAGGATTACTCAATAATGAAAGTAGCACTTGATTCGCGTTGTGCTGAATCAAACACATGGACTTCATGCACATGTAGGTCAAGAAAATGCCGTGGCTTATATGGTGTTTTCCACACAGAAGCTTGCACCAAGGATAGTTGTGCATGATAGGTCTGATCATCAGTACCCAGAAATTTTAAGTTATTGAATTTTAAATATGATGGTGTTTCCATATGTTTACTATGGGAATTGAATTAGTACCGTGACTCTTTAATGTTTCACCTTCAGGGAGGCGAAAGCAGGCGTATCTATGCAAGAGAGAGCACTCTTCTTGTTAATTACCCGGATGTTCCGATCTATGTATTGTTTGCATTATTCCATGTTGGAGCCCAATATCTCTTTGTGATGTAATTGAATTAGACTTGAAAGACTTAGCACAAGACTACACCAACATATTGCTAGATTCTGGAGAGAAAAAAACCCCCAAACATTTAAGTGTGAGGTGTGATCAAATGTTTGCTCAGAATAGAACCTTAAAACAGCACTTGAGTATTCATACTGAAGAAAAACCATTAAAGTGTGAAGTAAGTGAAGCAAGCTTTACTAAGAATGAATCTTTAAAACAACACATGATGATTCATACTGGAGGAAAACCATTTAAGTGTGATGTATGTGACAAAAGCTTTACTTGGCATGGATCTTTGAAAGAGCACATGTGGATTCATACTGGAGAAAAACCATATAAATGTAAAGTATGTGAAGCAAGCTTTGCATGGAATAAAAGTTTTAAACAGCACATGAGGATTCATACAGGAGAAAAACCATTTAAGTGTGATGTATGTGCAGCAAGCTTTACTCAGAATGGATCTTTAAAACAGCACATGATGATTCATACTGGAGAAAAACCATTTAAGTGTGAAGTATGTAATGAAAGTTTTACTCTGAATGGCAATTTAAAAAAGCACATGAGGATTCATACTGGAGATAAACCATTTAAGTGTGAAGTATGTGAAGCAAACTTTACTCATAATGGATCTTTAAAACAGCACATGAGGATTCATACTGGAGAAAAACCATTTAAGTGTGAAGTATGTGATAAAAGCTTTACTGAGAATGGAACTTTAAAAAGACACATGATTATGCATACTGGAAAAAAACCATTTAAGTGTGAGGCATGTGATAAAAGCTTTACTCAGAATGGATCGTTAAAACAGCACATGAGTATCCATACTGGAGAAAAACCATTTAATTGTGAAGTGTGTAAAGCAAGCTTTACTCAAAATGGAAAATTAAAACAGCACATGAGGATTCATACGGGAGAAAAACCATTTAAGTGTGATATATGTGAAGCAAGCTTTACTCGGAATGGATCTTTAAAACAGCACATGAGGATTCATACTGGAGAAAAACCATTTACATGTGATATATGTGAAGCAGGCTTTACTCGGAATGGATCTTTAAAACAGCACATGATGATTCATACTGGAGAAAAACCATTAAAGTGTGAATTATGTTAAAAAATTGTTTAATTGCAATGAATTTTTAAAAGTGCACAAGGATTCATACTAGAGAAAAACTATACAAATGTGATGTATGTGATAAACTATTTAGTTGCCGTGAAAATTTAACAGTTCACAAGAGCATTCCTACTAGAGAGAAACACTTCATCGGATGTATATGATGGGAGCTTTATCCAGATTACATATTTAAAAATGCACATAATGGAGAAAATCTTTATAGCTGTGAAACATGTTCAGTTGCATCAGATATTTAGAACAGCAAACAATTATACATAATGGAGGAAAAAAAACATTTAAGAGTGAAGTATTTGATCAAAGGTTTTGTCAGGATGTAAATTTAAAATGGCACATGGGCATTCATGATGGGAAAAGACATATAGGTGAAAAGCATGTGATAAAATGTACAATCACATTGGACATTTAAAACTGCACATTAGCATTCATGCTGGACAAAAAACATATAAATCAAAAGTTCTCAATGTTTGTTAACCAAATAGGAAATACTTAGAGATATATTATGTTTGTTTCCACATTTTGCAAAAAAAGTCTTTTAGTATAATAATAAACATGTCAAAGATGTTTTTGTCTGAGCTTTATTCATTAATATCTTTTATAGCATAACTTAAAATTTTTATGTTGTCTTCACATGATTCAGTAAGGCTTTGTGTGACTTTTTGTGGCTTAGTCAGCAATAGCAGTGTTTACAATGAAATGTTATGATGCAGTGGAAAACTGATGGTATACATGAGGATATAATACTGGGAAATGTCATATAAGTGAAGTATGTTTAATCAGTGTGCAGCTTTAAGACTGCATGAGGATACATGATAGTTGGAAGTACATCATTACACAAATAAATTTTCGCTAGACACAAGTCCAAGGCTGATGACTTCAGTATACTCATAGGCCCTTACCGAAATTCCACAAACATGGATTCCAATTTCTTCAAGCCTAAAATTTCCCTATTTATAATATAGTTTCAATATTGCAACAACTTAAATTCGATATATAGAGCTGTGAAGCTATTGCAGTTAGAACCAAGTGGATACATCAAAATATTATTTACAGTATGCACAAAATTGATAGCCTCCCCTTTATTTCTGAAAACATATTGTTGTATTTGTATGGTATACTTCAGAAAGTAAAGCTTCTTCAACCAAGACTATTGAAATGTATTTTTGTTTGGTTGGTGAAGCCGAATTTCTTCCTAAATTGGATATAGAAATAAATTACACATGAACTTTTTTCTGACAGTTGAAATGCTCATGTTCTGTAACCTATATTATGCAGTAAAATCCTGCTTCGAAGAAACATTGCTGCATTTGTATATTGGAGAAAAATGATTTGTGTTTGAAGTATGACAAAAAAGATTTTCTCTTAGAGATTTTTAAAATTGTTCATAAAGCATGCTGAAGAAAAAAAACCCATTCAAGTATGACTCAGAGCTCTCAGAAACGCTTAATCACATGCATTTGGGTGCTAATTGTTTTATAATGGATGCAAAAAATCACTTATGATGGAGTCCATTGTACGCATGTAATAGGCGAGCGGCAAAATTCAAAAGCTTGCCCATCATGCTTCAGCCACCTGCTTAGTGGGATAATGGGTTGATGAATTAGTGAATTACTGATAAAGTGCCATTTTAGGAGTACATCAAAACAACATGATGCAATAGCTGGTTCAAAAACTTGACTGAGTGGGATCGATATTAATGTGATTGAATTAGGAGGCAAAATAACCCAGAGATGTGGTCATATATAAAAGTTCATCAAATAAACAACTACAGATTTCATTGTGTTAATTTCCAAGCATAGCAGAATAAGCAGTGCACATAACCTCTGATTCAAGACATGTTGAGACTTTGAGAAAATTCCATTTGCAAATTTTAATAAGTATTTTGGAATTAAACGGCAAACTGATGAAGATTGTAATGTGATTCAGAAGAGTGCTAAATTTGCTAGAACTGATAGCTTTAAAATCCTAGGATGACCTCAGAATAGACATGTGATGGAATGTTTATTGGGAGCATATGTTTGAGGAAGCACATAAGGGTACATGCTGGAAAAATTTCATTGAAATGTGAAGCATGTGATCAAATCATGCTGAGTTATAGTGGATCTCTAAAGTTGCGCACATAAGAATTCTAGAAATGTGATTCCTTTTGGAATTTCCAACATTATTCAGTGAAACTGACATCAATCGGGTGTCATTCAGGTTCTATTTTCAGTTCATATAATCACATTAACACAAGGCATTGATTCATTTGCCATTAGGCTGCTTATGTTCTGATCCTCCGATTCCAACCATCAACGCTCTGTCCACTCACATCTCTATCCGCAAACCTCAAAACCACAGATTTTCTTCAATCCGAAGGTCACCACAGCTTGTCCACTGATAGCAGTATCTGTAGTGTATTTTTATATATGTGTGTTTGTAAGATATTTTTTAATATAGATGTTACAGCACTTGCGTTCTACTCAAAGAATAGAAAATACAAGTTCAGAATTTGTTACAAGAAATTCGGTTTATTGTACACGGGGTTGCTAAATGGAGATAAATACAATTATCCTGTTTTCCTGCAAACAGATAATACAACAAAAATACATTTACTACAACCACAAATAACAATACCGTCATCACTGCTTTATTGTTCGGCATGTTTGCATTGATTCAGTTTACGGTATATTCAATAGAAATGACTTACTACCCTATATATTTATTATTTATCCAGCTAGAGAGATATTGGACCAGACGAATCTAAACACAAAACAGTCAGTAGAGCAAAAGTAGAGAGCAGACAGACGGACAGACAGGCGTATGGACATAATGATAGACTCGGAAAGGAATATTGAGGTTGATAACCTATTAAAGATACTAAAATACATTTCAGAGAAATATGCAGAGTACATATAAACAAATCTGTTACATTAGCTGTATTATAAATCTAATTACTTTATCATATGGACAAAAGTCAAGTCACATTATCCTGGAAGTAAAAGAATCATTTAGCACTTTTCTTACTGTAATCCCATGACCAGCGCCCTTCAGAAGCTCCAATGGGTTGACCACTACTAATATGATGTTCATGCTTTGTTGTTTATACAGACAAGTAGCAAACAAACTAATGTTACGACCCTGCAATTGAAGTGTGTGTGTGTGTGTGTGTGTGTGTGTGTGTGTGTGTGTGTGTGTGTTAAGAAATAAATTCTGTATAAATCTTTATTTCATAAAATGTAATTATTAATCATTATATTAATATAAATATAAGATGTTAAAAACATCGTGTTAACTTGAGACGTAAATGTGACTCATGTGAGTATGTGCTGCGTATGATGACAAATTCGTTACAAGTAAACATTTAGCAATGAAATAGCTATGAAAACGATTGGCTGATATTTGGTCAGGCTTCCCTAATGTCCAGATGTGTTACGAAATTGCATGCGTTCTCCTTGTGCGTGTAAGTCAAACAACGTATTAGCTGCGCTTATATGTTGAGGTATTTTGTATGAGATAAACAGTCGACAGTCGAAAGTCAGTCATTCACAGCCGGAGTTTATTGTAACATCTTAAAGTTATACAACTTCTATTACCTCAAAAAGTTATTTTTATGTTAGAAGAAGTCTGTTTGTATGTCTACGTAGAACAACATGTCTTGTTAGTGGATCTATTTTTACTTCGTTTTTCTGAATAACTGTTTTTCTGGAGAACAACATTACTAGTTTGGACAAAGACATTTTCCGAAAATATTCTGAATTGAAACAGAATACAAACTGTGCTTTACTGTGTAAATTCTTGGATTTTTTTCTTAGCCTTCTTCTGGATAATTTCCGTAAATCCTAAGTTTTGTTTTACATATTTACATTATTTCATGTTTTCAGTAAAAATAAATTTATTCTATTTCTTTATTTTTGTTAAAATTTACAAAGCTTGTTGTCTTCACTCTTTCTTTGTTACTTTGAATGAGCCGATACGTAACATAAAGAAATTGGTCGCTCGTCCTTTGGGATATTGGAAATTGGACAAAATTAAAATTTAAATCACCCTGGTTCATTTTATTTGATTTTTTTTTAAACTACAGGCTTTGTTCTTAAAAATGTCAAAGAGTGGAGGGTGTTCTTTCACCTCCAACTCAAGAACAGTTGGATAATTTTAGGAAGGATGAATAGCTTGAACTTACCAGAATCTATGAAGTATCTGACGGAGAAACATCTTTAAATTAAAAAAGTAAAGGACATTTTAGTTCAACATTTGGTAGAAAGGAATGTTATTAACAAAAGTGTTTTGTCATCTGTCAGTAATACTTTAACCGATGCTCACGTTTGAAATATAAATTTGAGTCTCAGAAAAAAAAAGAAATTTCAATTAGAGAAAGAGACAGGAAAGAGATAATCAAAAAGAAAGAAAGGCATATTGAATTACAAAAAAAAAAAAAAACAAGTGAGAATAAAATTAAAAGAAAAGGAAAGTGATAGGCAAATAGAATTCCAAAAAGTCAAATACAATTACAAAAAGAACAAATGAGATTACAATCTGAAAAGGAGGAGAAACAAAAACAAATAGAAAAAAAGGGAAAACAAAGACAATTTGAAAAAGGTAAAAGAAAGATAAATACAAATAGAAGAAAGGGAAAACAAAGATAAATAGAAGTAAGGGAAAGTCAAATACAAATAGGAAAAAGGAAAAAAGAAAGACAAATACAGATAGAAGAAAAGGAAACAGATAGGCAAGTAGAATTACAAACGGAACAAATATAATTAGAAGAAAGGGAGAGAGATAGATAAAGGCAAAAAGAAAGGAACGAAAACGAATATCAAATTAAAATGAAAGAATTGGATTTAGCAAGTGACAGGTGTAATTACACAGCTCATGCAAATTCAAATTTTAACATTTTAGGAAATATCAAATTAGTTCCTCCTTTTTAGTGAAAAGGACAAACATTTGACTGCTTGAAAAGTAACTGAGAATTCACAATGGCCAAGAGAGTTTTGGACTCAATTATTGCAGAGTGTATTTCATGGCAAGGCCATAAATATCTATATATCTCTGTGAGTAGAACAAAGTTCAAATTACGATTTGGCTAAGGAATGCATCTTGAAAGGTTACGAGTTAATTCCTGAGGCTTCTCGACAAAAGTTCAGAAGTTGCAAAAAATAAATTAGACAAATTTATGTTGAATTTGTTAGAGAAAAAACAATTGCTCAAGAGATGGCGTCTGTCTGAAAAAATAATTGAACATGATTTTGAAAGACTTGAACAACTGGTATTACTCGAAGAGTACAAAAACTGTATTACTAGTGATATCAAAAATCACCTTGAAGACCATGAGTTCAAAACCTTGGAAAATGCTGCCTTGCGTGCTTATTAGTATTCATTAACTCATAAATTTCAGCTGTAAGCAAATCTGTCTCTCACCAGTCTGAGAGAAAGTCATTTCACACAAATACGACACTCAGTAAAAATCAATCTGGCACAAATTCTAAAAATCAATCCTCTGCTAGACTTGATTCAAATTTTTTGGTTCTACCTACATGTAAGTCCATGTAATTTCTGAGTGTTTCAAATTGAAATATAGGCTTCAGAATCAAGATAGACCAATAACAAATGCTCTTATTTCTAAGTGGTCATGGTCAAGATCATGTGTTAAAACAATACATTTATTGGGTTTGATAAACCTCAGTATGATTGTGTTTTGGAGAATTTTGAACCATTCATGTCGAAGGGTTCTATATCACTCTTGCGTGATTTGGCCAATCCTATTAAATTTTTAAGGGATACGGGGGCTTCTCAGATTCTTTTAGTTTCAGGTGTTTTGCCTTCTTCTGAGAAGACCTGTTCTAATGAGTCTTTTCATCCAGGTTGTTGAGTTCGGCTTTGCTAATGTTCCTCTCTATTCTGTTAATTTGTCATCAGACCTAATGTCAGGACCTGTGACCGTCGGTGTAGTGTTTACTTTACCCATTGAGGGCGTTCATTTGTTGCTAGGCAATGATATAGCTGGAGACAAGGTTGTGGTTCATCCATTTGCAACTGACAAGCCGTTCTTTGGATCAGAAAGTTAATCTTATTGAAAAAGAAATCCCTGACTTATTCCCAGCTTGTGAAGTTACAAAAAACAAAAGTGATGTCTCCATGTTTTGTAGACCTTGTTTCGATTGTCATTTTGTAGGGATAAAAATCAAAAGATACGTAAAACTCATTCGCAACCAATTCCTACATTTGACAAACCATTCACTAGAGTTGTAGTAGACTGTATTGATCCCTTACCAATGACCATGCCATGAAACCAAAATTTGTTGATAATTAAGCGTATGTCAACAAGTTTTTCAAAACTAATTTCTTCGAGGAATTTTGCTCAATTTGGCATTCTACATATTGGATCAATCTGGTCGAAGGTCAAATTTTAAGTCCGGAGTGTTTCAGCTTGTTGCACTTGAATTTGGCATTCAGCAGTTCAAGTCGAAAGTGAAACTGTGGTTTCACTAATGTGTACTAGAGAAATTATTTTAGTCCAGTAATAAGGTCTATTCTCTCATGCTAATTCTGCAAAATTTTATGCAGTCATGATTGTATGGCCCTTACAAAGTAAAGAAGAAAATGAACGAGTCAAATTATAATATTGGTACTCGAGTCTTAAGTAAATTAATTGATTAGTATTATTTTAAAAGAAATTGCCAAGCAAATCACGTAATTAATTTACTTGTAACTGTCACAACAAATGTAAATTTAAATGAAGAAATTCAGTTGGATTCTACTAATCTTGATACAATATGTCTTCGGAAGTCGTAAGTTATTGAAAATCTAGACGATAAACTTTTTCATTTGCATGATCAAGAAAAAAGAGAACTTAAGTAATTGTTGTCTGAATATAAGCAATTGTTTCCAGATTAGCTTACAAGAACAAAATTTTTCATGACGTTTAAATAGGAAATCCGAAATCCAAGAAACAACACCCATCAAGAATGAATCCTTTTAAACAGTAATATATATATATATATATATATATATATATATATATATATATATATATATATATATATATATATATATATATATATATATATATATATATATATATATATATATATAAAGAAATTCAGTATTTACTGGACAATGATTATGATTTTATAGAGCCCAGTAAGGGTGATTGGATTTCACCGTGTATTCTTGTCCCGAAACCGGATAAAACTTTCCGAATGTGTACGGATTATAGGAAGGTGAATAGTTTTGTGACAAAACAGACTCATTTCCACTACCAAGAATCGGTGATTTTATCGACAAAATTGTAAATGCTAAATACATCACTAAATTCGACCTTCTGCAGGGCTTTTGGCAAATTCCCGTAACGGAAAGAGCAAAATAAATTTCGGAATTTGTGACTCCAGATGGACTCTACAAGTACAAAGTGATGCCTTTTGGGATGAAGGGTTCGTCAACGCCTTATTCGTATGAATACGTCTGGTCTAGACAACTGTGATGCATACATGGATGACGTCATCATTTACAACAACACTCTGAAAGAACATCTAACTACGATTCGGAAGTTCTTCGACAGAGTCACGGATTTAAATATGACTATTAATTTTGCCGAGTTCTGCCGTGCATGTGTTACTTTTCTAGGACATATTGTGGGACATGGTCAGATTAAACTTATACATGCTAAGTTCAAGGCTATTTCTGAATTTCCAGTGCCTGTCTATAGCAAACAGCTGATGCGATTTTTAGGTATGGCTGGGTACTGTCGCAAACTGTGTTCTAATTTTTCTGATATAGTTGAACATCTGACAAACTTGTTGAGGAAGAAAAACAAGTTTATTTGGACTGAAAAATGTCAAGAGGCTTTCGATAGACTAAAAGCAATACATGAAAGTTCACCAGTTTTAACGGCTCCAGATTTCAGTCAGCCGTTCAACTATCTGTAGATGCGAGTGATGTTGAGGTTGGAGAAGTTTTACTGTAAGATGACAAAAGTGGTGTTGAACATCCAGTGTGTTATTTCTCTAAAACTTTAAATAAACATCAGAGAAACAACTCAACAATTGAGAAGGAGTTTTTGCTCCTAATGCTAGCATTACAGCATTTCGTAGTTAATATTAGCTCAGCTTCTTCTTCGGTTGTTGTGTTTAGTAACCACAACACCCTCACTTTCATCGACAGAATGAAAAATAAAAATCGGACGCTGTTGAGATGGAGTTTATTTTTACAAGAATACAATCTTGATATCAGCACATAAAAAAGGACAATTTAATTGAAGAAGGACTTTTCCGAATATAGAAATGTCATCTTCATAAATTCATAAGTTATTCTTATGTAACGTTTTTGCCTCAAGTAGAATTTACATCTGGCAAGAAAAAGTTCATTATATATAGCTTTCATTTTTCTTTACGGGGGTAGGTGTTACAATCCTGTAACTGAAGGGTGTGTGTGTATGTGTGTTAAGGAATCAATTCTATATAAATCTTTTAATTTCATTTTATTTCATTAAATATAATTATTAATATGACTATATTAATATCAGTCTAATATGTTGTTAAAAGCATCGTGCTTACTTAAGTCGTAAATGGAAAATTCGTTACAAGTAAATATTCAGGAATAGCTATGAAAACGATTGGCTGCTACTTGGTCAGGCTTTCTAATGTCCAGATGTATTATGAAATTGCATGCGTCCTCCGTGCGCGTGTAATTCAAACAAGATATTAGCATCGTTTATATGTTAAGATATTTTGTGAGATAAACAGTCGACTGTCGAGAGTCAGTCATTCACAGTCAGAGTCGGAGTTTGTTGTAATATTTTAGAGTTATACAACTTCTGTTACCTTAAAAAAGGTAATTTTGTACTAAAAGAAGTTGTCTGTTCGTATGTCTACGTAGAACAAATTGTCTTATTAGTGGAACTAATTTTACTTCGTTTTTCTACAATATTGTTTTCCTAGAGAACAACATTACTAGTTTGGACAAAGACATTTTCCGAAAATATTCTAAATTGGAACGGAACAATACAAGCTGTGCTTTACTGTGTAAATTCTGGAGTTTTCTCTTAGCCTTCATCTGACGTCGTCATCCGCCATTTAGGACCGGGACTGGACTCCAGACTCTGTTTAGAACATTTTACAGGACTTCTGTTTATCTTTAGAACAAAAAATTTGGATAAGTTCCGTAAATCCCAATGACAACTTGGCCCAATACAATTCGGCTCAAGTTAGGCTGAAATTAAGACAATTCAGCCGAACTAAAAAGAAAATTTATCACAACAGAATAGTTTGAACAAGTTTTTTTTCTTTCAAACAACAAGTATATACTATGTAAGATACCTTATACGAAACAAAAACTTAAATTTAAACAACTAAATTATCTTGATATTTCCTTAACGAAAATAATCATACTATGTAATGTACATAAATATATGAGATAAAACACATACTGATATATCCTACTCGTTATTAAAATATTTAGATACATTTTTTTTCCTAAAGACATTCTCAATTTAATTCGTCCAGTGAAACTAACAGTACTGATTTATAAAACAATAATATTTAACAAATAATATTCTACAGAATAAGTGTACATTTTCCTAAGGGATGAACGTAAGGTATTATAACAAATATATTTAATTTCAGACTTCAATTTGTAACATTGCTGCATATATTACGAACTAGATTAAACATGAAAGAATAATGTTGAGCATTTTGTTAGTGTCTGTTCCTGAAATTTGAAGCTCTTACCAATTAATTTTATTGCTTCTTCAAGTTATCTGTGTCTGTGCGCACATAAATTAAATATTTCTCATTCCTAATCACTATTATCTTTCATCTCTGCTTTATTACTCCAAACCAATAAGAAAGAAAATGATTTTTCTTTGCATTTGTGCAACTCCCACGTGGTACAATAAAATTGATATTTTATTTTAAAAAATATATAATTAAAGAAAATAACCTTGCATTGTTATCATTTATTCCTTTTTCATCATGCAAAATGTTCTAAACAAAATAATATATAAAATAACTCTGTATTTATAGTGGATACTAGCTTGCATATGCATCCTTACTGTATTGTTATCGCTTTACTGTATTGTTATCGCTTATGTCAAATAATAAAATAGCAAAACAGACGAAAATATCACCAGATTGCTTGAAGGCACCTGTCATTCACACATGGTAAGCTACAAAATGCAAACTGACCAAGATTGTATTCTATCATGGTTAGTTTTCAGTACTTTCATCTAAATGTTCCCTATCCATAGTTTATAGGGTTTCCTACATGCCAAGTCTAACGATTTTCCGGGAGTCTCTTGATTATCGACCCCATCTTTTGTTCTACCAATGTGCTGACAGTATCTCCAGGAAATTACAAAATAAATGCCAAGCCTTGGTTTTTCCACCTAAAGCAAAATTTCGATACATAAACCTCACTTGTAATTTCTCCCCACTGAGAATTATATTCTGAATTACTTTTGTTCGTATGCAGCAATATAACAGTAGAAGGAGGTACATCACAATCGGAATATCACTGGCCTTTGCTGTTGTACAGTATGTAGTGCACTCCGCCGGAGGCAAATTACCAAACATATAAATATTGATACATATTCCTACAACTATTTAAGGGGTTATTTAAAAAAAAATCTGGTGCCATGTCGAAACGTCCGCTAACGGATTCTATGGAAATTATGCCTTGGAAGAAAACGAAGTATGCTTGCGACTTCAACAATGCTTGGATAGGCGAATTTACATGTGTGAAGCTTAGTGAAAAGGGAGAATGCTTTGCGTATTGCCCTGTGATATTGCACAGCTTACAACACACATTTGAACATTTCTAGTGGGAGAAAATGATCTCACAAGGCACTCAAAAGTATGCAGCTCACTGCAAATGAGAAATCGTCACCTAATGTGCCTACAGTAATGCATATATTAGCACCAGCATCAGTATACAGTGTCAATAAAGCCACGGTTCTGTTTGTTAAATTTGTGGCAGAGCATAATTTACCATTCTTGGTTGCTGATCATTTTAGTGGGCTGTGTAAAGTTATGTTTCCTGACTAGCAATTTTCTCAGAAGTTTCACTCCAAAAGAACTAAGGCAACAAACATTGTTAACAATGCACTGGGTCCAATGTATGACAATTAAGTAAATTTACTATGCAAAGGAAACCCTTTCTCTGTGATGCTGGATGAGTCTAATGACAGAGGTGATGATAAGTGTGTAGCAATTCTTGTAAGGGTGTTTGACAGTGACATTCATAGAGTGACAACCAAATTCCTGGCTTTGTCCATTTTGCAATATCGGAACAGGTGAAAACCTTTTCAAAACAGACAAAACCTAGTAGGTTTTGTCAGTGATAATGCAAATGTTATTGTTGGAAGAAAAAAAATCAGTCCTCTCCAGAGTTCGTCAACAGCAGCCACGTAACAAAAATAAAAAGTTAAGTAACTATTATTTATTATTGTTATTTTACTTAGTTGTGGTACGATCTGCACTTTCGCCCTTAGACTTATGAGAAAAATAATCGTTATACTAATCTCCCTGATTTGGATCCAATCTCCCTGATTTTGAACACAGACAACACGAATGGCTGATATTTTGACAACAAGAAGCATGTACTTCATCTTGTGGGAATACATGTATGTCAGTTCCGATTGGCATCCTCTATAGGTGGGAAATCGTAGCTAAGGGGAAGTAACAGCAAAGTATACTTATATTTGGAGTAATTAAATTATTATCTCTTCTTTACACTTGATAATCTGTTTCGTTCTCTCTGCGAGTATAACCAATTTTAACCATAACATTCAAGTCTGATGTTATAGAAAAACGCTGTTGTATGGCTGGTGACCTTTAAGACTAACATCTCGCTAATGTGCAGTTTGGCCATGCTAACAGAGTACTGAATGATGGAATGCCTTTGGGTAAAAAAAAGCCTGTAAATGCGAGAAAGACGATCTATCAATATTTAGTGAAAACGAGGTTTAAAATGACGGGAAAACCCCGATTTCAAGTCTCATTTCCCCTAGGCCTTTTATTGTTTTCATTATTTCTGTCTACCTTCCTGGATATTGAAAAGTTGACAGATAAGCAATTGTTACAATTATTGGAGTACACTGTTGATTACTGCATCCTTTTTTCTTCATCACGAATGGCTTGACTGCTTAATTAAGATAAATACTGCTGCAAATTAATCACTTGTACATTATATTTGCATAAACTATTCATCTCCCTGTCTAACAAAGGATATATGCTGATTATTAAGTTACCGCCATTATTTTGAGCACACACTAGAACAATCATATCTAGAAAAGTTTCGGTTAATTCATGGAACTCGTGATTTTGGTCTACAAGTGAGTAAGTTTCACCCATTTATTTTTTAACAATCATGTTTAGGCCATAGACAAACAGATATGCCGACTAACCAATATCGATATATACGACTCTATATAAGTGAATCCGCTTACAACATGAGATAGCCAAATGCACCTTCAGGTATAACGGTACCAATTGTACAACCCCAGGTGGGCGGAGCTTAAGGTGTAGGGAACATTGCATTCAGAAATAAACAACAAAACTAGCTGTGATTGGTGCATTATGAAAGAGTTGTACTTTCTGTTAAGCTTTTAAAAAAAATGAGCCTCTTGGCAACATGTGAAATTATGTTAATTCATATCTAGATCACATTTTGTATTTTTTAAGATTTTTTAAAAATGTGGTACACATGACTGAAAATGTGTCTGGTGTAACTAGATAACTCTTACCCCTGTCTAGTTCCAGCAGAGTTATCTCTCTTAAATGCAATGGAGTACCTATTTTCGATGTTATCAAATTAACAATCTAACATTGTTCTCTGTGACAGTGTGTAACATGCATGCTGAGGTAGGATAGAAAGTATATTTATTTTGCAAAACATTAGCATTGCGGTCTATGGAAAAGCAATTGGTACCGTGATACCTTCACGTCACTGCAACGCCATTTTATACTTCAAGTCGCCTTATATTTTAGCATACCTGCGCATGCACAATAGGGACCCCTTAAGACGGTAGTTAGTACAGAACACGGCGGCTGATGTTCAATTTGTGACATGTATTTTTTTTTAAAAATTTAATACACCAGCTGTTATTCTGGGTTTTTTTCTTCCATATATTATCAAAAAATGACAACTAATATGTAGTTCGTAAATCGTATTGCAGTTATATAGCGAAGTTTTGCTCTAATAAATGATTATCGACAAGGGCTCATAAAGCTGTTTTATCGGTACTCTCCGAAATATAATACCAAACTTTAGTACGAATAAAAGATAAGTAAACTTTGAATAATATTTAGAAGACCACGTTAATATTAAAATTACATCACTATATATGAAGTTCAAACATAAGAGAATGAAAATAATCCAAACCTGCTTAAATAAGATTTCAAAACTTAAGGAGACCAGATTTTGGTCGCCCTGAAACTATGGTGTACTTAAGGCTGAAATTAATGTTATATATATATATATATATATATATATATATATATATATATATATATATATATATATATATATATATATGACCACATTGCACTTTATTCAAACAAAAGAATACATATTTTTTTATTTTATTTTTAATTTTAATTTAATTTTTTTTAATGTTATCTTGTATTTCAAATCAACTGACAGAAATATTCCGACAGTTCAAACATGAAATGCATCTTATCACCAAGTTAAATATTTTGTTTATTATAATATGTGCGTGCTACAATTCATAATTTAGGTAAATACCGCGATAATATACTGTAGAGTTGTTCTCCCATGGTACGGTAATCTGGGTCAGCCGTTTTTATTTACCTTAACCCGATTAGAGTATTTTTTCAAAAAAAATTTAAATAGAGGGAAAATCATACATTATACAAACTTCACAATTTGTAACAATGCAGCAATAGCAGATAGGTTTTATGTGTACAGATAACAACTTTATGTATAGCTTTCCAGGCTTACTCAGAATGGAGAATTGAAACATACAGGTGTAGCGTGTGACCTTGAAAAGGAAAGAGATCAGAAATATATGTAAAAAACAAACAAACAAAAAATACATGCAGGCTAAAAATAATTTGTCTGTATGTCTTATGTGCTGAAAGGTTTAGAGTGGAAATTTAAAGTTGGTACATGTTTAGTTGCAGCCAAGTTTTACAATTCCACATCAAGATTCATAATGGAGAAAAACCATTCAATTATGAAGTGTGATAAAATTGATAACAGTGGAGCTTTAAAAATTCACATAAGTAAAAATACTGGAGAAAAACCATTCAAGTGTGAAGTGTGTGGTAAAATGTTTAATCATAATGCAGCATTAAAATCACACATGAGGATTCATACTGGAGAAAAACCATTCAAGTGTGAAGTGTGTGATAAAATGTTTAATCAGCGTGGAGCTTTAAAAACTCATATGAGTAATCATACTGGAGAAAAGCCATTTAAGTGTGAAATGTGTGGTCAAATGTTCAGTCAGAGTGGGGCATTAAAATTGCACATGAGGATTCATGCTGGAGACAAACCATACAAGTGTGAAGTATGTGATAAAATGTTTTATCAGAGTGGACATTTAAAAAATCACATGAGTAATCATACTGGAGAAAAACCATTCAAGTGTGATGTGTGTGCCAAAACATTTAACCAGAGTAGACATTTAGAGGAGCACATGAGGATTCATACTGGAGAAAAACCATTCAAGTGTGAAGTGTGTGATAAAATGTTTAAGCTGAATGGATCTTTAAAAAAGCACAGCAGGATTCATACGGGTGAAACACCATTCAAGTGTTTAGTGTGTGATAAAATGTTTAATCAGAGTGGACATTTAAAAAATCACATGAGTAAGCATACTGGAGAAAAAACATTCAAGTGTTTAGTTTGTGATAAAATGTTTAATCAGAGTGCAGCATTAAAATTGCACATGAGGATTCATACTGGAGAAAAACCATTCAAGTGTGGAGTTTGTGATAAAATGTTTAGTCAGAGTGGAGCATTAAAATTACACATGAGGATTCATACTGGAGAAAAGCCATTCAAGTGTGAAGTGTGTGATAAAATGTTTAATCAGAGTGGACATTTAAAGCAACACATGAGGATTCATACCAGAGAAGAGCCATTCAAGTGTGAAGTGTGGGATGAAATGTTTAGAGGTAGGGGAGCTTTAGAAGTTCACATGAACATTCACACTGGAGGAAATCAATTCACATGTGAGGTGTGTGGTGAAATGTTTAATCAGTGTGAAACTTTAACACAGCATATGAGAATTCATACTGAAGGAAAACTATTTAATTAAAGTGGTTGTCAAGATGGTTGGTAACTCAGACAAAGAGATGTTATCTTTATGTTTTATCAAATTATTTTAAATTTTGAATGCTCATTTAAAATGGATTTGGTCAAGCTTTCATTCATCATTTACAATATAAATAGTGTGGTGTTTTCGTTGTTGACTTCACATAACTCAAGTTATTGAGACTTTGTCAGGCTATATGTAACTTTGTCAGGCTTTATGTAACTTTGTCAGGCTTTATGTAACTTTGTCAGGCTGTCAGGCTATATGTAACTTTGTCAGGCTTTATGTAACTTTGTCAGGCCTAAGAGTTTTTAGTAAACTTAAATGAAGGACATGGAGAAATTGCCCCATGGAAAACTTGCTGCAACATATTTGGAGGAGTCTCCCAAGGGTAGTTTGAGAAATTGCTCCATGTTGAAAATACAATTTGTATCAAGAAATAATGGTCGTCCTTTAATTTAGATAAATAATATTCATAAAATTTATGACTGCTCTGGTGGCCTAATGGTTAGAACTTTCATCTTGGATGCAAAAGGTCGTCAGGTTGAACCATGCCAAGTCACATACCAAAGGCTAATAAAGATGGTACAAACAGCAGCCTTGTTAATCAATCAGCATTAAGAGGTTACTGTTAGTACTGGTAGTCCTGATGTCAAGATAATGTGGCTGGATTGAGGATCATCTTGCATGTCTGTGGCATGATGCCTTACTTGACATTACTATAAACTGCCACACTGTAGATTTTGTAATTAATATAACTATATAACTGAAGAAAAAAATTGTTAAAACTACATTTAAAATCCAAACCAATTACACACATTAGTCCAAACCACTTACACACACATAAAATGTATGAAAATGTTTCACATTTCTGTTCTAGATTCATGTGTAAACGTAAAGTCTGACTATCAAGAGCAAAATCCACACGATAAAGCCATGAACTTGTAACCCAGAAAAACCAGTTTAATATTTATCTTTTAGATTCATCCAGATAAATTATTTCAAAGCTAGATATGTTTACTTAATGCCTTATTAAATGCAAAGCATTAAGAGGCTAGTGTTAGGACTGGTTGCCCTGGTGTCAGGAATTTATTTTAAAGATGGAAATATTTACCTGATAACAATTGTGCATCTTAATCCAGGTTTTTAATTTTAAAAGAAGTTGTAGTACACCTACTTTATCATCTACTAATCATCTTGTCAACCTGCTGCCATTTAGTGGTACAGTCCTACCTGCTTATGTCAACACTGGCATTGTTATTTTGAATTTTCTATAAATGACTATAAAACTTACTTAGAACTTTGTTTAAATTGTTGATGGAATAAGTGTTCCATTTTCATAGCCTGTTGATAATTGATTGGGAGCAGGGCTGATTCTTGTTAGTAAAGTTAGTGGATGATCAGATAGGGTAACGCCTTTGGGTTATCCATAGACATATCACATATTCTAATTCAGGTTTGTTTCTATTAAAATAGATATTTGGTGATATAATTAAGATTTTATTAAATTAGGTTGTATAGGTTAAATTCCATTATAAATAATGGGGTTCAATTACAGTAAATAGGTAAGTACTTACCATGGAGGGCCTGTTTCTGATGGAGACAAAATTTATGAGGGAAATTAGGAAACTGTAATAAATAGAGCTGTGCAGAAGTTTGGACATTCTTAGACACCACACAGATCATGGTGACAATATACTAAACACAATCAACAACTGCAAACTGGATTCCACAGTGGCTTGTAATAATAGTCTGACATATACAGGACCTAAGTAAAGTGAACACTTACCATTGAAGAAAAAGGGATTATTTTCAAATTAGAGTGTGAATGCTAGTCGCCATCAATTATAATCTCAATTACATACTAGGCTGATTCAAGAGGTAATATTAAGTGATAAACACCATGGGGCGACATACCCAAATTAGAATATATGATCGTAGGGTGATTTCTACAGAAGGAATTGGGTGAGTTCTCCATCCACCATGGGTTGACTTCTCCTGACCCCTGGGTTCAACACAAATCTCTCAAGGTGCTCACAAGTAATAAAGAGAGCTGTGCAGAAGTTTGGACATTCTTGGACAACACACAGATCATGGTGACAACACTAAACAGCATCAACAACAGCAATTTGTGATTCCACAATGGCTTGTAATAATGACCCAACATATAGGATATAAGTGAACACTTGCTATTGATAAAGAAGGGGGTTATATTTAAATTTCAGTGTGAATGTTAGTCCCCACAAATTATAACTTCAATTACTTACTAGAATAATTCAAGAGATGTTATTAAGTGATAACCATCATGATTGGGGTTATATACCCTAATTAGAATCCAATCCATGATCTTGGGGTGAATTCTACAAACATAATGAGGCAACATATTCAACCACCATATGTCTACTTATCCTGACCTCTGGGTTCAACACAAATCTCACAAATCACCTTTACTTAGTGTTTATATTCACCACAGTCCTTCTTTACATAACTTTCCACTCTTGAATTCATCTATGATGTTTATTAAGTTTTTAAATTTCTTTATATAATCAATGTCAGCCACATTTAACCCTGCAGACACAGCAATCCCAACATTTAGTACTTAATGCAGCTTTGACAAATAAGGAATAAATATATATAACGTCTCAGTTACATTTTAATCTTAATCTGGATATTAAGAACCATGTCACCACCTGCAAGCAAAGACATAACAGCATAATTCCCCCACAATGGCATGCAATCATCATATAAAACCTTGGAATAACTTTCATAGCAGTGTAATATACCCCTACTGGCCAATAGTAACTGCCCCTTGAGATTGTTGATATAACCCTACTGGTCAATAGTAACTGCCCCTTGAGATTGTTGATATAACCCTACTGATCAATAGTAATTGGGGGCCCCGAGTGGTCTAAAGCGCTGTCCATTATGGATCACTACCATCTCACCTGTCTGCGTGGGTTCGAGTCTAGGATTCGGCGAATGTGGATATGTGAGAAAGCTTGCCAGTAGCTTCTCGTGGGTTGGTGGTTCTTTCCGGTGATTTCCCGGTTTCTTCCTCCGCCATTAATACTGGTCGCCATGAATAGCATATCGTCTGCTGAAAAATGGCGTTAAGCCCAACAACAATAGTAACTGCCCCTTTAGATGACTGATATAACCCTACAAACCAATATTAACTGCCCCATGAGATTGTTGATATAACCCTACAGGCCAATAGTAACTGCCCCTTGATATTGTTGATACAACCCTACTGGTCAATAGTAACTGCCCCTTGAGATTGTTGATATAACCCTACTGGTAAATAGTAACTGCCCCTTGAGATTGTTGATGTAACCCTACAGGTTAATAGTAACTGTCCCTTGAGATTGTTATATAACCCTACTGGTCAATAGTAACTGCCCCTTGAGATTGTTGATATAATCCTACTGGTCAATAGTAACTGGGGGCCCCGAGTGGTCTAAAGCGCTGTCCGTTATGTATCACTGCCATCGCATCTGTCTGCGTGGGTTCGCGTCTAGGATTCGGCTAATGTGGATATGTGAGAAAGCTTGCCAGTAGCTTCTCGTGGGTCGGTAGTTCTTTCCGGTGATTTCCCGGTTTCTTCCTCCACCATTAATACTGGTCGCCATGAATATCCTATCGTATGCTGAAAAATGGCGTTAAGCCCAACAACAACAATGACAATAGTAACTGCCCCTTGAGATGGCTGATATAACCCTACAGGCCAATAGTGACTGCCCCATGAGATGTTGATATAACCATACAGGCCAATAGTAACTGCCCCTTGAGATTGTTCATATAACCCTACTGGTCAATAGTAACTGCCCCTTGAGATTGTTGATATAACCCTACTGGTCAATGGTAACTGCCCCTTGAGATTGTTGATATAACCCTTTTGGTCAATAGTAACTGCCCCTTGAGATTGTTGATGTCCTCCAAATATTCATTATATGCAACAATGCCTTTCAAGACCATCCCTACATTTAAGTTTGTCTTTCTTGGGGTAAAGTTTAAAAATGGCATATATCAGCTGAAATAACACCCATAGTGAAATATAAATCATTGGTGGAATATTAGCAGCACCTTCTTGGAATAAACTCTGTAGTGAACGCTAAGTCTACAGGGCAATACCACTTGTATAGTTTTAAAATGGAATAAACGCATTAGTGAAAAATGACTATAGGGTAATAGTAGCAACACTCGACTTGAAGATTCTTCTTAATAATATTTACCTTTCCAAAACAATCTATATTTTATGATTAATAGTATATATTCAAAAGAATATCAAAATGCTTCAAATGCTTCAGCATTGAATTAATTTGTTTTTTAAATAAATCAAATGTAATCTTAAACCAGTCGATTATTCCAATGTGGCTTCAAAACAAAGTCTTTAAAATGTATGAAGTTTTTCTTACCTGAAGGTAAAGGAAGTTGGACAATGTGAAGTCTTGAACCAACCTATTAGTAACGATTTGGGTGGCTTTACTTACGTTGTGGACTGTTCCGGTGCCTAGTGATTAAATCATCTGTCTTGAATGTGGGAAGTCGTGGGTTCGATCCCCGGTCGAGTCATACCAAAGACCTATAAAAATGGTACTAACAGCTGCCTCACTTTGGGCTCAGAATTAAAATATTAGTGTTAGGACTGATTGGCCTGATGTCATGATAATGTGAATGGGTTGGACATAATACTATGTGTCTGCAGCGTGATACCCCAGTTCTAGACATCACTATAAACTGCTAAACTGCAGATATAGTGATAGGAGAGAAAAGTTGTTACATTAAAATTCCAAGACACAACAACAACAACAACAACAACGACAACAACAGCTTACATTGTGATCTCAGGCAAGAGGGATTTTTTTCATTATTATTATTATTATTATTATTATTATTATTATTATTATTATTATTATTATTATTATTATTATTATTATTATTAGACTATTGCTGTATTTAAACAACGATAACAATCTTTATTAAAATGATACAATTTTAAATTACAACAATAATACAGTTGGATTGCAAATTTCAATCTCACATGTGTAGTAGGTATATAAATTTGTGTAAATGATGCTTGACATATTGACTACTAACAAAAATAAGACTATAACTGTTTCCTTTACATATCACAGTTTTTCCTTCCAAGCTGGCATTCTGTTCCTTGGATTAATGTATAGTATTTGACCATTTGTGTCCTTGACGAGGCATGCATGTCACAAGCGATTAAATACTGTTCTGTATCTTGTATACTAGAGGTAGTATATCCATTCCCTTGATGTATATCAGTTAGTTAGAAGAATAATACTCCATTTCGTACTTGAACTAGAGCGTAGTTTTCTTCTTTTAATTATATATCATAGACGTACTTCTTTAACCATTCATTGTCTTCACGTAAGCTCCAGTTAAAATACTCATAATATATATACGCATAGAGGTATGTGTTTAAAGTTGAATAATTTACTTTTTTTAACTGTTTGCATCCTTGATGTAAGCTATAGTTACAATCCTCACAAAATGCATGGAGCGAGGTATGTTCCTTTTGTGTGTAAAATTTGAATGGCTGACCATGTAGTCATCATTGTATTTGACTGGTCATGTTTAAAGAACGAAGACGGTCACTGACCATGTTGCATTATTATATTTTCACAAATGAGAACAATAAATTAAGCTTGAGTCCAATTGTCGTGGGTGTGAATTTTTATTGGAGCTGAAATGTCTGGTACGAATTCTCCTTGCAGTTGAATTGTCTCGGTGTGAATATGTTTTGGGATTGAAATGTCCAAGGGACTTGATACACGCGGATATACCAAACACCTCGCAAATTAGAGTCATGTAAATTCAGACAAAAGTCTATTCTTGCTTAATTTGTATATATTTCTGTGTACTGTAATAAATTAAACTTTATTTTGAAAAATACTGTAATTATAATAAGCTTGATTTAATGTTGTTTGAATATAAACTGGTACACGCACAACCTTAGTTGATTTCCTTTATTTCACACATGCCAAAAGTTATAAAAGTTCATTAATGAGTTCTTGCACAAAATAATTACATTATATATATCCAGAGACGAAACGAAGAGCGGTTAGGGGACTTCTTAAATACTTGACACTCGACGTTATCATCCCATTCATGCGCCTCCTGCTGATCGATCACTCACTTACGATCTCACTAATGATAAACCTGTACATGGGACACACACACACACACACACACACACGTATGTTTTAACGTCAATATAGGGTCTTTGACAGCTATCTCTGAAACTGGGTTCTCATGTTTCATATTGTCGTATCTGCATAATACCGGCAAATATAACAAAACCTGGCCTTCTGAAATTATACACACTTAACTTTCAAGATACTTTTTTGTATTTTACAAAATAATAGCTCTAGACAAATTGTTGGAACTGGGAACCCGAAAGTCACTAATCACGTGATAACCCCTCTCACCCGAAATGGGGTCCGAAAACACTTACTTAAACTCGTGTCATGAAGCATATTTTCTTACAACACAAAAATTATAATGCAAAAATAAACAAAGGATGATTGAATTGGTTTGGTTAGATACATGTATTATTTTAATAAGGGTCACCCTTAAATGTACGCCGAAAAATCAGCCACTCACAGGTAATGATATTGATAGTACAGCCCTCTCTCCAGTGATAATTTTGAATTCTGACCGTTTGCTTGCATTTTTGAATAAAGATCGTATTATATTGATAAAATAACTAAGTTTCCTGTCCTGTTTTAGAAACATTCCGTAACACTCCGATCAGTCCGCGATAAGGAGTGCCATAAATACCACCCATTTATCGGCAATATAAAGCATGCTGTCAATAAAGTAATTTGTCTAAATTTGAATTATTATACCTACATTACTTTATAGAATAATGCGAACACATGTCTTTTTCAATTATCCGATTTAGCAATAAATAAGAAAAACAATGCATGTTTACTTCCATGAAGTTTCAATTGTACAGCACACTAAAGTAAATAACTATCATGGAAAACAAAATCTCTCTCTCTCTCTCTCTCTCTCTCTCTCTCTCTCTCTCTCTCTCTCTCTCTCTCTCTCTCTCTCTCTCTCTCTCTCTCTCTCTCTCTATATATATATATATATATATATATATATATATATATATATATATATATATATATATATATATATATATATATATATATATATATATATATATATATTACAAAAATAACAGTGATATTAAAATTTGAACGTGATTTTATTGACAACACAAAAGATACTAAATATTATTATTATTATTTTTATTATTATTATTATTATTATTATTATTATTATTATTATTATTATTATTATTATTATTATTATTATAAAAATAATGTTTCTCCTATCAAAAACAAATTTATTTCGTTAGAATGGATGTAACCATGTATTATTGTGTAATGTCGTCTATTTATAATAATTAGGCGGTTATGATGGTTTGTATTGCTATTATACAGTTTCTTGGATAACACCTGTTTTGTCGCAAATCGGTCCTTATGTAATAGAACTGGCATTGAATTCGAATATTGTTCAAATATTACAAACATTTTGACAAAGGACGATAAATAATACAAACCGTCAAATTTTATCCAATCTGCAAATGAATAAAAGTATTTGCAACGTCAGCACTTTTGGACTAACTCCCTTTGTTTAATTGGTCAGCTAAACGCTGGCCTCAACCGACTGGTCAAATATTAGATTTGGTTGGAACTAGATGTGAAACAGAGACATGGTTTAAAAGTTAAAATAAGAGCGGAAACTTTAGCAAAATTGTCGATTGAGCTGAGAAAATTTAAGCATCTTCAGCAAAGAAAGCACTTTAACAGCATTTTTAAATAAAATGCAGCATTGGATATGATAGATATTCATTCATTCATTTCGGCCATGAGCTTTTGCATAAATGTTGACAGACATCTAGAATCTTATGTATAAAATCTCACGGGTAATTCTTTTTACCCAATAGGACTGTTTGGCATACAGCTGCAGTCACAATATCTTATGCAAGCCTATGTTGTATTCACTACTCGCAGTTTGATATTTTGTGTCCACATTTTGAAACTATAAAGATATTTTTGAGTGTTTATCCAGAAATGCATTACCTTTATACTACATGCCACATACCATACCCATTTTTCTAGATTAATAGTGATGGCCAAAAATGAAGGTTAAGTGCCATAATAAGTTCCAACCAATAAATTTAAAGTTAGTTAAAAAACGTGAGCATAGAATCATTTGAAAACTTGCGTATGTATACCATGAACAGTTTAAGAGATATATCTTCCTCCTCCAACCCAACAGTGCAAAGTCAGCTTCCTAGTTACGTGCATTTTTGTCCTGAACCTTGATCTATCTACAATGCCAATGATACTACATCTTATGGTAAATAAGACAGAACTTGTAACAAGAACCAGGTGCGGACGACAGAGCCAGGGTGCCTTCCGTCCCTTGTAAAAATAAACGCTAAAAAACCAGAACTTTACCCGATAACAGGATTTCATTACAATCAAATGGTTAAAAATATGCACTTAAAGCCATTAAAATGCAGGGATTCTATCCCAGTGGGTTTGCCTCCTTGTTTGTATAAACCCACAAACCCAATTTTAGTTTGAAAAAACCTGTGTACAAAAAATTAAGAGTAGTATCTCGTAGACGCCATGTTGAAACATGATTAATTTCAAAATGGAACATGGTGTTTTAGTAATACGACAGAGACTGAATTTCACTTTCTATTCAAATATCAGTTTTACGTGGGATATAGACCGAAGTATAGACCTTTAATATTATAAGAGACTACCGAATATGATAACATGTATATATTTTTCAAGTATTGATGATAAGATCATATCAAATTTAGGCTACTATTTAAACATTCTTTTTAATTTCTCAAACATATTTTTGAAGTCGGTACCAACATCCTTCAATGAATTTATTGAACCAATGTTTTTATAAGTTCCCTTTCTTACCCAATCTCAATCAATTTCCATAAAATATATAAAACAATATTTTAAAATTTGTTGATTTAACTGTTGCTAATGATGTACTCACCTTTTCCCCCTTTTTTGATTTGTCCTTTTCTTAACTTATTTTTATCATTGTTTTCTCCAGTTGTTTATTTCGTTTGTGGCAGTTAAGACATATTCAAAAATTATAAATTTTCATAATCTGATGCATACGAGTAAAGTTTTCATTGCACTTCATGTTAATTTGTGATTTGAAGATATTTATTATTTTAATCTGCTGCAAAATGTATACATTTATCCTTTGTTTATATTCAGCCTCAATAGTAAAATCAAATAATTTTAAACCATGTGTCTGGCAAAATAAGCACGTTAAAGCAAATGTTAGTTATCACAGTCAGGCTGTCTTGAGTTTCCATCATAACTGCTCTCTATTCGGGGCCACAGGTCGACAATTCGTCTAATGCGCTCACCTTTACAATTAGCTCACTGGCATCTCATCTCCGTCCGAGTGGGTTCTAGTCTCGAGATCTGGTATGCGAGAAAACTTGCCAGTTGCATTCTGCGGGTCGTTGGTTTCTACTCGGCATTCATCTACCAGTCATGCTAAGTCATAATGGCCGTTGTGTGCTGAAACATGGCGTTATACCCTAATAGCAAAGCTCTCTAATCCTAGTTTAGCCATTCCGTCATGAAACCTGGTTAAATTTTAAACTGCCACACCCAAGTGATCCTGTCTGCTCTGAACCATCATACATTTTTAGGCATCAAACTGCACATCCTACCTAGCTACCTAACTCCATCCTCTCTAGTCAAAAGTCATCGATCGTCTTTTATCAACGATGCATATCTAACTGTATGTTTTATAGCCGCTAACAAACCAATGCTGCCTCATTAGTGACTACTGGTGTGTTGCTGACCCCGCGAACCGATCACACAACTGTTTCAAAAGGATAAGCAAGAACGTGTGGTCATACAGTCCTCCAATGTCTTTCTCGTCATTTGGTTGTTTTACACTCTACACACAATTCCAGAAAAAACTATCGGTAGAATAACGCAATGAAAATGTAGTAAAAATCCTGAATTTTGCATTACAAAATAAGGAAATCTATATCCGCCATTGACTTTCGCGGTATGTCTGATAGTGTTATTTTGCGGGGACCATATTGATGAGCCTGATGATACCATGTACACGATATTGTTCGCTCGTCTGTAACAATTTTTAGTCAGACTGATTTTTGAACGATAGTAGGAATTCCACTAATAATATATTTTAGTTTCATATTTGTGTCAGTAAGTTTGTCGTCAACTGTTGGTGGACTTCCAAAGAATTCGTTAATGGTTCTGTTTATGTTTCTACGAAAATTCCGAAACAGTTGTGCTTGATTAGTAAAACCAATGTTAAGTGTAATATTCCATCATTGATTGTCGTTATTGAAGTTGTCATCATATCCACATAATTTGTGCTGCGGCATCTTCATCACCTGCTGGTTGTCTTTAAAACAACGATTTTATCCCCATACATGTTATCTTCACCTGGCATTGTCATTGTATCACAAGCGGATTTTAAACGATCAGCGACACTTATATTAATTTCATCTCTGACAGTTTCGATTGATACACATTAGTCTTTGATTTTGCCACCGTTAGTAAATACTGGATTATTGTGCGTGGCAGTACAATTACTCTACGGATTATATTGAGCCATTTGATTTTTCTCGTTTTTTAGAACAAAACCAATACTTGGAAATAAGGTAACGTTACTACATGTGTTTGGGGGATTCCAGAAGAGCTGTACAGTATTATTATTACATTAGTTGTATGATTGTTACTCCATCAGGTTTTGGAGATTGCATCATCAATACCTGTAGACAGAGTAATGTTACTACATGTGTTTAGGGATGTTATGTGGTATTATTACTACACGTTTTGGTGATTATAAAACGTTTCTGCTTGGAAATAGAATAATGTTTGCTAGATGGGTCTAGAATGAACCATGTATTATTGTCATTAGAAAAAGAGTCCTTAAAAGGGATAATCAAGCAAATTTTTTATTCTGACAAACATTTGATGAAGAACAACCAATACGGTCGCTGTATGAAATTGAAATCTATCGAAAAGCTTCGCTATTATCGACAGCAAAATAGGAACAAAGGTTGCCGGAAATTGCATATGGAAGAACATTTTAACAATGGCTATACAAAACAGTAGTGTCACTTGTTGTCTCGGTTGCGAAGAAAGAAGATAGAGTACCTGATAAGATACTAGAAATCGTTTGCGAGGTAGGTCGAAAAAAGTAATAGTTGTTGTTGTTGTTGTGGGGCATAACGCCATTTTAAGAACACGATATGCTAATACATGGAGGCCAATATTAATGGTGGAGGAAGAAACCGGGAAATCTGCGGAAAGAACAACCGATCCACGAGAAGCTACTGGCAAGCTTTCTCACATGTCCACATTCGCCAAATCCTAGACTCGAACCCACGCAGACAGATGTGAGATGGCAGTGATCCGTAACGGACAGCACTTTAGACCACTTGGCCCCTCGCCCCTCCCCAAAAAAGTATTAGTAAAGTAACAGCATGGAAACGTCTTCCAAACAACTAACCAAGCTTGGACTGCTAGGAATTCTGCGAAATATGGATAGCACAAGTTTCAGCTAAAATATTTCTTGATCTACAAAGATCGAAGCATAAGTGTTTTATATACACAGTTTGGGCCAAAACAATGACTAGAAAACATCCTATAGTTGTGCAGCTGTTGATCGAATAAGAGGATAAAGAAATATATTGTCGGTCATCCATTTTGCCCACTTCCAGATATCAAAGTGTCCTATCATACCAACGGAATGGATATACTTTGAAATAATATAGGTGTCTTATAAGTACCGCGAAAGTTGAAACGAGAAAATATCCGCTGTCATTCAGGGTCGTTTGATATAGAAATTCAGTGCGTGTCTCCGTGGACCATATTGCAGATGAGTCGGGAATACAAATGCAAAGCGAAGGTGCACCACGAAACACAAATTGCTCTAAGACTGAACGTATTGTAAAAGGGGAATGCCAGCAACTCTATTAGAGGCACATCATACACCATATTGTGTCCGGAATAACGTACGAGGAAATGTGAGAAGCAACTATTCAGAAATCGACGATTTATGCTATAACGATCTGGAACAATTGGAAGATTTTGATCGATACTTAGATCAACAAGGTTTACCACCAGTGTATTTCTTTTCGTTAAATTTCTTGCAATGCGTCTTTGCTCGCTTTTTGTGGGAATATTTATTGTTTTGTGTACATCTCCGATATGGAAACGTTTCTTGGCTTAAATCATAGAGATTTTTCCACGAAGTTTTTATATTTTTGCTTTTGCTAGAATGACAAACAACCGGCATTCTGTAGGCATATAACATGTCCAAAACGACCTAACTCTTGTTGTGATAGACATTTCTAGATGCTTTAGAAAAACAAATCTAAGACATAAACTGTTGGAAAATCTTTGGATCTGTATTGGGGTTTGATGGGTGTTGCCTTTAGGTTTAATGTTTAGATTTGCGTTTGTTCTGGGGTATTGGAGGTTTGGATTTGGCATTGTTGGGGGAGGGCGAAAGTTGGATTTGAAAATAACTATATTGCTATACAAAAGATATGTTAATATCTGTATCTGTACTAAGCTATATTATATTTTCTGTCCTTTTTACTGTTTTCTGTATGTGTAACGAAGTCCTATTCATTGTTCTCATGTATGTGGTGTGTATGATAAGGAAGTTAAATGCCTTGTCTTGATGTAGGCATTATAAATGATTGGGATGTCTCTGTTGTCTTGATATATGCATTGTGTATTGCATACAGGTTATCTTAATTGCCTTAAGATGCTTGTTGTACAGGTGGGGAACGTCTCTTTAATGTACTGTTTTATGTTAGAAAAGTTCTCTTAATTGCCTTCATTTGCTGCATATAATTATGATGTCCTCCTTATTATACTGCTATACTTGTATTTGGTAGTTGCCATAGAGTGAAATATATAGCCTGTTATTGCAACACAAAACTGATTAAATCTTGTCTCGGTCGGTGTTACACAAACAAAATCAATTGACTAATGGACTATGTACCGTCTCAATGGTTAGACTGCAATATTTTAGCATGCCTGGTATAGTTGATTCTAATTAAAATCATTTGAGGGAAAGGTCAGAAGAATAAAGATGCTATGTGAATTTGGGTTTAAGTACTGGACAAATGACAAAGTGAATACAATCCATGGACAATGTTTGAGATATTTAAGCTAAGTGTCATCACGTGAAATTTTCCAGGAATCCATTTATTTAATAAAAGCAAAATAGAAAAGTACTACAACTTGGAGAGCATTATATTTCAACTTTTATATCAGTTTAATCCTGATTGGCTAAGGTATCTAACTAGTGTTTGTTTCCAAGACGAAATTAAACTGAGAAAACTGATTAACATTGAAGTACTTATTGCTATGTATAAATACAAAGCAAATGAAAAAATCTCAATCAGAATTATATACTGTCAGAAATGCAACTCTATCATTGGTAAACGTTACTTAAGCGTTGCGTGTTCATCATCTTATCCTAAAGGTAACAAAATTAACTGCATTTAAAATTTATGGCAAATTCATCTAACATCACAGTCACTGAACATAATGATATACCTGACAGTCCAACGTCATCTACATGTAATGATGGTAGAAATGCTTCAAATGCAATACCAAATCATGATGAATGGGTCAAAAGGTCCCGAAAATTTCTCAACAGCTGGACACTTTAGCGTCCGTGGCTGAGACATGATGCAATGTTAATATTCTGTGATATATGTGATATATGTATCAAGGCACAAGTCGTCAATTCATTCGCAGCTGGCTGTCATTCTGTTAATTTAGTTTATTCATCTTTTATTTTTACCAAATCCCATTTTAAGATTCCAGGGACTTAAAATACGCAACCAGAAATAGCAAAACAAACAAGTTTTTCGTAATTGAAAATAATTTATTTCTGAAAAACAGGGGTAAACTAAATTAACTTCACTTACACCATGGTGAATTAATTCCTATTTCCTAACAGTCCTTTCGATTCTACTAGTTTCAAGAAATCTGAATACGTTCCAATGAATACACCCCCGTGTTTAAATTTCAAATGTACAACGATTTTCAAAAAGAATTCAAATAGTCGTTGAATAAATCTATTTATTACTGTACTGTCATGCACAAAAAGTCTTTTCACAAACCAAGCCGAAAGACTGAATTAGAAAACACTCACATGGAGCCATGCAGCATATCTAAGCATCGTCGTCACTAAATATCAATCGAATTTTCGGGTCAATACAAGTGAAATTCTCAATTGGCACCCCTTTTGTCTCTGTAAAGTGTGCTATCCCCAACCCATCATACACGTGCCTCCTTTGATATTCTGTCAGCTGTGCTAAAACTGCACAGTAAAGTTTAAACTCAAGGTTCTTTGACATACTTCAAAGAAACCGCCAGTTCTATAGTACGTAAAAGCAGTAGGAATTGATTGACAATTGACAAATAAACAATTTATATTTTTGTTATAATTAACAATGCCTAAAAATGGGTGTGAATTGAAGTTAACGGTTCAAATTTGGTCTCAAGCTACCATACATGTTATAACAATTCCCACATATATCTCTCCTTATTTCCTTCTTGTTAACTCATATATGCATAAAACACTGCTTACTAAACAAAATATGTACTCCGAATTAATTGTTTTGTGCCACACATGCTCCGTGATGTTTCTTCATTCCTTCTTTTAATTTAATAATGGTAATTAATGATTGTACATTAACGCCAGGTTTTAACTCTTGTAAGTTTCATTGGTGGGAATGGAGATCCTAGTTTGCTTATTGAAAAAATGTACAGCATACAGTGATCATTCTTGGGATTAGGGAAGAAATTCACTAAAAGAAAAATATGTAAATCGTGGGAAAAATAAATTTCTGAACTGCTAGTTGACGGAGATATACATTGTCAAGCTAGCCATAAAGGGAGAGAAAGGAAGCATTTACTTCCTAAATGCATGAAACTGACACTCACATTATATGTAACTTATCTTACATTGCAAAGTACGATCATAGGCCTTTGGCATTAAAATGTCATTGACTAAAGTTCCTTACATAACATTGATGTAATGATTTATTTTGTAATATTATGGCTGTATTGTTCTGTATTACTTGTTGTCCATATAGTAATAACTATCCAATCATTTTCAATTTTCATTGACTATTACATTAATAGACTTGGAAAAATATTCGCTGATTTTTCTGGCAAAAGTGTTTGAAAATTGACAACAAAATATCGAGGTCGGCGATTTTTTGCCAACAACTTTTTGAAAGCCAGGACCATCCCTGTTTAACATTTAAATATTGTGCCTCCAATATGTTTCCTCTGGTGCAAATTTTAAATCTCTACTTTGACTAAATGGTTGAGCAAAAGCTTCAACCTTACATGTTTTTATCCAGCTTCCATCCTAATTTCATAATTAAATGTTTTTCCTCCAGAACACGTGTTCATTTCATGCTTAATCTTTCTTTTATCTAGCATAAGTCATACTAAGACCACCACTTAAAGTTCAACTTCAGTCAAATATATCACATTAAAGGATTTTTTCTGGTGGGCAAAACTGTGTGCATATTGAGAGATTAAACCCAGAGATCAGGAGAAGTCGACCTTTGGTGGATGGAGAACTTGCTCAATTATGGTTGTAGAGGTCATCCCAAGATTATAGATTCTAATTTGGGTATATCACCCCATGATGTTTACCACTTAATATTACCTTTTTCAATAGCAAGATACCTAGGTCATATATGTTGGGCTATTATTACAAGCCATTGTGGAATCACATATTGTTGTTGTTGATGGTGTTTAGTACTGTCATCATCGTCTGTGTGGTGTCAAAGAAAATCCAAACTTCTGCAGAGCTTTTATTACATCGGATATCAGACTATTCTATAGTTTCCTAATTTCCCTAATAAATGTTGTCTCCATCAGAAACATACCCTTCATTGTACGTATTGTAAGGGGTAAAACTCTGAGAAAGTTCTAACAGACTTTCATATAGATTTATTAGAAGTAAAATGCTACAACGCTTAGGGTTTAAAGTGCACTTTGACACTTGAATGTTTTGTTGAAAATAATTCTGGACACAATATGACTATTGCCTTTCCATGACTCACAGTATGTCTACCTATTTTGTTAATGTCTTTGAAGAAATGTAGTGTTTATGCATCAGGCTAGGAAAATGGAATACATTACTTTAGACTTGTACCACCAGCCATTTAAACGAGGATCTAAGTCAGTTTATTATAGTCATTTTTAGAAAATTCAACATAACAATGCCAACAAGTTCAGAGGTCCCGCTAGGATTTTAAAATTGGGAGTCCATGACTTCTAATTCGGTAAAAATATGAATCCCATCAGCAAAAGTTGCAGTCACACCATCAAACGTGGCATTCCCCACTAAGCTGGGCGTCACGTACTTTTTTTACTCTTGGCTACTGTCACATCCGAACTATCAGTTCTAGCAACTTAAACACATTTCAGAATAACATTGATCATTTTTCATTTTAAAACCAAAATACTTGTCTAAATGTACAAATGGCATTTTGTCTAAGTCTCTTGCTTTCAAATTTGCAGGCAATATTTATACAGCAACAACCCGAAATGAAATCTATAACAGTAATTGCACTGGGCTTTGTCAATGTAGGAAATTGCGATTTTGTTTTACATATTGGCGACAAAATATACCATCTGACTATAATTGTGGCGACAACATTTTTGGCTGATAAAAATAGTATATACAGGCATGAGTTTGGAGTGGAAAATTTCAAAGGCACCATGACAGGATGTCGTAAACTTGGATATAATGTTTCATAATCAATTGTTACATGAACAAATCCTTATTTCATATTGACAAACCACCCTAATAGTGCACTGTTATATCATAATCCACTTATAATGATATCTGGCCTTGATACAATATTATATAATATAATCAAAAAAGCCATGCAACTGACTAGCTACAATAGACCAACATCTGAGGGCAGATACGTGAAATGACTACAGTCGACCACACAACAGAAATTTTTTAAAAAAAGCAGAAAAAAACCAGGAAAAAATAGTTTTGCTGCAACTTCAATAAAAAATAATTACCTCTGAAGCATATAATATACAGATTATTGTTTTTTAAAAAAATTGTCTCAGTTTTCTACAATTATTTAACGTTGCTGCAGTAATTTGTAAACAGTTATTTGTTTGTTCCTTCAAAGGGAGCCTTTAATAAGGCATGCACCTTCATCAAAGCAAGCCATCTACCTTTGATCAAGGACGTCAGCAACAATTGAACAAACTAAAATAAAAGCATTGGTTCAGTTTTCATAGTGCTCAGAACATATTTATTTTGCCGAAAAACTTTCATCTTTTGCAACAAAGATGTATGTATGGAGTACTTCTGTGTGGGTTGTTACCTGCATCAGAAACAAAAACTTTGTATGTCCAAATATGCGTAATTAAACTTTTCTGAGATTTCTGAGCTGACAAACTGATTAGTAGATGTGCTACAACTTCTTGTAAAATTGAATTAAGATGAACTATTGTTATCAGGTCAATATTTCTATTTTAAAATTATTAGAAGATCGATATTACCTGGTTTTTCTTGGTTATAAGATCAAGGTTGTCATGAGGTGTGTGTGTGTGTGTGTGTGTGTGTGTGTGTGTGTGTGTGTGTGTGTGTGTGTGTGTGTGTGTGTGTGTGTGTTGATGTTGACAGTCAAGAATCACCATTACACATGCATTAAGAATAGAAATGTGGAACATTATTTTTACATATTATGCGAGTAGGTCGTCTGGATTTTAAATGCAACTTTAAGACTTTTTTTTACTAATACTGTTAGAACATCTCACTGAGGCAGTTTACAGTGATGTCTATCACTGAATCATCATGCCACAGGCATGTAGTATTATCTCCACCCATCCACATTATCCTGACACCAAGCCAACAAGTACTAACAGCAAACTAATAACGCTTGAGTGCTTATCAAGGCAGCTGTTTGCACCAAATTTATTAGTCTTTGGTATGACTTGACACAGTTCAAACTGGCGACTTTCTGCATATAAGGTGGATACTCTAACAATTAGTACACCAAAGCAGTCATACATTTTATGAACATTGTTATCTAAATTAAAGGACAATTATTCTTTCTAGATACAAATTGGATTTTCAACCAGGAGCGACTTCTCCAGATACATTGGGGTAAGTTCTCCACATTGTAATTTCATAAAAGGTAATATCTCCATGGGGTAAGTTCTCCATGTATTTTTTTAAACTAGTTCTACTAAACACTACTTGGTCTAACAAAGCCACAGAAAGCCTGATGAAGTCTCAAAATGTCTCTCTGAGTCATGCGCAGTCAATATTGAAATCACTAAAATGTATTTATATTGTAAGTGATACTGCTGCTTAAAAGTCAGGCTAGATCACTTTGAAATGCGCATTTTAGTTCTAAAATAAAATTGATAAAAACATGTATAAAGATAACTCTTCGTTTTCTCATCAAGTTACCAAACATGTTGACAACCATTTTACTTTAATTATTTTTCTTCAGTATGAATCTTCATGTGCCACTATAAATGTTCACTCTGATTGAACATTTTATCATACTTGAATTTTGAAGTATCTTTCTTCAGTATCAAATTTTCATTCTGAGTAAATATCTTATCACACTGAATGTTTTTTTTTTCTCTCCAGTATGAATCCTCATAAGAGATTATAAAACTCCTCTCTGATTAAACATTTTATAACTCACAATTAAATGGATTTTTTCCAGTGTGATAATTATGTGTACTTTTAAAACTCCCATACGATTAAACATTTTATCCTACATTTCACATTTAAATGGTTGTTCTCCACTATAAATCCTCACCTGCTATTTTATATATCAACTCAACTTAAACAGTTTATCACACACTTCACACTTGAATGTTTTTACTCTAGAAAGAATACTCAAGTGCTATTTCAACAGTCTGGTCTAATTAACCCTTTACCTCATTCGAATAACTTTTGGCATCTCTACCGCATTTGGCACTTCTGATTCGCATACAAGCGCCTTTTGGCACCAGTGTTAAAACAGCATCCATTTTTAGCGAGTTTTTATAGTGCCACTTACGGGAAAAAAAACCCTTATTAGATACAACATTAATTGGTAGGAATGACCATTAGGTCAGACCAAGTGATGACTGTTTATACTCTGGTCAAAATCTGCTATTTAAAGTAAGTAGGTCGTAACTGTGTCGCATTCTTCACTCTCTGAAATGGCGTTCGCTGATATCGTTCAGTACTTGCTAGAGTTTTCACGATTAAAATCACAACTACAAAAGCTTCAATAACTTAGGTAAAGGCTCTGATACTCACGTAGGAAGTCATTAATTTTTATAAACTATCAAATTTAGTGATGTAGACGCAGAAAAAGAACTTGTAAATTTCGAGTACGAGTAATTTCCGCTATGGATGATCATGCAGCTTCGCTTACTTGATAGTTCTCCCAAGATTTTAAAGCACATACAAAATTATTTTGCGAAAACTAATACAGCTATAACGACCGTATTCTACACTTAAATCCTTATATGCATACTATATGTGTATCAAAAACATAAAATCGTTCAAATTGCTGTTAAACGGAACATAAATTTCACTGTTTAACACGCATATGCATAGCGCACTGCACCTGATTATCGAAGGGCTAAAAAGCCATACTCTCTACGAGGGAAAGGTTTATCAAACACATCACACTTTCCAGCATGAACCATCACCTGTTCTTTTGAAGATCCATTCCACCTAAAAATTTTATCAAATTTTATCACACCTTTCTCATTCTAATGGTTTTTTCCGAGCATGAATCGTCGTATGGTATTTTAAAGCTCCACGCTGATTAAACATTTTATCACACACTTCGCACTTGAACGGTTTTTCTCCAGTATGTATCCTCATATGCAATTTTAAAACTCCATTCTGATTAAACATTTTGTTGCATACTTCACACTTGAATGGTTTTTCTCCAGTATGAATCATCATATGCAATTTTAAACCTCCCTTCTGATTAAACATTTTCTCACACACTTCACACTTAAATGGCTGTTCTCCAGTATGAATTCTTATATGCTCTTTCAAAGATCCACTTAACTTAAACATTTTCTCACACACTTCACACTTGAATTTTTTTTCTCTAGTATGAATACTTGTATGCTGTTTTAAGAGTCCGATGTGATTAAACATCTTATTACATACTTCACACTTAAATGGTTTTTCTACAGTATGAATGCTCATGTGCCGCTTTAAATTTCCATTCTGATTAAACATTTTATCACACACTTCACACTTAAATGGTTTTTCTCCAGTATGAATCCTCATATGCAATTTTAAAACTCCACTTTGGTTAAACATTTTATCACATGCTTCACACTTGAATGGTTTTTCTCCAGTGTGAATACGTATGTGTACTTTTAAAGCTCCCCTATGATTGAACATTTTATCACACACTTCACACTTGAATGGCTGTTCTCCAGAATGAATCCTCACATGCTCTTTTAAAGATCCACTCAGAGTAAACATTTTATCACAAAGTTCACACTTGAATGGTTTTATTCTAGTATGAATATTCATGTGCTGTTTTAACAGTCTGATCTGATTAAACATTTTGTCACAAATTTCACACTTGAATGGTTTTTCTCCAGTATGAATCATCGTGTGGTATTTTAAAGAACCATGCTGATTAAACATTTTATCACACACTTCACACTTGTAGGGTTTTTCTCCAGTATGAATCCTCATATGCAATTTTAAAACTCCACTCTGATTAAACATTTTATTACACACTTTACACTTGAATGGTTTTTCTCCAGTATGAATCCTCATATGCAATTTTAAAACTGCACTCTGATTAAACATTTTATTACACACTTTACACTTGAATGGTTTTTCTCCAGTATGAATCCTCATATGCAATTTTAAAACTCCACTCTGATTAAACATTTTATTACACACTTTACACTTGAATGGTTTTTCTCCAGTATGAATCCTCATATGCAATTTTAAAACTCCACTCTGATTAAACATTTTATTACACACTTTACACTTGAATGGATTTTCTCCAGTATGAATCCTCATATGCAATTTTAAAGAATGGCTTTTCTTCATTATGAATCCTGATGTGCCACTTTAAATTTTTATTACGTTTAAACATTTTATCGCACACTTCACACTTGAATGGTCTTTCTCCAGGATGAATTTTCGTATGCAATTTTAAAACTCCACTCTGATTAGACATTTTTTCAGATTTTACACTTCAATGGTTTTTCTAGATTACGAATCTTCGTGTGAGTTTTTAAAAGTCAACTCTTAAATATTTTATCAAACATTCCACGCTTTAATGATTCTATTTAAACATTCTTTTTTATACATGTTTATTTTCACCAGTATACATTCTCATGTGCCTTTTTAAATTGTCCACTATCATTAAATAATTTATCACACACTTAGGCCCTAAACGGTTTTTCCTCTAGTATCTAGCAATCTGTGCATCACTAGGGTATTTAACTTTTACCGTTACAACGATTTGATTGACGTCACTTTTGGCCTTCTGAGCATGCGCAACGGTACTGTTATGTACACGATTAGCTAGTCAATTTAAAATAGTAATCCGCTAAGTTCGGACGGAGTTCTGGAAGAGTCCATTTTCGATAGAAACGATTTGATTGACCTAACTTTTGGCTTTCTGAGCATGCGCGACGGTACCGTTATGTACATGATTAGCTAGTCAATTTATAATAGCAATCAGCTAAGTTCGTACTGAGTTCTGGGAGAGTCCATTTTCGATACAGGATAACTGATTCTCGTCGGAATTGTAGTGTACCAAAAGGCGGTTAAAAAAAGTATTAAAAAAACACCCATCCGGCCAAAAAGCAAACAAACAGCAAAACGTTTCAATCCAACGGTACAAAAGTAATGTAATCAGTATTTCAATATAAAGAGATACAGAATAATGTGCCTTGCATGATAACAATAACAATGATTATGATAATAATTATAACAGGAATAACACTACTACTACTACTACTACTACTACTACTACTACTACTACTACTACTACTACTACTACAACAACAATGACAACAACTACTACTTATAATAGTAATGTTAATAATAATAATAATAATAATAATAATAATAATAATAATAATAATAATAAGAAGAAGAAGAAGAAGAAGAAGAAGAAGAAGAAGAAGAAGAAGAAGAAGAAGAAGAAGAGAACAACAACAAAATAATTATCCTTGTCTAATGGGTATAACATTTTAGTTTTCGATACATGATTATATATGAAACGCCATAGTTGTCTTATGTTTGAACTTAGTTTAATATAGGGTTCACCAGATATGATTTGGGGTCAAATTATACTATAAATGGTTTTTTAAGTGTTGTGTAAGGTCAACTCAAAAGCATCTGAGATTGCTAAGACATGATGTCATATCAAGTTATCCTAACGTAGGGTTCACGCGTCATAATTTGGGGTCTAATAATATTAGAAATGATCCTTTAAGTGTAATATCAGGTAAGTTCAACCGTATATGAGGTTGCTAAGTTACGATGTTATGTCAATTTAGCCTAAGGTAGGGTGCACTAGTAATGATATGGGGTCAAATAATATTGCAAATGGTTCTTTAAGTGATACATTAGGTAAGCTCAACCTTATTCAGAGTTGATAAGCAACGATGTTATACTAATTAACCCAATGTTGAATTCACCGGTCAGGATATGATTTCGACTGACATAATGTTGCGTTCGTCTGGTATAATGGTGTTATTTGCTGGATGTAGCCATGAGTCTCTTATTTGCAGTCATGATTCTCGTTTGATGCTATACCAACATTATGTATCATTTTTGATACACGTGGCCTGTTTTAGTTCTACGACAATGGTCATAGCGGCAGTTTAATTTTTGTAGTACCTGTGATGTGTTGTTACTTTTTTTAACTTGCAACTCTTTATTGATTTGATGTTGTATGTATCCCATTGTTATAGCTTCCTTTTTCATTTTTCGGTTACATTATTATTGTATGTACTCTAACTTGTTTAAGCTGTGGTGTTTATTGTAGATGGAGTGCTAATTATTTGGTTTATTTTTATTTTTGGCATAATTAACATGCACTTCATGATGTGTTCTAATTATTTTTAAAATGTGAGCTCAATACAACACAGATATGTTAAGAGTTTTGAAGAAAAGTTGGTCTGGATGAATTTGCTGCTACTTGTTGCAAATAAACAGTATCTTTAGATATTGTCTGCTTTTATCAGCAAAAGAATTCCATCAACTAGAACTTTCGGGGAAATGATCAAACTGCACATGGAAAGTATAAAGTATGGTTTAAACCGACTGCAAATGAGAACAATCAAATCAGGACCACCCATAATTTGTCATACCAAAATATATTTTACAATTTACAAAATCTAATTGATGATGGCTTTCTGATCTCCAACATTGACAAATTGTTATCTGTGTCAGATAGTAAAATCTATCGTAGGATGCGACAGTATGATATTACTAAGGTGGAATTTCAAATATTACTGATGACGAGATAAGTATTCATATTGGAAAGGTCATAAAAGAATTTCCATTTTGTGGGAAAAACATTCTGAGACAAATACTGAAACTGCGAGGTGTCTATGTACAAAGATGTAGGGTAAGAGATATCACACATTATATAGATGAAAAGGGTGCAGAAAAAAGGAAGGATGGATGTCTTCAAAGACGTGTGTATAATATAAAGGGATCAAAACACCTGTGGCATACTGATACTAATTCCACAGCCATATTTGCTGGTATATGATTATCGCTGGAGGGATTAATGGTTTTAGTCGTTTGTGTATCTGCAATGCAAGGATAACAAAAGAGCGGAAATAATTTTTCAGTGCTTCTTAATTGCTGTTGAAAATTTTGGTATTCCCCAACGAGTTAGATATGATAAGGGTTTGAAAAATGTGTCTGGTGCTAATTATATGATTCATCAGAGAGGCACTGGTCGTGGCAGCATGATAAATGGAAAAATCAGCGGATTGAAAGATTATGGGGGATGAATACCTTGGGGTTCTGGTATTCTACTATAACCTCTTCTACTTTATGGAGAATGAAGGTATTCTGGATCTTTTAAATGACATACATATTGCACCCCTTCACTCAAAATTTCTTCCACAAAACAATTTGATATATGGAAAGATGAAATGGGCCAGACACAGAATGGGGACTGTTCGATCATCTCCTCGAAATATATGGATTGCTGGTCAGCTGAAAGCTCCTGTCGGGATTTCCATTTTAGATTTGGTCCAATATGGTGCTAAAGGAATTATGGACACCACTGTAGAGGACAATGTAACGGATGCGCGTCCAGTTTTGAACTGTCCAGAATATAATTTATATAAGCAGCCAATGTCGACAGCACTTAGAAACTGACATACGTGCCAGTTGGATTTCACTTAACTTTGGGATTGATACCGATATTTACTTGAAGACATTGGACATTATAAGAATTCAAAGTAATGATGTGTAACAATCTAAGATAAAGCTCATTTAAAGACTAGAGGTAGATCATGTAATGTCATTAATGGTATGGATTATTTTGTGTAACCTTGGTGACTTTCTTTAAAGATAGTAAAGGCATTTTCACAAGTTTTCAGGCTCATTTAGGATATATTTCTACCTGCATTACTTAACTAAACATAAACACCAATGCTATTATCTGGCTTCTGATTACAGTCATCTTTCACAAGTTTATATTTAATATAAAACTTGTAAGTCTTTGTTTTAATGAACAATAACAAGATTACAACTTTTCATATCGTTAATCAAACATGTCCAACAAATTCTAAACAAATCTGAAGTACATTTTAGTTCTATAATACATTTTAACAGTTCTCATAAACCTTTGTGGATTTTGAGGTTCACATTAAATGCAAGTTGCAAAGTAATGCAGAACAAATTATATTTTCTCATCTACTTAGAAACCCGCTCTTAAAAGTTTAAACTGATAGTTATTTATTGACACAACGAATACATAAAAAAATGAAAAGTATTGATGCACATTTGTTATATTGCTAAGGTAATTCAGTTCTAGAAAACTTGGAGTGTCAAAACTAACAAACTAATTTTTTGCAGAATTTTCGTGTTTACAAACAAGTTGAAGCAAAGCATCCTTTATTGTTTATCAAAACAAATAATGAAAAGATATTTTTTTAAAAATGCCTGTCATCATTACACAAAAAACAGCCTATCTAACAAAGAGATGACAAAACAAAATGCAGTCATCCTCATTTTTAGATTCAATTCCCGAAGAATTAGGTATCTACCATCATTGCATGAACATTCTTTAACATTACTTATAGGTAAATCATTTTATTGTAAAATGCAAGAAAGATTCGTGGAAACAAAATATATCAGGTATGTAATATAGGTTATATAATATAACTATTATTGTGCCGAACTAAAATCAGCAATATTAAACACAGGTCTGTTATTTTGTATCTAAGTCAAATATATTAAAATAATAACTCTCCTCAAATATAGGCCTTATGGATATGTTATTTGTGATGTGTCGAATTTTGAAACTCATAGAAGCATTGATTAAATGAATTATACCAAAGTTAACTTAATTAAAGTAGAAAGGGATAGAGACAGTTATAAGATTATTCTCATTTCATCTCTGAACGTCAAAGGAAACTTGGTTTTGCATCAAGAAATTTGACCGAGTCATCTGTTATAGTACAAAGGTTTTGCCATAACACTCTTCCAAACTCGACCGGTAAAAAGGGAAAGCACATCAATAATTGATTGTTCAAAAGAAAGTTAATTGCGGCATGATTATCATATTCTCGTCATTCAAATAGACTACGTAGGAGGTTTTAAGAATCAGTCGATTCTCATTGGCTAATGAAAACTTTAGCGCGTAACTCTTGTAAGAAAGTAAAGGTACGTTTCAAAATGACTTCAGTCTAGAATCTTGCATGGGAGAAGTAAGATTTACTCCGGAGACGCTAGTAAGTAGTGATTCTTCGTGATCTACTAGAAAGGGGCTAGATAGTTGTCGCAGAAAGGAGACAGACTATACACTGGAAGTTCGTGGGAAAACGAATAAAACTGCAAAGGTACGCATTCTTAGTTTCCAGATTTTTAATATACTGTTTCATTTGTTGATTTATTTGCAAATGTATTGATAGTATGATGTAATTATGTATGATTTCATTTTACAGGGATTTACGTGAAATGTTAGTCACGACAATTTATTTTTTGATTTTCTATAATCAATTCATTGAGAGAATGGACAAGATTGCATGTAATTTAATATTCGATATGTAGGAATGCGTAGGAATTTCGTGAATTCAGCCTAGTATATGGTGGGTAATGTTTCGTAGATTTATGAATTAAATATCTAAGTAGTATGCAATGTTTTGAGTGTATATTCATATACTAGTTCGTAATACTTAATTGATCACGCGAACTATTTTAGAATAGTTAGATTGATGGGTTAAGCCATTTATAATTTAACACAAGACTGAATTAAGAAGTTTAATGTAAAGAAGTCATGTTATGTTTAAAACGGGAAGAAACGTACTAGTCGTGAAACGGTAGTCACGAAATCCCGCTAGTTTGTGACCCTGAATTAAGGTCAGCATACATGTAATGGTTCTATTTGTAAACAGAACTTGAGCGAAAGCGATTCATTAAGAAGACCTAAGCACTTACTATATGAGCTGGTATAATTTACGTTACCAGAAATTATGTACCTACGGTACAACTGTACTCAACAATATTAATTTTGGTAAATGGGTAATCAGGAATATGAATATGTTATTTAGCAATACAATTATGTTACAGAGGCACACAGCAATGTTAATTACGCGACACTGGTACCTATTTATATTAATTATGGTATATGGCTACAGAGTTATGATAATTAAGGTAAGTCGGTACTCAGCGATGTTCAAGATATGCTACTAATGTAGCTAAACAAAACATTCACGTCACTGTACAAATTTGCCATAAGTTATCCCTTGCAAATACTTGTAGTTGTATTTATTTCTTCTTGGCCATATCTGAGACAGCTAGGAAAATTTATTTAATGCAAAGAAATTGCCATTTAAATAGACTCATGACTGGCTTTCTGTTGGTGTTAAGCAGCTATGTCAGTGAAATAAGGATGGGTAGTGTCTTTTTGATAATATAAAGATAACAATGCCAGTGCAATAGAGATTGGTAATTATTTTCTTGATTGTTTAAAGGTAGCCATGGATTTGTTATTATCTTCTTGTTTACAGATAGACATAGCAGCGAAATGGGAAATGGTTATGGTCTTCTTGTTGATATAAACCTATCCATTTCAATGAAATAGGGTTTGGTGATTGTCGTCTTCATGGGTTATAGATAGCCATGTCAGTCAAATGGGGATTGGTGGTTGTCTTATTCATGAGTTATAGGTAGCCATGTCAGTCAAATGGGGATTGGTGATTGTCTTCTTCATGGGTTATAGATAGCCATGTCAGTCAAATGGGGATTGGTGATTGTCTTCTCCATGGGTTATAGATAGCCCTGTCAGTCAAATGGGGATTGGTGATTGTCTTCTCCATGGGTTATAGATAGCCGTGTCAGTCAAATTGGGATTGGTGATTGTATTCTTCATGGGTTATAGCTAGCCATGTCAGTCAAATGGGGATTGGTGGTTGTCTTCTCCATGGGTTATAGCTAGCCATGTCAGTCAAATGGGGATTGGTGGTTGTCTTCTCCATGGGTTATAGATAGCCATGTCAGTCAAATGGGGATTGGTGATTGTCTTCTCCATGAGTTATAGATAGCCATGTCAGTCAAATGGGGATTGGTGATTGTCTTCTCCATGAGTTATAGATAGCCATGTCAGTCAAATGGGGATTGGTGGCTGTCTTCTTCATGGGTTATAGATAGCCATGTCAGTCAAATGGGGATTGGTGATTGTCTTCTCCATGGGTTATAGATAGCCATGTCAGTCAAATGGGGATTGGTGGTTGTCTTCTTCATGGGTTATAGATAGCCATGTCAGTCAATTGGGGATTGGTGACTGTTTAATTGATAGTGTAAAGAAAACCATGTCATTGAAGTATAAATTGTTTTTGTCTTCTTGGTGGAGTAAAGGCAGCCATGTCAGTGAAACATGCAGGGATTACACTGGCTATGCAAAACGTTGTCGCCGATAAAATAGTCAAATAGAATTTTTTGTCGCCAATGTTTTAAAATCTTGCCATTTTCATAATACTGTACCATCTCTTTATCTCAACATCCTTTTTTCGATGTACAACGGGCGTCCAGATAAGTGGGGGTTGGGTGGTAGAAAATAAATTGAAATTTCTCATACAGGTGAAATTTTTATGAAATGATCTGGCGTCAGCGACAGATTTACACGGAAAAATTAAACTTTGTGTAACATGAGGACGACTAAGTCTAAAATACACTTGTTTATTGACAACTTATAATTATGCAGTACACTCCACGAGGTGTTAAATAATACAACGAATTCAAATGCAGTCAAAAACGTTTAGAATATATATATATATATATATATATATATATATATATATATATATATATATATATATATATATATATATATATATATATATATATATATATATATATATATATATATATATATATATATCATAACAGTTGTCTTCGTTTGATCATTATCCCATTGTCAACAAACATATTTTGGAAATTATTTACTATTATCTTTATTATCCCAGTAGCACGTAGTAGCTTAGTTTTTCTGTGCTAAATTGGCTTAGATCTGGGTGGTCTATAGACAACTAGGTCTAGATTGTCATAGGTATTGTGCTATGTATAGGGAAATGGAAACGTTTACAAATTAAAACGTTTGAACATTCTTGCAATATGTTTCACCTTTATTAAACTCCATGGCCAGATATCTACTGTTTGAAAATATTGCAGCTTTTATTGAGGTTGTACACCGCCATTGGCAGCGACCTTAAGCACAAAACTTTTCTGTAAGAAAAGGAAACTTACATGACACAATATGTTCATTATGAAAACTGAAACAATGTTATTATTTTAGCTTGTCGCTAACATTGAGAGATCAAAGGTGTTCGGATTGCTTTGGTGATAGTTCATGTATTGTAACTAAACGCGCTCTTTGAAGGATCTAGCAAAAGCTCGATTGTTATAGCTGCGGAAAAAATCATTCTTTCATTTGTTTACACTATATATATTGATCAATGATTCTAAGGTAGCCAGGAGTTTTTTAAGTTTCAGTAAAGCTATTTTTTCTGGTAGATTGTAGTCATTCTTGTTTACTATTTCAGAGGTGTTCGATTGTATCTTGTCTGGTATTATGACCATTGTGCCACAATGTACTAATTCAAGACATCCGTATTATGGCCACTTGGCTCCATGAACTAAAGCAGTTCTTATGTATGTGTAAAATCCAGTTCAACGTTACATCCAAGTTTGCGGCTTCCAGTGAATCTGAATTTCTCATTTGCAAACCCAAGACTGTATATACAGCGTTTTATAACCTAAGCAACCCATAATTTTGTCGCCAACATGATTGACAGATGATCAATTTGGTCGCCAATAAGTAAGAAGAATAGGATATTATGACAATGGCAAATAACAGCTCAGTTCGATTCCTGAATTAGGAGTGGTGATTATCTTCTTGATGATGTAAAGATAGCCATGCCAGTTTTTTATTAGTTATTTTCTTCTTGAAGGTTTAAAGGTGACAATGTCAGTGACATTGGGATTGGTGATTATCTTTTTGATGGATTAAAGATAGCCCTGTAGGTTAAAAGTTGTCTGTTTTAAAACGGTAAGCACTTCAACATAATATTTTCGTCAATCTACCAGATTCTGTTTGCGTTTTGCGCCATTATTGGTGAAGTAAAACGCAGATGCGAATAAGTTCGCGAGAGCGTTGTGTGTATGTTTGTGTATGTGTTCCGTTGAAAGTGGGGACTATAAATAACATTCTTCAGCTTAACTGGTATCTAATATCGCTAAGACTCCAGTTCCAAGAAAACCCATTTCTGAAACCATAAAATAAAATCTAATATGCCTATTTTATTTGCAAAATATATATTTATTCGAACAGACCACAATTTCACACTTTCTTGCTATATTCTCGCATCATAATTAATTAGACCGTGTGGAGACCGCAATATTGGCAATCGAATCTACGTGCCTTCGCGTCTTTTCTTTCCGTTATCATGCTATGGGTTTGGGCACAGGGCTCATATCAATGAAAACTAGGAGCATCAGTGAATGAATCGAGAGACGCTTGGTGTATAACCTGAAACAAAATTGTTGTTACAGGTTAGACTCCCAGTCCTCGATTCATTTACGGTTTGTCATAAGTTTCTTTGTAAAGAGTCCCAGTGGCACTGGTGAACAGGAAGAAAATTCCGGGAATTTACATGCATGTAGATGCAGTTACAATTCTTTTCTTAATACTCTTTCGTTTAAATAATCATTGCAATATGTCTGCATCATTTATAAGCAGCCGGATGCTTACTCAAGGACCAGAAATTAATATTTCGATACTGTTTTGATAGATTCATTCTATTCTGCCTGAAACACTTGTGATACGCCATATGTGACATTGTTTGAATTTAATAGATTTTATCGATATCGGTCTAAAGAATAAAAGCAGATATTATAATATAAAATATAATATTGCTTTTAGGAGCAAATAAAATGCCATATTATATATGCTGATGATAGAAAGGGACCAATCAGGAATGAATTTTGTTTAAGAGTATTTTATACAGTAGTTTTCCGAAGTAGGTCGTACCGTACCCAAATTGTTCCGTACCTAAGTCGTCTCGTACACAATTATATGGTCATTTCGTACGCTAAACAATAGTCTTTTATTGCATACATTTAAATATAAATATAACCACCAAGACTATATAAAAATATGTTATCAAATATTTCAAACTGTTGTATATTTGATTGTAAGTATTGCCTTAATGACAGATATATCCCGTATTACACTGGTCGCAATATACGTGTTTTAATACTAGCAGAATTATACCATTACTAAGATTATTGCAGTTATTTAAAACATTAAATATATAACATTAAAATACATAAGTAAATATTTATCAAATGCTTTGCAGTGATAAATGTAGCTCCAGGGAGAATGTTTAGGTGCATAATATTTAAGAGGATAACAAAATAAAATAGATCAAGCCATGCGATGAAAATATATTTTCACAAGCGAGTTTCAGTTATTTCAAATGCGAATTTGAGTTATGTCACCAACCGTTTAGTTTCTTACCATGGACGAAAATTCAAAAACTTTTGCACAATCATGTATTTGCAATCTAATACAAACTGTTTTGGCAGTCTGGATATTATACCGTGATCTGCAGTTTACGTACCAGGGAGTAACTACTGACATCACCATCGGTACGAAACGACAGATAATTCCTAATTGGTATGATACGACATGGGTAAGAATTCACCACACGCGATGGTTCCTAACAATAGGTAGCAAGCGTGGGCCACAATGACAATTTTAATTTTGAGGCCATCAGTGTTGCTGGAATGTTTTAAGCTGTCATTGTATGTTAATTTATCACATATATATGAAGTTAATATTAGGATGTAGGAGTATTAGGAAAGACGAAAATTTAAATTTTTGTTTTGCTTAGAAGTTAGGGCAACACACGGTTTAGCAAGTAGCGATGGATATTTTTTTCAGACTTGTGTTGTGTTGGCATAACAATCTTGTATGCTGGAATATTCTTCTTTTCAGAATTAATGTGACAGATACTCGCACGTGGTAACAAGGCTGCAAGATAATTATTCATTTTTATTGTTTCTGAACTTCTGGACTTGCATTTTATGAATAGGAGCAATATCGAGATAAACGTGTTTTGTCTGCATTTGTAAAAATCCTGGTTTTTCGGCCGTATTTGTTGTTTTTCAGCAACTGATAGTTTATACCATGATAAACTGTGAAGAAAAAACATCAAACTGATAACAGCAATTGTTTACAATTTTATTTGTTACTACTAGTTTGCTTTTTAAAGATATTTCCTAACAGTCTTAGAGGCTTCCTTAAGCTTATGAATTTTGTGGGCTTTATAGTGGTTAGAGCGTCCGCCTCGGATGCGAAAGGTCGTGAGTTCGATCCCAGATCGAATCATACCAAGAACTTACAAAAATGGTACTAACAGCTTCCTCGCTTGGCGCTCAGCATTAAGAGAATAGTGTTAGGACTGGTCGGCCTAGTGTCAGGAAAATATGATTAGGTGGTACATGATGATACATGTCTTCGGCATGATGCCCCAGTGCATGATACATGATGATACATGTCTTCGGCATGATGCCCCAGTGCATGATGATACATGATGATACATGTCTTCGGCATGATGCCCCAGTGCTAGGCATCACTTTAAATTGCAACACTGCAGACATCGAAGCCATAAGACCGAATTTTTTTTTAAAGCTACGTTAAGTCATAATCACATCACACATATACTTCAGTCATTTTCTTCTCATGTTGCTGCACATTTTAACAAGAGTTCCCATTCTTTGCAAGATTTCTCATTTCAACCTATTTTTACAGCTGATTCTGAGAAGGAACGTCCATTAAAGGATACATATTGGAATCACCGTCTTAATACGGTATTTCCAAAAGGTCTAAATTTCAAAATACTATACAACATACAAAAATGAATTATGCCCCCTGTTTACAATTAGTTAATAATATTTTTATATTATTTGATATTATTATAATTTATTGAATAACTTCTAGTGAACGCATAATTAATATAATTAGAATATGTTTAATAATTCTTTAAAAATGAAAGGTCATTTCATAATCAAGTCTGGGTATATTAGATTAATTATTTATAATACTTATTTATTTTATGCTTATAAGTATTATGCACACCATAATGTTTTAATTATTTGTATTATATAATTTGAGTTTTGATACATTGTTGAACAGTTGTTAAAAGTAGTTTTTAATTTGTTTAAATTTAAGTTCATTTAACACTAAAGTAAACATGTTAAGACGTACAAAAGGTAGTAAAGTGAAAACAAAGTAGACTTGACTACCTGACCACGCAGAGGACACAGCCAAAAGTTAACAATCATCGTGAACATTATACCACATAGAACTGCCATTGAATCTCTTATTCTTCGATTTCGTACAATTAGGAACACGATGGGGAAAAATTTGACTACAAAACAGAACGGACACAACCAACACAACTTAACACAGCCCTTGAATATATAATATTTTGATGCGCACAATTAGAAATTCTTTGAAAATGTGTCTGCAGAACGGATACTGGACTTTGATTCAGAATAATGGACTCGATTTACAATAACGGACGACAACATATAACAATACAACTTTATACAAATAACTGGACTTATGAATACGGTATGAAACAGACTATGAATTAGCACAATGGACAAATTAATGGAACACTTCACAGATATTGAACATGGACCGAATTGGAGCTTGACTCAGAATAGGTGGCGCTCACCAGTTATTATGTATTTTTGAGAGAGTGATGTACGTAAGGTGAAGTTGTTTGCATTTTTAACATGCACAGTGGAGAGAATGTTGCCATACCTCTATGATACTTTGATGTAATGTGGATGACATTTCTTTGGATACTGTACTTGTGAAAATTGTACATGATCTAAGCATACAGTATAACAAAATGGATGCACCCATGTGCTCGACAAATTAACCTGAATTAGTGAAAAGTACACTAACTTTAGCAGTTATTAAAATAGGGAAAACGAATTTTCCTAAAGTAGGCAATAGCAGTTTCTGAAAGTGCAATGAACAAAGTACAAAATATCTGAAAAACCAAAAAAGTTATCGGCTCTTTTTTTCTACAACTTACCTCTGAAGTACAGGAAGTGAAAATGACCAAGCGGAGCTAGCAGTTTTTTTAACATGAGCACACCTCAAGTGAGCCCAAGCTGTATACTCTCTAACCCAAATTACACCCATCAATCATACACCAAAATAAAGGGAATTAAAAGTTCTTTTAACAATACCTAAGATATACAAAGTCTTCATTATATACCCAGTACAACCAGCGAGGAAAACCTGGGAAATGCTTTTTCTTTAAATTTTTAACCCTATGCTAAATACGAAACTGTAGAGCGCCACCTTAAAGAACCACTGAAGATGTGTTGTCAACTTATTGAAAAGCTAGTCATATTCTGTAGTCAATTTCAAATATTTTGATATATTGTACATGGTATTTACTTCCAAAATGATAACAACATAGTTAATTTACTACTCCCCTCTGAAGTAGCTTGAATGTAGCTTCACGACGTCCAAAATGTACTCTAACGTCATTGGGAGATGCTATATTTCTGACATGAAAGAAAGACATCCATGAGTAAATGATTATCAAGTATTTGTTTTATTTTTTAATTTAAACATTAAATAATGCATTCGGATCATTTTCCAGCTTGTGTACTATACTTTGTCATGTTTACTTTGAAATCAAGAGAGAAAAGTGGGAAAAATTTCATAAACATTGAGGCAATAGTACAATAATTGCCCTGCATTGGATTTAGAAAAAAAAGTCCTTGATGCTGTAACTTTATAACAGCAGAAAGAAAAAAAATCTTTTGTACATAATTACTTTTTTTTGGGTACTAGTAACCTAAACTGAATCTGTACTAATGCTTGTATGCCAAAGAATTGAAATAAAAAGTCAACTGGAATTAATTCCTGGTGAGACCATTCCATGGACAGGGAATGTGATTGGTGATTACAGACATAATTTATTACAACAAAAATGAAATAAATTGACTGCAATATATGGTCAATTAAATAAAAAAATTAAAACATGCAGACTTTCATACACCAAGGTGTGGGGTTTGCTTCAAGACCCAGCCTGACTATGATGTCACATCCTGTCTAAGATCCATCACAACCAGGAAGAATTGGTAACCATGACGTCATTTATACTACATCCACCTACATCCTAAGAAAACATGGCTGCAGGCAGACCTAGGAAAAGAGCAAAGCGTCCACAAGAATTTACACAACACAGTCAACCATGGAACTATGGTGTAAAAGTATCCAAGAGTGACCAACCAGGATCTAGTTTGCAATCTGGCTCTGCCCCTCCACTAATAAAGCGGCCAAGATTTGATGTCTATCAAGAATCACTATCTTCCTGTGGCCCAAATGAAGTGCCCTCCAAGCTTCGCCCTGAAAAGGAGAGACAAAATAAAGAAAAGTTCTTTGTTGGGTCACGTGAGGCAACATGTGTTAATAACTTAAGTGAAAATGTCATTATAAACATCTCAAAACTAAATATGATATTGGAAAACTTGCGCTTAATGCATGACAGACTTGGAAATTGCAAGCGATACTGTCCGCAAATAAATAAAAGCAGAACTCAAGGACTATGTGCCTTTTTAACAGCTACATGTACCAGCTGCAACCTGAAGGAATCAGAACAGGCTGCATTTTCAGAAAAGTGCCAAGGACAGACAAGGAGAGGACCAGTCACAGGAAATTTAAATGAGATGTTGGCACTTTCTTGTTATAAGACAAAAGTTGGAGTGACTGATCTAAGATTCATTATATCCTGCCTGAACATTTTACCTCCTTCTTCGGGCTATTTATACAAGAAACTAAACGAACTCTCTAGTACTATCATATCTGTTAATGAATGTCTTTTGGTTGAAAATCAAAAATTTGTTCAAGAGGTTAACATGCTAACATACAAAGGCATTCATGTACAGACAGACACAGCGTACAACCGCAGACCACAGAGTGGGGGGGAATCTGCCACACAGTCTGTGGCGATAGTCATGGAACATACCACAAGCAGAAAACTTCCACTCTGTGTGTCCATTGCAAACAAACTATGTAGCAAGAAAACATGCATACACTTAAACTGCAAGAAAAACCATCGCACAGAAGACTCGATGTACTCCACAGAAACTAAGTTAGCAAAGGAAAATTTAAATAAGCTTGAAATGTTAAACATACTAAAAATTGATTCTTTAACTTGTGATGCAAGCGCTCAGCTTGAAAAGACTGTCAGGGAACATTCGGCTAAGGTTCAAAGACCCATACGACAATATACATGCTACGTGCATGCAATGCGCACACTTCAAAAACATGTCAGAAATGTAGATTTAACTGGTCCTTTTCCTGGTAAGGACAAACATCTCTTCCAGCAAAAATTGGCAACTGCTATCAGGAGAAGAGTACATTTTGAGCTTGTACACATTCAACGACTTTTCAGTTCTGAGGAAGTATATTTGGCAAAGGCAAAGGCAGCGGTCCAAAATATTATTCAATGTTTCAGTAATGAGCATGGAAATTGCCGAAAACATTCCTTAGTCTGCCTTGCCCATTTAGCATCCTATTCATCGAAATTTCTACCATATGCTAAACATTTAAATCTTTGTTCCGAAGATACTGAAAAGCTTGAATCAGTACTAAGAAATTTTGTCTCAGATGTCAAGCTAAGTAAAATTTCACGCCTTCTAAACACAAATAAATGTGAGAGCTTGCACAGTAGGATTTTTACATATGCACCGAAGACATCAGTATGGAGCAGAAATTTTGATGCGTTATGTCATTCAGCCCTTCATAGCTGTGTATTTGGTACTGGAAAGTCTACACTCATATTGGCTGAGTCTCGTGGAATTGTTTGTAATCAGTCTGAACCAGTATTTCAGCACATGGTTGAACGAGATCAAAGAACAGCAAAAGATAGGGAGAGGAAATCGAGTCTTCCATACAAATATACACGCTACATCAAACGCAAACAAAAATGCAACAGAACACTTATTCAAAATTCAGTTTTTGCCAACTCAGTAAATAATTTTGTAACGAATGAACATTCATACACTTTAAATCCTTTAAATTAACACCATGGAACAATTATGAAATATACCTTAATATCACAGTATACAACTTCCATAGCCCCTATGGCCTTGGCATTCACCATTGGCTTTACATACTTTTCTAACCATGTTTACTTTCTTTGGTTCAAAAGATAAATGATAAGTATTAATACATGTCTTTGTATGGCATCTATGCGATACCTCACACTGAGATGGTAGTGGGTTTGCCATAGTTTCTATATAGAACTTTAGTCGGTGAGCCAAAACTATCTTTTTTTCCCACGAAAAGTTACATAAACTATTCCATAACCGTGTCGGTCATGTGAGCCTGTCCAAATGTGACACTTGCTAGTGACTTGTGTATGTCGAGCTAAAGCTCTTTTATATGTCATTATTTCTTGAGCTGTTAATTTATTTTGAAATATTTCTGACATAGCTTAATAACCAAGACCATATGATACTATAGAAATTTTTATCTGAAAATAAAAAAAATTAAATACCATGACAATGATTTTTCTGATTTTTTTTCCTCTTTGCCCATAAAATTTAATTTGTCAATAAAAAAAAATCAAATTATTACCAGTTCAAAGAAGAAGAAATAACATCTTCCTTGAAAATGGTGAAATGAATGCAAAAGTTTTTTTTAAAAAAAAACAACTACACGTTTCTAATTGACACTAGTCAATGCTGTGTTGTTTACAATTACAAGGGACATAACTCTTCTCAAACCTACCTGCAGCCGCTTAAAGCAGATTTTAGAATGATGAGACATATTTAAGTTCTAAAATGTAGTGAATATAAACTACATGAGCCAATATTAATACAAAAAACATCATAAATAAAACTCTATAGTGTCAACCCAAATGCTCTTTATGGTGGCGCTCACCAGTTATTATGTATTTTTGAGAGAGTGATGTACGTAAGGTGAAATTGTTTGCATTTTTAACATGCACAGTGGAGAGAATGTTGCCATACCTCTATGATACTTTGATGTAATGTGGATGACATTTCTTTGGATACTGTACTTGTGAAAATTGTACATGATCTAAGCATACAGTATAACAAAATGGATGCACCCATGTGCTCGACAAATTAACCTGAATTAGTGAAAAGTACACTAACTTTAGCAGTTATTAAAATAGGGAAAACGAATTTTCCTAAAGTAGGCAATAGCAGTTTCTGAAAGTGCAATGAACAAAGTACAAAATATCTGAAAAACCAAAAAAGTTATCGGCTCTTTTTTCTACAACTTACCTCTGAAGTACAGGAAGTGAAAATGACCAAGCGTAGCTAGCAGTTTTTTAACATGAGCACACCTCAAGTGAGCCCAAGCTGTATACTCTCTAACCCAAATTACACCCATCAATCATACACCAAAATAAAGGGAATTAAAAGTTCTTTTAACAACACCTAAGATATACAAAGTCTTCATTATATACCCAGTACAACCAGCGAGGAAAACCTGGGAAATGCTTTTTCTTTAAATTTTTAACCCTATGCTAAATACGAAACTGTAGAGCGCCACCATAACGGTTTAGTTTGGTTTTTGGGGCTTAACGCCATTTTTCAGCACACGATAGGCTATTCATGGCGGCCAGTATTAATGGTGGAGGAAGAAACCGGGAATACACCGGAAAGAACCAACGACCCACGAGAAGCTACTGGCAAACTTTCTCACATATCCACTTTAGCCGAATCCTAGACTCGAACCCACGCAGACAGAGGTGAGATGGCAGTGATCCGTAACGGACAGCGCTTTAGACCATTCGGCCACTCGGGGCCCCCAGAATAACGGACTTCAATCCACAATAACGGATTACAACATAAAACAAACTTAACCTACATAACGCTACGATGGATAACGAATTGTAAAGGTAACGGACAATGAACCATGCACATGGACAATAACGCCAGGAAATTAACAAAGCTGATCTTGGGTGACGTTGTTAGAAACAGAAAACTACAAAACACAAATGAAACAGAATACTAAATAAATGCAATTGGAATACAAAATGGACTATAAATTATGGACAAAAGACAGTACAAGTTAAATGGAAAACGAATCAACAGTTGTAAATATCGATAAAGACATAAACAACTAACACAACCCATAATTGGTTTGGAGTATTTGGATTATTCCTGTCAAATGATTCTACATATGGGAAATCTTATAAGCAACAACTATAAATACAGAATATTTCAAAGATTAAAAGAGAGAGAGAGATAGCTTTTTCAACAGACACGGCACGAGACTGCCGAAGAGGAAGGACGTGTTTTTAGAAGCTCCCACTATATACAGAAATTAAAGAAGATATAGATGAAGAAAAATTGCAATCAACAGAGAAATATAAAGAAGAAAACAACAGAAGTGGATCAATTGCAATTCACCAGGATTACAGGAAAGGAAATTATAATGAACATATAATTTTGAAGAAAACATTGCAATCAACAGAGATCTATAACGAAGAATGCAACAGAAGTGGATAAATTGCAATGCACCTAGACTTCAGAATTGTAGAAAAGGAAATTGTAACGAAGATATAATTTTGAAGTAAACATTGCAATCAACAGAGATATATAACGAAGACCACAACAGGAGTGGATAAATTGCAATGCACCTAGACCTCTCCACACGACACTATAACGAAGATATTTACGAAAGGACCAATTGCAATCAACAGAGATTATAATGAAGAAAAACAACAGAAGTGGATCAATTGCAATCCAGATTTTAACAAGAAATGAAACAGCTCTAACGAGCTTCTGGATTATTTATTTTATTATACTTTAACGGATTAATTATTCTTTGGATCGACTGACAGGTACATATATTTTATATAAAACTTTTCTAATAAATAAACTTAACTATTTTATCCTCGAGTTATATCATTATGTCTAAAATCGATAACTAAATGTTTAAATATTAGTACAGTAGTAGTATAGGGAAATGAGGGGTTTGGCGGGGGTTGGGGAGGAGGTGTGGGAGTAGGTGTGGGGAGTAGGTGTGGGAGGGGGTGGTGAGCCAAAACCCTCATTTCCCTATACTACTACAGTATTCTTATTATCTTTACTTCAATATTAACTTTAACCATTATTATCTAATAATAACTCTACTCAGTTGTCAATACCAGATGTCCAATTCTTCACTCGCATTACTTAGCAACCCCTCCAACTACAGCTTAAATTACGCAACTTACACACTTGTTTACCTCTAACTATTCCCAACAGTCACACCATAGTAGTCGCAAATTGGCTTGAGTCCAAGTTTACTATTTAATTAAACCTTTCTTTTAACTATAAATAATTATAAATACATAGACCCATACTTTAATTAAATTGATACCATACTAATTACACTTATCATACTAACTTCATTTTAATACTTATAAATTGTACTTTCCTATTAAACGGATATCTACGGTTACTTAATATCATTTATAACTTAGCTGACATAGATCACAGAATGACAATTTTCAAACTCTTACCACCAAGGGAAATAGGAAGCACTACCTATTTTCCAAAAAAAAAAACCCTTCCCCCCGGACAATGCCAAACACACTCGATGAGTGTGTTTAACCCTTATATGTTGTATAGTCCTGTTTATGTTATAATTGTTGCCATTCAAACAGGTGCTCGGAACACATACTAGCAAATACCTGGGTAGGATCCGAAAATCTGTAAGCTCGTACAGATCAACGATTTCTTACCATGGCATGTTTTGTTCCTTGTTTACTGTTGTGATGTACTGTCTACATTATGTACTTATACTTACAAAAATACTCAATTTTGGACTAATTTGAGCCCTCTTTCGGTTTTCAACTTTCATTGGCCCTTAAACCTGATTGGTATTTATTAATTCACTCTACCTTCCACAACCATGACAACAAAACAATTAAGGGACACATCGACCCATCAATTTGACAAACTTTTAGGCACTTTTACGCTTAGTATACAAAAATTCAACTCCTAACAATAAATATGTGTATCCACAACCCAGGTTATTTGACCCGTATGAGATATACTCATGTTTGGCTACCCCCTTTTAATTAATAAGGTACACTAACCATACCCCGGAGCCATTTCAACCCCAAATCCATACTAACCCCCTACAGCGGCTCTGGGGTTCTACTCTACTATCTACCGTATCAACAACATCTGTTCCAGACTATAAAGAAGATCACAACAAGAAAAATTGCAATCAACTGAGATAAATAAGGAAGTATACAACAGAAGTGGATAAATTGCAATTAAGCATTCGACCCTTTATATGATTGGCGCCAGCTAACTATAACGAAGATATCAACTGCGACAACATTGCAATCAACTGATTTCAACAGAAGTGGAAAAATTGCAATCTACACCATACAACATTGAAAATAGCTGACTATAAAGAAGACACCGGATCTAAATAAATCAATTGCAATCAACAGAGATAAATAACTAAGACTACAACAGAAGTGGATAAATTGCAATTGAATCGAGCCATATGAGGGCGTGGATTTGTGGGTGGCCCTCTTGGAGCCCTTGGCCGGCTGCCGGGTTGGGTGGGTTTCTTTCCTGTCGTGGTGAGAGAGTTGGATGTAGTGCATGACTGTGTTGAGGCCGCATAGATTGTTCAAAGCACTTCCTCCTATCCAGAAATACAAACAAATAAGCAGAACAATAAAATGTTCCACTAGAAGGCAGAACTAATCAGACTAAGATACATTTACACACATATTGTATAACCACAATGAGTGGAACAGAGAGCACACTGATATTATAATACTTCTATGATAAGAATAGAACACTATAAAACACCACTGGAATCGCGACTCATGTACAAGGATATCACTTCGTCGCAGCTCTAACCCTGCGAACATAAGCGGATACCGTATAACTCCGATCTTTTCGAAAATAACTGCTAAGAACACAGCAGTGTATTTGATACAAGAGAATACGCTAAACCAAGCAACAGATATATATATATATATATATATATATATATATATATATATATATATATATATATATATATATATATATATATATATATATATATATATATATATATATATATATATATATATATATATATATATATATATATATATATATATATATATATATATATATATACACACACACACACACACACACAATACGGTGTCACTGAAGCAGACGAGGTAAGGGCTCACCGGACAGTTGTTTTGGCAAATTTTCATCCGACAATGACCTATTGCAGAAAAATGATCATAATTTACAATAAAGATACAAATAAAAACTAATGATTTTTGTTGAAAGGATGCTTGTAAGATTCTGACTAAAGTATTAAGGTTAATTCCTTATGCAACTGGTGGTTTTGATACTGAACCTATACTACCATCAACCCCTCTTTTTTACATTTATTTTTGACATAAAAGAGCTATTTTCAACCTGTTCCTGTGAGAAGCAGGCTAACAGAGCCAGTATGTACCTTATTGATCTTGAAAGTTCACTAGTACTATAACAAATTAGCATACTTTTTATCACCCCTAAACTATGTAGATTTTTAGATATTTACCTCTGAAGCAGACACATGTAAATACGTAAGCCAAGTCGGATGCTTATTTGCAGACCAAGTTACGCATTTGATCTCCAGTGCTAGTCTAACTGTGACAGGCAGTCACCAACAAGGCAACCCATTTACAATCCTAACTCAAAAGTAAATGTAAACCACATTACAGATTTAGCTTATGTGTAAATTTATAAATGCTAAGGTTGTGATAATCAGGCTCATGCATTCTACCTTAAAAAATAAGGGAGTGTCAAAATACGAAACTATCCAGTAAGACCTAAGCAATACCGGCTAAACTCTCCCCCCCCCAAGCTCTGCAAACAGAAACACTTCAGCAGAAACACCAATGAAAAGATCACTAATTAGAGGATTACTAACAAACTCAATAATTCCACTAACTACGGCCTATTTGGCATGGACATTTAATACATTATAACTAAGAACTCCTAATCGACAATACAAAAATGCACTAAGGTGCAAATCAAACAAACAAAATTTGAGCAAAATATGCCAAGGCATATATAACAACTAAACAATAAAGCATATACAATACATGCATATACAATTCATGCATATACAGAACAAATATACAATGCAATTAATTAGATAAGTCTCCACCTTTTTTTGGCATAAACAAAACTATTCCAAAATTATACCTAGAACTAGATAAGGAACACAACTTGGAATACTTGACCTAGATATGCTGTCCTAACAAACACATGGGATCATAAACAACAAACATTCACATTAATCTCACAACACATGACCTTTTGACTCTGGCAGTCATTTCGTTAAAGAAAACACTACTACCTGAAACAGGGGAAGTAACCGTCTCTAGGACATATAATCCTCACGGAAGGGACTACGATCCTACGTTTTAAGCGAAGGTAGGGGATAGAAACCAGACCTACTACCAGCCCGGGCAATTGGGAGGAAGTATATACCCACTAAGGAGGCAGGGTACAGTTTCGTATTTTGGCCCCTGGCAAATTTCTTAACTTAAGGCTATGGTGTGACTTTTTCAGCAATTATTGTCTACTAATTAAATATATGGATATATTTGTGAGCTATGTGTTTCGGGCTTGTGTTGCTCTTGAAATTGATGTCAGGCATGTACACCTTCCATAGTTACTCTGCAATATGTTGATAGTGAAATACCAATAGTTGTATACGAAGAAGAGGTAGCCTCTCGTAACAGTAAACATGTGGGTTTGGGACAAGGAGCATATCTCAAAAACGGCTTGGATGACAACTATTTTCAACTGCATCAGCCTGTTTAGTACACACTGTTTGGCAGAATTGTAATCTAGGAAAAGGGCTTGTGTTTGCACTGTGAGTACCACATGGTGTCAAAAATGACCTTCGGACATGAAAATTGCAGGTATAAATTTGGGGTTTGGGTGCATAAACTTCTTCTGCTATGAACTGCCACTGACTTCTCTGGTCAAGTGGATAATATTTTTATGCTTTATGCTTTGTTTTAATATAGGTATCTCAAAATATGGACATTCTTGACCTCACTTGTGTATTCGATTTTTTATGATTTTTTTGTACTAGGTCACTGATTGCGGCATTAAATTTGTACATAAATACTGGACCCTGCCCCCTAAAGCTTTATTGCGATATACAAATCTGGAAAAACATGTGATGAAAAAAAGCAAACCTGAAAAATTAAACACTAAACAACACAAGAAAAAGGACAGTGAAAAGAACACAAAAAGGGGGGAAACACTAGGAAATCAGGGTGTCACGCCCCAACCTTACCAGCTGTAAGCTGGGACGGGAAGGACTGTGTCAATAGAACAGTAAATTCAAAGGAAATCAGACATGACTACCATTCCACAGACCACGTGCCAGACACAGCCATCAGTTAACAATCATTAAAAACCCATACATCTTAATATAAACAAATGGAAATATTACTACGGAATGAAGCGGACTATGCCTTAAAACAATGGCTTACAAATTAGTGGATGTCTTTGTAGAACTTGAACATGGGCCGAAATGGACTTCGATTCAAAATAACGGACTCGATTCAAAATACCGGACAATAATACAAAAAATTGACTTACACAAGTTCACGACGGATCTAATGAAGACACGTTTTGGACTATGGACAACAAACACGGATAACGGACTGGAACGGCAAAGGACAACGAATCGTGTATAAAGAATATAACGTTAGGAAATTTACATGACCGATCTTAGGTGACATTGTACAAAAAAACGAAAACTACAAAACACAAATGAAACAAAACACTAAACAAATTTAATTACTACAGGAAACGAAATGGACCACAAATTGGACTATAGATTATGGATACGAACATTACAATTTAAATGAAAACGAATCAATGTTGACAAATACCACAAGGAAAATAAGCAACTAACACAACCCATAATAGTAATCATGGGACGTCAGAGATTGATATAACACAGTGCTCTTTGGTTGCCGCAGCATGTGTTTGGAACATTCCTGTCATTACCAAGTGATTCTACATATGGAAAAAGGTTTACTATCAACAATTCTAAACAAAGAAAAATCCAAGGATTACAGGAGAGGGCAAGATGTAGTGTACGGTTGTGTTTAGGGTGGCATAGACTTTGCAACGCACTCCCCTTCCTACCAAGAAATTCTAATAAATGGAACAGAATGCTAAAATGTGCCAATATAATACAGCTTTAACAAGACAACCACTCATGTACACAGATATCATATTACTTTAGTGAGAAGAACATAACTCTATAATACGCTACTAAGATAAAGAATCTAATGGGAACTACGACTATAAACCTTGAGAACGCAAGAAGATACCATATAAATCCGAATTTAAAACACCTACTGCAAATAACACAGTGAAATTAATACAAGCGAATACGCCAGACCAAGAAACAAGTTAGAAACAATACGGTGCAACTAAGGCAGATGAGGGGAGTAATGCCGGCTTAAATTTCCCCAAGCCTTTTCTGCAGAAACACTTAAGCAGCATTACCAGTATGAAGACTTTTAATTAGAGGAATGTATAAAGATATGAAAATACACACGTTACTAGGAACATATAGAAAACTTTAATATGATGTACGGATAAAACCTAGCTTTTACCATAGCATAAAACCTATACAACTCTATTACGTAGACTAGACTACCAGGCAACTATTTTATTACTGACACATTTTCACTATAGAAGAAACTAAGGATACAACATTACCTAAACGAGAGAAATTCACAAAAACCCATCTTTGAGAGGAAAGTATACCCAATGACTATAAAACAGGTAACTCTTAAAGTAGAAACCAAATAGATAATATCTATTCTGGCCGAAATTTGAGAGGGCGTGGAGAGCCAAGTAACTCTCCAGCTAGATATGCGCCACAATAGGCAATACAAAATGCGCTAAGGTGCAAATCAAACAAACAAGAATTTCACCAAAATATGCCAAGGCATATAGAACAACTAGATACCAAAACAATACAATATAACATGTATGCACGGAACTAATATAAAATCCACTTAGATAAGTCACATCAATTGGCATAAATACAATTAATTCAAAAGATTCGTATAGGACTAGATAAGGAACACAACTTGGAATACTTTATTTAGATATGCTGTCCTAACAAACACATGGGATTACAAACAACAAACCTTCACATTAATCTCACAATACAGAACTTGTGACTTTGGCAGAGTCACTTTGCGGAACACAAAAAAGCTACTACTTGAAACAGGGGAAGAAACCATCCCTAGGACATATAGTTCTCAGGGAAGCGAGTAAGACCCTAAGTTTAAGAGAAGGAGGGAATAGAAACCAGACCCACTGCTATCCAAGTCAAAGGATAGGAAGTATATACCCACCCAAGCTCTATGGGATAGACAACACTTTAAAAAAAATTGATTATAAAAAAAAAACAAAAAGCAAACCTGAAAAACTAAAACGCTATAAAAAAAAAAAAACAGAAAAGAAGAAAAGAGAACAGAAAATACAAAAAGGGGAAACTCTTTAGGAAAACAGGGTGTCACTTCCTCACCTTGCCAACTTTGTGCTGGGACACGAGTGACAGTGTCAACAAAGTTAAGTTCATTTGTTTATTTAATTATTGTTTTTTAAAATGTGCATATGTATAATAAAATTATTAATAAAACTATTTATCTCTATTTATCCATAAAGTTTATGAACTTGTGTCCAACAGAGATGTATAAATCTCTACGATTGCGTCTAATGTATATTTATGTCTTTAAATAATAATAGACGCTATTAATGCGTATTTCAAAATCACCTATTCGTTAAAAAATAAAGACTTGTTAAAAATGTAAGTACGACGTCAACGTGTTTATATTATATTGTTTATATTAATAATCCCTTAGAAACAGGGTATAATTAGTGACGTAAGCAGTGATATTGAATTTAGCTTGAATTAAGTCTGGTGTTGTCTATTTTATTATATATATATATATATATATATATATATATATATATATATATATATATATATATATATATATATATATATATATATGTGTGTATATATATATGTGTGTCTATATATATATATATATATATATATATATATATATATATATATATATATATATATATATATATATATATATAATAAAATGTGTTGGATTTTAGCATAGATGTAACAATTTTTCAGTCATATCAGTTTGATGGCTGCAGTGGAACAGTATATAGTGTTGTTTAGCACTGGCGTATGATGCTGCAGGCATGTAACATCATGTCCCACCCAGTCACATCATCCTGACACCAGGTCGACATGTCATAACACTAAACTCTTAATGCTGGACACAAAGCAAGGCAGCGGCATGCAACATTTTTATAAGTCTTTATTATGACTTGGACAGATTTCGAACCCGCCACCTGCCGCATTTGAGATGGTAGATGTAACCACTTGGCCACTAGAGAAATCATATTCAGATGTACACCTGCCATTGTTTACATTGGATAAATTATAAGTCGAGTCAGCCTGCAAACATGAATGATCTAGGCGTGCCGTAGCATAATGCACCTGCAGATCAGGGTATATGATGTTTGTTTTACTGATTACTCCTGGCAAACTGCACCGACAACTATCTGCTGGTGCATTATGTTTCAGTTGATCTGGGTCTGTGCAGTTAAGACTTGGACCCATACGTGAAGGTGTATGGTATATATGATATTAAGTGCTACGTACCAAAAATATCTTAAATCTAAATATTATGTATTTTGAGGGTTATGTCTTTCTACTTGCAATTAATTGTAACATTTCACATACTTGATTACAACTGTATCATCTTTTTTATTATTTTACATGGCTTTAAAATGTCCTACTTCTGATTCACATTTGTTATCATTTGCTATTTTATTAGGTTTTTGAAGTCAAATGTCAGGTGAAAGAATGAGTTTTATAAATCTATGTATGTATTGACTTTTTAAGGTTACTGAAGTCAAATGTCATGCCAAAGAATGAGTTGCACAGATCTAGGTATGTATTGACTTTTTAAGGTTATTGAAGTGAAATGTCATGCGAAAGAATGAGTTTTATAGATCTAGGCATGTATTGACTTTGGTTTATCTTCCATCAATATTTTGTTCACCTATTAGCATACTCACATGAAAACAAATCAGAATTTTTTTCCAGTTTGTATTTTGCAGTTCAAGCAAGCATTTCAAGCATAGAAAAACGAGGAATGTGGACACAATGTAATGCACATGATACATTTATCAACTTGACTCTTCCTTTCATCATCGTATAAAAATGTATGACGTCAGCTAGAGTTGATTTATTAGATGCTCTCAATCCCTTCATGCTATTTCTGCAGTAGCCATATTTAGAATACAAGAAGAATGTATAATAATAATAATAATAATAATAATAATAATAATAATAATAATAATAATAATAATAATAATAATAATAATAATAATAATAATAAGAGGACGAAGAAGAAGAAGAAGAAGAAGAAGAAGAAGAAGAAGAAGAAGAAGAAGAAGAAGAAGAAGAAGAAGAAGAAGAAGAAGAAGAAGAAGAATGTGGACTAGTAAAGTGCCTAATATTTTTAAGCTGGCGTAGTAGGTAACATACAAATATAAGCAACAGCAAATACCTTACATAAAAGCACCATAAATTTACAGAATAAAACATGCTAACAATAATTAAGAAAGTAAATATTACATGCATTAAGTGTTCATATCTGTTCTTGAAGTCAAAGTAGGTGAATATTAAAAGTACTTATGGATGAGATCTTTGTGTATAAGATCTATAGACAATTCATTTCACATTTTTGTGCGCTTGTACACAACATAACCTTATCCATATCATTTTATTTTAGCAGTGCGGGGGAGGGGAGAATGAGAATGCAAGTGTCATAATGGGGGTATGGGTGCACGAGTATCCCAGTGGTCCAAAGTGCTCACCATTACGGATCACTGCCATGTCAATTCTCCCTGCTCAATGCTTGAATTGCTTAGTTCATTATATATATAATATATATATAACTCCATAGAGACCGATTCAAATGCTATTAAAGGATGCAAGGTATATTCTGTGTCACAGCCGTATGTTGATAATGAGTCAATTGAAATTGTTTTGTCAACCTCATCTCCAATGGATTGAACAATATCATGAAAAAAATGTACCAACATGTCCTGAAGGTCGACCAGAGAGAACTTTGCAGAAAGTGGTGGACATTTATACCTTGACATAAACTTGATGTATACAAAACCTTCGATACTTATTGTTAAAAATAATCTTTAATATTTGTTGCAACATTTTTTTTTGTTTTTTTTTTTGTGTTTTTTTTTGGTTGAGGATAATGAAAGTGGTGGGATTCATTGATTCAGTGCCATATAACGTGAAAAAACCAAATTCTGATTTTCTGGCATTTTTCGCTAAAATGTATTATTACAACACGATTTTGAGATTAACATAAATGCTACATTAACAAGTAATATTATGACGTAGCATTACATTTTTAACATCTTGCTACAATAAATGGTTTTGAGGATCAAAATAATGGTACTGAAGAATTTCTTTCGAAATTGGGTAATATTAATGCAAGCATTTGATATTAACAATGACGTAAAGTATCATGAGCAAGAGAAGTCACTAATACATGAGTTTCATGAGTAACAATGTCCTTATTGCATTTCATTAAACTTCATCCTATTTTTAAAATTACCATGTTAGAAGATATCATTATCAGTGATACTCATTTCACTGGCAATATAGTAATTTGTTTTTCATGGGATTGGTCATTATAATTGTAGTATTGTTAGTACTTGAGGTTTTGGTGATCATAGAAAATAGTTTTACACTGTCATAAACTTTTATACAGTAATGTAGACCAATGTAGCTATAGGGATTGGAAGAGAGTCATATCCTATTGTTACTAAAGCAATGTTTGGTGATGAAATGATTTTTGTTTTTCACGTTAACCTGTAAATAGCATATTATTAGCAACATTTGTTTGGGAGCATAGCTAAAAACTGTTGATACAACATGTTTTGGTGATCACAAAAGCCACATTGTAATGTTACTGTATGTATCTGGAGGAGAGCTATGTTACTACCTCAAGTGCTGGTGATTACAAATCACTGTCATCTGGAAATTGGGCATTATACCTACACGAGTTTAGGGATCAATGTAATGTTGTCATTAAAACAGGTTTTGAAGATTATAAAATCACCAGTTACTTTGAAAAAGAGCAATTATACTAATGGTATATGGGTTTCATTATAATCAATTTAGTATTGTTATTACTCCAGGATTGGAGATCACATAACAAATCCCTGGACATAGGGTAATGCTACTATATGCGTTTGGGGAAATAGCAATACAGTATTGTAAATACATCATTTGTAGTTTTATTACTACATCAGGTTTCAGATATTATAAAATCAGTGGCTTGAAAATATGGTAATGTTACTAAATATGTTTTGGGGATAGCATGAGAGCTACGTAGTATTGCTACTGAATCAGAATTTAGAGATTACACATTAGTCCACGCAAATATAATAATGTTTGCACATGTGTTTGGATAATAGCTATATAATATTGTTACTACATCAGGTTTTGGAGAAATAAAAAATCAGTGTTAGGAGGTAGGGTGATGCCCAGCTAGCACACAATGTTTTCACAACGTTGATGTATGGTTGCTAATACTTTATCCATGAAAATGATCTCTAATTTACAAGATATATTAAATTCCTAAAGGTATATATGTGCATTTATCCTTATGCAATTGACAAGAAATAATATATCTTGTTTACAAAGATAATATATAACATGTTTACAAAGTTGGACCTATGGTGTGGTTAACTTTACATCAACAGGGCGATCAATCATGGGTTTGTAGTTTATTCATTGTTATATTCAAAATCGATAACAAAAAAGTATGTTGTAAGTTTAGAGAGAAATTACTTTATTCGTCGGCTTTTGTTTTCGATTACAAACATGAGGTACTTTCATTACCGTGGCCATATTTTACGTATCTACAAACCGACGTTTACCTAAACCTGTAAAGAACGAATCGCAGTTGTTGCAGAGACGCTTCTCTAGTTTCCGATTATTTTGAACTACCAAGGTTGGAACATTGCATATTTGATGTAAATTCTCATTTTTATTGCAGAAAAGAGCGTTTATTTATTGGTTGATGTCTGTTGATGCAATCATGTACATGAAAACTGCTACAAGCTATGAACGAGGCAGTGCCAAGGCTGTAATAACATTTTCAAACTAAGTAAGAGCACTATTAGCCAACATGCTTAACCCATAGAATGAATTGCTTTGCATACTGTTGTGACTCTTATTTGACTTGTATTAAGTAAATTATATCGTTACACTGTTACTTTTTTGGAAAGGAATATATAGAAGATAAGATAGGTTACTGTGGAAAATGCCTTTCGTTACGCTAGCATTTCGAATTACATGCCGTTTAGGTCAAGAGCGTCAGATTAATCGCTCTTAACCAAAACACTATTTTTTAAATACCAATAAATATAAATTGAAATCAATAAAAAGTGAAATTTAAATGAATTTATGTTTACATGTACTGATATACATATATGCAAAAAAGATAATACATATTGAAGATACGTGTAATTAAATTCTGATAATTACGGACGTGAATTATACTTGGTTGTACATAATCTAATTCAGGCACGTTTTCAGTGATAATTATGTACATGAGATTTTTGTGAGTAATAAACACAGGGCATATACATAAGATCTGTTATCAGTTATGCAGTATACTTTTACAAATTAATAAGATGGAAGAACTTTATACATTGGACATTGATGAGTCTAGGACAGACGTGTGATTGAGAAATCAAAATGTGCGTGTTGAATTTCTTTAGGTGGTGGTAGATAGATTTTCCATATTGCCTGTCGTGCTAACCATGATGCAGCAAGATTACGTGAAACGTTTGCTCTGAAGAAGCAAGTTTAGTAATCGCTGCTTTACTTCTCCAATATCCTCTCAGGGAATAATAAATGGATTCCATTGTAATAGCTATATAATTAATTACCAGCCCCGAGCATTATTTTACCTTTTATAAAAAAAACTAGCGAGTTTTTCTCTGAGAGATTCATTAGATATAGCATTCAGCGCATGAATTAATTTCACATCTGCGAGATGCGGCTGCTGTAAATCTTTACTTTTATAACCAACGTCATAAACATGACCTGCTTGATCAATTTTATTTGCTGGATACTCTCCTGGTCTTGGTTGATCTTGATCATCAAGTCGGATATCAAGTCGAGTTCCAGGACCACAGTAATTATATCCAGGAAGGTGTTTCTCAACGGGGTATTTGGCCATTGGAGCTCCTGGCAATTTCCCTAGTGATGCGGCTATATCACCACCACGTGTTATTTGCGATGCAGAAATAAATTTAAATTTTTTGTATCACATTTTGCACATTTACCTGTAAGTGCACGTCTTTTATTTGTTGATGTTATCGTTGTTAATCCTACGGTTGGGGTGGGTACTCTACATCGAACACAATAAAAACTCATATTTATTATATGGATATAATTGATTTTTCAGCGACACGAAAGCAAGAACCAGTAAAGCACCATACAGCGCTTCCGAATTCCATTAGAATGATTATACGATGTCCATCTAGGCCTGGTAAAACGCAATTATTGCTTAATCTGATAATGCGGTGGATGAAGTGGGATAAATTATTTTTAGTGGCACCATCTGTAGATGATCAAAGATGCTATGAAGTACTTAAAGATATTAACGAGAATGCAAAATTATTGAATCAAGACAGCAACGATATTGTTGATTTTATCACCGATATTGATGAAGCCCCATCCATAGATGACTTAGATGGATTCATTAATAACCTTACAGTATATATTGATGTAATGCTAGACAAACAATCTAATCCAGCTAGAATATTTTCTCGAGGTAGACATAAAAACACGGATGTGAGCTATGTTACTCAGAGATTCACACAAATACCTAAGGTTGTCAGAGACAACTGTAATATTTTCGTTGTGTTTAATGGCGTAGATAATTGTAGCTTACAAAATACTTATTATAATTGGTGTTCAGGAGATATGGACATGATTAAATGTTTTTAAAAAAAATTAAAAGCAGAAGCTGTTTCATTTGGATTTATAACAAAAAATATACGTGACCCAAAATCTAGGTACCGTATAGGTCTGGATAAAATCTTTGGTTAATTCAATAGCAGCAGGGAGGGCGAACGACAAAAATTATCTGACCAGAGAAGTAAATGAAATCGCTTAAAAATTTGAAAACAAAATAGTCAATGATGGTTTAACACAACTGAGCTAACTAAAATGATTTATTACCATTATAGACAAGTTAGAGGTGTTGGTTTAACGTTATGGACTATTTTTTTAGGCTCTGTAGGAACACTTATTTTCGCTTACGGGGTCAAGCAAAAAAGTTGTTCGCCCTCCCTGCTGCTAAAAAGGTTTTGTTTATGGAACGTTAGATTCCTATGCATTTTTATATCCAAGTTTGTGGCTTCCTGACATGGTGCCTTTGAATTTCTCCACTCAAAACCCAAGACTGTATATATACCATTTTTATCAGCCAAAACTGTTGTTGCCGAAAATTTTGTCATATAGTATATTTTGTCACCAATAAGGAAAACAAAATCGCAATTTGCGACACTGGCAAAGCCCAATGTGATCAGTATTATTGATTTCATTTCCGATTGTTGCTGTATAAATATTACTTGCGAACTCAAGAGACTTGGACAAAATGCTGCTTGCAAATTTAGACAAGTATTTTGGGGTTAAATGGAAAAATGAAGATTTCAAAAGAATCAGAACTGTGCTAAAGTTGCTAGAACCGATAGTTTGGATGCGACAGCAGCCAAGTGTAAAAAGAAAGTATGTGATGCCTGGCTTAGTGGGGACTGCAACTTTTGCTGGTGGGACTTCAACTTTTTACCAAATTAGGAGTCCTGGACTCTTAGATTTAAAGTCCTAGCATGACCTCTGATAATCACATTTTATATGGAATTTTGTTTTTAACAATAACTACATGAATATTGCATTATCTAAATATTCTAACATACTGAAATTATGAGACACGTTTGGTTGGTTGGTTAGTTGTTGTGGGTCTTAACGCCATTTTTCAGCACATGATAGGCTATACATGGTTGCCAGTATTAATGGTGGAGGAAGAATTCGGGAAATCCAAATAAAGAACCACCTACCTACGAGAAGATACTGGCAAGTTTTATCACATATCCACATTCACCGAATCTTAGACTCAAACCCACGCAGTAAGAGGTAAGATGGCAGTGATCCGTAACGGAAAGAGCTTTAGACCACTTGGCCACTCCGGCCGATAAATGTTTGGTGTGGTGTGTGGTGTTTATTTTTTTTTTAACGTAGCTTTAACAATTTTTCAGTTATATTGCTACAATGTCTGCAGTGTGGCAGTTTATAGTGATGTCTAGCACTGGGGCATCATGCCAAAGAAATGTAGCATGATGTCCCACCAAGTCACATTATCCTGACATCAGGCCTACCAGTCCTAACACTAACCTCTTAATGCTGAGCATCAAGCGAGGCAGCTGTTAGTACCATTTCTGTAAGTCTTTGGTATGACTTGACATGGGATCAAACACACTACCTCCAGCATCTGAGGTGGATGCTCTAACAACTAGGCCACCGGAATGGTTCCAGACATGTTTGGAAGTGAAGCTTTCATTATCTAGCATAGGTGTAAAAAAATAAGCTGAAAAAAATATTCTGTCCATGTACACATTCCAAATATCTATATTTGATGGAATGGATACACTTTATTCAATTTTTGGGGGGGAGGGGTAAAAGAATTATTTTTCCACATATTTTCTCTATTTGGTTACTATGGTGACCATAAAAACACATCAATTTAACCAACATTTTTTCTTTGCAATCTGCATGCATATATGCATCACTTTGTACAATTTCATAGCATCTGATTTTAAATAACAGTTCTGAGCTATTATATAGATTCAACCCAAAATAGTCTGTCTTGTTATGACAAATTCAGTATGCACAAATGGTGCAGTTAGAAACAAGTCAGTATTGGTTTCAAGGTCAAACAATACAACATAGCACTACCTGGGTTAAAATACAATTTATAACACAGCACTACCTGGGTTAAAATACAATTTATAAAACATGCATAAGGAAAATATCACTTTGTTTTTCTCATCAAATTACCAAACATGAAGACAAACATTTTACTTGAATGGTTTTTCATCAGTATGAATCCTCAAGCGCCAATTTAAATGTCCACTCTGAGATACTTCACGCTTGAGTTTTTCTCCAGTATGAATCCTCATGTGATCTTTTAAATGTCCACACCTGATGAACATTTGTTACACACTTCACACTTGAATGGACTCTCTCCAATATGAATCATCACATGCTGTTTTAAAGATCCACTAACCTTAAACATTTTATGATGCACTTCACACTTGAATGTTTTTTTTTCTAGTAGGTATCCTCCTGAGCTGTTTCAACAGTCTGCTCTGATTAAACATTTTATGACACACCTCACACCTGAATGGCTTTTCTCCAGTATTATTATTTATGTGAGTTTTTTAATTTCCACTACTAAACATGCTTTCACACTCTTCAAACTTGAACTTTTTCTCCAGCATGAATCATCATGTGCCGCTTTAAATGTCCACTGTGATTAAACATTTTATCACATACTTCACACTTGAATGGTTTTTCTCCTGTATGAATCCTCATGTGCAATTTTAAAGCTCCACCACGACTAAACATTTTATTGCACACTTCACATTGGAATGATTTTTCTCCAGTATGAATCCTCATGTGCTCTTGTAAAGGTCCACTACACCCAAACATTATATCACACACTTCACACTTGAATGGTTTTTCTCCAGTATGAATCCTTGTGTGCTGCTTTAAATGTCCACTCTTATTAAACATTTTCTCACAAACTTTACATTTGTATGGTTTTTCTCCAGTATGAATCATTATGTGCAATTTTAAAGCTCCACCATGATTAAACATTTTATCACACGCTTCACACTTAAATGGTTTTTCTCCTGTATGAATCATCATGTGCGATTTTAAAGTTCCACCACCATTAAACGTTGTATGGCACACTTCACATTGGAATGGTCTTTCTCCAGTATGAATCCTCATGTGCACTTTTAAAATTTCACTACGGTTAAACATTTTATCACATACTTCACACTTGAATGGTTTTTCTCCAGTATGAATCCTCGTATGCCGCTTTAAATGTTCACTCCTGTTAAACATTTTCCCACACACATCACACTTATATGCTTTTTTTCCAGTATGAATACTCGTGAGACTTTTTAAAAGTCCTTTCTGATTGAACATTTTATCACACATCTTACACTCCTATGGTTTTTCTCCAGTATTCATTTTAATGTTCAGTTTCAGATGTCTATTCTGATTAAACATTGTATTTCACACTTGCATACGTTTTCACCAGTATTCTTGCTCATATGCCTTTTCAAATGTCTAATTATCACTAAATTTTGTATAGCACAGTTCACACGTGTTTTTTTTTTTTTTTGTTTTTGTTTTGTTTCCAACAAAACGCACCATCTTTACAACAATTAGGTTCTGTAGCTCACGGTGACTATAAACACCGAAATACACTGCAAAAACCGAAATACACACCGAAATACACTTATAATTACATGTTCTCTGTGAATATATCGGTGTACACGCATGAATTACGATTTGTTTTTGTTTGAATAGTATTACAGAGCAAAATAAAATATGATTGAAACGATTTTGACTCTAATTATTAACTTTTTTCCTCGTTATAGCACTCGTCAAACGGTCGTACTTGATTAACGGTTGATCGTTCTGGTATGGTAGTGTCTGATTGTTCCGGAATGGAGGTATTCTCTTGCTAAAGTTAAAACAATATGTCACGCACATTAAAGAAACGGCACCCTTTGCTCAACGCTGTCATTATTCTCTAATTGTGCTCCTAAGGAAAGCAACACCGACTTTGATTATGCACAAATTTCATAAATGCGCAGTAAATGTTTTGATATAAATTTTAGGCTTAAAGCTAAAACAATATGTCAAAGACATTAAAGAAACTGCACCCTTTGTTCAACGTTGTCATTATTCTCTAACTGTGCTCCTAAGGAAATCTCCACCGACTTTGATTATGCACACATTTCATAAATGCGCAGTAAATGCTTTGATATAAAATCTCCATAGGACACTGATATTATCACATACACAGACATACGCAGCAAGGTTGGATCCATATCCATGTGTTATTTGTTTCAGTGAATGTAAAACTGACACACTGCATTGCACAAATTGCAGACAATGGATCCACAGAGAATGTATTTCCATGAGTGCAAAAGACTTGAGAACATGGTCTCGCGATTATTTGGAATTTGTTTGCACGAAGTGTTCTTTCAATGGGGATGTGTATGCTGCGGGAAAAGCCTTACAAAGGTAATGCAATTCTCTTTTTTTCTCAATAGATAGATAAATGGTATGATTAGAGTGCGACAAGATAGGAAAAAAATGCGCTAATTAATAACATATTGCGAAATTTTACAAAAGTTACACAATATTGGAGAATATGTATAAAAACTTGTGAAATTTAAGACAAACTACAAAGACTTGTTTTTAAATGATTAGATGCTTATTTATTCACATAAGCTGAACTATATGGATAAAATTGATAAAATTACGTTAACTGTTAGCCTAACAAAAGATTTTCTTCATTTGATAATGTTTAATAAGAAAGTTTGTTTCCTCAACCATAATCTGAAGGAAACTAGCAGCAGGCAGGGTGAACCCTACAAATTTTTGCTTGAATCCTTAACGAAAAATAAAGGTTCCTTCAGAGGGCTGAAAAGAAAGTCAATAGCACTAAACCAAAGTCTCTAACTAATTATATTTCCATACGGTAAAGAACCGGTAATTTAAATCGCTTGATATTAGCTCAGTTTGTTATACTATTATTGAAGTTATTTTGTCCTACTTTGTAAGGCTATTTCGTTTACTCGTAAAGCCACTCAATTGTTGTCCTTCCACCCTGCCTGCTGCTATTGATGGTCAAGGGGAACTAACCAAAGATTTTATATAGACCAACACGATATCTTAATCTAGGATCATGTAGATTTATTGTTATAAATCCAAATGGAACAGATTGTGCTTTAGAAAAGAAATTTTTAAATTTAATCATGTCAATATCCCCTGAACACCAAGTATAATAAATATTTTGTAAGGTATAATTATCTACTCCGTTAAACACAACCAAAATATTACAGTTATCTCTAATCACTTTAGGTATCTGTGTATATCGTTGTGTAACATAAATCGCGTCTGTGTTTTTGTGACGACCTCGAGAAAATATTATAGCTAGATTAGATTGTTTGTCCAACATCACATCATCATATAATACGAGACTATTAATGAATCCATCTAAGTCATCTACAGATGGGGCTTCATCTATATCTGTGATAAAGTTAATAATATCGTCACCATCTTTATTAACTGATTTTGCTTTTTCATTAAAATCCTTAAGTACTTTGTAACAATGCTGATCATCTACAGACGGTGCTATTAAATATAGTTTGTTCCATCTCAACCACCTCATTATTAAATTTAATAATAAGTGTGTTTTACCTGATCCAGGTGGGCCTATTATAATCATTCTTATCGAATTTGGAAATGCTGTATGGTGCTTCACTGGTTCCTGTTTTCTTGTCGCCGAAAAACCAATTATTGTATCCATATTATTAATAACATGAGTCTATATTGTGTTCGATGTATATCATCTACACCCACCACTGGATTGATAACAATAATAACGAAAAATAAACGACATGCATTAACAGGTAAATGTGTAAAATGTGGTACACAAAAATATAAATTTATCTCAGGGACAACAAAGATAGGTGGGGATATTGCTGCTTCTTTAGGAAAATTACCTGGATTACCATGGGCTAAGTATATTGGTGAGAAACACCTTCCAGGATATAATTACTGTGGTCCTGGAACTCGACTTGATATCCGACTTGATGATCAGGATCAACCAAGACCAGGAGAGTATCCAGTAAATAAAATTGATCAAGCATGTCATGTTCATGACGTTGCTTATAAAAGTAAAGATTTGCAGCAGCGGCATCTTGCAGATGTAAAATTGATTCATGCATTAAATTCTATACCTAATAAATCTGTTAGAGAGAAACTCGCTAGTTTCCTAATAAATCCGCTATGAAAAGTAAAATAATGTTAGGGGTTGTTAATTAATTATATAATTATTATAATGGAATCTATTTATTATAGCCCAAGAGGGTATTGGAAAGGTAAAGCAGCGATCACTAAACTTGCTAAAGCAGCAAACGTTTCACATTCTGTTGCTGCAAATTGGTTAGCACGACAGGCAATATGGCAAATTTATCTACCACCACCACAAAAAATTCAATATGCACATTTTGATGTCAGTGTTCTTAACGAAGTTCATCAAGCAGATGTTTTGTTTTTACCACATGATACTATTAAAACACGTGGACGAAAGTCACGCACGTACAAATACGCATTGACTGTTGTTGATATTGCAAGTATATATAAAGAAGGTGAACCATTATCAACAAAAACATCATTTGAAGTTGCATCTGCGTTTGAGCGAATTTATCAACGTGGTGGTCCACAATGGCCACAACTATTACAAGTAGATCCTGGTAAAGATTTTTTTGGTGCAGTATCATTTTTGATGAAAAAACATAACGTTACAATCAGACAAGGGCATACTGAAATTCATCGTGATCAAGCAATCGTTGAACGATTTAATCGAACACTTGCTGAGCAGTTATTTAGATATCAATATGCGAAGGAAATATCTGCTGACTTCCGGTGAGCGAACTCGTGAATGGGTTGCAAGGTTACCAAGTGTGATATCTGCATTAAATAATGAAATTACTCGTGCAACTTCCATGAAACCTTCTAAAGCAATAACAAAAAAATATATACCACGTAGCGATGAATACGGACAACGAGTTCAACAACCAGTATTAGGTAATGTAATCGTGAGATATTTATACGAACCAGGGGAGTTGGAGGGTGGCAAAAGACGAGCTACTGACCCTATTTGGAGTTTGACCACACATAAAATTTCTAGCCTGGTTAGATCTACTGAAAGACCTGCTATATACAGACTAGATTCTACTTCCCCTCAACGTGGATTTGTGCGTGAACAACTGCACGTAACTCCGGCAGATACACAATTACCACCGCGTTCACTTATGTAAACTAGAACCCCTACGTCGATTGCATTCAAGACAAGTCAACATTACATTTTCACGTGTGAGACCAATATCACTATTTATTCTGTCTACGGTAAATTGTCTTAGATTATTATTCGAATATTGCCATAACATTATTGTGTTACAACTTGTACAGTGATTATTCTGTAATTGTTTTAGTTTTATAATAAATTCAGTATCAATATCAAAATCTCGTTTATTTTTTTGTCACATTGTTTATAAGACACTAACTTTTTCTTTATTTTAACATCCTAATTAGTAATTTCTTCAGTTATCACATAATCTACAATAACCCTATGTAGTTGAGTTATTCGTCTGACGCGAGATACTGTATGATATACTAAATTTGACCACTCGATCTACAATCCAGATATTTGTATCAGAAATAGATAATCCTTGTGACGAATGAATCGTTATAGCGTATCCTAACGTCCACGGTGATTTATCTATATTCAATGCTCCTTCAACTATATTAATATTACCAAAATAATGTCATTCAATACTAGATTTTGTACTCCGCCACCAGGAATTTTAACTTCAATATTATGTCGTCGAGTATCTGCTGGGCGATAACATAATGGTACAGGTAGATGTGAAAACCTTTCTTTATGTAACGTAAATAATTTCTTCGGCAATTCATCACGAACTATCTTTCTACTTGCGACTATCAAATCAGTAGGTCCCCATAAAGTTAAAAAATCATTCATGGTAGTTTCTGGAATTACCTCACGCATTATCTCACATTGTATTTTATCTGGTTGTAGTCTGATTAATCTTTTAAGTTGTTTCAGCGGTTTATCAATAGCTCTATGACTATCATGTATTTCTTCGTAATACTCCACATTATTCTTTAACCATTCATGTGGAGACTGTCCACCAAAAGGCGGTGGTTGACCATGATCACCACACATAATTAGGTATATATTTCTCACCCATTCGCTCAGAAGACCATGTATCTCCACACCATCTAAAAAAACATGATAAGTGCAAGTGTTTACCCCTCGTTCTTTTATCTCTCTGGCTAGTTTATGTGTAGGTGTCAAAACGATCATATCTGAATTGTTGTTCATAAATAATTTAATCACACGAGTTGTTTTACCTGACCCTCCACACCCATTAAGATAAACAGTCTTATGTCTAGTAATAGGATCGTACACAGATGGTGCAAATGATTCTAATATTTGATTCTTATTTATGTAATATATTTTCTTAATTTCAACTGCAGCAAATTCAGAATAACTAAGTATATTTTCTTGCTTTATCCTCCATGTTCCCCACTCACCATTACCGAGTAGCGGATTTAATAAATCCTTATATTTTTTGTTTATATAAAATGAATCCGCAGCGACTCTAACAGCGTGACGAGGAAATCTATTTATCATCGACAGTAGATATATAGAAACACAGGCTAACAATGAAGATCTCAAATGAGTAAACTGCGGTGAGTCGCCCTCAATATAGCTCACAATAGTACCTAGTTTGGTCCCATCCGATAAATAAGCATTATTTCGGCTTATTAATGTGTTTCTCTCTGTTGTTTCAGCGATTATAAAATCTAACTCAGCATCGTCCAGAATCAATCTTGTACAGTGTCGTTTATAACCGTATGAACCACCTTGAGTAAATTTACCAATTATCTTTCTACCGAGATCTTTTGCACGCTTTCATCGTGCTCGTCTCTGCATTTACGTATATTATTATTAATTTTTATAATGTCATCTTCGGCAAGATCAGGAAATTCCTTCCTGGCATCTTCTATATTAAATCTGTCCGGTTGTGATAACCAAACTTGCTTTTGTGGACTATAGGATATAATCGCTTCATTTACATTTAACGATACTAATACTCCAACATCAATCATATATCTTAATAACACTATTGGTGCCCAACATTTTTCTAAAAAGTGTTTACCAAACCAAATATAAATAATCGGATGGAGATCTTTTGCGAACTTAAATGATTATATACATGCAAATCCTGTTATGTCAAAATCTGGTAAGGGTCCATGTATTGAAACTCTAGCCTTGTCATGTTTAGGATGTCCGAATCTGTTAAAATATTTAGAACATTCACCATATCCAAGGAAACTTCCAGGATAACATGCAGCCATATCGACTGATATAACATCATTATAATCGTATTTAGTATTCCATACTCCACCGTGTCCATATTCTATGCAACATTTTTGTATATCCTCAATAAATTCTGATCTTGTAGGTTTCCATGAATTTTATTCCTGAGCGAAATGGGCCGCGACTGATGGTACGGTAAAACAATTATTCAGTAGTTGTCTGATTTTTGTCATTGTCAGAAGTATATTTTAGTGCAAGATTTCTCATTTCTTCATAAAGAGATTCTGTACGATAAATATCACCATTGTGTCGTACAAATTGATCATGATAACCGTGTTCCGAACTCTGAAATAACCAAATTGATGCAGGGTCTTTTTATTATATATATATATATATATATATATATATATATATATATATATATATATATATATATATATATATATATATATATATATATATATATATATATATATATATATATATTATTTCATTTTATAAATTCGAATCATTCATTGCTTTCTGTTTGTTGTTATTAATTTAGTCCAAACAGAGAAATCCCACTCGGTTTCAATTTTGCAACAATGTAGAAATAGTATATCTTTGTTTTTTTTTTCTCGAGTTACTAAATATATCATGACAACTATTTTACTAAAAGATCTGGTGACCTAGTGGTTAGAGCATTTGCCTCGGATGCGGGAGTTAGAGGGTTCTCTTCCCGGCCTAGGCATACCAAGGATTTAAAAACTGGTACTAACAGCTGTCTCGCTTGGCGTTCAACATTAAGAAGTTAATGTTAGGACTTGTTGACCTAATTTCAGGATAATGGGACCGGTTGGGGCATCATGCCGCATGTCATAATGCCCCAGTGCTAGAGATCACTATAAACTATCAGACATCAAAGCGATATGACTGAAAAATTGTTAAAGCTACGTTAAAAATCTAAATCACACTCACACACAACTATTTTATATAAATGGTGCTTTTTCAGTATAAGGCATCGTGTGCTGTTTAATTGTCCACTCCGATTAAAATATTCCACCACACACTTCACACTTGAATATTTCTTTTTCTCCAGTGTAAATCCTCATGTGCAATTTTAATAGTCAACTCTGATAAACAGTTTACCACACACTTCACATTTAAACATTTTTTTTCTGCTGCATGAGTTCACATGTGTAGCTTCATATGTCCAATGATAATAAACATTTTAGAATACATTTTACAATTGAACATATTTCCTCCAGTATGAATCCTCATGAGCAGTTTTAAAAGTCCACTCTGAACACTTTACATTTTAGAAAACATTTTCCTCGCTGGGCCTTCTTCCACCATTAATACTAGCCGCCATGTATAGCCAATCTTGTGCTAAAAATGGCGTTAACCTACAACAACAACAACAACAACAACAACAACAGCTTGTATGTCCACAACGACGGAATATTTTATGGCAAACTTCACACTTAAATGGCTTCTCCCCAGTATGAATCCTCATGAGATGTTTTAAATCTCCACTCTGATTATACGTTTTATCACCATTTCATGCACATGTGGAATTTTCACCAGTAGGTATCCCGGTTTGCCTTTTAAAATGTCCACTATCATTATTTAAAGCACGCTTATTAGTTATATGGATTTTTTCCAGCAGCACCACCTCTAAATTTCCACTCTGACTACACCTTTCATCACATTCAACACACGTAAATGGTTTATGTCAATGTTTCTTCATCTGATGTTTCAATTTTCTTACCTATTTAACGCAACACACAACACGCGTTTTTTTTTTCCTGTATGTATCTTTAGTTTCAAATCTCCATTCTGTAGACTAGAATCTGGTCACAATTAGTACATACAGTTCAATACCCACGATGCTGGACACCAAACATGACATTAACCTGTCTGACAAGTTTCAGCTTGTCTGAAGTATCCATTTCATTAACCTCTACAGTTGCTTTGTCTATAATGTTGGAGACCCTTTGCATAGATGTTCAGCTAGGTGACGGAATGTCAGTGACTTCAAGTAAGTATTAAGCCAATCTACTGCCGATTGGTGTATCTTATAGTCCCGCTTGAAACATATTTACTACAGCATGATTTGGCCCATTTGTATTTATCTCCTCATACAACTTATACTCTGGCAAATTAAAGCTATAGATTTTACAAATGCATTCAAGCAAGTTCCTTTTCTCTTTCATTAGCATTTGAATTGACTACCATGGCAATGAATGATATCATTTCACATTTCAAATTTTATTTCATGCAGATGATACGTGTCCCATCAAACATATTCAATTCTCTCTCTTTCAGGTCCAGTTGTGCTTTGGATGACTGTCGTAGACTTCTTGCATACACAGGTGCTTCATTACAGTGTGGAGACTGAATAGACTGGAGACCCATTTGTCGGCTTTGTCACTGCTAAGAGAGAACTTCTCTGCACCCATTCTTCTGGTCACTGAAACACATGCAGCTCCTAAACTTGATAGAGTATGATCAGTCAGATATCTGACTCCTTTGTTATGTGGAATATTTCCAGGTTTAAAAACAGTTGTCTTCCTCTTCTTACAAATTCTCATGGTTTTAGTAAAAATAACTGTATTATGATATGAAAAGTTATCATATATTCTTCTCTTCGCATTTCCTGCTATGAGAAGGAATTAGTCGTGTCTTAATAAATGTCTCGGCCGATGGGGGAGAGAGACCTAGATGCACAGAGAGAGAGAGAGAGAGAGAGAGAGAGAGAGACAGAGAGACAGAGAGAGAGACAAATAGAGACCTAGTGACACCGAGAGAGACTTAGAGAGACACCGAGAGATATTTTGAGAAAGTTCTAGAGAGACACCGAGAGAGATCTACAGACACCGAGTAAGACCGAGAAAGACCTAGAGGCAGCGAGTGAGACCGAAAGACCCAGAGAGAGAACGAGATGGACCTAGAGAGATACCGAGAGAGACAGAGAGACACCTAGAGATAGGGATCGAGAGAGACCTAGAGAGACAATTAGAGAGACCTATTGAGACACCTAGAGAAATTGAGAGACTGAGAGACCAAGAGTTTCCGCATATATAATTTTGTGCAGATTAGATCTGGACTAAATCAAAGATTATAAAATAGTTGCCAGTAATACAGCAATCATCTTGAAAAAAAGAATATATTTTAATCAATTTAGGATAAAACACTAATTTAGAATAGATTACTGAACATTATTCTTTATTCTCTAAAGGATAATTGAATTCTAAAATTAAATCTAAACATGAAGTCGGTAGCCAAATTAATCTTTATCCTATTATCATAAATACAGATATAAATTCTTAAAAAATTAAACATGTCATTATATTATAGCATTAAAATAATGAGAACTCGTTGGAAAGAATTCAACTAGGAAGGATACAACATAAAACTTTAACTTTTTAAAAGTACTTATTCTTTAAGAAATTTATGAACATAAACGATTTGTACCTGTAAAGAAATTTTATAAGAATTTGGAGCATCAGGCAAACAAAGACGCTAGAGTCCTGGGCGGTTATTTATACTAGTTCAAGTTGCCCCGTTACCTTTTTTTGGTACAAATCTGGACAAGGTGTGTCATAATATCAACAAGCCTGTATTGCGTGGTCCAAACCAGAGATCCAGTTTATCCTAATGGATTCGTATATGTTCTTTTGTATCACTTTCTGCCTCATTAGCATTATGGCTGAAACCTAGCTTACTTAGTTCTTAGCATTCGGAATATACCTATATAATACAGGTTTTCTACTAGTTATAGAGTCGGCATGTACATGTATAATACAATTGAAGATTTGTAGCTACCTGAGATTATTTGCTGAATTAGTGAGAATGAGATCTGTACCTATTGTAAGGAAAGCAATCTTTATCAAAATAGAATATAGCTCTAAAAATAAAGTTTATATATATATATATATATATATATATATATATATATATATATATATATATATATATATATATATATAAATATATATATATATATATATATATATATATATATATATATATATATATATATATATATATATATATATATATATATATATATATATATATATTAATGGAAATTACACCCAACATAATTTAATGAGAATTTAATCCAACGAAAAATTGATTTTAATACAATTAAGAGGAAATTCCAATGTTATTACTTTTGCTTATAATTTCTTTCATAATAACTGCATGTACAATACAAGAAATATACTCTCTTCTCTTCTCTCACTTATTCTGATATTCTGATATAAATAGGAAAAGGCATGCTAGCTTCGATTCAGGGAATTACACCAACTCTCCAACACTATTGGAAAGCCTAATATGTGGGTTCCTTCTCTTCATCGGTGAAATATTATGTCCTTGGTAAGTACCCTTAACCCGCGTCTTAAGATGCTACATTTCAGGTATTACCTTTTATTGACAATACTTCGATTAATTGCTTCACACATGGTAAGTAAAACTTTTGATGTTCATGATAAAGGTATGGAGAGCCAGATTTTCCATATAAACTTTGTCAGCTTCAGGTTTAAATGTTCAGTAAAATTTAAATATTCGTGAAAAGCGTTTATTTTTAATTGAAATTTGTAGGAACGTTTAAGTCAAATTTAATTTCTAGTACATTACAGATTGGTGTTTGGTCTTAAAACTAATCACAATTTATTTGAAGTGTTTATCTTGATTAGCAAAATCAAAATTAAACTTCAACTTTTGTGCAAGTTTGATATTCATCTTTTTGGAATTGGCTTGTGCTGGTGTTGCAGTGGTGTCAGCTAAATGCACATAACTGTTCTATTCGTGGATCAAATTCCTTAAAAATTCGCGGCATTTTTAAGAGTCATTGATATGATCACATATGGATGTGAATATCGAGGTGAAATTGTCTAACCCTGTCTGAAATCGGGTCTTAATTAGTACTTCCAATTCAGCGCTCATATAGTTAGTTCTTGTCTATTTTTATAACGTGTTTTCTCTCTCACTTTGGTGGTTACAAAAGAGTTATATTTATGCATGTTTGGTAGGGATTTAAGGGTAATTTATTATTTTTGAGAATATTGAGGTTATAGTGTGGCTGTTTATGTACATTTCAGTAACAATGTGCTGTGGGCAATAAGGCCTTGGTGATGATTCGGAAGTGAAATATGTGTTCCATTCCATTCTGCCTTTTAGTCCAGCCTCTTAAAAAAATGCTGGTGAACCTTTTACAAGAACCTCACCATGAAGTCATCTTTGAAGATGTTTTAGATTAACATATGATTTGTGTTGACCTTGACATAGTGTAAAGTTCAGTACTGAAAAACAAGTAGAGAATATATAGTAAAATTATTGTGTCCTATGGCCTGTTATGGCAGTATTGACTTAACTTTAAATATGCATACAATTTTTATTTTTAATGATAGACATTAAATGTTCGAACATTGCGTATATTGCCCATAATACTTAGATAATATAGTTATATCTTTAAAAATTAAACTTGATTTTAAAAAAATAAATAAAACCTCATTTCCCCCCAGAAATAATATCGGTTGGCGATCACACACTTATTTGAGCAGCAATGTAATCCTATACCATATGCAAGTTGCTATGGGGATTTTTTAAAATATCAGCAATCATCTTTAAATTCAGTGCCATCACAATTGTGACTAGTGTATGGATGGAATGATATGGTGCGTAGGAGAAACCAATGTGGTCTTTATTGTAGTATCTATCCTGGTATGACAATGCTGTCTAAAGTACAATCCTTGCTTCTTTCATTCGTTCACTCATTCATTCATTCTCTCACCTAGTAAGTCGTTATATGTTATTTTTGAATCTTTTAAGATTTATATATTTTGCATTTTAATTTCTTTATTTGTGTCTTCACATTGAGAGAATTTCAACCTCGCAATAGAGATTGTCAAGTGACAGAAAGTACGACAACTGCACATAACATGCTTTGTATTACCAATGGATTTTCCCAACACCGTTTTCATTTCTGTACTATGTCCCAATGACAGTACAGAATATTTTCTGTACTATGTCCCAATACAGCTTTCCTTTCTGTAATATTTCCCAAAAATTTTCCTTTTTGTACTATGTCCCAATACCGTTTTCCTTTTTGTACTATGTACCAATAGTTTTCTTCTGTTTTATGTCCCAATATCAGTTTTCCTTCTTATTCTATATCCCAATAAAGTTTTCCTTTCTGTACTATGTGCTTTTCGTGGATCATTGAGCAATTATTTTACACATGAAATTAAGATAATCTTTCATATCTGCATTTTCCATATGCTTTTGCTAAACCGCCTTTGGTGTCTAGCTGAATCCTGTACCTGAGGCCTCACTGGATAGATTATCTGGTGAATTTTGAACCGACTATGACATATTGCAGAAAAATTGAGAATAATGTTACACTAAGGATACATATAAAAATTCTAATTTTTGCACCAAGAATGCATGTAAAATTTTTACTGTGATAACCAGGTCAATTTTTTTATACGAGTGTCTTTTAAACTAAACCAATACTGCCATTAATCCCACTTTTTACAGTCATTTTTGACAGCAAGATTCATTTTTAATATTTTCTAGTGCGTGGGCAGCTAAAAGAATCAGTAAGTGCTTTATGATCTCCAGTGCTACTTTAGCTGTGACAGAGCAAGAACAAATGCTTAACAAAATATGAATGAAGTACAGCATATATAAACTGACCAGAACTCTCTCGCTGATTTCATAAAGTTGGTCAAATCTTTACCAGAACAGAAAAATGAGGCAGATTATAAAGGAGGCACCTCCTCAGGTAACAAGATATTTAGACAAATATTTGTAAACTAAACCACATCATTTGGAAAACTTAAAAAAAATTCTATATCCATATTTATCCCACCTGCTGTTGAATAATGTATTATAATAACACAAAGGTCACCTTTGCTCCATTTTCACACTGGCCAGTACATATGTTGCTGAATCTGCTGCTATTTAGAGAAGTGTTTTGCTGGTAAATGTAACCTGCATAGCAAACAGAAAACAAGGCAGAGAAAAAGTGGAGTTAAAAGACAATGTAAAAAGAAATATCCATTTTACTTAACCCAACAAAAAAAGCATTAAAAGGATTTACCTTTAAAGCCATGAAATTGAATGTTTTAAGGGTTAGATTTAATTTACATAAATTTCTTGTTGAACATTTGAAACATTTTTGTATTCTATCTAAAATAAACAAGTAATAAAATATATATTTGTTTTGGAAAGTTAAATATTAAGAACTTATATGTATCTGTAATTGAAGTATTTATTTTTGCAAAGCAGATTTGGATACTACCTTCATGCTTAGTTGGTGAGCCTGAAGGAACATAATTTATGTTATGTAATTTATATCTAAAATGTATGATTATTCAAGCCACATCTATTCTACTCAGTATATTCAATTCAGAAATAATTAAATATATAAATCAGAAAGGAAGAATGACAGACATAATAAAATCATAATGAATGTATTACAATTACCTGTATCACATGATGCTGCCATTTATCGCATCTCTTACAAGACAAAGCAAGTTGGAAAGGCCAGAAATTCCTATCGCAGTTTACACAAGGATAAAACACCATTGTCACAATTAACACAGATAATTTCCTATGACACTAAAATATAGCTGATCGAATTCCACAATTTAAACTATATTTACTATAAATTAATCGATGATTTGCACACATATTCAGTTATTAAAGCTTAGGATACAAATTTGCATGTAAAGAAAATTGTCAGTTAATTAACTTAAGTTGACTAATTATAATTGACTATTGAGATTTGTTTCAATCCTTAAGGAATGAGACAATGTTAACAGTATATTCTGCTATCTATATGTCTGTGTTGGTGTGTATTTCTAAGCTTATCAAATTCATATTTTAAATATGATGTCCAGAATGTTATATAGGTTAACGTAACATCAGGCTCGACATTGGATTACAGTAAATTTGATGATAGAATAAAGCATGCTGACATAAACATCCATTCAATAGAGTATTGATAATATTTTCTATGTGGACACAGTGGTATCCATATATGACAGTTTTTTTTATCAACTATACATTTTAAGAAGTCTTTTGTGACTATTCATTTAGAGAAATAAGCGTTCAAGATATTTTAAAAATTACCAATCTGGAAGCCAATTTCAACATCAAACAAGCAATACTGGTTTTAGGTACCAACTAGAAGTCTTTTGGTGTTAACCTCATAGCAGTATTACTTTTTATTAAGGATGATTAATAATATTGTCCAGATGAACATTGCCTTCAGACCTGTATCATTTTCATTGAAGACTAACTGCATATCATAAGACCTACATTATTAAATATTTAGGCTAAATCTCCTGTCACATCCTTGAATATGTTGTTACGAAACGGCTTTACAGAAATGGTCCAAATTTAGTTCAAAATTAATAAAATAAGTCCTGAAAAAAGTTCTAAACACTAAAGTATGATGTTCCGGTCCAAAATGGTGGTTGTCCGCAATTTCCAGAAATTTTCACAAAAACAATGTACGTGTTGTCCCGTTCCAAAATTAGCAAGAAAACGTCCGAATATGCAAGGTAGCCCGCTAGGAAAGTTATAAAGAGGTTCCTCTAACACGGGTTGTGTTATTTTACGTAGATATAGTAACGAATTCTTCTTCCTCTGCTGCTGGCACAACAAATTAAAAGTTGTACGACTCGACTCGAATACGACAGTCTGTACGTGACTGATTCTCGAACAGGACAGTTTGTATGTGACTATGTATGAATCGCAAAAACGCAAAGCATATACGGGAATGCTAATGCGTAGCTTGAACTGCACTCACACAAGGAAGCATGCAATTCCCAATACTTCTGAACAATGAATTTGTGTCATCATACACAGCACGTGCCAACATGAATTACATCTACGACTCAGTAAACTTATCAAAAACATGTTAGACGATATAATGAAATAAAATGAAATAAAAAGATTTATACAAAATTGTTTTTTGATAACGCACTTGAACTTCAGGGTCGTAACAATGAAAACTTTGGTTTTGTTATATATTTTCCTGAATCAATTGGCCCAATTATTAATGAATACTGACAGTTTAATGAAGTGGTATCTCATATACGCAGTGATGTCTGCTATGACAATTTCATTTACGGTTTCAAACTGATTTTATAAAGAAAATATGTAAATATGGCCACTAAAATCTCCATTTATATTAAAAAAATAAAGTGGAAAGCACTCCTCACTAATCATTTTTGTAAAAGCAAATTACTATTTGCATATTGATGTTTAAATTTCAAAACATAATTGGATATATTTTCATCATAGCACAGTAGGCCCAATTTCATCAAATCCAGCAGTGACATCTTGCTAATTGGTTAATGGTCAGATCGCTATTAAAACTTGCAGGTGAATGTGCATGAATTTCTTTGTTACCCTGATTTGTATCAACACCACATAAATACATTTCACCTTGGGTTACAACAGTGTCAGGACTTACTGGCTACAGAGAGGGGTCATCTCAAAAGACAATCTACAGCCATTTTACATCTGAAAAATCAGGGCAAAGTGTTTTTAATTTTCCTAACAGAAAAAGGCAAAGTTTACATTTCTCCGGCGACTTTTTTCCCACGTCGCTTGGTAATGAGATCCCTGAGTTACATACTTTATAAACTTCATAGACAAAGTCATCAGTGATGGGATATTTTCACAAGAGGCATTTTATTCATGGGGGGGAGATCTCGATATACTTAGGGGGCAGGGGCCAGTATTTATGTACAAATTTAATGCCGCAATCAGTGACCTAGTACAAAAAATTATAAAAAATCAAATACACAAGTGAGGTCAAGAATGCCCATATTTTGAGATACCTATATTAAAACAAAGCATAAAAATATTATCCACTTGACCAGAGAAGTCAGTGGCAGTTCATAGCAGAAGAAGTTTATGCACCCCAACCCCAAATTTATACCTGCAATTTTCATGTCCGAAGGTCATTTTTGACACCATGTGGTACTCACAGTGCAAACACAAGCCCTTTTCCTAGATTACAATTCTGCCAAACAGTGTGTACTAAACAGGCTGATGCAGTTGAAAATAGTTGTCATCCAAGCCGCTTTTGAGATATGCTCCTTGTCCCAAACCCACATATTTACTGTTACGAGAGGCTAGCTCTTCTTCGTAGACAACTATTGGTATTTCACTATCAACATATTGCAGAGTAACTATGGAAGGTGTACATGCCTGACATCAATTTCAAGAACAACACAAGCCCGAAACACCTAGCTCACAAATATATCCATATATTTAATTAGTAGACAATAATTGCTGAAAAAGTCACACCATAGCCTTAAGTTAAGAAATTTGCCAGGGGCCAAAATACGAAACTGTACCCTGCCTCCTTATCTAAAGTTCTACTAAACACTCCTAGGCCTAACTAAACCACAGAAAACCTGACAAAATCCAAACAATCTGAGTCATGTGCAGTCAACAATGAAATCACTACAGTGTATTTATATTGTAAGTGATACTGATATATAAAAGTCAGACTAAGTCATATTGAAATAAACATTTTAATTTTAAAATAAATTTCATTAAAAATGTACAAAGATAACATCTCTTTGTTTTTCACATCAAGTTACCACACATGTTGACAACCATTTTACTTAAGTGGTTTTTTCTGGACTATGAATCCTCATGTGCCGCTTTATATGTCCAATCTGATTAAACATTTTATAACACACTTCACACTTGAATGGTTTTTCTCCAGTGTGAGTTCTTATGTGCACCTTTAAAGCTCCGCTATGAATAAACATTTTATCGCACACTTCACATTTGAATGGTTTTTCTCCAGTATGAATCATCATATGTGATTTTAAAGCAGCACGCTGCTTATACACTTTTTCACACACTTCACACTTGAATGGTCTTTCTCCAGTATGAATTCTCATATGCAATTTCAAATATCCACTCACATTAAACATTTTTTTACACATTTCACACTTAAATGGTTTTTCTCTAGTATGAATCCTTCTGTGAGTTTTTAAAGCTCCACCATGATAAAACATTTTATCACACAATTCACATTTGAATGGTTTTTCCCCAGTATGAATCCTCAAGTGCGATTTTAAATATTCGCTTTGATTAAACATTTTTTCACACACATCACACTTGAATGGTTTTTCTTCAGTATGAATATTCGAATGCCGTTTTAAATGTCCCTTCTGATTAAACATTTTATCACACACTTCACACTTGAATATTTTTTCACCAGTGTGAATTCTCATGTGCAGTTTTAAATCTCCACTCTGATTAAACATTTTATCACACACTTCACACTTGAATTGTTTTTCTCCAGTGTGAATGATCATATGCAGTTTTAAACTTTCCCTGTCAATAAATGTGTTATCACACAATTCACACTTGAATAGTTTCTCTCCAGTATGAATCATCATGTGCCGTTTTAGATTTCCTCTCTGATTAAACATTTTATTACATACTTCACATTGGAATGGTTTTTCTCCAGTATGAATCCTTCTGTGTAGTTCTAAAGATTGATTCGCATTAAACATTTTATCACATACTTCACACTTGAATGGTCTTTCTCCAGTATGAATCCTCGTGTGCTGTTTTAAATTTCCAATGTGATTAAACATTTTATCACACATTTCGCATTTAAATGGTTTTTCTCCAGTATGAATCCTCTTGTGCTGTTCTAAAGAGTGTCTCTGATTAAACGTTTTATCACATACTTCACACTTGAATGGTCTTTCTCCAGTACGAATCCTCCTGTACTGTTTTAAACGTCCACTCTGATTAAACATTTCAAAAAGAAAACACGTAGTACCCTAGAAGAAAATTTGCTCAATTCACGCCATAGTCCAAAGCAGAGAATCCCTCCGTGCGAGGCAAGTGTGAAAGCATTTCAATTGGATGGGCAGAACACGTGATTTAAAGATTGAAATATATTGGCTCTTAACAGCTGGTTAAAAAATATTGTGGAAAACATTTAGTGACTTTGGTCTCGTGTACCAGAAGTAAGTGAATTTTATTTGTCTGATCTTTGTGTGATACCCCGATGAGTTAGTTCATTGAAGAATTTCCAAATGGAGTATATGTTGCTCTTTTTGTTTGCGAGCATTGATTGATAATAATTTATTTTAGCCTTTTTAATCATACTTGTTATTTTATATGTCCATAGTTTATATTGTGCATGGTTTCCCATAGCTTTCAGTTGGTCTCGTGGCTTCATAGAATTATGGACGTTTTGCCCCATGGATGTTTCGGCCCAGGACATTTCGCCTCACTTTAGTAGACATTTCGCCACACTTTAATGGACATTTCGCCCCACCCGGTATATGGACGTTTCAACCCATGGACGTTTCGCCCCAAGACATTTCGCCCCACATCAATGGAAATATCAGACATTTAAATAAATTCACCAGCATTACACCATTGTTTTCATTTAATTTGGTTATTGTAAATGTTTACAAATTATCTTATGTTTTGTCGATTTTTGGATCGATAATGTTGAGAGTTTGACTTTTTTTTTTGTTTTTTTGGGAAAGGGTTGTAATTCTAACAGTCACTATCAACATCGTTTATATTGAAGAATTATTTTTTTCCTGTGTGGTTCCCGGATATCAGCTAAAGACGGATACGATGACAATTACCACGTATTTCTTTGCACAAAATTATGCGACAAGAATAACCAGTCGATTACTTGAACAAAAAAAAAATTAACAAATATTTTTAAAAGATTAACGCGACTATTATGCCATGTGGGTCAATTGGGAGCGTCTTGTCATTCAGCGCAACGATACGTCATTTCTGTAAACATTGGATCAGGTATTAATTTTGGTAAAAAAAAACATTTTGTATCAAGAAAGAATGATCGTACTTTAATTAAGAAATATTATATTTATAAAGTGTTCAAAACTATCCCGGCTCGAAATGCATATGAAAATGTGATTTCTAAAAATCAACATGAAGACCCACTCCATGACTTTCTTGAACCTGTAATCCAGAAAATCCTATTTAATATATATCTTTCAGACTCGTTCAAATAAATACATTATTTAAAAGATGGAAATGTATACCTTAAATAAGTTATGCATCTGAAGTTTCCAAGTTTGCAAGGTGTCCCACACGTACAAAATCGACTGCTACCCAACGTGTCAGCGTGCTGCTGTAACGGGATTCTCAATTAATTTCCTCCGTATAGACTGCTTCTAGTATTTTAGTAATTTTCTCCATAAACAAGTGTGTGTTTGTCTGTGTGTATGTCTGTATGAGAGAGAGAGAGATTTATTTGGATTTTTAACGTAGTTTAACATTTTTTCATTCATATCGCGACTATGTCTGCAGTGTGGCAGTTTATAGTGATGTCTAGCACTGGGGCATCATGCCACAGACATGTATCATTATGACCCACACATTCACATTCTCCTAACATCAGACCGACCAGTCTTTACACTAATCTCTTAATGCTGAGCGCCAAGCGAGACAATTGTTAGTACCATTTTTATAAGTCTTTGGAATGACACAGCTGGAGATCGAAGCCACTACCTCCCGCAACCGGAGCGGTCCCTCATGAACAAGAAGTGTTAAACACATTACATCCTATTCGTTGTTGTTTCACTTCCATGTAATAGCTTTTTTTTAAAAAAAGGTGGAACAGGCGGACATATCGCGAGTCATAAAAACACTGGGGTGGTATTGGGTGTGTCCAAAATAAATATTATTTTGAACAGAATATTATGGTGAAAATTGCCTCTTTTGAAATGGTAGGTATTAGAGAATTTCATTTTCGTTAATTGGTTAATTCGGACTGCGTTTCGTTTCAATTTTGAAAATATACACCTAAATATTAGTTTTACCCAAAATAGTCTTTCATCGTCTCGATCTTTTACTCGCTCGAGTGACTCAGTCATCGAGTTGAATGAGGGGCGATTAATGAAAATTGTATTTAACAATAAAGAGATATAAAAACTGGTTTAAAAAAATTTAATTTCAAAATATTAAGAATGTATTTGCATGTTTAAATCAACACACGTCACTAATCAAAATTACAGATCATGAGGGGTAGAAGTGTCGAATTATGATGATCAAACAGTATTTTTCTAAACAGTAACAATGTCATTTTCTCATTTTTTTTACAAATTCATTTCCGTGATGGTCATGATTAGCAATAAAGAAGTTCATGTTTTCTGTTTTGTTAGATTTACAAATCTGATATTATTGCTCAAAATAATTCCACAAGAGTTCAAAGGCATAATTGTTTATTTAAACGAATTGCATGCACTCTTCACTCAACCGTGTAGGAACAATTGTGTACTGTAATGGCGATCAATTTCTAGAAAGGAGGGGATTATGGAGTATTAAATTAAATGTCCATTGATTTGGGGATTGGTGTGGGGCGAAATTTTCTGGGCCGAATCGACCATGAGGCGAAACGTCCATTAAAGTGGGGCAAAACGTCTATTGAAATGGGGCGAAATGTCCTGGGCCAAAACATCCATTGGGCGAAACGTCCAGGTAGCGGCTTCATTGTATCTCGGATTTTAACAGTAAATCAAGTAGAGTGGATTTCTTACTTTGCTCAAGGTAATTTCAGTGGTGCATGCTTAGAGACAACATCCTTAAATCAGTACACAACCCTCAGAAATTCATCTAGGTCATCACAATGTTGGATTATATTCCATAAAACGTTATATTAGTCATTGAGAAATTGTTGTTTTCCTACAATTTTATAATAATCTATAAGTGATAGTTATGTGAATGTTTTTCCTCTTTCTCTTGCATTTAACATTTCTTGTCAAAAAGTAGGATAGTGGTCACTAACACCAACATTTGGTACATTAAATTAAGCCACATTGTTTGGTAGGTTGGTAGAAATGTGATCAATAAGAATGCTTGATATTTCTGTTACCCTTCTGTGTTCATTTACCAGCTGGACTAGGTCTCATGATTCATTACATTCCATCCAGTCACTACTTATTTGAGTACAAAATCGATGAGATCCATCAACGATTACAATTGTAATTGGGATATATCGGTTCAATGAGGATTGGGAAGTGAATATGGGCACCTTGTTCTTTCAAAGTATGGTAGTCCTTCTATTATTTGTAAGGTACTAAAGCTAGTTTCCGTCATTCTATTGGATTTCAAAGATCACATCAGAAATATTTTGACCTTTTTACATTAGAGCTAGGGGTGGGGTAAAACTTTTCCTAGTATGCCAAACATAAGTTGATAGAAAGAAATACAACACAAGGGAGACGAGATTTAAAAAGTCATTTTGGCAGACTACGTAAATGCATTTATAAAACTGAGACAAGTAACCAGTGGCTATCCTTCCTGGTGTCACAATCCATTAGACCAAACTAAATTCAAAAAGAAATACTGGAAGCAGAAAGGCATCACTTTAGACCACTTCTGGAAAAAGTACGGAAGGCGATCGGTTGCCAAAGTGATGTTAAATTGTTTGTAGGCAAAATGGCAAAACGAATGTGCTTATCCAATACGGAGTATTTGACAGAACCTTCCATATCATTTACGACAAAAATAAATGCATGAAACACATGGACATCGTTTGTGAGGACTTGATCTTAGTCTATTACGAAGAAAAACTGAACTTTGAAGAAGCAACTGAATCTAGAAATGACATAAAAAATCTATACGAAGCTTTAGAACTATTAGGAGATCGTGTGCTGTATTTTGACAAAGACATTTGCATCTACATTGATTATCTGAGTCAACAACATCGAAGGAGACGGCTTATGTGACTGTGCCAGAGAGTGTAGAGACTCCAAGAACATTACACACTGTCCCAACCATACCTCCTCTTGATCACCACAAATGTTTTACAGCGACTTGTTTTTCATGTACTTAACTATTTTGGCTTTTTATGTATTTTTGTCTTTCGTGTTGATCGCAATTAATGATGACAATAAACATGTCCTCTTAAAGTATGAAATCTCTTGTGCTGTCTGTCTTCCTGTCAAAAGTGACATCCCTTACACTAATATGCCTACCTCTACTGAATCTACTCTCTCTTTCTCCACTTTCAAAGTCATCGACGAACACGAAGATAGAACTAGTGCAAGGCCTTATATTTTTGCCATTCCTTTAACATACCCATTGCCGATCCTAGCGATTCAGGCAAAGCCGATTTTGTCAAACGTTTGATAGAACATAGACATCAATTGATCAATTGTTTACCCCAACGAATCGTGTGCCGTTACAAAGAGTGGCAATCGGTATATAGCCTTCTTCAAAAAAGTCAAGGTGATTCCATCGTCTTTGTGGAATGCTTTCCTGGCGATGATAACGTGATCGACTCTGACCCTAGTCAGACCATCATCGTATTATTTGTTTCAGCAAAGTAAAGCCCATAGAACCATCAGTTTCAATGCTCATCACGTGGTCTTGTTAAAAAGCCCTAGATATAAATCGCAAATGTTTGCGAAACAGCTTGGACTCATGCATACGACGATGCCACTCAAACCCCACACGCTTATTTACTCGTGGATTTAAAAGTCACCACTCCTGATTGTTTTCGATATCGTACCCATCTATTTCACCACTGGTATAAAGACGGAGGGTTTGTCATGTACAAGTCCCCTTCGTCGAGTTAACAAGCACAGAAACCAAAATAGATCTTTAAAAACCTCGGAAACATGGGGTCTAAATCACACATTGTAAACATGATGTCCCTTCAGTCTGATCTTCCCGTCAAATTGATTCTTGCCTTGTGCAGTAAATGTCGCGAAAAAAATCCACAAATACGTGCTCGTGTCTTAGAAGCTAATCTTAAAGAAGTATTACGATGGTTTACGGTGACCGCACGTCAATTGCTGAAAGATATCACTCACATTCCAGATCAAACCAAAGTTTTTTTTAGAGAGACAAATTAGTCTTGACGTAACTTTCCGATCCCCACCTCGACACTTAAGTATAAAAGCAAATCTTTCTTTGAAATCTGGAGTTACCGATTCTCTAGAAGGTGTGATCATCCACTCCTTCTTAGTATGGAATCCTAATGCTTTTAAAATCGTCCCCAAGAAAAAGTCACGCCCAAACGTACCCAGAAGAAAAGAGTAACGGCGTCAAGCCAAGTCACAGCCACTAAAAGAGAAAGAAAAGCCCACAGAATATACCGTTTACACGTAAAAGAGGTACTGCAACCTGGGCACAACCTTACATTCGCAAACAACGATCTGCTACAACAACGACAACTGCGTCTCCAGTAGCCTCAATATGTTCCCTATCTCTGTTGCTGGTGATACCTGCCAAACCCGATTTGACACGCGTCTTTCCTAATTTGATGAAACAGTGTAAATCCGTGTCTCCAAAAACTTCTCCTCCAGCGGTGAAACCCTCTTCCATGAGTGTTGAAGACATTATTAGATTTGTACAAGCAAGAACTGTCCTGATTGAGTCAGTTGCGAACCCCTCCACGACGCGTGATGCCTGTCATTAAAATGATACTGTCAGCAGGCAATCAGAGGTGACGCATTCCAGTATAAAAAAGATCCTATCAGCGTTTTTGTGCTCTTGAAAGTCCAAAGATGCTCCCTTAAAGAAGTGAACACAGTCACCATCGTCTTTCTTTTGTCCATAAAGGATAAGTGAAAAGAAAAGGACAGTCTCGTCATCATAAAAAAGGGTCGCCAAGCATTGACGTCATCCTCTGAAAAGATACACATTTCCAATAAAAATTGAGAAGTTACCAAAGGGGATGTATCTTTGGCCCTTTATTTAAAATGCAAATGCTAGTAGATAATTTTGCCATAAAGTTAAACAAGTTAAAAAAACTCACCGATATGATTAAAAGGCGCATGATGAGTCATGGATTTCAGTTTATTCTGTGCACCAAAAGATGTTCCCTCATCGTCGTTCTCTTGTCCAGAGAGTAAAAAGTAAAGTAAAAGACATTCTCGTTATCCTAAAAATCGCTTAGCCTTAAATTGACGTCACCCTCAGAAAAACACACTTATCCAAAAGAAAACAGGAACCACCAATGGGAAGGATTCTTTTGGCGATTTCGGAAAACACATCGTCACCTTTATGACCAAGTCCCAAATAAAGGATAAAATAACGTGTGAAAGGTCATCGACGTTAGCGTATTTTTTTTTGGGGGGGGGTCTGTGCCACAGAATCAACCAGCCAAGAAAAATGTCACCCAACACTCCGAAAGACATTCCTCTTCCACCCCCAAAGCAAAGAAAAGGAAAGGACTGCCACCTCATTTTGTCGAACATTGGAAACATGTTGTCCGTCCTGTCCGAAACTTCTACACTAATGCAAAAAAAAAAAAACTCACTGAAACCGCATACAAATACGTCATTGATACCATGAGCGCATGTTGTCTGAAAATTTCTTGAAAGGAACACTTAATTAATTTGACTAAACACCACAAAAGTTGCTTCTCCAAACTTTGATACTTTTTTTCCCCAAACCTTTCACAAGAAAATACCCATTTGTCAAATGAAAAAGATGATGGTGGAACGCGGAGGAATGTTTCCCCTGTTAGGACTTCTTACCAATGTAATAGCGAAACCTATGTTAGGTATACTAGCCCCCCTCCCCCATTGCTCTAACTTAAAAGGGTCATGAAGATGAAACGGACCTATGGAGTCCAAAGATTTCTGATATGATCATTGAAATCCAATGGAATGATGAAAACTAGCTTTAATACCTTACAAATAATAGATGGAATACCATCGTTCGAAAGAACAAGGTGCCCATATTCATTTCCCAATCCTCATTTGACCCAGATATCCCAATTACAATTGTAATCGTTGATGGGTCTCATTGATTTATTACTCAAATAAGGAGCAACTGGATGGAAAAATTAATGAATCATTAGACCTAGTCCAACTGGTAAATGAGCCCAGAAGGGTAACAGAAATATCAAGCATTCTTATTGATCATATTTATACCAACCTACCAAACAATGTGGCTTAAGTTAATGTACCAAATGTTGGTGTTAGTGACCACTATCCTACTTTTTGATAAGAAATGTTAAATGCAAGAGAAAGAGGAAAAACATGCACAAAACTATCACTTATAGATTATTATAAAATTGTAGGAAAAAAACAATTTCTCAGTGACTTATGAAAAGTTCTATGGAATATAATCCAACATTTTGATGACATATATGATTTTCTGAGGGTGTGTACTGATTTAAGGAAGTTTTCTCTAAGCACGCACCACTGAAAGTACATTGACAAAAGTATGAAATCCACCCTAATTGATTTACTACTGAAATACGAGGTACTATGAAGCCACGAGACCAACCGAAAACTATGGGAAGCCATGCACAATATAAACTATGGACAAATAAAATAACAAGCATGATTAAAAAGGCTAAAAGAAATTATTACAAATTAGTGTTCGAAAACAAAAAGAAAAACACATACTCCATTTAGAAATTCTTCAATGAACTCATCCGGTTAACACATAAAGATCAGACAAATAAAATTCACTCACTTCTGGTATATGACACCAAAGTCACTAAATGATTTCAATAATTTTTCTTAACCCGCTGTTAAGAGCCAATATATTTTAAACTTTAAATCACGTGTTCTGCCCAGCCTATTGCAATGGTTTCACACCATCTCCGCACGGAGGGATTCTCTGCTACGGACTATGGCGCGAGTTGAGCAAATTTTCTGCTAGGTTGCGGACGCGTTTACTTTTTCATATGTTTACTCAGAATGGACATTTAAAACGATACAGGATTCATACTGGATATAGACCATTTAAGTTTGAAGTCTATGATAAAATGTTTAATCAGAATCACTCTTTAAAACAGCACAGGAAGATACATAATGGAGAAAAAACATTAAAATGTGAATTATGTAATAAAATGTTTAATCAGAGAGGACATTTAAAACGGCACATGATGATTCATACTGGAGAGAAACCATTCAAGTGTGAATTGTGTGATAAAATTTATAGTCGGCGTGAAGCTTTAAATTCCCACATGATGATTCATACTGGAGAAAAACCATTCAAATGTGAAGTGTGTGATAAAATGTTTAATCTTAGCGGAGCTTTAAAGGCACACACGAGAACTCACACTGGAGAAAATCCATTTAAGTGTGAAGTGTGTTATAAAACGTTTAATCATAGTGGAAATTTAAATCAGCACATGAGAATTCATACTGGCGAAAAACTATTTAAGTGTGAAGTGTGTAATAAAATGTTTAATCAGAGTGCACATTTAAAAAGACACTTGATTATTCATACTGAAGAAAAACCATTCAAATGTGATGTATGTGATAAAAAGTTTAATCATAGTGACTCTTTAAAATTGCACTTGAGAATTCATACTGGCGATAAACCATTCAAGTGTGAATTGTGCGATAAAATGTTTTATGATTGTGGAGCTTTAAAGACTCACAGTAGGATTCATACTAGAGAAAAACCATTTAAGTGTGAAATGTGTAATAAAATATTTAATCAGAGTGGATATTTAAAAGTTCACATGAGAATTCATACTGGAGAAAAACCATTCAAATGTAAAGTGTGTGATAAAATGTTTAATCAGAGTGGAGGTTTAAAATCCCATATGATGGTTCATACTGGAGAAAAACCATTCAAATGTGAAGTATGTGGTAAAATGTTTAATCATATAGCAGCTTTAAAGGTGCACAAAAGAACTCACACTGGAGACAAACCATTTAAGTGTGAAGTGTGTGATAAAATGTTTAATCAGAGTGCACATTTAAAGCGGCACATGAGGATTCATAGTCCAGAAAAGACATTTAAATAAAATGTTTGTCAGCATGTGTGGTAACTCGATGTGAAAAACAAAGGGATGTTATCTTTATGCAATTTTAATGAAATTTATTTTAAAATTAAAATGTTAATTTCGATATGATTTAGTCTGACTTTTATATATCAGTATCACTTACAATATAAATACACTGTAGTGATTCTATCATTGACTGAACATGACTCAGATCGTTTGGATTTTGTCAGGTTTTCTGTGGTTTAGTTAGGCCAAGGAGTGTTTAGTAGAACTTTAGATAAGTATATCGAGATCTCCCGCCCCCCCATGAATAAAATGCCTATTATGAAAATATCCTATCATGGAGAACTTGACTCAATGTATCTGGAAAATTTTTCCCAAGGTGGTTGGAAAAATTGCTCCAGGTTGAACATCCAGTTTGTATCAAGAAATAATGATTGTCCTTTAATTTAGATAAATAATTTTCATCAAATATATGACAGTTCTGATGGCCTAATGAATAGGATGCAGAAGGTTGCCAGTTTGAACCGTGCTGAGTCATACCAAAGACTAATAAAACTATTACTATCAAATGCCTTGTTAAGTGCTCAGCATTAAGAGGTTTCTGTTAGTACTAGTCTGCTTGGTGTCAGGATAAAGTGGCTGGGTGGGAGATCTTGCTACATGTCTGTGGCATGATGTCCCAGTACTAGACATCACTATCAACTGCCACACTGCAGATGTTCTAATAATATTACTGAAAAATTCTTAAAGATTCATTTAAAATTCAAATCATTTACACACATAAACTGTCAAAAAATATTCCTCCTTTCTATTCTAAATGCATGTGTAAATGTGATGTCTGACTGCAATGACATCAAAACCATGACCATGACCCTTTTCAACTTATAACCCAGAAAAAGTCAATTTAATATGTATCTTCTACGCTCATCCAGATAAATAATTACTTATAAATACATATATTTACCTGATAACTATAGTTAATCTTAATGCAGGTTTTTAGTTTTAAAAGAAGTTGTTATACACCTACTTTATCAGCTACTAATCAATACATAAATCAGAATATTAAATAAGTGTAGTGTGACGTTAAACAGGAATGAGATTTGAAACTCCAGATGGAAAAACATACTGTTAAAGATACAACTATGTGTGCCTTATTGGATGAAAGGTTCAAGTCAGAATGGAAATTGAAAGGTGGTGCATATTGGAGAAAAAACAGCTGTGATTTTGTGAAGTGTGCTATACAAAATTTAGTAATAGTGGTCATTAAAAAGTCACATGAAGAAGCCTACTGGTGAAAAGCTATGTGAGTGTGAAATATAATGTTTAATCATAATGGAGATTTGCAACTGAACATGAAGAAAAACCATAAAAGAGTGGAATGTGTGATGAAATATTTAATCAGAGTGGACTTTTATAAACTCAAACGAGGAGTCATACTGGAGAAAAACCATTCTTGTGTGAAATGTGTTAGAAAATGTTTAATCATAATGGAAATTTAAGGATCGCACATATGGTATTATACTGAAGAAACTACCATTCAATGGTGAAGTGTGTGATAAAATGTGTGTAGGTTACACCCATTCCATCTTTGTTGGAGTGGGTGTTATCCATTTGGTTATCGTTGCCTAGAGGTACAGTTTTCATAACCTGATAGTCTTGTTTCGGTCTGAATAACACCGTGACTATTTTTTTTTTTTGCTCCTAGCTCCTTCACTTTGACTTTCTTTATTAAATTTGCTGGTGCCCCATCCTTATTGCTCCTTTCATCTTATGTCAACTTTGGGATCATAAGACATAATACTTAGAGTGTAAAGCGTAGAACTTCGAGCTATCCCAGCCCTTCCAAAATAACAAAAGTAAGTATTCATATGGATTCAAGCATTTCAACTAAAATAAGGCACAACATACTAAATACATAATTTTTGCTATTAAATGAATTATAAGTTAAACAAGTCATAAATGTTATAAAACAATAAAAACATGTCAAGAAATTAAATCTATGAACTTAACAATTACATGCAAATACATGAAATAAATCCTTCAAATCATCATAGTAATATCAATGTAAGATTGTTGAAAATACCTTGTTTTACCAAATGTTTACTTCCTGAACGTGTCTGTAAATTTTCCCCAGACAATTCCCTTCCGAAAATGATTTTCTGTGAGTGAATTTCTTTTAAATACAGACTAATTTTTAAATTTTCTATTTGCACATTTAAACGGAAGTGTTTTCAATGTGAAGCCACGACCCATTCACAGGATAACCAATCAGAATGAAATACACTAAACGCACAATCAAATGTTGAAACAATGTAGTAGTATGACAAAGCTCAATTATTTGATTTCTGTCAACTTTCTTACATGATAGTTTTCCGTACCGATCCGATTTGCCATCTTCTCGGTCAGTTTAAACAAAGACGTAAATTGTATAATGTTAACTCCTGACTTTGGCTGAACCAATCCGTACATTATGGCTCTTTTAATGTGGCCATTCCCCATAAATCCTATTAATCGCCCATGTGTTCAACTACATGTGTTCTACCAAAATTACCAATAACAAAACAAAGATCGACTTAACAAATTGGTCCTTTACAAGGACCTCAAGAAATACTTGCTATTGAAAAAGCTGGGGTTTATTTTTGAATTTCATTGTGAATGTTAGTTGCTCTAAATTATAATCTCAATTGTCTACTAAAATAACTCAATAGGTAATATTGAGAAATCCACCGTAGGGTGACATACCCAAATTCGAATCTATGATCTTGGAGCAACATCTACAGACGTAATTGGGCAAGTTTTCCAACCACCATGGGTCATCTCCTAAACCCTGGGTTCATAATGAATCTCATAACACAATTTTGCCTACCAGAAAAGAATTGTTTAATGTGATATATGTGATTGACGGTGAAATTTGAGTGGATCACAAGGAGGCTTACATGACGTATGCTAGAGAAGAAAAAAAAAGATTAAACATGAAATGAGCATGTCACTGGAGAAAAAAACAGTTAATTATGAAATGAGGATGCATGCTGAAAAAAACCATTTAAGTATGAACTGTATGCTCAGATGTTTAGTCATAGTGGAGATTTAAAACTGCACCAGAGGAAACGTAGTGTGATTTATATGTTAATTTTGTGATCTGATGTTTAGTCAGGGTGGAAACTAAAAGGTACACATAAAGATACATTTTGCAGAAATAAAGCATGAATCGTGTGATATAACGGTAGTCTACATTTCGGAAGATTTCATAACTGATGGCTATAGCACTTATTGGTCTTTAACTTTTTTCAAATCCCAGTGTTCCACCAATTTTTAAATGCGTATTTTGGGTTAATGTTCATCCGATTAATGCATTTTCTGCACCACAACTTGATACATGGAGTAAAACGTCTGACAAGTATGGATATGACACATTTTTCTGTACATGTCCATCAATCCTGTACCTGTTGAGATATTGACAGGACTTTATCAAATGTTTGGAGCTCTCCTCTAAACAAAATAACGGGTGAGTAGGAAAAAGAAGAAAAAAAAAATAAAACAAATTGCAGTAGTTCAAGATATAATTAGCACTAAATGACCAGTCTCTCTTTCTACAAAAGCCTATTGAAATCCAATATCAAAAGAAATCTGAGTTAGCATTAATCTGTTGATGGTTTCTAAGCTTAATCTGTTCCAAGGCTGTGTACGAATATTGTTCAGCGCTAAGAACTCTCTTAAGTCAGGTATATGAAGGGACATCTGTATAACTAGCTAAACCAGCTTGAACACGTTCGGAACATGTTCTTTATCGTGGTTATGTACAATTTTAACAGCTCACAGATATTGTGTCTTCATTATCTCTGCTCCAAAATAAGACTTTTTACCTGAATCTCCCTCCAGAAATGTGTTTACAGCTTTATGACATTCCATGTTTTGCATTGAGAGATATATCACTTTCTTTCCCATTCCTAATGAAAAAAAAAATCATTTTTTAAAACTCAAATTAAATGTTTTTTGGTTTGTTTGTTTTGTTTTGTATATGACAAATTTTCACTTTCTTCAATCTGTGTGTTTCCAATTACTATACCTGATTTTTTACTGTTCAGTAATGCCGTTTTAGGGTTTTAAGTCCATCAACACCCACGTCTGCTTGTTTAGACAGTTATTCTGATCCAATGAATATCTTTACCTTTAATACGTTTTAAAAATACTTAATCAACTTATCTTAGCCCTTAGAGTGCTAAATAGTTTTCTAGCACAATATCTTTTAGTGTTGGCTGAGTTGTGTGAGAAAATTAATGAAAGAAACCCTACAGCTTGTAATTTGCCTATATTTCAACACAAGCAAGTCCCTTTGGATTCTTCTAACCGATTTGCATGAAGTGCCATAGGACGCCTATACAACATTCTCATGGAAGTGCATTTCAATGCTTGCTGTAAAGATCAGCCATTTTGACCTGCTTTTCAAGGTGTCATCGTGGAATAGCCCCCTTTTAGATACTTCATTCATTGACACGAATGACCATTATGTCAGATCACATGGTGGCTGTTCATACTCAAGTCGTAATCTGCTATTTAAATTAACGGTGTCGGGTTCTTCACTCCAAAATGGATGCTACGGATTTCATTCAGAACCCTGAAGATTGCACAATTTGAATCACTACTATAAAAGCTTCAATAACTCAGGCAAAGGCTCTGATACTAATGTCGGCAACATTTGAATTTTCATAATTCAATTAATTCAGATGATATAGTAATGTAGATGTAGGTCCATTTTAAGTATGAGATATGGTACAGATATGGTTGGTTTCATGGCTTCAATGGCTTGACAATGAACGAGTTCACACAAGATTTTAAAGCACATAAAATTCTTCAGTGAAAAATGATTATACAGAAATATTGATCAGATATTACTTTTAAATCATTCTGTTCATAATAGATATGTACCATAAATGTAAAATGGTTAAAATTTATGTTCAATGTTCGCTGCTATAACAGTTAACTGGCAGGCCTATGTGTATTTAATCAAATAGGTAACATGTATTCCGTTTATAGTGCACTGCACTGTGTAATTTTGTTAAATGTGCATTACCTACCTACAAAGCCATATACGAGGTTAATGGTTCATTATGCATGCTATTCGGCTTTTTCTACTGTCATGACTCAATAGTCTTAAGATAAGTAATATAAATTAGTGACAAGCAACAAGTGTGTGTATGTGGTTTATATGTCTATCGCAGCTTTAACAGTTTTTCAGTAATATTGCTATGTTTACAGTGTGCAGTTTATAGTGATGTCTAGCACTTGGCATCATGCCACGGACACATAGCATCATGCTCCACCCAGTCACCTTATCCTGACAAAACAGTCGATTAGTCCTAACACTAATCTCTTAACACTGAGTGCCTAGGAATGTGAAAAGCAGCAAGTTTTGTCAAATTAAACTTTTTTTTTAAATAGAATCCACTATGAAAAATAAAAAAAAGAAAAATGAACTTCACAATATTGTGAATTAAATCCTGAATAGTACCTAAACGTATGAAGTTCCAACTTAATTCCAGTGGTATTCCAAATAAATTCCAATACTGAATGTGTTGATCTGCCAAGTCAGATGAAACTTGCATTATGGATTGGAGTGATGTGCCAATAGTCTTTTGATGCATCATGGCATTATAATCCAAAAATTTCTTTGAATTTCATGCAAATTAATGTTTAAGAATATTACTGGGAATTAATTCCAATATATAATAACCTGAATAAATAAATCCATCCAAACTGAAAACTGAACACAACAATAAGACTTAATTTTGCTTCAGATGTTAATGCAAACAGACACAATTTTTCAAGTAAGCAACATTATATAAAGGGCAAGACAATAACACAGTCAAGGATGTATGCCAGTTTGTATTAAGAAAAACATTCAAACCTATCCACAAGTTTACATATTTTCAAGTGGAAAACTGATGTCCTGGCCTCTGATTCAAGAAAACATGTTTACATACATTGATAATGATCTGAACAGTTAATCTATGATCTTAAGATAAATATTATGTATGTAGTATTTTGTTTACAAAATAAATGTCATTGGTTACGTGCAGCATTATAATGATGTTGGAAAAGGTCAAGTGCAAAATACAGATTTACATTAATATATAATCATTTGGAAAAACAAAACAAACAATACAAATAGATATTTAAAACACACCTGAATTGGGGACTGACCAGCGTTCAGTCTGTTTGGTCCATCCCAAGTAAATATTAAACTCAATATCATTTACAGCTACAAATGGTGTATCCATTGACGCTTCTCTAGCTCCAATAAGGTGATATCATTAAAAAATTTACATATTATTGTCAAAGGCCAGTTTTTTCCTACTGATATTAAGATGAACCACGTTGTCAAGCAGCCATTTGCAAGCTCTCAGGCGATTTCCATCGAGTATTGCAAGCAAGATGTTGTCCGGAAGTTTAACTTCAATGTTTGTTGCACTAAATTGTAATCTCCAGATTAAATCTGCGTGCACTAAGAATCATCAGCCAAGAAACTGAAAGAAGCAGAACATTAAAGAGTAACTGTGGATTTAACTTTAATGAAAAATGGAGAAAATAATTCCTATCGTTCGAATATGGCACATAAATGGAATTACCAGTGTGACTTCTCCTCGCATGATGGTGAAAGTTAATAATCCATTCATGACAGAGTATAAGAATCGTAAATAATTTGCCCTTGTTTACCACAAGATATGTGGAAAGCACATCAGCCAAGACATTATATGTCAACAAAGGAAGCAGTAAACATGCAGAGACAAATACTTTCTTTGGTTTACAAGGTCAGAGGGTCATTGCAGATTTTGTTGTTTGTTACCTTTGCTACAATGAAATAAATATCTAAACGGTCAAGTATAAATTATTAAAGAAAAGATGAATTATTAACCTCTTTGATATTTGGATAAATGTGATTAATGAAAAAAAATGATAGTACATATTTTTGACAGGCAATAAATTAACTGCCATTTGCTTAAAAAGATTTTCGGCTTTTTGTATCGGCGTATATGCAATGTGTTGGTCTATAATATTTCTATATAAAGATTATATGACGATTTAAAAGTTTGACTTTAAACTAAATGAAAAATATGAACATAAAATATTTATTGAATGGAAAATGCATTGGTTTGTTACTTGTGCATATTGGTTTATTTGCATATATATATATATATATATATATATATATATATATATATATATATATATATATATATATATATATATATATATATATTATATATATATAGATAGTTATATAGAGAGAGAGAGAGAGAGAGAGAGAGAGAGAGAGAGAGAGAGAGAGAGAGAGAGAGAATGTTGTGCAAATTGCAATATCCTATTTCAAGCTGACAAAGTACGGCTCAGATGAAAATTTGTCAGCACATTTTCAACCCACACATTCATTACTTGACTCTCAGTTCTGACACCAAGAATTTATTTTAACCTTCAATTTTACACCCGTGGGAAACACACTGCCTTTGTTAAACTTCCTTTTTGAACACAAGGTCAAAACCATGAGACTGTTTGTTCCAAGTCCAATTATACATACAATATTAATTTAAAAACCTTGAATATCAAGCCAAGTACTCACATGGTTCACACGCTTTTCCAAAGATAAATTTTCAGGTCACCTCCAGGTTGAAATTAATTTTTTCAAGGTTCACATGTGACCATTACTGAATGGAATTAAAATAAATTTCAAATCATAAAATATGTATTTCCTAAATCTAAAGATGTTTCCCTTTCAAGACTCACCAACGCATTAAATTCAGAAAAGATGATCATGTACAAAACCTGAAACGCATCAAACAAAACAGGTATGTCTATATTTCTATAATTTTGGCATTAATAATAATGTCAATGTCTAAAATTCAATTTCTGATTTTACTTTGCTAACCTGCATTATGTTGCTATATGGAAACAACATAACAAACCAATTAGTTTTGTTTCCTTTCAAACCTTTAATTCTTAAGAATTACTTAGCAAAAAACATGCATATTATACGGACTAACTATTTCCTATCATGGTATACAAACAACGAAACAGTAAAATCAGAGTATTATAATTTTATATTGTAACGAAACAAATTTAACCCTGAATCTATATATGCAAATAAAATTTCAAACAAGATTTTTCAAACATCCTACACTCCTTCAGACAATCTGGTTAAAAATCCATCATAAAAAAATTTGAAAATGGGTTAATTTAAATTTTTAATAAAGACCTTCAAAATTATACATTGCTGTATAAACACGGACTGAACTTTCTGTAGAATCAACTTGTCGTCTTGTTATTCGATCAATCAATCCCCAATCCTCAATCCTTTATATATGCAGGGGATCCTATCATATTTTAAAATATAAAATAAGCGATTACAATTTCTCATTTTTCCTGCATTCTATTCAAGATCTGCAACCAAAGTTTCCAACTAGATCTCACTGTGCAATATCCTGCTCCGACAACAGAGATTCAACATTTTTGTACAATAAATCTGGCTTCAAACGAATAGCATTCCAGTTTATAATCGTGTTTCCTTTGCATATTCCACCCCATTTTTTCACATTTGGACATTTAGATTGAGGTGTGGAATCTGATCAATTACATATCGAAATAATTTGCTGCCACTGTGTGATAGCGTCATATGATAGTCTTTTAACATCAGGCTTCGCAATTTTAAATGACATTATAGTGACTTTGCAAGAAATCGATAGGAAAACGATATATCTTCTGAGAAATGTCAAGTACTATATTCTTTATGTCTATAATACATTGACAAACAAGACTCAACTACTGCATAGATTAAACCTAACCCTCGGCACGTCATTTTCATTAATAGTCACATGACTTCACAAATCTCAAACAACTACATAGTAAGTCCAACAATGATATGATATCTCAACAAGCTCCATTTTGCTGCTGTTGTACAAAAAATTAAATCATACTAAACACAAGTCAGATAACTTTTGTAAAAACCAGAAGGAACATATGTCTCAAAGTATTTATTTTGAAAACAATAAGAAAACCACTCACTGTCACAGCAATCTGGTTAGTCAGCTTCATCAACAAATCTTGTGATCAACAATCACCAAAGTTTCATCAATCTTTTCATAAAACAAAACACTGGTAGTTGTTCACAGAATAAATGTAAAGACTTTGTGCTCTTTTATTATTATTACAACCAGTATCCAACTTTTATTTAACGTTTTCTTTAAATATATAACAAGTGTGGGTTGTGAGATTTGTGCATTCATGCAACTAGCAATGCAAATACAAGTACCTCATCAAATTCATTGAACACAGTAGCTTTGACTTGTCTATCAGCAAATTTATTGAACACCGTAGCTTTGACTTGTCTATCAGCAAATTTATTGAACACCGTAGCTTTGACTTGTCTATCAGCAAATTTATTGAACACCGTAGCTTTGACTTGTCTATCAGCAAATTTATTGAACACCGTAGCTTTGACTTGTCTATCAGCAAATTTTTTGAACACCGTAGCTTTGACGTGTCTATCATCATATTCATTGAACACCGTAGCTTTGACTTGTCTATCAGCAAATTTATTGAACACCGTAGCTTTGACTTGTCTATCATCAAATTCATTGAACACCGTAGCATTGCCTTGTCTATCAGTACATTAAAGATATACTGGTTCTATTACTCTCAGTTTCTGAGAAAATAAATTCTTTTTATGTCGAGTTCATGCAGGTGTGACTCGATTTAACACAGAGTTTAACAAAGGCCATCTGGAAAGTGGCTAAGTTTACAGCCACCATGTTGGCTTCTTGCGATGCTAGACTGGTTTTCATACCTTTCATGTAAAAATACAGATATCGAATAGTCTGTAGAAAAATCTACTAGACGAATCTAATGCACTGATTGTTTAGATGGACTCAACCTATGCGAACAAAGATCCATACCCAAACATTCTGGTCAGAACTCAATAAATTTAACTAGGATCAGTTCAGTTATGAATCAGTTGCCAGTTGCGTCCGTCAATTGGTGGTGGGAAATTCCATGTTTTTCATGACTTTCATCAACATTTTATACGATTCACAGACTTGAAGTAAACTGGTCGATGGAGGAGCTCGAAAAAACTAATGCGCGTCACATGATCACTTTTCCAAACGGACAAAAGGGTATCACAAACAAATTACTTTCCAAGCAGTGATGTTTTCATCAATAAAGCAACACATAGACACAAATAGATACAAAATGTGAAATAATTTGCCACCAGAACATTGTTTCACTCTTCGTTCCAATTTACTGCCGTTTCGCCAGATGTTGTATTTATTTAGGAAATAAACCTGAGGCCGTACACAACTCTATATGGAAGTACAAAACGTAAGTAAAAGATTAAATTCATTTCTATATATGGGAAAGGTTTAATGCCCACAATTCTAAGTAAATAGGGAAAATAATACACGACTTGCAAGCACACAAGATGTCATCATATTTTTTTCCTTTTTATTGTATTTTTTTTTGTTGATTGATTGCATGAATCTCTCATAACCAGATTTGATTTAAAAATAGTCAAGGAAGAAAACGAAAGCAATATGGAAAGAAGAAACAAAATGACGCAAAAAGAAAAATATCTGAAAAAGCATAAGATTTACAATTCAGTGAATTTATTATTATTATTATTATTATTATTATTATTATTATTATTATTATTATTATTATTATTATTATTATTATTATTATTATTATTATTATTATCATTATTATCATTATTATTAATAATAATATTTTTATTATTATTATTATTATTATTATTATTATTATTATTATTATTATTATTATTATTATTATTATTATTATTATTTAAAGAGGTTAACAAAATTAACTAAGAGGCACTCATAGAAAGGAACTTATTTATTTTAGCTTCATCACTGAAGCCAAAGGATATCATGGGTTTAGACTTATCTTATTGGGATAAAACTAATAATATTATGAAAGCTATATACTGCATACGTTTAATATAAATATCTAATGGAACAAAGATGGATAGAGGTTGACAATGACTAGAATTAAATAAATTAAAAATATTTAATGACATGGGTAGAGTGATTGTTACAAGTAATAATAATAATAATAACCGTAATAAGGATAACTTTCAGGATACAGTGTTGATTCTCTTACCTCAAATCCAACTCGGCTCTCAATTACCTTAAAAAGTTTTGGAAAATAACTAACATTATTTTATGTTCGTTTTACAACACCGGATAAACCATCAACATAAGATTTATTTGTCAGATCATTAGTTTTAAAAGGAACATATGTCGTCATTATTTTGTTGGTCCTCGTGTTTATGTTGTTTGACATTGGTCCATCTGATCGTTTATAATAACTAAGAACATCAGGCTCATTAGCTGTTAGCGAGGTTATTGGTAATCCAGTTATTTTTTAGTTATTACTCATTATCAGGTTAAACGGCATTATTTCTCCGCTCATGTTAAGTTTGTTATCATCAACAAACTTTATTTGAGCTTATCGTATTATTTACAGCCGATATAGTTTTCAACCCAATTGTTTTCATCAACATGTTAGTAATACCATTAACCGTTCCACCGGTTTTGTTAGGCTTGTTTCCATGTAATAACTTCAAATACAAGTAACTTACGGCTTGGATACCCATCCTCAATATGTATAATTCTTTTCCTGACATATCGTAGTTAACGATCCTCCTGTCAGTGACAATTTATTATCGTCAACATATTTTAGTTGCGCATAACTAACAGTTTTGTGTATTAACATTTATTCGCTGATATTAGTTTCTAAACCCAGTACTCGTTGATTTAACATAGAAGGAATCTCTGTCATTGTATCACCAATTTTTAGGGCATCCTGATAAAATCAATAGTGTCGTTTATTATTTTACTTATAGGCGAGAATCTCCTAAAGTTGTTACAAAGTTTTATAACAGCCCATTATTTGTTTATTGTCTGTCAATTCTCATGAATCTAATTTATCTCGATATTAAAGTTTGATCCAGATACAGTTTGATATAAACTATGCACAGATGAATAAAATAAGGTCATAGTTTTCAATATCGTGTAATAAAAATGTACCTGATTTCTTGCTAAAGGATTTTATAACGTTGACAGATTCATTTGGAGAAACACTGGTTGTTTTATATTATTTCCAATACTGGACAACCTTGACATTAGTAATGTTGCAAACGAACAATGTGGCGACGTAACAAAAGATAAATTTTCTGAAATTTATCATCAGACAACAAAATAATACGTGATCAAGGGAAGATATTTCGCAATTATGTTGAATATGACATGCAGTAGGATTTTAAAACAAATATATAATATTGACAAAGAAGTAAAGTAAAAAAAATAGAATAGTTTTAAAAACTTACTCAATCTCACGTATAATTTGAGGAAATGGGTGCTGAAAATAGTTGCCGCAGGAGAATCAGCTAAAACATTAGAACCAGTTACTGAGGCTTTACTTTGAAAACAACCAGAATTTTTACTAGCTATAATAAGAACTTAAAATATTGCTGTAAAAAGGTTTAGATTAATTAGTTAAAGAATTCAAAGAAGCAACTATTGAAAAAATTTGTAAATTTCTAAGGATGAAAAAAGAAAATTGGTGAGAAACTTGTGGATCTTATGGCTAATCATGTTGCTTGACAAGTTGAATTAAATTGGCTAATCGATGATGAGCGTGACTTCCAACGACGATTGGCTGAATTTACGACAGTTAGACTGAATGGAAGTAAGTTGGGCGCTATAGATAAACAAAATTGAAGAATCTAAAAGTAAAGGTAAGCGTTGGCATATTAATAATATCTTTAAATTAAAAATATCTAGAAGAGAATCTTTAAGAAAGGAGCATGGATTAGATATCCAAGATAAGGAAAGACTCGAAGATGATCTAAAATGTAAACAGTAAAATAAATGATTACGGGTATAAAAGATTTAGCAGAGACAAAAACTTTGAAGATTCAAGAGTACACGATCATTGAAAAATGAGTATAACGCGGATAAAAAGAATTAGATAACGGAAATAACGGAGAAGGGCAAAAATATATTAATTAAGTAGTAACAGAAAATACAAATTACCACGACATTATTGCCAAATACCAACATGGTATCATTGCCAATCTTTATATCAAACCTATTAATCAAACAATAAACGAAAATGTACGGTTGCCATATTAACCGTTTCAGAACTGGAACAAAATAATAGATTCAGAAAGAATCAGCCAAAAGTCTAGAAAAAGAAAATTGGTACTGGGGTAAAAATATTTATGTCAGTAGCCAAAACGATAGACTGGTTAATGCTGCTGATACATTCTAACGAAGCTGGAAAAGTTGGTGCTTAAATTTACAATAAAATTATTTATATGCTTGATAATTTAAGACTAAGAAAATTATTTAAAGCTCTGGACCTAGGATACATAGTTTAGAAGTGTACGAAATTTACCACTTTCCCAAGACAAAAAAATACCACAATGGCGACGAGACTCAAAAAGACATTTTCTCAGGCAACGTGAATGCCTTTTTGAAACTGAAACAATAAGCCAGTGACATCATGGTGCCACACAACTTAGGGAGAAAGGAAATTCGAAGAGAAATACTGGGAGAAGGGAGGTATCACTTTAGACCACATAATGAAAAACGAAGGAAGGTAATAGTTTTCTAAAGTGATGTTAAATTGATTGTGGGATAAAATGGCCCAACGACCATGTTTACCGAAGGAAGAGTATTTAACAGAACCTTCCCGCTGATACCATATGATTTGCAACAAATCAAATACATGAAACACGTGGACAGCCTTCGTGAGGACTTGCTCTTAGTCAATTACAAAGAAGAACTGAACTTTGTAAAAGCTGATGAATTTGGAAATGTCATCATTGCAGCCTACGTGAGAGGCCATGTTCGTTTAAAATTGTACGAAGCGTTACTCCAGTCAGAAGATCGTATGCTGTACTTTGACACAAACAGTTGCGGCTGTATCGATCGCTGAATCAAAGTCACCTTGACATCGAAGGAGACCGTTTTGGAGCCTGGACAGACAATTACCCGACAAAATGTTAAGTTTTACTAGTAGCGATCTCAAAAATTACGGTTACGAATACCGGGACACACAAGAAAAAGTGCACACGGAGTGTAAAGTAAAAGGATTGACACTCCATTTTCGCACCATTCAGGTGGTGAACTTTGTCGTCCTGAGAAAAGTCTTGTATTCTAGAGAGGAACGAACTTTTAAAGTTACCGCTTACCAAACAAGATTGTACGATTACCCACACATTAAATCGTCAGTCGACCTTAGAAAAGTCTATCAAATTGTGTAGCAGAAGCGAGTACGGCTTGCTGGCCACTTTACTCTACCCGACGGGCACATCGATATTTTTCAGCCTTTAGAAAGAGACAAAGTCCAAGACCGATAGCTAATTGTAACTATCAAGACCAAGAGAGAAAGACGAATCCTTTAACAATGCATGTATCAATGCTGTGCCTAGCAATTACAGAGATGCTATACGCTGTGAAATCAACGATTAAGTACCACATTATCATGAGAACTTTGCCGTAACAACTACCATGGAAAATGATGATGATGATGTACGTGCCAAACCTGACAGATTCGAAACCGATGACACTCGTTATCGTACACAGTTTCACTTTACTTGCTTTTATGGTGGATGTCCATCTCCACTTGAAACCATTTGTTTACCATCCTACGGATGTCATGCAAAACTAAGCAATCTTCTAAGGATTTCACCTTACCCTTATCGAAATGAACCTGTGAAAGAAGAAAATTTGTTTCTAGTGCGTTTACCTGAATACTGACTTTGAAAGTCGATTTCAAACTTTCCAAGGAATATGGCCAAAATTTATGGGATGATCTAACCCGAAGAAATAGCAAGAGCCGGAGTTTTCTAAATGGGTGAAGGGGATAAAGTCAATTGCTTCAGTTGCAGCATGTCACTTTACGAGTGGAAAAAGAAAGTTCCCGATTTTCTGGTTTCCGGATTGTCACTTCCTACCATTAGTGGGAAATCTCCATTGAATAACATATCATGTTGTTTAAGAAACCAACTTAGCTAGGAGTCAAACGTTGGATAAGAGCTAGACAAGTATTTAAACGACATTTAGAAAATATTTAACCATTACCAAATGGATTGCAAGAGAAGATCTATAAGGAAATTTTGTTGTAATTTGCTTGAGTAAAATCTAAATTGTTGACGATACAAACTTTGTGTCGTGAAATTCACAAGAGGAAATTGAAAAAATAACTAACAAGACTGATTTATATGGATAAATGGTGCGTTTTTGCCATTATTACTATTTAAACCGTTTATATCAGATATTATTAACATTCTTGACCGTTACCCTAAATGGATGTGGTTAGAAATTACTCACTTTTTCCGTTACTTTCGCTTTAGGAGAAGTGTTTGACATATGGTCATGGATACTTTACAAGAGTACATTTGTGGTTTACCTGTGGAGTTGAGGAAACGCATTTACCAAGAGTTGGTCAAATTACAAGTCAAACGGAAACAACAATAGCATCCCTTACGTCACCGAAATCTAATCAACTAGTACATAAATTTTATAAGAAGATCGATTATGATGAAAATGTTACAGTGGTCAGACATTGATCAACTACTCGTGGGCGAAGATTGGGTTGGTTTTAGTGATTATTTTTGCTACCAGGTAGATATACTGGAACGAATTCCAGAGGTAGAGTTGGGGATTTACTAAAATCTTTTACACTGCGTAAACTTTGTTGAAGAGTAAACGTCTGAATGGTGCGTAATATGTAAGTTAGCAATTAAACCATATAGATTCGAGTACGATCATGTCTGAGCAGAAAGTACACTTCTAGCTACCAAAATACATGTATAAAAACGAGCTACCATTCCACAACCTTTATCAGTAGTGATACAACAGATTCCATGGCAGTAAATGAATAACACAATTCAAACAGTGAAGGATTACCAATACTTATTACGATAACTTTGTCCATTGAATTGGGGTCGACGTGTGGTGTGTGACTTGGTGACGTGTTTTCTGGGATTACGTTTACCTCATGATTTCTTGTGAACGCTTTATGAACAGTGCCTACCACCTAAAAATATGAAAGTGTTCCCTTTAAATGATCACGAGAGAATCATTCTTCTGAAAGCTTTGCGCTTTCATTTTGATACTTCTCAGCCTCCACGGGAAAACAAAATTCATCAACTATTAGGTATTGAAGATGTGTATGACGATTTGTGAGTAGCTTGTGATTTACACACTCACTGGAAAGATGTACGTGACTGGAAAAGTTGGGGTTTCCAGGCTAGGACTAAAGTGGCACACTTCTGACTTTAAACGTTCAGTGAAAAGGTAACTTTAAGACCTGTGTTAAAAGATGAACAACCCGTCACCGATAAAACCACTTTCACCGGGACAGGACCATCAATGACATCCCCGAAAGACCATTCCGCGAGGACACTTGTGTAATTTTGCTCAACGTAGAGGTTCTAAGAACACTACCAACTCTCCATAGTACACTACATTTTAATGACCATACATGTTGTACAGAGACATGTTTAAATTCCATTCTATTTATTTTGAATATTTCGATGTGTCTTTTATTCATGTGCTTAACCATGTGGTTTTTATATATTCTTGTCTTCCTGAAAAAGGTATAAAAACTCTTGTCTTGTATGTCTTTCGGTCACAAGTAACATTCCTTAACTTACTATGGCTATATCTGCTTACTCAGCTCCTTCCACTTTCAAAGTCATCGACGAAAATTTAGATCGTACTAGTTGGGAGGGCTTGTATCTTCGCCATCCCTTTAAAATGTTCATTGCTGATAAGGGGCAATTCAGGCAAAACCGAATTTGTTAACGAATTAAAATTCAAATTCCTCCTCCTTTTCACAACGTAGATATTCGAAGAACATTACAAACTGTCCATAGTACACTACATTTGTGTAACCAAACATATTGTGCAGACTTTTGTAGATTCCACTTTGATCGTTTTGAACGTTTTGATGAGTCTTTTATTCGTGTGCTTCACTATTTAGTTTTTATATATTTTGCCTTTCGTTTTGTTCACATTTAAAAATTACAATAAACCTGTCCTGAAAAGGGTATAAAAACTTATCTGATTTCCTGTCAAAAGTGACATTCCTTAACCTACTATGACTACCTCTGCTGTCTCAGCTCCTTCTTACTCCACTTTTAAAGTCATCGACGAAAACGTGGATCGTGCCAGTTGGGAAACCTTGTATCTTCGCCATGCCCTTAAAATGCTCATTGCAGATCAAGCAACAATTCGGGCAAAACCGAATTTGTATAACGAATGCAAATTACAATTCGTTCGCCACATCATCATAATAATCCTCATTATCCTGATCCTCATTTCAACTCATATCGTTATCAGTGTGATCTTGATCCTCATTCTCATCGTCCTTATCCTCATTATTATCATCCTTATTCTTATTTTCATCTTCAACATCAACCTCATCCTCCCCACCATCTGCCTCATCCTCCTCATCCTCATTATTGTCATCCTTTTCATCATCATCCTTATTCTCCTTATTCGCATCATCATCGTCCTCATCATCACCATCATGCTCCTCTATTCCTGCTTACCATGATCATCAATCTATTCCTTAACCTTATCCTCCACTTTCTCTTCGTCCTCATCCTCCTCATCCTCATCTTCGAGGTGATCATTGTACTTGTCATCATTATCCTAATCTTCATCATCATCGACATATTCGTCCTCCTCCTAATCCGCATTTTCTTCCTCATCCTCCTCATACTTTTCCTCCTCGTCATCATTATCATTCTCTTCGTCCTCCTCTTCCTCCTCCTCCTCGATCTTTTAATCCAAGATGTTCATGGAGCTCAGCTGTTGACGTTGTGACCAATTCTTTTCATCTTACCATGCTTTTGACTGCCCTTTTGGAATTTCCAAATAAAATGCCTGTCTACTCTTGACAGTTCTCTTCCCACCTCTTTTGCTGTCTGACTCTTCTACGCCCTCGCATTGTGCCTTGGAGGATTGTTTTCTGTCAGTCCAGATGATTTTGAACCATAATACATGTACATAGGAATAAATGCACAAGCGACTTCAGACCATGCTCTTCGTTCTCATTTCATTTTTCCCAAGAAGACATAACAGTAATTATTCAAAGACAACACACTGAAGCACTAAATTCAATATAAATCTAAACTGGACCTTTGTTCCTCCAAAAGGGCATATTACTATTACACCATGCGAATGCATATATTTTTAGAAAGAGTGCTTTTCTTAATATGACTACTCATCTTTTTGCTGATAATGTCTACAAAATGAATTAATATGACTACATATTTATGGTTGTATTATTTGACCACCTACTGATAATAATAAGATGAATTGTTTAAATAGTATTGTTTTACTGATACATACATATATATATATATATATATATATATATATATATATATATATATATATATATATATATATATATATATATATATATATATATATATATATATATATTACAAATTTTCATGAAAATTAGTTAATGTATGTAAGAAACCAACCTTGACCTGGGAGCATTGTTTCAAATTCCACAACATAGATTCACACATATTTCTGATCTACATTATTAAATATTTAGGCTAAATCTCCTATCACATACAACAGGAATTGTCCTGGACTTCGCCAATGTTGCAAATTATGATTTTTTTTCTTCCTTTATTGGCAACAAATTATATCATCCGGCAATATTTTTGGTGACAGCATTTTTGGCTGTTTAATTTGTACATACAATCATGGATTTGGAATGGAGAAATTTGATGGGCCCGCGAAAGGAAGCCACACACTTGTATGCACTATGCACTGGAATCCGATACAATAAACAAATCCCTAGTTCCTAGTGACAAACCTATCTTTGCAGTGCATTGTTACCTCATAATCAGCTTATGTTGACATCTGTCCTGAGTACTGTAGGCTGTGATACCATCAATCATCGTACCAGACTATGCTTACAATCGACCGACCTATGAAGACCTGAACAGAAATAGCTACAAATAACTGAATGATAGATAATCCTTCTATAGTTTATTTTAAATATACCAATAAAATAGTTTTGCTGAATCTTCAGAGAAAACTGATTACCGTTTAAGTACCGATTGCTGTATATAAATACAAAGCAAATAGAAAAAATCTCATTGATACTGTCAAAAGTGTAATTTTATCATGGGGTAAATGCAAGACAGATGTTGCGTGTTTATTGTCTCATCTTAAGAGTAAGTTGATAAAATTAACAGCATTTTAGATTTAGTGCAAATTTATCCAACAACACAGTCACTGAACTTGATGTTATACCTGACAGTCTAACACCATCTACATGTAGAGAGGGTAGTAATGGTTCAAGTGCAACACCACATCATGATGAACGGGACAAAAGTTCCAAACAAATTCTCTACAGCTGGAAACTTGAGCATCGATGGCTGAGAAATGATACAAAATTAAATATGTTCTGTAATATATGTGTCAAGGCATAAGTTGTCAACTCATTTACAGCTGGCTGCGATTTTGTTAATATTGCTCATTCATCTTTTAGTTTTGCCAAATCCTGTACTACGACTTCAGGGACTTAATCTATTCAACAAGAATTAGCAAAACAAACAAGTTTTTCATAACTGAAAATAATTTCTTTCGCAAAGACATAAGAGTAAAAAAAATAAATTCAATACAGCATGGTGAATGACTTCCTATTTCCTAAAAGTTCTTTTAATTCCAATACTTCCAAGAAATCTGTATATGTTCCAATGAAAAAATCCCCTCCTCTGTTTAAATTTCAAATGTACTGAAAGATTTCCAAAGAATTCAAATAATCGCTGAATACATTTATTTAATACCGAACAGTTATTCTAGCGTGACATGCAAAAAGTAAATCTTTTCACAACCCAAGCTGTGAGATTGAATCTGAAAACAAGTATAGGTGTATCTACTATCAGGAATTTTTGGCGGCATATTTAAACATCCTTTTCACTAAATAATAACTGATTTTTCGGGACCAATTCACATGATATTCTCAAAGGACATTCCATTTCGCCTTGTAGAGTGCATTATCAACCACCATCCACGCAAGCCTAGTTTGATAGTCTGATCAGCAGTGACGAAACTGCACAATAAATAAAGGTAAGACTCTAGCCTCTTCAACATACTTCAGAGAAACCGCCCGTTCTACAGTGAGAAACAGCACTAGCAATTGATTGATAAACAAACAATGCCCATGCCCATTTGGCTATAACTAACAATACCTAAAAATGGGTGCGAATTTATGTTAACAGTTCTAAAGTGGTCTCATGCTGCCATGCGTGTGATAACAATTTCACATGTTTTATATCCAAATTTATTACCTAACTGTTAACTTATATATGTATACAACGCTGCTTATTAAACAACATATTTATTCGAATTAGTTTTTTTGGGCACGGTACATATGCCCCGTGATATGTTTCTTCATTCCATCTTTAAATTTAATGATGGTAAAAATGCTTATCTATACCATTTATGCCAGGTGTTAACTCGTGTAAGTTTCATTGGTGGGAATGGAGATCCTAGTTTGCTTAACAAGAAAAACAATCAACAGCACTCAGTGAACATTCTTGGGATTTAGGAAGCAAAGAATGTAAATCGCATCCAAAATAAATTTCTGAACTGCTAGTTGACCGAGATGTACATTGTGAAGCTAGCCATAAAAGAAGGGGGATTTAATCCCTAATTGATTGTCGCATTTAATTCCTAAATACATGAAATTGACATTTGCATTATATGTCACTCATCTTACATTGCAAAGCACGATCATAGACTTTTAATATTAAAATGTCATTAACTAAAGTTCCTTACAAAATAGTCATGTAATGATTTTTCTGTAATATTATGGCTGTATTGTTCTATATTACTTGTTGTCAATAAAGTAATAACTATCTAATCTATTTCAATTTTATTGCCTATTATATTAAAAGACTTGGTAAAATATTCACTACTTGTTCTGGCGACATTTTTTGAAAACTGGAGACAAAAAATTCAGGTTGGGAATTTTTTGGTGACAACTTATTGAAAGTCAGGACCATTCCTGTAATATTTAAACTTTGTTTTTGTTATTAACTATACATCTTAAGAAGCCTTTTGGTGACTACTATTCATTTAGAAAAATAAGCGGTAAAGATATTTTAAAAATTACCACTCTGGAAGCAAATTTCAACATCCAGCAAGCAATACTTTTATTATGGACCAACTAGACATCATAAAAAGTCTTTTGGTGTAAACCTCATAGCTGTAAAACAAGTAGAAAATGTTCTTATCTTATCATATTTTTTAAAAGCAAATTACTATTTGCATATTTATGATTAAATTTTGAAACATAATTGGGTATATTTTCATCATAGCACAGTAGGCCAAACTTCATCAAATCAAGCAGTGATATCTTGCTCTATAATGGGTTTATTGTCAGTTAGCTATTAAAACTTGCAGGTGAATGTGGAAGAATTTCTTTGTTGCCCTAAGCTGATTGGTATCAACAACACCTAAATACAATGGGTTACCACAAGGTCAGGACTTACTAATATAGTGAGGGGTCATCTCAAAAGACATAATCTACAACCATTTTATGTCTGAAAAATCAGAGGGCGAAGTCATTCTCGTTTTCCTAACAGAAGAAAGTGAAGTTTACATTTCTCAGGCGACTTTTTCACCAACTTGGCCTGGTAGCGTGATCCCTGATTTAAATATTTTATAAAATTCATAAACAAATTTATCAGTGGCAAGTTATGTAAAGAAGGACTGTGGTGCATATAAACCCTAAATAAAGGTAATTACTTACTCATGGTGAGATTTCAGGATACAAAATAGGTGGTGAAATATTACAAACTAAATATGAACTTTTTGTCAATAAAAGATCTTTCACTGAGGTACAGGTGGTTTGTATATATTACCCGGATTAAATAAAAACCATGTGCTTCATCTAAAGCTCTATACTAAACACAACTAGACCTAACAAGCCACACAAAGACTGACAGTCATGTGAAGCCAAGAAAGAAAAGACTATAATGTATTTACATTGAAAATTGTAATGATGAATAAAATTCAGACAATGAATTTGAAATGATCATTTTTATTTTAAAATTATTTGATAAAACATACATAAAAATATCATATCTTAGTTTTTCTCATCAAGTGACCAAATGTTGCCAACCATGATACTTAAATGGCTTTTCTCCAGTATGAATCTTCATGTCCTATTTTAAGGCTCCACTGCCATTAAACATTTTATCACATACTTCGCACCGCAGTGTGAATCCTTGTGTGCTGTTTCAAATTTCCACTTTGATTAAACATTTTATCACAAATTTACACTTAAATGGTTTTTTTTCAAGTATGAATCTCCTTGTGCAGTTTTTAAGGTCTACTCTGATTAAATATTTCATCACACACTTTAGATTTGAATAGTATTTCTCCAGTATAAATCCTTATGTACAGTTGTATAAAACTAATATATCTTTGCTTTTCTCATCAAGGGACCAAACATATATTGACAGCCATTTCACTTTCTTCAGTATCAATCATCACCTGCTATTTTAAATGTACACTCTGATTAAACATTTCATCACACAATTCATATTTGAATGTTTTCTTCTAGTATCAATCATCATGTGCAGTTGTACAACTCCACACAAAATAAGAATTTAATCACACTTCACACTAGAATGGTTCTTCTCCATTATGATTCATCATGTGATGTTTTAAATCTCCATTCTGACTAAACATTTTATAACACACATCACACTTGAATGTTTTTTTTTCAGTATGAAGCTTCATGTGTTGCTTTAAATGTCCATTCTGAGGAAACATTTTATCACACACTTCACACTTGAATGGTTTTTCACCTGAGTGAATTCTCATGTGCACTTTTAAATATCCACTCTGATTAAACATTTTACCACACACTTCACACATGACTGATTTTTCTCGAGTATGAATCCTCATGTGAACTTTTAAATGTCCATTCCGATTAAACATTTTATCACACATTTCACACTTGAAAGGTTTTTCACCAGTGTGAATTCTCATGTGCAGTTTTAGACCTACTGTGTGACAAAACATGTTATCACATACTTCACACTTGAATGGTTTCTCTCCAGTATGAATCATTGTGTGCAGTTTTAAATCTCCACTCCGATTAAACATTTTATCACATACTTCACACTTGAATGGTTTTTCTCCAGTATGAATTCTCATGTGAACTTTTAAATGTCCACGGTGAACAAACATTTGATCACATAACTCACACTTGAATGGTTTTTCTCCAGTATGAATCCTCATGTGAACTTTTAAATGTCCATTCCGATTAAATGATGTATCACACACTTCACACTTAAATGGTTTTTCTCCAGTATGAATCCTTGTATGCACTTTTAAATGTCCTCTCTGATTAAACATTTTATCACACATTTCGCACTTAAATGGTTTATCTCCAGCATGAATCCTTCTGTGCTGTCCTAAAGTTCTACTCTGGTGAAACATTTGATCACATATTGCACACGTGTATGGTTTTTCACCAGTATGTACCTTCATGTTCGTGCTTAAATGTCCACTATTAGTATATTTTGTACCATACACTTGACAGTTAATTGCATTTTTTCCAGTATCACTCTTTGTGTGAGTTTTTAAAGGTCCACTCTGACTAAACTTGTTTTCACTCATTTCTCACACGTATTTTATTCCGATATTCATCTTTATGTTCATTGTCAAATCTCCATTCCGAATAAAGATTTTATTTCACATTTTTATGGTTATTCACCAGCACCCATATGCCTTTTGAAATGTCCACTATCACTTGACAATTATATTTTTCTTTCTCCAGTATGGAGCACCTTTAAATGTACACACTGACTAAGCCTTCCATCACACATGACACACTGATAGTTTCTCACCAGTATAATTGTTGTTTTGTTGGGGTTTTTTTTCGGTGACTATAAACACCGAAGCAGCAGGGAGGGTGAACCCTACAAATTTTTGCGATAAAATCGATTAAAGCCTCAGAATGCCCAATAGAGCCTTCCTACGAAATCTCATATTTCAACCCAAAAAAAATAAAATAAAGACCCCATTTTACAAATGGAGCCTTAGCGATTTTGTCGTAAATATGTTTTCATAACCACCCTCAAATTGCTACCAATAATTGCTATCATTGTTGTCATAACCCTCCCCCCGCTGGAAGGATTTCAGGGTTAATGCAAATGATTTAACCGAATATTTGATCAAGTCCAATACGATATCGTGACCGAGGGTCGTGTAAATTTATTGTTATAAATCCATGTGGGACTGACTGAGCATGACTAAAGTAATTTTTGAATCCATTGAAGTTCATATCAGAACACCATGTCTGCCAAATATTTCGTAGAGTATGTGTATCAATGCTGTTGAATACAGCAAGAATATTGCAGTTATCGCGAATCACTTTTGGAATCTGAGTGTAGCGTTGAGTGACATATATCACGTCAGTGTTTTTATGCCTACCTCGTGAAAATATTCTAGCAGGGTTCTTTTGATTATCTAACATCAAATCATCGTACACTACAAGATTGTTTATGTCTCCATCGATGTCATCTACGCTAGGCGCATTATCAATATCTGTTATAAAGTCGATTACACTTTCACCTTTAATTTCTGATGCATTCTCATTATAATCTTTTAGCACTTCATAGCACCGTTGATCATCTACGGATGGAGCAACTAAATATAATTTATCCCACTTCATAAATCGCATTATCAAATTAAGCAGCAATTGTGTTTTACCCGATCCAGATGGTCCGATTATAATGGCACGGACAGAATTTGGAAGCGCTGCGTGGTGTTTTTTCGGTCCTCTTCTTTTAGTCGCTGAAAAATCAATTATATTCATAACGCTATATATAAATTATGGATCTATATTGTGTTAAATGTAAACAGCGTACTAGTACAAATGATGCGACGACGATTACAACTAAAAATAACAGATCGGCACTTACTGGTAAGTGTGTAACATGTGGCACAAACAAATTTCGATTTATTTCTTTAAAAAAAAAAGCAACACGGAGGTGATATCGCAGCCAAATTGGGAAAACTCCCCGGAACCCCATGGGCAAAATACCCTGGAGAAAAACACCTTCCAGGTTATAGCTACTGTGGTCCCGGAACGAGATTAGATCTCAGACTTAATGATCAAAATCAGCCCGGCCTGGTGAGTATCCGATAAATGCTATTGATAAGGCATGTCATGCTCATGATGTTGCATAAAAAAGCAATAATTTGCAACAAAGACATCTTGCGGATGTAAAATTAATTCATGCGTTAAATGCTATTCCCGATAAATCCTTCAAAGAAAAATTGGCTTCATGTTTGGTCAAATCAGCTATGAAAGGCAAATTGGTGTTAGGTGCTGGTAATTAAAAACACTAGTGTTTTTATAGTATGGAATCTATTTATTATTCTCCGAAAGGATACTGGAGGGGTAAAGCAGCAATCAGTAAACTCGCTAACGCTGCAAAAGTGAAAAAGTCCACTGCAGAAGATTGGTTATCCAAACAAGCTATATGGCAAATTTATCTACCACCGCCTAAACAAATTAATTATTCTTATTTTGATGTTACCGTACCCAATGAAGTTCATCAGGCTGATTTATTGTTTTTACCACATGACCATGGTTACAAATACGCGCTAACTGTAGTTGATATTGCGAGTCGATTTAAACAAGCAGAACCATTGAAAACAAAGCCAGCTTCTGGAGACGCTTCTGCATTTGAAAGGATTTATCGACGAGGTCCTCTAAGATGGCCAAATCTATTACAAGTTGATCCTGGCAAAGAGTTTCAAGGTGCTGTTCTATCAACAATGAAAACTCATAATGTTACAATACGACGGGGACATACTGCATTACATCGTGATCAGGCAATTGTAGAATGATTTAATCGAACTCTTGCAGAACGGTTATTTGGATATCAATATGCAAAAGAATTCATCCAAGAAAAACGATCTCGTGAATGGTTCAAAAGGTTACCGAGTGTAGTTGCATTGTTAAATAACGAGATTACTCGAACTATTAATATGAAACCAAATATTGCAATAAAAAAATTATATACCCGAACAACCACAGCGGGTTAGCACTCAGCCACTTCTCGGTGATGTTACTGTGAGATATTTATACGAACCAGGAGAACTTGAAGGTGGTAAAAGAAGAACTACCGATCTTATATGGAGTGTTACTTCGCATAAAATTTCAACCATAACGCGATCAACTGGTAGACGTCCAATCTACAGATTGGATTCAACTGCACCTCAGCGTGGTTTTACACGCGAACAACTACAAGTCATTCCGGACGATGCTCAATTACCGCCACATGGGCTTAACTAGCTCCGTTACGTCTATTACACTCAAGACAGGTCAACATCACATTGTTTCTGACATGACCAAGACTGTTATTTTTTCTGTCTACGGTGAATTGTCGAGGGTCTTTATCCGAATACTGCCAGTGCATTATACAATTGCAACTGGCGCAGTGATTATTCTGTTGTTCTTTTAATGCGATTATTACTTCAGCATTAATATCAAATTCTCGTTGTTTTTTTTTTGTCCTGCTGTTTGTAACCAGAGAGTTTTTTTTTATTAATGATGCTAATATCAGTGCTATAATCGTTTGCATTAAAATCATCATCGAAAACAATCCTTCGTAGTTGATTTATTCGTCGTACTCTGGATACTGCGAGATAGGATAAATTTGACCATTCAATGCGATTATCAACTATCCAAACAATTGTATCCGTGATGGTCAATCCTTGTGACGAGTGTATTGTTGTTACATAACCAAGCGTCCATGGTGATTTATCAGCGCATAATGCATCTTCTACAGCATTGATATCAACTAGCACAATATCATTAAAAACTAGAATCTGTTTCTCCGTCTGGCCTGGAATTTCAACTTCAATATTCTGCTTTCGTGTATCCAATGGTCTATAACACAACGGTACTGGAAACGTTGGGAATTTTTTCTTGTGTAGCTCAAACAACTTTTTCTGAAGTGCGTCTCTGACTATCTTTCTACTTGCTACTACAAAATCATTTGGTCTCCATGTTTCCCAAAAATCATTCATAGGTGTTTCAGAAATTATTTCACGCGCTACTTCACATTGAATTCTATCGGGTTGTAATCTAATTAGTTTTTTAAACTCACGTAACTGCTCATCGAGTGCTCTATAGTCAGTATCAATTTCTTCGTAATAATCAACAAATCCTTTTAACCAATTATGTGGACTTCTACTAACAAATGGTAGTGGTTGATCATGTCGCCGCACAATATAACTTTTGTATTATTTTGCAATAACCAATCAAGAAACATTTTTAATACATCTTCTAAAGCAGTACATGCTTCATCCCAAATAATAACCGCAGGAATAAATTTCTCACCCATTCGCTCAGGAGTCCAAGCATCGCCCTTGTATCGAAAAAAACTATGATACGTGCAAGATTCAACATTTCGTTGTTTTATCTCTCTCGCTAGTCTATGGGTTGGTGTGAGTACAATCATGGACGTTCTCTCTCGATATAATTCTATCACACGTGTTGTTTTTCCAGATCCACCACAACTGTTTAAATAAACTGTTTTATATCTACAAATTGGATCTGATATCGGTGGTGCTTTAGACATAGAAAATCCTTTGGATTTTTCACTGATAGAATTATCTTTTTTCAGGTAACTGCTTTTAATCTCAACGTCTGCTGATTTAGAATAATCGCATTGTATTTCACGTTTAATTCGCCATGTTCCCCAAGTCTCTTCGCTATTAGTAAATTTAGTTACCTCTTTGATATATTTTGTATCGACATACATTGAATCAATTGCAACTCTAACTGCTATACTAGGAAATCTATTTATCATTGCAAATAAATTGATAGATGCATAACCCAGCATAGAAGCTCTCAAATGTAGATATGCAGAGCTTTCTCCATCACTGTAAGTAACAATTCTACCTAACTTTGTTCTATTGGACAAGAAGGCTGTTTTACAATCTGCGTACCTATTTTTCTCTACTGCATCTTTAATAACGAAGTCGTATTCGGCATCATCTATAATCAATCGTGAGGATTGTCTTTTAAAGTTGAATTTTTTTCCACCTTGTGTAAATTTACCGATTATTCTTTGGCCGAGATCCTTTGCTTCACTATTTCGTTCATTAAATATCTTTTTCGACCATTCAATGATGTACTCCTCGTCAGCATCAATATGTTTTCTAGACTTATCGATTATACTATCAAGACATTCTGGTTCTGGTAACCAGACATTGGTTTGTTTTCGATATGAGATAATCGCTTCGCTGACAATCAACGAAACTAACATTTTACAATAAATCATATATCGCAATAACACTATTGGTAACCACATCCTTTCAGCCATGTGTCTACCAATCCAAACATAACAACACGGATGAAGTCCTTCAGCGAATTCAAATGATACTACGCGAGCAAAACCGGTCAAATCAAAATCAGGCAGTGGTCCATTAATAGCAACGCGAGTCATTTCATGTGTGGGATGTCCAAACCGTTTAAAATACTCACCAGCGAATCCATATCCTAGAAAACTTCCTGGATAACAGGCAACGATATCAACTGGTATCATACTTTCACGATTGTACTTAACGTTCCATAGACCGCCATGATAATATTCCAGACAGCTGGATTGAACATCCTGTACAAACTCTTTTCGTGTTGGTTTCCAATTATTTTTCTTTCTTGCAAAATGAGCTGCAACCGATGGAATTGTAAAACAATTTTTAAGTAACTGTTCGTAATCGTCGGATTTTCCATTAAAAACGCTAGCGTTTTCACTGAGACTTATTGCTAGATTTTTCATCCTATTATGTAGACTTTCAGTACGATATAATTCACCGTTAGGTCTCACAAATTGAATGAATTGACATTCATCATCTTTAAAACTATGAAGTAGCCATACTGATACAGGGTCGTTTTTACAAAAACTAGCAATAGCATCGAAAAATCTTTCTTCAGTGAGAATACCATCCTTGGTGAATTCTTCTGGGATATACTTCACTGTTCTGTCTCGCGGGAATATTGTAACCGCGGATGTCCATGCGTGTTTGTTATGATCAATAATTTTGATTGGAGCTCCGTATTATTGTATTTCGATTCGTATAATACTTCACCGGTTATCGTTGAAACGGTTATCGGAAATCTCAGCGACTTTTCCAATCTAGCTATATCGGAAATAGTTGCTCCGTTCTCTTTCACTGTTAGCTCCCATTGATCTATTTTTTTACGTCTTAGATCGGTTAATTTTTTTTCCCAAGGAGTGCATCTGTAAAGTGTTCTATGATACGTTGTGCTACACAATTGAGTGGTTCTTCCACTGACGTTGACTGTTTCATTGGTGCTAGTTTTCCGATGTCAGGTTTCTTATTTAACGGATACATCCCATAAACAATTGCTGTTTCAGAATACGCTTTTTCATAGTATGGTTTATCAATTCCAGTTAACAGCCCTGGTCTGGAATCACGGCTAACAATGACTGTTGTCCTATCTTTGAGAATTGGATCAAATTTGTCTCTTATAACCCAATCGCCCGATTCTAAATTGATAATGAATTTCACTCTGAGAAAATACCGTTTATTGTCAAGTTGTGATAGTATCATAGCTGCTGTTTCATCATTCATTCTAGCATTAACAACACCATCAATTTTAAATGTTGACCAGGTGTGTGATGCGCCGTCCTGTTTAAACTCATTAACACAATCTCTTATTTTTCTAATCAGACTTCTATTATTTATTCTCTCTTTTGGTACGTCTTCGAGGGTTCTATCAAGATTGAATTTAATATTTTTATAAGGCTTAATTGTCGATAATCTCTTGAATTCTTCATTCATATAAATAAAGCAAACATTTAAATAGAAAATTTTGTTTATAAATAATGAATCACTGCAAATGACTTATGATTGGATCAGTAACCACATGCAATAAATCGTGTAGAGGTGAATTCTGTGGACATCACTTACAGAGCGTCAGAAATTGTTCGACAGGCCCGTCCCCATGCATAAATTGTGAGGTGGGTGTGAGAGGAAAATCACAATTATGTATCAATTGTGGAGGTAAGCGGTTTAGAGAATTGAAACGTTATTATGATAAACGAATAAAAAAAGCACTATCATTGACCCTAACCATGACTCTGTCAAAGACAAAATCATAACAACCCCTCATGACTACATTAATAGATTTATAAATAAAGCAAATGATAAATTAGACAAATAGTATTATTGTATATAAATGGAGCAAGAATTCAGACCTCACCCCGAACTTGTTAATTATGAAATATCTCGTAAAGTTGTTGTTAGACACTGTAGACTAAAGAAACCTGTGGGATATGTTAATAATCAGGGATATTTGTGTTTTACTGCTGGAGAAAAGGTATATCTCTGTCATAGGGCAGTATTTGAGTGTTATATGGGACCGATTAAAGATGGCTGTGTTATTGATCACATTGATTCCAATATTCAAAATAATTCTCTTGCAAATTTGCAATGCATTTCTCAAAGTGATAATACAAGAAAGGGAAAGACAGGGACTTGTAAGTCAGTTGGAAAGAAACCAGTACAGTCATTTGATACAGCGACGAATGAAAAAAGAATTTTTCAATCAATGAATGCTGCAGGGAAATATATTGGAATATGTATGCCTTCAGTACGAAAAGTTGCTGAAGGGATTTATCAAACAGCTATCTCAAAAGAAAAATGGACATAGAATAAAGTTTTCCTATTTACAAGATAACTCTCGATAGTAAATTTTAATTATAATTTACCAGACCAATTACCATAGGGCAAAGTAGTCGATTTTCTGTGTTATTTTCCATAGGGAAAAACGCTAAAAGCGTTTCGCGTTAATATCATTTTATAAGCTATTATGTACATATATTTTTTTTCAATACTTATTCGCAATGTCCACGCATACATGTATTAAAAAAGTAAATGACAGTAGCTGGAACAGCCAAGGTCAGTAGCTGGAACAGCCACACAAACAGCTAGTAAATGTGGTCGTTGTACCGGAACGCGCGCGTAACACAAGACACTAGGTCAAGGTTCTATTAATAGATTTTTAAAAAATCCCAATTACGCACGTTAACAGCTGTTTAGATTTTGATTGAAAATGAAATTACTTTGTAATTACAAATAAAATAGATTGTATGTGAGGTCAAAATAGTAAAGCACATTACATGTAATTTATTTTTTTAATGTGGTAGCTACATGTAATAAAATTATTGATGACGCAGAAAAATATCATTCTCGAACCATTCAAGAAATAGCAGGTAATCCTGAATTGACAGGTCCCATGACAGAGTCATGTAAATCCATTATTATTACGATTAAATAAACACTTATTATTATAGAAATTAATAAAAATTTTGCTATTATTTAACAGTTGTATTCCTTTTTTAATGTTTTATTTAAATATTTAGTTTCCATTGAAATTACTACACAATTTTCACTATGAAATGCTAGGAAAAATAAATACACACTCATTTATCGACACTGGCCTTATTATCACCTTATATATAATATGAGCTGTATACGCGCTTGGGGCTTTAAGCGAAGCCCAAATTTGCCAATCAAAACTACCCACGCCATTGTCATGGTGTGGTTGAATTTTCTCAACTGCAACCATGGTTAATTTCATGGGTTGCTTTTGATTGGTAGATTGGGTGTAGTAAGTCCGCCCCGTCGTTTCATGTTTGTATCGTCCTGTACTGTCCCTATCATCTCATTGTATATATATCATCCTATCATCTCATTGTATATATATCATCCTATCATCTCATTGTATATATACCATCCTATATGTAATGTACTGTCCCCCTCACAACATATCTTCTGGGAGCTCTAATATAATCTTTATTACGTTAGAGCTTCCGCCGGAGATCTATGTTTGTGGCCAAGAATGTGCTGTCCCCCCTCTGGGCCTCTTTGACGTCATTTGGCGCGAAAGATATCCAAATGAGGGCTTCATGTTATATGTTATATATTGTGTGAAACCGCTTATGGTTTCTGAGTCTAATACCCATATAGCCCGCCCTTGAACTCGATTGGGGGTTAGGGTATTGTATATAAGTCTTTAATGTATGCTTGACAAAGCATTCTATAAGTCCCTTTTTTGTATGTTGGATTGGGTATTAATAATATTAAAAATTATTTTAAAAAATATTAAATAATATTTTAAAGATAAAGAAAATATATTATTAATAATATTCAATAAATGGAATTTCAAGATATTACATCTATCATCACAGAAATATCAAATTTAAGAAATCAAGGAATCGTACTTTCTGAACGTTTGAATGAAGACAGACTTTTGAATGAATTTGAACAAATTAATATACAATTGAAACATGGAATATATGTCCTACCTAAAATGTATTCACTGATAAAAAGAATCCAAAAAGCGGTTAATGTTTCTTTGTATAACAATGATATTAATTTATTCATTCGGCTATTTAGTATAGTTGAAACAATTAGAAAGAAACTAGGGGAACAGTACCAAGTTCGGTCAGAGATTGCTTTGAAAGTGAAATCTATAAGACGTTTGATTGATGAGTCTGGAAATGCAAGCATTGAAACCCACTGAAAATCCACAATTGAAAAAACGTTAACATTTCCAATAATGACATCAGAAGAATTAACTACCAGACTAACCCGCGAGAGGTTAGCATTACTGAAAAAGTTTATACCAATTCGAGATGACGTGCGAGATAAACTACAACTTAGACAGCAAGCGCAGACTGACTTTTCTATTGGGAGTGAACAAGCTTTTTGCACCGGTAACTAAAGTCACTAAAGATATGAGACTTGCTACAGAACGTGCTATGTACGGCGTCATCCCTAAAGAGGGAGCAGTACCTATTATTGATGTACTGGGAAAGATTGCTACAGAGAATGAAAAAACTCAGGAGGGAATAAAACAACTTTCAGGTGAGTTACAAACTCAGCGAGAAATACAACAAATGGGTAATATTAATATTGATGATAGTGATTCTATTGAAAAAGTTTCCACTAAAAAAGGTGTTCCTTTTAACGAGAAATTCACCGATGAAGCTATATCAAAAATCAGACGATATTAATTTCAGAAACCAAATGACTATGCGTCATTTGGTGACTTCGCTATCAAAAGTTATTAAGAAAAGGAGAAATTTTTAAAAGACGAGTATAAAGAAAACATAATAAAATGAGATGACTGGGTGGATTGGTTATTTAAAATTAATAAAGAAATCCCCGGCAATTTAAAAAAGGATACACCGGAGTACAATATTTTTAAATTTGGAGTTAATGCGTATGGTTTACAACGAAAAGAACAACGAGAAGAACAACTACAAAGTCGAGGTCGAGGTCGAGGACGAGGTCAACAATCTCCAGAAACTCAAAACGTTTCCGAACCAGCAAGTGCTTTAGGAGAGGGTTATGGAAGTTCTCATCATGATTCTCATATATGTCCTAGTAATATCATTAATGATATATCACGACTTGAGGTTCTTATGGGAGGTAAGCGAGCTGGGAATAACTCAGTCGAAATAACTAATGAGGCATTTGATATTTGCAGACGATTATTCCAAGGTGGGGTAATTGGTGTTCATACGTATCGAGAACTCTTGGATGAGTTAATGGACGGAATTCCAGGGGAATTTAGTGGTTATTATAGCGATTGAAATTTCTGAAAAGCTTGCATTTAGAAATTACAAAGAAATTTCAAATAAGATGATAGTACACTATAATCACGATAAACCAACAAACGTGTATGTGGTAAAATCAAGATTGCCCGTCTATAGGGCATGCTATGGAGACGGCCTTGGAAATACCATAGAGGGTTTATTCACAAGAATAGCCCCAAAAGTAGCACCAGTTGCTAAACGATTAGCGATGAAAGCCATTGATGTTATTCGTAATAAGGGAATTAACGCTGTTGGAGATCTTGCAGGAACGGCCTTTTCTACCGCAAAGAATAGAATAACGTCATTGGTGAAATATAGATTCGGAAGAAAACCACCACAAATGGTTTCAACACCGCCACCTTCAACAACAATTATGCCTGCAAATGTCAGTAAAGTGATAAATAACGCAGTGCAACAAAAACTAGCATCATTGGTAATGACTTCACCAGATAGTAGTAATATTGCAAGTATGATAGCGGGAAGCGGTCTTGGAGGAATTGGTAAAATTTTCAGACGAAAAAGAAAATGATAGCATTACTACATTTAGAAAAACGATAGTGTTTTAGTATAAATGGCATTTAAAAAAATCGCTGATCCAGCGTTTGATATGGCAGCAACGGTGAATAAAGATGATTCTAAAATTAACTATCAATATTATGCCTATCCTGCAAGAGAGCCTAATCAACGGGGGGGAGAGTTGAACTTCAAGTTCAAGATACAAGTAGATACTCTTTGCCGTGTGAGGCGTTTATTAAAGTAGAAGGAGAGCTTGTAACAAATGTTGCAGCTGATACACCATATGGGGATGACCCAAATATCCGAGTTGGTTTTGTAAATAATGGCATTATGGCGCTATTTAACAGTGCAAGATATATCATTGATGAAAAAGAAATTGAATCAATAGAAGAAGATGTTGATATTGCAACAACAATAATCGGACTTGCGAGATATTCTGATGATTATACATGGTCGGCTGGTCCGTCTATGATGTTTGCTAAGGATGCTTCTGATCATGCTGACCATTTTCAGTTTATAAACGTACGAACTGCAAGAGCTACTGCAGAAGCTGATCAACAACTCGCAGATAATACAGACCGTGAAGATAGATCAGCCGCTGAATTCAACATTATAAATAGGGTCAATGATATTTTCAATCTAGGATTTGCAACACGAAAGGGAGCATTGAAAGGAGAGCATCGACGGTTTTCATGTGCAATTCCGTTACATCACATATTCGGATTCTGTAGAAATGTCAGAAAAGTCATCTATGGAGCAAAGCATACAGTCGTGTTAGTGCGAAAGGAGAATGACAATGATGCAATCTGGCGTGCTCATGGTGTTGATGATGGTAAAGTCATTTTAAATAAATTGGTTCTATGGATATCCGTCTTGACTCCATCAGTCGCAATAGAGCAACATTACTATCGTTTATTGTCACAGGTGGAAAATCATTGCTAAGTTGGCTAACAACAACGACTGATACGAAGCAGGATAATGTAAATGGCAAATTTACATGGCACTTAGCATCAAAACAAGGTGTTTCAGCTCCACGTCATATCTTTATAGCGTTACAGGATGCAAATCGAGTGAGTCGTCAATTATCCAGTCATATGATATTTGATAAATTAGGACTACGTGAAGTTTCGTTGAGAATAAACGGACAACAAGAGCCAGCAGAGATTGTACAGCTTGATTATGAAAACAACGACGTAGCACGTGTATATCATAGAATATTGTCGTTTATGGGTCGTGATCAAAATGTTGATACTGGTTTGCAAATATCGCAAATTGATTTTGAAAAACACTATCCGATTTATTACTTTTCATTGGAACATCTTGACATGATGAGACAATCTGTTGTTGATATATACTTCCAAGCTCGGGTACAACGCCCTTCTGGTATAGCTGATTATAGAGCAGTTGCTGTCATTCTCAGCGATAAATCAATGTTGTTAGAAGGAATTGGCGGACGAATGAGACTTATTGATGCACCAGTGGAAAATATGTAGTTAGGATTTTCACAATAAGATCAATTAAAAGTGTAAATTACGTTTTAGAATAGAATGACATATAGTATTGTTAATGTCTAGTTGACTGATGGTCAGGTCAAGAAATTGAAATCAAAGTCGGCTAAAGAATGTGGAACCACAATAACGCTGAAACCCACTCAAATGTCCGGTGGTGCGCATAAATTATCATTGACAGATCGTCAAATAAAACATTTCAATGATGCTCTAAAGAACAAACGAGGAGTTCAAATTGATTTTTCGAAAGCAGCAATCGCCAGTATGATAAAATCAGGTGGAATATTCCCGCTGTTAGCTGCTATTCCAGCATTGATTGCAGCGGCTGCCCCAGCGGTTGTGAAGGCGGCAGCGTTAGGAGCCGTTGGTACTGCTGCAGGAATGGCCCTGAAAAAGGCTACTGGGAAAGGCTATAAAAAAAGGAAAGGGTCTAAGACTACCAGGAACCCCACACAATTGGTACAAGGGCGCGGGCCTAAGAATACCAGGAACGGCTTATTAGTGGAAAAATCCCTTGGATTTTCACCAATGTCCAATTTTGATTTAATTGATGCTGTAAAATCGTTATCAATAAAAAACTTTAGAGGAGTTTTCATGAGAGATCAATTACCGTCAAAACCAACGAAAAATTAAACGGGTATTATCAATCTTGATAACAGCAGCGGAGAAGGAACACATTGGGTCGCATATGCAATTGATCCATGTGGAATTGTATATTTTGATTCATATGGATTAGCTCCACCAAAAGAATTTATGCGATATGTATCTACAATGACAAAGTCATCGTTGGCTCCAATTTTTTATTCCACGCTACCAACACAACAGTTAAATGATCCACCGATATGCGGTCGTGAAGTATTAAACGTCCTTGCAGAGATATCTAGATTTCCAAGGAAACCACCACAAGTTGTTGTTAATGAATATACCAGCGGGCAATGGCAAAAACGATAGCGTTTTCACCAATTAGAAATGATTTAGAAAAACGTTAGCGTTTTGGTATAATGATTGATATTTGGGGACGACCTCTATCAGAGTAAAAAACCCCACAGAAACCGATAGTAAATTCGCTGTCGAAGATGTAAAAAAAATAATCAAAGATGAAATCGCCGAGAAATTAAACTTGTCAAGTGTAGATCCTGGGGAAATAGTTGTATTTCAAGATCGCCAGGGCAAATTGAAATCTAGTAATGTGTCATTGGATGATATCTTAATACGAAGACGTGACGTCGTTGAAAATACACTAGCCTTATATTCAAACGATGGAAAACTCAAACCGGAGATATTTGTTTCGACGATCACGGATAAACTAACAACAGTAGATAGCACAGCAAACGAGTTAAAATCACTCAATGATTAATATAACAATCATAAAGCTGAGTTCAATAAATTGTATGAATTACAAAAGTCAATCGTAGACAAAATCGACAAACAGCTGCTAGAATTCCTTGGAAATCCACCAGTAACCACACCGAATATTGCAGAGATAAAAGCATCTATGTTGGAAATTGCATCATTTCAATTAAGATATGAAGAACACGTAAAACAGTTTTCAACATTTCGTAAAAACATTGTTGATAAATTTTTGGGAGGTCCACTTGATAAACTAGATATCAAACTTCCAGATATTAAAAAATCCATCGAAGAAATACCATCGATTAATCGGCAGTTGGAAGCAATCAACACGGATATTACCACGTTCAAAAACAATCTTCCGCTACTTGAAAAAATAAAGATTCCTCATGAGAGGAATATCATAAATATGGTATACACAGTTTTTTCTGGATCATTAGATTGGGAACCTAATAAGAATACAATAACTCTCACTGTGTCAAACCCGGGTATTTACCGATTAACAATAGTGTCACTGAACCAGTTTAATATATCATCATCGACTTCATATGGATACAACAACGTGATTTCAACGACTATTGACGTGGGTGAATACAAACGGTTTACAATAACAAGCACTGATCCTAATTTAAATAAGACATCATTTGTATGGTACATGGAGTTTGTAGCTGATCTGAATTAGAATTTTTAACAATTAGGAACTACTTGAGGTTTTAAAATACTATGACTCCGTCATCGCAATATCGCTATGATACCGTCAAAGAGTTTTTAACGAAACTCAAAACACTCATTGATGAGTATGAAATAAAAATTAAAAAGTATCGCAGGAGAATTACCGCGATTGATGTTACAGTATACTCGGTATCTGGTATAATGGCCGGTGCTGGTATTATACTATCTTCAGTAACAATGGTAGCTCCGATTGCTGTCCCAATTGCTATTTCCGCGGTGACAACATTTGCTGGAATTGCAAATGCTATTACTAAAAAAATATCATCGTGTTCTCAAGAAAAACTTAACAAATATATAGTAAAATATCAAGCAGTATCTAACGGTTACTCAAAATTATCCTCGTTGATGTCATCATCGATTGATGATACGATAATTACCGAAGACGAGTTCTCCGCGATGCTACGTATTTGTGATACTGCGATTAAAAACGCTAGCGTTTTTTCATCTATTGCAAAATTAGACATTGTAAATAATAATAATAATGTCGCAAGAGATTCAACTACTTAAGCGGATAGCAGAAAATACCACTCCGCGGAAAACAAACATGATATCAATATCGTCAACAAACCCTGAATTCAGTGTGAATTTCCCTTTCCCTGTTTCAGTAAAGGAAATCGCGTTGGCAAAATTACGAGTGTATCATAGTTGGCCTAATATTAGATCGGTTCCATTTGGTGGTCAGAGGCCTAATAATTCTCTGGTATTTGCGTATAGGAATAAAAAAGATGACACTCCAGATTGGAACGTTGTTTCAATACCAACTGGGTCCTATCAAATTGAGCAAATTAATAATGAATTACAACGTAGAATAAAATCTATTACTAGAAGGGAACCAAAAATCGCGATAACAGTTCATGAACCAACACTATCATCTCCAATTGAAATAGGCTCTCCTGGGTATGTTGTAGATATTTATAACAGTTCAATAAGAACAGTATTAGGATGGCCCGAAGATCCACCTGGTAGAAATGCTAGCACTTCCACACCCGAGCCGGTAAAGTCTGATTATGTCACTGATAAGATAGCATCCGAGAATCCAGTAGAAGGTAATAGAGATCGCAGGAGTACATTTTCTAATCTCCTTGGCAAGGCGATTCGTGAGGGGTCGCGGCTGGCGCTTTAAAGGTCATAAAGGCGAGGATAGAGAAATTGGAGAAAGAGAGGGATGAAAAGGTGAAGGAGAAATTCAAGAAAGAGCTGAATGAAAAGTTTAATGAGGAGTTAGATGAATGTCGTATTACTGATAGATTCACAGCTATAAATAATGATCTTTCGTTATTGTTAGTATCTCTAAGATCTGTTTCTCTCACTAAAGACGAATTCATCAGTGTGGTAGCTACATGTAATAAAATTATCGATGACGCATTAACATGTCATTCTCGAACAATTCAAGAAATAGCAGGTGATCCTAAATTAAGTAATTTTTTGCAGAGAAATATAAAATCCCCGTTGAAGATATTCCAACGTTTAAACTACCAGGATATAACATACCAGGATTGAAGAGAGATCTCAGAGCGGCCATCGACGAGGGATTCAGAATAATCCATGACGAATGGGAAAATAAACAACCCAAACCAACTATATTGACTTACAATAATTCTCAAAACGGCGACTGTAGACATATTGCACCGAACAATGTGGACATTTCATCGGTGATCGCGTTTAATTTAACGTGTGATATAATCGAAGGAAGCTATCAAATTAATCTCGAGCAATCAATTAAAGCCCGACAAGGTTACATTCTTTATTCATTTGCGCCAATAGCTCCTCCAGGATTTTTAATTGTTGAGAATCCGACTAATCTAGTCTATATGCAATGTCAAAATGATTCGCTAACTAGAATTAATTTTACACTCACCGATCAGTCAAATAATTTAATTGATCTACGTGGTGAAGTATTATCGATTAGTCTGTTTGTGAAAAGTTAACAAATATTCGGTTAAATCATTTGTATTAACCCTGAAATCATTTTAGCAGCAGGGAGGGCTATGACAACAATGATAGCAATTATTGCAGCAATTTGAGGGTGGTTATGACAACATATTTATGACAAAATCGCTAAGGCTCCATTTGTAAAATGGGGTCTTTATTTTTGTTTTGGTTGAAATATGAGATCTCGTAGGAAGGCTCCATTGGGCATTCTGAGGCTTTAATCGATTTTTCGTAAAAATTTGTAGGGTTCACCCTTCCTGCTACCGAAATAAACATAAAAAGCAACGAAATATACCAAAATAAACTTAGCTACATGCTCTCTGTGCATATTTTGTTATACACACTTTGATCTGATATTGTTTGCATAGTATTAAATAGCAAAATAAAATACGATTGGAGCGATTTTGACTCGAATTATTTACTTTTTTCCTCGTTATAGCAATAGTCAGAGAGTCGTACTTGATTAACAGTTGATCGTTTTGGTATGATAAGTTTTGGTCCTACCGTGATGGTGGTAATCTAGTTCACAAGCTCAAACAATACGTCACGCATATTAAAGAAACGACACCAATAATAATAATAATAATAATAATAATAATAATAATAATAATAATAATAATAATAATAATAATAATAATAATAATAATAATAATAATAATAATAATAGCAAAACAGGGGCAAAAATAATAAAATGTATGGAAATTATTCTCTGTGGACTCATTGTCTGCAATTTGTGCATTGCAGAGTGCCAGTTTAACATTCACTGGAACAAATAGAACATGGATATGAATCGATCTTTGCTGCGTATGTCTGTGTGTGATAATATCGGTATTGTATAGAGTATTAATATTAAAACATTTACTATTCATTTATGAAATGTGTGCATAATCAAAGTCGTTGGTGATTTCCTTAGGACCTCAATTAGAGAATAATGACAACGCTGAGCTAAATGGTGGCGTTTTGGTAATGTCCGCGACATATTGTTTTAGATTTAAGCCTTTATATCAAAACGTTTACTGCTTAGTTACAAACAGAGTGCATAATCAAAGTCAGGGATGATTTCCTTTGAAGCCCAAATAGAGAATAATGACAATGTTGAGCAAAGGGTGCCGTTATTATAATATAAGGATGCTTTTTTTCACAGTAGGTTTAAAAGTGCTCATCAGAATTCACACTGGTGAAAAAATAAAGTGTGAAGTGTGTTATAAAATGTTTCCTAAGAATGAACATTTAAAGCAACAAATACTGGAGAAAAGATAAACAACGTGCATTAACAAGTAAATGTGCAAAATGTGGTACACAAAAATATAAATTTATCTCCATATGTCTGATTCAGAGAAAAAGACAGGTGGAGATATTGCTGCTTCTTTAGGAAATTACCTGGATTACCATGGACTAAATACGCCGGCGACAAACATCTTCCAGGATATAATTATTATGGTCCTCAAACTCGACTTGATATCCGACTTGATGATCATGACCAACCAAAATTAGGAAAGCATCCAATAAATAAGATTGATGTTCATGACGTTGCTTATAAAAGTAAAGATTTTCAGCAGATGTGAAAGTGATTTCATGCATTAAATTCCATATCTAATAAATCTCTCAAAGAAAAGCTTACTAGTATTCTGACAAAGTCCGCTATGAAAAGTAAAATAATAGTAGGGGCTGGTAATTAATTATATAATTATTATAATGTATTCTGTTTATTAAAATGTATTCTATTTATTATAATGTATTCTATTTATAACAACGTATTCTAATTATTATAATGTATTCTATTTATTATAATGAATTCTAATTACTATAATGTATTCGATTTATTATACCCCTAGAGGATATTGAAGAGGCAAAGCAGCAATCACTAAAGTTGCTGAAGTAGCAAAAGTTTCACTTTCTGATGCTGAAAGTTGGTTAGCTCAACAGGCTATATGGCAAATTTATTTACAACCACCCAAAAAATTTAATATGCACATTTTGATGTCAGCATCCCCAATGAAGTTCATCAAGCAGATATTTTGTTTTCACCACACGATACTATTAACAGAAGTGGACGAAAGTCACGCACGTACAAATACATATTGACTGTTGTTGACGTTGCAAGTAGATATAAAGAAGATTATCCATTATCAACAAAGACAGCATCTGACGTTGCGTCTGCGTTTGAACGAATTTATCAATTTATCAAAGTGGTGGTCTACGATGGCCACATACATTACAATTTGATCCTGGCAAAGAATTTCTTGGCGCAGTATTATTGTTGATAAAAAAAAACATGACGTTAAAATCAGACGGAGACATACTGAAATTCATCGTGATCAAGCAATAGTTGAACGATTTAATCAAACACTTGCTGAGCGGTTATTTTTGGATAACAATACGCGAAGGAAATATATACTGACTTTAAGTGTGGTGAGAGAACTCGTGAATGGATAGCAATGTTACCAAGTGTCATATCTGCATTAAATAATCAAATTACTCGTGCATATTCCATGAAGCATTAAATCGCAATGTGTGTGTCTGTGTGTGTATACATGTCAATGTGTACATGAATATATATATATATATATATATATATATATATATATATATATATATATATATATATATATATATATATATATATTTACACACACACACACAAACACCACGTAGCGATGGATACGGACAACGATGTGAACAACCAGTATTATGTAATGTAACTGGGAGATATTTATACGAATCAGGGGAGCTTGAGGGGGGAAGCTACTGACCCTATCTGGAGTGTGACCACACATACAATTTCTAGTGTAGTTAGATCCACTGGAAGACCTGTAATATACAGACTAGATTCTGCACCTCAACCTGGATTTGTGAATGAACAATTGCAGGTAATTCCTACGAAAATACAATTACCATCATGTTCACTTATGTAAATTAGCACCAGGGCGTCCAGCGCCCCGACGTCGATTACATTTAACACAGGTCAAGATTACATTTTCACGTGTGACTAAGATCACTATTAATTCTGTCTACGGTAAATTGTCTTTGATTATTATTCGAATATTGCCATAACATTATTGTGTTACAGCTTTCACAGTGCTTATTCTGTTGATGTTTTAGTGTTATAATAAACTCAGTATCACTATCAAAGTTACGCTTATTTTGTTTTTCTCACATTGCTTATAAGACGCTAATTTTTTCTTTATAACAACAAGATCATTAGTTATCTCCTCAGTTATCACGTAATCTATAATAACCTTATGTACTTGAGTTTTTCTTCTGACGCGAAATACTGTAAGATTTATTAAGTTTGACCATTCAATTCGATCATCTACAATCCAGATATTTGTATCAGAGATAGTTAATCCCTGTGATGAGAGAATCTGTATAGCATATCCTAACGTCCAGGGGGATTTATCCATACTCAATACGCTCTCAACAACATCAATAGCGATAAAAACAAGGTCATGCGGTAGAAGATTTTGTTACTTTCACGAGGAATTTCACAATATTAATCAATAATTGTCTCTGGAATTACTTTACGCATTATCTCACATTCTATTTATCTGGCTGTTGTCTGATTAATCTTTTAAACTCTTTCAGATGCTCATCAATGGATCTAAGGTCATCACTCATTTCCTAGTAATAATCTACATTATTATTCAGCCACTCATGTAGAGACTGTCCAACCAAAAGGAGGTGGTTCACAACCATCGCCACACATGATCACAGCAGCATTATATGTCAATAACTATTCCTGAAATGTTTTTAGTGCTTCTAACGACACCGTGTCTATATAGTCCCATATAATATACTTAGGTGTATATTTTCACCCATTCGCTCAGGAGTCCATGGGTCTCCGCACCATCTAAAGAAGCTATGGTATGTGCATAATTTTATTCCACGTTATTGTATCTCTCAAGCAAGTTTATGTGTAGGTGTCAAAACAATCATATCTGAATGGTTGTTCATAAATAATTTAATCGCACAAGCTATTTTACCTAAACTCCCACACCCATTAAGATAAACAGTATTATTTTTAGCCACACAATTGTACACAGATGGGGCTGATAACTTTGATATTTGATTAATATGTTTGTAATATATTTCCTTAATTTCAACGTCAACAGATTCAGAATAACTACGTATATTTTCTTGCTTTATCCTCCATTGTCCCCCATTTATCATTACCAAGTAGCGGTTTTAATAAATCTTTATATTTTTATATATAAATGAAACCGTAGCGACTCTAACAGCGTAACGAGGAAATCTATTTATCATCGACAGAAGATTGATAGAAACATAGGCTAGCATCGAAGATCTTAAATGAGTAAACTGCGGTGAGCCACCCTCAATATACCTCACAATGGTACATAGTTTGGTCTCATCTGATAAATAAGCATTAAATCGGCTTATAAATGTGTTTTTCTCCGTTGCATCCCCGAATATAAAATCTAGCTCAGCATCGTCCATAATCAATCTTGTACAGTGTCGTTAATACTGTATGAACTGCCTTGAATAAACTTACCGATTGTATTTCTACCGAGATCTCTTGCAAGTTTTTCATTGTGCTTGTCCTTGCATTTACGTATATTATTGTGAAGTTTAATATAGTCATCTTCATTAAGATAAGGAAAGTCTTTCCTGACATCTTCAATATTGAATATATCCTGTTTGGATAACCAAACTTTCTTTAGTGGACTATAGGATATAATTGCTTCATTTACCCTCAACGATATTAAAGTTTCAGGATCAAGTATATATCTTAATAGCACTAATGGAGTACAACATTTTTCTGAAAAAAATATCTTTCAACCCAAGCATAAGTAATCGGATGGAGATTTTCTGCGAATGATTCTATACAGGCAAATCTGGTTAAGTCAAATTCTAGTATGGGTCCCAATATCAAAACTTTGGTAATGTCTTGTGTAGGATTTCCGAGTTTCTTACATAATTTAGAACGTTCTCCATATCAAAGAAAGCTCATCGGATAACATGCAGTCATATCGACGGAGATAACATCATTATAATCATATCTGGTATTCCGTAATCCACCGTGTCCATTTTCTATACAACGTTTTGTACATCTTCAATAACTTTTGATCTTGACTTTTTTTTCTCCTGAGCGAAATGGGCCACAACCGATGGTAGGGAAAAACAATTATTCAGTAGTTGTCAAACTTTGACATCGTCAGAAGTATATTTAGAGCAAAATTGATCATTTCTTAATAAGAAGATTCTGTACGGTAAATATCACCGTTGCGTAGCACAAATTGATCATGATGATCGCATTCTGAACTTTGAAAAAACCAAACATATAAAGGATCACTTTACTGACATTTTTGATAAAATCAAATACATGACCATTGTAAAATTTAACAACTCTGTCTCGTGGAAATATTGTTCCAGCATCAATCCATGGATGTGCATTATGATCAATAATCGTTATAGGGCTTCCAATTTTTATATATTTTGGTTCGTATAATAACTCTTCATTAGTATTTTTAATGTTATTGGAAATCTTAACTTTTCTAGTTCAGCAACATCCTTAATAGATGCACCAGTATATTTAACTGTTTCTGCCCATTTACATTTGCCACGTATCGCATTTGTGAAATGTTCTGTAACTACATGTAGATCAACTGCAATTTATTCTTGACTGATAGCTTCATCGGTTTGAGATCTGCAACGTCAGGTTTATCATTCAGCGTGTATATGGCATAGACTACTGCAGTTACAGGGGAACCGCGCTCACAATATGGTCTGTCAATACCAGTCAGCATTCCAGGTTTGGATTTATTATTTAAAAATGCCATATTATTCCCGACTGTATATGAACGGGATCTCTTTGTCACGGATTATCCAAATATCATCATATGTCTCTACAATAAATTTTAATAAAATAAAATATTTTTTGATTATCAAGGTGGATAATAATTACATTTCCTCGTTCGTCATTCATTACATTCACAGTATTTCCAACTCTGAAAGTTGACGACACGTGAGCAGCACTATCGTCTCAAAATTCCTTTTTGGCTTCAAGGATACGTTTGGTTATACCTGCATTCGTTAAAGCTAGATTTTGCATCGAAACACCAAATTTACATTCTGATAGTCTTAGTTTATCAAGAAGAAATCTAGGAGCAGATGGTTGAAATGCGGATAATTCCTCCATTATTATAATTTAGACAAATATTCAAATTGAATTTTATTATTATTAGTATTATTTATATATATATATATATATATATATATATATATATATATATATATATATATATATATATATATATTTATATATATATACTGACTCAAACAGAAAATAAGTGTGTTTGGTTGAAAATTGGGAATATTTCTTATTGTAGTAAACCATGGATATACAATTATTACGAAAATCACATGCAGAGCATCAAACATGGAAGTACCGGACCAAAGCCATGTTTTCGGTGTGGTATTGGAGTCAGAGGAAATACACAAATATGTGTAAAATGTGGCCGTAAAAAAATATAGGGAATTGAAACGTTATTATGACAAAAAAAATACCTCGACAGACAAACCCCCTTATTAAGACAGAAAAAGGATTATCTCACCAGATTTCAAAATAATGATTTAGACGAATAATATTATATATAATGACTCAGACAAATCAGACTCAAAACAAAATGAATCACGATGAAATGATTGAGAAAGGATTGATAAGACAATTGAGAATTCAGTATATAAATAAATATATAAATGTAGAAGATCTCTTTTTAAGGTGTTTTATTACTCAGTTGGAGCAAAAGTGGAGAAGATCAGGGATACAGAAAATAAAGATGAGCTGTATAGTATCCAACTTTTGTGTTCTAAAATCTTTGCTTCCGCCATAAAAATAAGTCAAATGTTATGTGCATACATCTTGTTGTTGTTGTAGCTTTAACGCCATATTTTTCAGCACAAGATAAGCTATACATGGCGGTCAAAATAAATCGTGGAGGAAGAACCTTGGGAACACACAGGAAAGAACCACCGTCCCACGAGAATCTACTGGCAAACTATCTTACATACCCATAGTGGATCCGAGACTCGAACCGAAGTATACAGAGGTGAGATGGCAATGATCCGAAACAGTAGGCAATTTAGACCACTCGGCTACTTGCACCCTTTCATACAAGCAAATATACGAAGAAGTTTGAATAAGAAGTGCACAAACAGACATGTACATAACATTGATAGATAAGTGTATTAGTGTGCGTGTGTGTGTGTGAGAGAGAGAGAGATTTTGGTAAAAGACATTGAACTGACAAGTTAAACGACCAACAGTAGAACTTTGTGAATTTAATTTTAATCGTGGTTGATTACAATCTTTTTTTAAATCAACATTTCCAACTAAGATCAAAGAAATTTTTTTTGTATTAGTTATATTGTTTGTCCAGCAGTGTGTATTGATTTAATGCAATTATATCATAAATATCGAATCATAAATACTGCAAGTGGGTGGCATCGAAATTGCAATTTTTTCGATAGAAAGACTGAAAAGTAACTGAGAAGTTAAACAATAAATATGTATTTCTAATTTGGCAAAACAGCTTTAAATAGTGAGTATTTGAATTATCACATCTGAATGGTAAAGTATGACTGACCTTGATTATGCATACAAACACTAAATAAAGGTAATTAAATATTATGATGAGATTTCAGGATATAAAACTCCTTGTCGTGAAAGACCTTCTACTATGCCACAGCAGATTTGTATATATTTTAGCCACGGTATCCATATCAAATAGAAAATGTTGCTTCTCACTCTTTAATGTTACGTTTATTTTACTTGACAATGGAAATAATGTGTTCATTTGTATGATTCTAAAAGATGGAATAAATAGGATTTTATCGGCTACAGGTTCACAAAGGTCATGGAGTAGGTCTTGATGTTGACATTTGCAAATTACATTTCATATGCATTTCGAGTCGAAATTTGGGGTATTTTAGTACACTTTATGAATATCAATTTTCTTAATTAATGTACAATCATTCTTTCTCGATACAAAATGGATTATTGACCCAAAATAACACGTAAGTAATTATTCAACTTGCATTGGGCCCGAGAAAGGACTATAATAAACAAACCAGTGTCATTCAATGGTCATGAAAAGGTAAACAGTCTGCTTCATTTTATTTCATTTTGACAATATTTATTTTATTTTGATAATATTTTAATTAAAAATTTTAAAAGGATGTTTAAATGTTCGTTGAAAATACTATTGGTACATAGGCATTCATTTTCGTCTCCCTTTTTTTTTGTCTCGTTATATGCCGACAATTGTTAATTGACGTGAATGAATTAATTGTGTGAAATAATTATATGATTTACACATAATTTGTAATATTATGGCCGAATTTAACTGAAGAAGTATAATATAGCTTATGATCACAGCTTGTCATTGCAGCATCATACATGACCCTAGCCCTGTAATATATCAATAACAATATGAATCATCATGGCTTGTGATCCCAGCATCGTACCGGACCCTAGCCCCAAGACGTATCCTTAACGATATGAATCACCATGGCTTGTGTTCCCAGCATTATACGAGACCCTAGCCCCAAGACGTATCCTTAACGATATGAATCATCATGGCTTGTGATCCCAGAATCGTACAGGACCCTAGCCCCAAGAAGTATCCTTAACGATATGAATCACCATGGCTTGTGATCTCAGCATCGTACCGGATCCAAGCCCCAAGATGTATCCTTAACGATATGAATCACCACGGCTTGTGATCCCAGCATTATACGAGACCCTAGCCCCAAGACGTATCCTTAACGATATGAATCATCATGGCTTGTGATCCCAGAATCGTACAGGACCCTAGCCCCAAGACGTATCCTTAACGATATGAATCACCATGGCTTGTGATCCCAGCATTATACGAGACCCTAGCCCCAAGACGTATCCTTAACGATATGAATCACCATGGCTTGTGATCCCAGCATCGTACCGGACCCAAGCCCCAAGACGTATCCTTAACGATATGAATCACCATGGCTTGTGATCCCAGCATCGTACTGGACCCTAGCCCCAAGACGTATCCTTAACGATATGAATCACCATAAAGCCAAACATTTTAAAATAAATATTTATGTTGCAACCTTACATGTTAACAAACATATATTAGTGTCCTTCCTTCATTGAGGGAGTTTGTTTATTTTTCTTTTTTTTATTTTATATACAATTAGAATTTAAGATGAGGAAATATAACTATTTTAATGTCACACTTGGAAAAAATGTGATCGTCCCTATTTGTCAGTTTTTATTAGCATGTATCCAATAAATTTGTATTTTATTGAATTTGCTAATTAACAAAAACAATAGGACGTTTGTAACCTGGGTTTCTCAAGTATTATAGTTGCTATGTATATTAAATGAAGTCACATATGTGATGACTTCAGGTGAACATTATTGTTCTGATATTTTAATTTTTCTTTGGATCATGGAAGGTTGGTGTCATTAAAAAACAAATAAAGCCTCGAAACTTTTATATAGCAAAACCCAACAGAAATATCATATGCTGTGTACATAATATTTATCACAAATAGTGTCAGGGGTTCCCTACGAGAAATGGGTATATACTCCCATAAGAGCATTTGTTGGCATCAATTCTTGGCATAAATAAAGTGGAACATCCTTATCATTACTTCTTGACTCCCAGTTATGGATGACCAGCTATACATTGTTAAGGTTTCGGATGTTAATAATGGCACCTACCCAGGATATCTGGCAGCTATCAAAGCTCTCAATAAGAGAAGGAATTAATTGAGGATAAAGGCTTTACTGTAAGCAGTGGTGCACTTATACAAAGTTAACTGTAGAGTTCATATAATAAATGAATTATCAGTAGTCTTGGCAAGCTTTCGTTATTAGTAATCATGATAAAATATTAATGGAAATTTCTGATATGCTCAGGTATGTACAGAGCCGGGTTATATTGACTATAATGCAAAGAAAAACAATTTACTACTTCTTGCTAAGCTAATTAATATACTGATATATCAACACTATATCAAAATCAATTATCCGTCATTATTCCAGGAAGTGGAATCTGTCTATTTTCTGTTTTCCTCTTTGTTTTTCTCTATCTTAATCTCTCTCTCTCTCTCTCTCTCTCTCTCTCTCTCTCTCTCTCTCTCTCTCTCTCTCTCTCTCTCTCTCTCTCTCTCTCTCTCTCTTGTCCCGTCTTTCTCTTTCTTCCTCACTCTCATCCTTCCTTCCTTCCCGTTCAATAGTCTCTTTCTTCTCATTCTTTATCTCTTTCTCCCTCTCTATATATTTCTTTCTCTCCTCCTGTGTTCTATCTTCGTCTCTATCATCTCATTCTTTTCAAACTCTCTTTTTCTGTCCTCTCTTCCTTAGGTCTTCCTCTTTGTCTTCTTTCTCCCTTCCACTTCATGTGTCTCTTTCGTCTCAATATTTTCTACTCTATCTTAATTTTGTCCTCTCTTCATTAGGTCTTCCTCTTTGTCTTGTTTTTCTCTTACTCCTTTCCAATTTCTTCATCCCTTTTGTCCTGTCTTCCTTCCTCTACCTCTTCCTGTCTTCTTTCTTTCTCTTCTTCTGCTCTCTCCTCTGTCTTCGTCTATCTTCTATTTTCGCCCTCATGTTCCGGCTGTCTCTCTCTCTCTCTCTCTCTCTCTCTCTCTCTCTCTCTCTCTCTCTCTCTCTCTCTCTCTCTCTCTCTCTCTCTCTCTCTCTCTCTCTCTCTCTCTCTCTCTCTCTCTCTCTCTCTGTCTTCCACCCTCACTTTGTAGCATCTCGTACGATTTGACGTTTCCTCTCTCTATCTCTCTCCATTTTCACCTTCTATCTCTAGAATTCTCTTGTATAATCCTCGTCTTCTGTTCTCACTCCCTCTTAATCTCTATTCTTGTCTTCTGTCTTCATTCTCTCTAGCTCTTGCTCTTAATTTGCTCTCTTGTTTGCTCCCTCCATTTTCATCATTGGCCTCAATAGTGTTCTCATATATACGCCCATCCTTCTCGCTAGTATACAAAGAGCATTCTTTTCTTGTACTTTTCTGAGGTAAAATGTAATTGTTATATCTTTTTTGTACAGTGGTGTATATCAAGGCCGTGACAAAACATAGAAGAAATGCCACGAAGGATGAAACAACAAAAAATAAAGTATGTAAGCGTCTGCATTAACTGCAATAGAGTAAATCTATGGCCAATGAAAGCAGCACCGCCTCTGTATTCTTTAACAGTGTCATCAAAAGTGTAGAGATTAGTTGGAATCGATAGTATCGGTCCTCTTCGAACGAAGATGCACCAGTGCCTCTTCCCTTCCCGGTCCCCTCCCTCTCTTTTCTCTGCAGGCCATGTTCTGCTGCTGCATGCTGTGGGAATACAAGGTCAAACGTAAAGCAAGAGTGAAAGGTCCAGCACTAGGGCCAAGTGCCTCCTTGCTACTGCTGAAAAATGGTTGTCGTTTTAATAGACATTTGTTGCCTGCATTTTTCAATTATTATTCATGCTAAAACAGTACTAACGATTAACAAATTATCAGTTGTTCCATTGTTTACCTTTTAATAATTCACATCATCTAAATCAATCTGTAAGATGTACCAATTCAGCCACAGTCCGAATCAACCATGATGCAAATCAGCCAGCATTCAACATTTCCGTGTGATTTACATTAACATTATGAAACTTTACAGTTGTTATAAAGAGATATATATTACTTAACACAAGAAAGTTTCCCACAAATGGTCAATACATCATTTAGAGTTGTAAAGGTACATAATTAAAATTCATGTTTTAATTATAGCGTTATGTTCAATAGGTTTCATTCATACTTGTTAACCAAACTTTTGCTAATGGAGACGTTATATCTGTCTGATAGCTATATGGCGACTCAAACAAGAAATCTACACTGAAGGATGTGATAGAAATATATTGCTGTTTAAAATTTTAACCATTTAAAACTTTTAGCAATATGAGTTTATTTATAGATCTTCGCATCTGCCTCACACAAATGAGTCACACGTGCAGAAGATTGATTAAACATTATCATTACGTTTCAAGCAACGACAATATTATTCTTAAATACAAATACATGAAGTATAAAAAATAATGGATCAGAAATAAAAAATCAGCACCTTTACATGATTTCATAATTTTTTTTATATTTAAAATGTCAAGAAGAAATATAATATACTTCTATAGGCCCTAGCATAGGGATGTTAAATGGTATCCAAAAGGAATACATACCCTCCTTTTCCATGTTTTGTCCTCCCGTCCTCCCTTACCTACTGTAAGTCCTCCTTTTTGCTAAGCATCGGGCGGGACTGGCGGGAGGCGATAAAGGGGGCAGAGCGTCTGAGCGGTGAGTCACCGCTCACACCTCCACGCAGACCACGCACCAGTCCGGTGCGGTGCGTCGGTGCGTGGTCACGCAGCCTGTGCAGCGCGGTTTTTGTTATTGCAATTAGATATTTGTTTGAAACAATTGGTTATTATTATATTAGATATTGCGCTCGAGCGCGACGAGAATCTTAGAGATGAATTACTAAATATTTGATTATATTTAACGTAGTCATTATGAGTAAGCGCTAGTGTAAATTTACGGAATTATTAAGAGCAAAATACCCGTGTTTTACTAGCGGGCGAGACGACTTTGACGCCAAATGTTCTATTTGCGACTGCCAGGTGGATGTGGGCAACAAGGGCACTATTGCTTTAGAAAGACACGTAGCTACAGAAAAGCATAAGAAGAATATACGAGCAGCAGGTTCTTCTTCTAAGGTAACCAACTTTTTTCAACCTTCTACTTCATTGACTCTCAAAAATGCCCATGCTGCAGAAGGAACACTAGCCTTCGATACGGTAAAGCATCATCAGTCATACAATTCTATGGAATGTTCGGCGAGCTTAACAAGAAAAATGTTTGCTGATTCCGAAACGGCAAAAAGTCTTAAATGCGGAAAAACTAAGACGGAAGCTATAGTAAATCAAGTTGTTGCTCCACATACGATTACGACAGTCATCGAAACTTTGAGGAACATCTCTTGTCTTTCTATTGCCACAGACGCCAGCAACCATGGTGCAGATAAATTGTTTCCTATATTGATTCAATATTTTAACTGGACTGGAAATGGAATCGAAACGAAAATTCTTGATTTACAAACTTTACCGAACGAAACTTCGCTTTCGATTGCAAATCTTATATACTAAACACTCAATACACACCAATTAACCCATAAGTGTGTGGTATTTATTGGAGATAACGCGAATATAAATGGGGGGGGAACGAAACCCAGGTGAAAACGTATTTACGCGCCTAAAAGAAAGTTTAGAGAAAGAAAACCCTATAGAAGTCGGCTGCCCTGCACATATTATGCATAACAGCCTTCGCAATGGTGTCGATTTGATGAAACTGGATATTGAGTCAATAATATTGAAAATATTTAATTATTTTTCTGTGTACACAGTGAAAACAGAGGCACTAAAAGAGTTTTGCAATTACATCGAAATCAATTATCAGCCTTTGCTAAGGCACAGTAAAACAAGGTGGCTTAGCCTGTTTCCATGTGTAGAAAGAATTTTGAAGTTCTATCCAGCATTAAAAGAATATTTCTTAAGCCAAAGAACAACACCATACCTAATAAAAACATTTTTCGAAAACACAACTTCAGAAGCATATTTATGGTTCACGCATTCTCTTATGTCTATTTACCAAGCAAATTTGGCAAAAGTCGAAGAGGAACATTAATTCCGTTCTGGAAATTTCAAAGATACTTCAATCCGTACCTCATATGCTTCGTAATCGAAGAAACAACAATTTTTTGCCACTAAGCGTAAGAGAACAGCTTTGTGATAATGACGAAGCCGAGTCTATTTCCAATGAATTTTTCAGTGTTTACAAGGCTTGTGAAGATTACCTGATGGAATGGATGATACCCTTGGAAGATTTCAAATGTTTTGAGTGGATGACATTGCTGAAAGAGAAAGAAAACCTAAAATATGATGATTTAGTTTCATGCATTGAGTTCTTGAGCATCAGAGGTGTAGAGATTGACGATGTTAAGTTACACGATCAATTTTGTAACTTGATTTCATTTCTTAAATCAAAATCAGATGAAGATGAAGCATATTATGATTTGAAGTTGCACGAGCAGTGGACAATCTACTTCAAAAGTGTTAAATGTTTCTCAGAACTGCTCAAGATCTGCGAGTCTTATTTTTGTATAAGTGCACATAACACAAATGTGGAAAGAGTTTTTTCACTGATTAATATTCAGTGGAGCAAAGAGAGGAATACACTAAGTGTGCAGACAGTTTAATCTTTAATTCATACTCAATACAACTTCAAAAACATGACATGTGAAGATTTTTTTATCATTATTTGTTAAGAAACCAAGAACTTATTTCCAAAATTGGCAGGTCAGCTAAATATGATTAAATTAAAGTAAAATAATATAAAAAATTCATTTAATTACTGAAGGTCCCCCTTTCTTTTCACAGAAAATCCTCCTTTTTAGACCAATCTGCCCTCTTTTATCAAATTATCATCTGGCAACCCTGCCCTAGCACAACAAATTGTTAACAAAATTAAAAACAAATACATGTAAAAATATTTATAAAAATGTACAGATGTTACTGTTGTTATCCTCGTTAATATGTATGGCATACTAATTATCCATTATTTAGGTCACAATGATGCAGTTTATATATATATATATATATATATATATATATATATATATATATATATATATATATATATATATATATATATATATATATATATATATAATGTTTTATGCTTAGGTCTCACTTGTCCCTGTTTAGCTCCGACTTCTCCCTGTTTTGACTGAAACATTTCTCTTCTCTCTAAATATATGTACAGCTTGACCCCTGAATTATAAACACTAAATTAAGATGATTACATACTCTAGTCCAGAGACGTAGCTAGGGTGGGGCAGGGGGGTACATATGTCCCCGGGCGCCAAAATGAGGCTTACAACCTTACATTATAATAAGTAAAATAGAAAAATATGATTAAACTGGGAGGGGGCTGCGACGCCAATTTTATAGTTCGTCCCCGGGAGCAAAATATCATAGCTACGCCTCTGCTCTAGTCACCTAGTGAGATTTCAGGATGCAAATTAGAAGGTAAAGCCTTACAACCCGAATATGAACTTCTTATTAATAAAAGAATTTGTACAGAGCTACAGTAGATTTTTGTTACCCAGGTACCCTGTGTTAAATGAATACATGTTTTATCTCACTATTTCACATTTTTTTGCTTTTACTTGTCCATAGGCAAGTAACTTGAGCTTACCCAAGCCAAAAATGTCTTTGCCCCAGGATTAAAAAAAAATGAATTTGTAAATACCTGAACATGAACATTCTTATGAGACAATTCTTCATAAAATTTCACAATCAAACAACAGTTTCTGCAGTATGAAGCATCTGTAGATGTATACCATCACCAGACATTATATCATAACTTCATGCTTTTTTTCTGCAGTATGTATCTTTATTTGTACCTTAAAGTTTCCATTGACTAAACACCAGATCACATATTTAACATTTAAATATTAAATATTTGATCTGCAGTGTGGCAGTTTATAGCAATGTCTAGCACTATGGCATCATGCCACATACATGTAAGATGATCTCCCATTATCCAGAAACCAAGCTGACCAGTCCTAACACAATATGCTGAGCGCTTAACAAGGCAGCTGTTAGTACCTTTTCTCAGTCTTTAATATGACTCAATACTGTTCAAACTAGCAATCTTCTGCATCCAAAGTGGATGCACTAACCATTAGGCCACCAGAACAGTCATACATTTTTAAAAAAAAATATTTTTCTAAATTAAAGGGTAATCATTCTTTCTTGACAATAATTGGATTTTCAACCTGGAGCAATATCTCCATGGGGAAATTTCACATAAGGCATTTTTCCCATGAGAGGGTGGGGAGATCTCCATGTAATTCCACTAAAGTTCTAGTAAACAGTCCCATGCCTTACAAAACCATGTAAATTACATCTTTGTTTTTCTCATCTAGTTACCAAACATATGTTGACAACCATTTTCCTTAAATTTTTCTTCAGCATGAATCCTCATATGCTCTTTTAAATGTCCATTATGATTAAACATTTTATCACACACTTCACATGTGAATGTTTTTTCTCCAGTATGAATCCTTGTGTGCATTTTCAAGGCTCCATTATCATGAAACATTTTAGAACACACTTCACACTTGAATGGTTTTTCTCCAGTATGAATCCTCATATGTGATTTTAAAATTCCACTGTAACTAAACATTTTATCACATACTTCACACCTGAATGGTTTCTCTCCAGTATGAATTCCCATGTGCATTTTTAAAGCACCATTATTATGAAACATTTTATCGCACACTTCACACTTGAATGGTTTTTCTCCAGTATGAATTCTCATGTGCGATTTTAAAGTACCGCTCTGATTAAACACTTTATAACACTCTTCACACTTAAATGGTTTTTCTCCAGAATGAATCCTCATGTGTGATTTTAAAGTTCCACTCTGATTAAACATTTTATCACACAGTTCACACTTGAACAGTTTCTCACCAGTATGAATCCTCATGTGCATTTTTAAATTTCCACTGTTATTAAACATTTTATAACACACTTCACACTTGAATGGTTTCTCTCCAGTATGAATCATCATGTGCCGTTTTAAATGTCCACTACGATCAAACATTTTGTCACACATTTCACACTTGAATGGTTTCTCTCCAGTATGAATCCTCATGTGCATTTTTAAAGCACCATTATTATGAAACATTTTATCACACACTTCACACTTGAATGGTTTTTCTCCAGTATGAATCCTCATGTGCGATTTTAAATTTCCACTCTTATTAAACATCTTATAACATTCTTCACACTTGAATGGTTTTTCTCCAGAATGAATCCTCATGTGTGATTTTAAAGTGCCACTCTGATTAAACATTTTATCACAGATTTCACACTTGAATAGTTTTTCACCAGTATGAATTCTCAGGTGCATTTTTAAATTTCCACTCTGATGAAACATTTTATAACACACATCACACTTGTATGGTTTCTCTCCAGTATGAATCATCATGTGCCGTTTTAAATGTCCACTACGACCAAACATTTTGTCACACACATCACACTTGAATGGTTTCTCACCAGTATCAACATTTACGCTAGTTTTTAAAAGTCCACTCTGATTAAACATTTTATCACACATTCCATAAGTTTGTTGTTTTTTCCCCAATATGCATATTCACGTTCAGTTTCAGTACTCCATGTACTGTTACGGACATAAAGACGAAGAAATAAAGTCGCATATGCTAACAATAAGCTTTTGCGACCGTTTATGTTCACGAGTCGAGCTTTTTAATTGGTCTGGGTTGTATAAACTGCAGACTCCTGGGGTTGTATCAAAGGTGTCCCTACTAACTAGGAAGAGGAAAAGGCGGAAAGGGTTACGGAGAGAAGTGGTGGGGTGGGGTCGCCAAGCGGTATCGTGTGTTAAGTACGTGATAAAGGCCTAGTCAATTTATAGTATTAATCCGCCATGTTCGCATTAAGTTCTGGAATAGTTCATTTTCGCCTGAGGTGCACCGATTCTCATCGGATCGTAGTGTGCCAATGTGTGTGTGTGTGTGTGTGTGTGTGTGTGTGTGTGTGTGTGTGTGTGTGTGTGTGTAACATTTCAAGACAATGGTATGGGTTGTTTCCATTGACGTCACTGTAAGGTACATAATTTCCCAAAATGCAACGCAATAAATAAACGCCGCCATATTTAGCTCCAAACAAATCTATAGTTGACTTTGATAGTTATGATAGAAAAGACAACAAATAAAGCTATGATCCATACTAATTATCTCGATTCACTTAAAAGATTATTGTTCAAAGTCGTATCAAGCACAGTTTTAAAACATGAAATTGAGTGTATCAACATTAAACTAATGAAGTTCAACTCAATTGCATTTTGCACGTTTTAAAGCAAAGAAATTAATACTTTCAACAAAATACAAGCAATGCTTGCAGCGTGTGTCGTAGGTAACTAAAAATTATTAAAATTTTAATATAAACATTGCAAAGACTTTCTACATTAAACAAGATGAAAAACTGGAACAAATGAAATGCGTTGCCATTCATCGATATTGACAAGTGTTTTTCTATTTTAATTTGCACAGCCTAGGTCAGTGCTTGCTATTATCGCCTTTTCTTTTGCGATGTTCGTTCCGCCCTTGAAAATTTTCTTTGCCCAGGTTCGCGTCCCGCATCTATTTTCGGCCGGATGCATTGGAATTTTCCATTTGAGTACTTCGACGTATTGGAATTTAGTTGCTTTTGTAAAAAGTTTGTAAAGATTCTTGTCTTTACTACTGATGTTTTTGTGGTTTCATCAATTACATATCAAGAGGGAGGGCCTTACCAGTGCCAGAGCCATATAATGCGCGACGCAAATCTACATACTGAGTTAAAGTTACACTATAAATCATGTGAATTAATTCGGGTATCTTGTTTTGTTTCCAATCAGCAACCTTCTTAAGTTTATCATTTAATGATTCCGAGTTGTTGTTGGTCCAATGACTCGTGATTGTTTTGATATGCCAATAATGTTTTTATCCTGGCCTGAAAATTTTTGAGCAAGTCTAAAATATGTTATTTAGTATACAGTACAAAAACCGGGGGTTTTCTTCTTAAAAGAATCATTTCCTTGACATAGTCATTTGTGTGAAGGTCACCTAAGATGTCTATTAAATCATCGGCTAGATTTTTATTTCCTGGTTCAGATGATTTGATTTTCTTTTCCTTATAAATTTTGTCTTGAATTTGCCTTCAAAATCTTGCCGCAGTAAAGCCATATTCCTTACTCATCAGTAGTGAATGGGGGTACTATAGTGTCAATGGGAGTTATTAAAATATGGCCTCCGGCACTTTGGCGTCAAGATTTTTGGCGTCAAATGGCACAACCAAGCCTTTATAGCGTCAATGGGAATTTTGTATTAGCACACCCTGGACCTTTATAACATCAAGAGAAATGGTCCCAGGTGGCATGACGTCACGGTACTGGACAATTGACAACAGTGTAGCAAGGAGCTGACCCAGTTGACCTAAATACACGCAGCTAGCACTACGACTCTAGGGAGGGACCTATACCTATACCTATACAGGCCTACCTACATTCATAGACAATACAGACACAGAGAGATTTAAAACACAGAGATAGAGATATGGCAATTTTTTGGAGGGGTGGGGTGAAAAGTATAATCTTTTCGAGGTATGAAAAGTGGCCCTGAAAAGGGCCGTTGTTTATAATGTTAACATCATGCCATTAACGTACAGGACATCGCATTGCTCTTTTCTTTCTCAAAGCTTCTCTTAAACTGCATCTCACTTCTGGTCCGAAGATGAGAGTCCGCTTCAAACAGCCTTGTCTTTCCACAAAACATCTTCTTTTCGAAACAGTGCCACCCTTAATCCGGATGACAGTCCATTTGGTTTTGCATACACGGGTAATTACGAATCGAAAAACAATGACGATACCCAGGTAGAGGTTTTAACATTGATCAACATCTTCTTTGTGTGTGATGAGAACAGGTGAAGGGAATGAAGTGAACTGCGTGTATTTATAGGGAAAGACTGGATCAAAACGGATTGAAATGGTTGACCAATAACAATACGCGATACAAAATTCGGTCACTTCGCGGAGCCTGTCATCCAATCCGAAGAGAGCTCGCTGTGACGTCACAATTCCTATATACGTTCACTAGCATTTGTGCACAGTGAATTGATGCGACATTGCTGGGTCGAACATGACGGAACCTAAGAAGATAATGACTTGGGGTGCACCAGCTGCGGAGACGAAAAGCGATAGAATAGCAGCAGCTACTAAAGTGAACACAGTGTCACTGTCCGAAGAGGTTGATTTCAACTGGGATTTAGTAGATTTTCTCTCTTCGCAAGAATTTGTACCGGCACCAGTACCTCCACCAATTTCTCCTTCTTTACCACTCGTCGACGATTTTAGACAAAGACGAAAAGAAGATTTAAAGAAATTTTTACAGCAACAGAAAGAAGCAGAAAAAACATTTCTGCTTGAACAGCAACAGCGAGAAGAAGAAGAAGAAGCGAGAAGTAAACGATATGAAGAAGAAGAAGCAGTAGAAAAGAAAGCAAGTCCAGGAGAGAAGGAAAACAGTGAAACTCAAACGTTCACGATACTCTTGGATATTTTAGCGGAGTTAAGAAGTCTGAAAGAGAAAAGACCACCGAAGAGAAAAAGACCTTCCCGAGCAAAGCAGACTAAACATTGTGACTACACCAGAGATACCACCATTAGTAATTTCTACTCAATCATTGACCAGAGCAAGTCCACAAGTTGGCCTTGGCCGTGGCAAAGGCATAAGGCAATTAAAGCGAATTGCTTCTCGTTCTTGAGTGTGTTCTCAGAAAACAAAAGACTCAACGGTCCTTTTCAGGACCACTCATTACTTTCGAAAAGAAATAATATTCATTTTGCCCCCCCCATCAATGAAAACCTAAAATCCCTTGTATCACCCTAGTATGTATGTATGTATATGTGGGTGTGGGTGTGGGTGTGTGTGCGTGAATATAGACTCTTATTCTAAAAAATTAAAACCAGGAGACACTTACGTTTTTTCAATCTGATCTATTCTGGTACAATTATTTACAATTCAATTCACAACAGAACGCAACACTTGTTTTATAAAGTTCATAGACTTCTTCTGTGTCTGTGTTTAGTTCTCTCTCTCTCTCTCTCTCTCTCTCTCTCTCTCTCTCTCTCTCTCTCTCTCTCTCTGTTTTTTTAATTTCTTCACTTTCACAGTTTCCTTCTTCTCTTCCTGTCTCGGGGTTCTTCATTTTTCTATTCTTCCTCCTTCTCCTGCTCCTTTTATTTCTTAGGGCACTCTGAAGACCAATGTCCTATCTCTTTTTTTCAATGATAACAGGTATCTCGACTTTTGTCTTTTTTGACACTGGTTTTTTGACGGTCTGGACATTTTATAGCCCAAAGCCCTTTATTCTTACAGATATAGCAAGTATCCTGACTTTTATCTCGAAAAGAGGAAGAATAGTCCGTTGGATTGTGTGACGAAAACTTTCGTATGACACCTCGTAAATCTCTAATCAGAAGTTTTATTTGTGTGGGTTCTTCCATCGTACTGGTCAGCTTGAGAGCACAATGAAAACTGAGAGGGAAGACACTAGCCCTTTATATATGCACTGATTTGCCATGAATATATAGGGTCTATGGCATTTCAAATGTAGTCATTTCACTTTTTGCAATCAAGATGAAAAGATCGCACGATTTCCGCGAGAGAGACAAAGAAAGTAAGAGGCAGAAACGTGATTTATCGCATCGCACAGTAGCCGAAGTCTTGGCTCAAATTCATGCCAGTGATTTTGAAGATGAGATGAGTGAACCAGCGAGACAACACCAAAACAAAATAAATTACTAACAGAAAACCCTAAAAATTACTATCACATTCGAGAGACGGACAAATGTTCCTCTAGAAAATTTAGAACTACTGCCCACACTTGCACGGTGAAGTTTAAAGATTTTAAGTCTGACGTACCACTGTAGAAAGCAGAAGGGTTCATCACCGATGTGTGGGATTCTTTGATAAACAATCTGAAACAGCAATGTCAAGCCAAGGAAGACGATCGCTTGAGACTTTCCATTCATCACGATAGTTTGAAGTCCCCCGTTTGGATTGAGTTTAGCAGTCCATCAAAATTGACACCTTCCAAAATCATCGACAAAATTCAATATGTGCAGTAATCCAACGACAAATTTCACATCACCGATGGAAAAGTGACACGTTTCTCTTCCGCAAGGGACAGGACATGGCAAAAAAAGTGTTCTTGGTAGACAACCTTCGCAGCATTAAGAGTAGCCTTGTTAAAATTAACAATCCTCAAGACAAGATGTGCATAGCCCGTGCCATCGTGGTGGGATGAACATATGCCGCCAAGAACAACACGGCAGAATGGAAAAGAGCCTGTAAAACTATTCAACAATCGGACCGAGCCAAACAACAAAGAGGGGCAGAACTCCTGTTACAGCAAGCATGACAATCTAAAGATACACCCTGTGGCATTCCTGAAATGCAAAAGTTGCAAAACGTCTTGGCTCCACGTTACACCTTGAAAGTGCACCCTCAAGAAGTGCGAGGACCTCTGTTGTTTCGAGGCAAAGATTTTAAAGACCGAAAATACATTCACGTCTATCATCACGATGAACATTTTGATGCCATTACCAGTAGCACTGCATTCCTGGCATCTTGTGAGAAATGTGACTATAGCTATAACAATCGAGAGCAACACAAACATTGTGGATCGAAATGTGGGGGATATTTAGCCTCTAAACCCTGTTTGGACGAAGGACAAAAACGAATGTATTGCTCTGCTTGACAGCGCACGTTTGTCAGTCCTGCCTGTTACCAAAAGCATTTGAAGACGCAAGGTTCACAGCGGAAAAGTGCATGTCAACTCCTGAGATTGTGCCCTACTTGTGGACAAGGCCTACGTACCAATAATGCCAAGGCACACGTCTGTTCAGGAAAATAAAATGGCACATTTGTCACCAAATGGTGGACTTGGAACACCAATGCTATATTCAAAAATACCATTCTAAACATGAAGAAAAAGAAGATGGTCAGAAGAAAGGCAATTTCATCTTTTTTCGATTTCGAATGCATGCAAGAGACTGGTATTCACATCCCTAATTTCTGTGTGGCCTACAGAGCGTGCGAAAAATGCATCCAAGAGTCTATCTTAACTCATTGCCCTCACTGCAGCAAGATTCCTGGAGGACGTGAAAAAATCTTTCGTGGACCTAACGCATTGACCGATTTTGCCCAATGGGTCTTAGACCCTATCGACGAAACGTAGAGCCAAGAAGACATCGAACGTTACGGAGATTGTCATCGTTATGCCACGGTAATGGCTCACAATTTCTCGGGATACGATGGACTGTTTTTGTTGAGATACTATACGGAACAAAGTACCGAACGACGTCCTAAAGTGACTTTGAACGGAGCCAAAATCATTTTTATGCAAGTGGGTCAAGTGCAGTTTAAAGATGAGTTACTTGGCCATGCCTTTGAGTCGCATGCCTAAAACGTTTGGCATGAGAGAAATGGCCAAGGGCTATTTTCCACACTTTTTCAATACCGAAGCCAATCAACATGCTGTTCTACCCCATTTGCCCGAGATTCACTATTACGACACCGACAATATGCGTATCGAACAACAAGAAGCTTGTTACGCATGGTCCCAGACTCACGCCTTGGACCCTTTTGACTTTCAGGAAGAAATGTTAAAATATTGTCGTTCCGAGGTGGACATTTTACGGCGTTGCTGTGGAAAATTTCGAGAATTATTCATGGAGCACGGAGGGATTGACCCTTTGAAAAAAGCCTGCACCATTGCCAAAGCGTGTTCCTTAGTGTACCGTCAACGATTCATGCCCGAAAACACCCTGGCTGTCATCAGTCCTCAAACGACCCATTTTGTCAAACGTCAATACTCGGTCAAAGCACTACGCTGGTTACATTACTTGTGTGACAAGGAAGACAAATGGATTCAACATGTCCGCAACGGAGGAGATGAGAAAGCCATCGGAAGGTATTCAGTAGATGGTTGGGACTTAGAATATCCGCAGATCGTGTACGAGTTTAATGTTTGAATTTTCTTTACGGTTGTCCTACCTGTTACCCTCAACGTGACACAAAAAATCAGTTTTTACAACGGACCATGGAAGAGTTGTACCAGACCACTTGTCAACGTCGCTTGAAGTTAGAAGAGCAAGGTTACCAAGTGATAGAAATGAAGGAACACGAATAAGATCTGCGATTGAAAACCGATCCCGAGTTTAAGCGTATCGTGGAAAGTTACAAGATGATGGACCCTCTGAACCCAAGGGACAGTTTGTACGGAGGACGGACGAATGTCACCTGTTTGCTGTACCAAGCCGACGAGGAGAAAGGAGAAAAAATCAAATATTTGGACGTGTGTTCTCTGTGTCCATACGTGTAAAAATATTGTCATTTTTCCGCAGGGCACCCACAATTACTGACCGAACACATCGACGTGGACAAAATTCGACAATACGAAGGATTGATCAAGTGCAAAGTCTTGCCTCCCACGAATTTGTACCATCCCGTGTTACCCCATTATTGCCAAGGAAACCTGATGTTTCCTTTGTGTCGAACTTGTGCTGAAACGTGCAAGCAAGACCACCCTTGTCAGCACACACAGGAAAAACGTGCCTTTCAGGGGGACGTGGGTTAGTGTAAAATTGTTTAAATCTCTGGATCTGGGATGCAAACTGTTAGAAGTGTACGAAATTTACCACTTTCGTAAGACAGAAAAGTACCATAAGGGTGACGAGACTCAAAAAGGCATTTTCTCAGACTACGTAAATGCTTTTTTGAAACTGAAGCAAGAAGCCAGTGGCTATCCTTCCTGGTGTCACACTCCCGAAAGTCAAAAGAAATTCAAAGAGAAATACTGGGAACAGGAAGGCATCACTTTAGACCACGTGGAAAAAAACGAAGAAAGGCGATCGTTTGCCAAGGTGATGTTAAATTGTTTGTGGGGCAAAATGGCACAATACCAGTGTTTGTCACAACCTTTCCGTTACTTCCAGCTGATTCACGACAAAACCAAATACATAAAACACGTGGACGTCGTTCGTGAGGACTTGCTCTTAGCTAACTACGAAGAAGAACTGGACTTTGTAGAAGCCAACGAATTTGGAAATGTCATCATTGGAGCCTACGTGACAGCCGATGCTCGCTTAAAACTGTACGAAGCTTTAGAACTGTTAGGAGATCGTGCGTTGTATTTTGACACGGACAGTTGCATCTACATCAGTCGTTTGGGTCAAGAGCAATCTAAAATCGAAGGAGACCATTTAGGAGCCTGGACGGACGAGCATCCCGAGGACAAGATTCTAAGTTTTGCCAGTGGTGGTCCCAAAAATTACGGTTACGGATACCGTGACCCACAAGGAGAAGTGCACACGGAGTGTAAAGTGAATGGATTGACTCTCAATTATTGCACCAGTCAAGTGGTGAACTTTGGCGTACTCAAATAAGCCTTGCAGTCTGGTCAGGATGGAAACTTTAAAGTGACCACTTACCAACCTAACAAGATTATGCTTTTACCCACACATCAAATCGTTAGTCGGCCTTTGGAAAAAGTCTATCAAATTCTGTACCAGAAGTGAGTACGGCTTCCTAAACACTTTACTGTACCGTACGGACACGCTGATATTGGGTAGCATATAAAGGGACAACGTTCAAGACAAATAGTTCATTGTGACTACCAAAACCAAGAGTAAAAAGATGAAACCTTTTACACAGCAAATATCTAGCAAGAGTAAACTTGAGTGCGATGCTGTGCTTTGCGATGACGTAGATGTCGTACGCTGTGACCTCAGTGATTAAGTACCACATTTTCGTCATGGGAACTTTGCTAAGACGACCAAGCCTATCATGAAAACGAGTGATAATGATGGTATACGTGTCAAACCCGACAGAAACAAAAGTGATGCTGATCGTCATTGTACACCTTTTCACATTATTTGTGGATGTGGGCTATCACCCTACGGATGTCACGTAAAACTGAGCAAACTTCTGCATATCTCACCTTTCCTTCATCGAGATGAATCTGCACAATACGAATATTTGTTCCCTGTGCGTCTGCCAGAATACTCTGATTATGAAAGTCGGATCCAAACCTTTTGAGGTAAATGGCCAAAATATCTGGGAGGACCTACCCCCGAAGAATTAGCCAGAGCTGGATTTTTCTACTTGGGTGAAGGGGATAAAGTCAAGTGCTTTAGTTGTGGCGTGTCACTTTACGAGTGGGAACAGAAAGATTCCGCTTACCTGGAACATGGTCGTTGGTCTCCAGATTGTCATTACGTACCTTTAGTGGGACCTCGTCCTTTATTCAAATTCAACCACGTCGAGTAAGAAAGTAGCAACATGGTTAGGAGTCCAAGGTTGGACCACCCCTAGACAAGTATTTAAACCCGACATCAACATTAATCTTCAAACATTACCACTCGAATTGCAAGAAAAGATCTACAAATCTCAATTGGTGACTGTAGAACTTTTGTGTCGAGAAATTCACAGGAGAAAAGTGAAAGAAGTCAACCAACAAGTTCGATGTTACTGGATCAAGGTTGTGTTCATTCTTTGTTTTCGCTTTAGACCATTTATAATGGAAGATTTTATTAACATTCTTGACTGTTATCCTGAATGGCAGTGGAATGAAGTAACTCACTACGTTCATTACTTTCGCTCTAAGAGAAGTATTTGACTTATACATGGCTATGGATTCTTTACTAGTGAATATTCATGGTTTACCTGTGGAATTGAGAGAACGCATTTATCGAGAGTTGGTCAAACTGCAAGTCAAACGCAAAGAACCACTGCATCCGTTACGTCACCGATATTTGAACAACTGGTGCCTCAATGCTGTAAAAGGATGGATTCTCAAGAAAGTATTCAAGTGGTCAGACATTGATAAACTACAAGTGGGAGAAAAGTGTTGTATTGTTGATACTGACTATTTTTACAACCAGGTAAGCTTACTGAATCTAATTCCAAAAGAAGAGTTAGAGTTACCACTTTCTTGTACAGAATGTAAACTTAGTGGAAGAGGAAACTCCTGATGGATTTGTCATATGTCAGTTAGTGAATAAAAAATTTGGATTCGACAACGGAATAATACTTTCACGTTTGTGCAGAAAGTACACTTATAGCTGTCGAAAAGAGAGACTATAAAAATGTTCTACCATGCCAAAACCTTAATCATTCGTGATACAGCAGATTCATTGGAAGGAGATTCATGACCATATTCAAACAGTGGAGGATTACCATTGCCTTTTACGAGAACTGTGTCCATTGAATTGGGGACGATGTGTCGTGTGTGTCTTAGTGACTTGCTTTCTGGGATTTCGTTTACCGTCCGATGATTTGTGGACACTATACGAACAGTACTTACCACTCCAAAAAAAATGTATGAAAGTGATTCCTTTAAATGTTCACAAGAAATTCGTTCTCCTGAAAGCTTTGCGCTCTTATCTGGATACTTCTCGACCTTTACGGGAAAAAAAGATCCGTCAACTTTTAGGTACCGAAGAGGTGTATTAGGATGTGTGTGTAGCTTGTGACTTACACCCTCACTGGACAGATGTACGTGACTGGAAAAGTGTGGTCTTTGAGGCTTGGACTAAGGAAGTGGCTAACTATGCCCGAGATTTGTAATCCTGAAACATTAAAAGGTTCCGTGAATAAAAGTCACTTTTAATTCTGTGTTAGTGACAATACCAGAGGAAGAAGAAAAAGTACAGTCTGTCACGGAGGAAAACCATTCTCTTCAGGACAGGACAGTCCTTGACCTTTCCGAAAGACCATTCCAGGAGAACCTTTGTGTGACAGTACCAAACCATGTACAAACGTTTAGAACATTACACACTGTCCCTAGGACACTACATTTGAATGACAAAAAATGTTGTAAAGTAGAAACTTGTTTATATTCCACGATAGTTGTGTTGATGTGTCTTTTATTCATGTACTTAACCATTTGGCTATTATGTATTTATGTCTTTCGTGTTATTTCATTTTAAAGTTTGCAATGAACGTGTCCTGAAAAAAAGTATAAAAACTCTTGTCTTGTTTGTCTTCGAGTTACAAGAAAGGTGACATTCCTGACACTACAATGACTACCTCTACTGTCTCTGCTCCCTCTTCCTCCACTTTCAAAGTCATTGACGAACATTTAGATCGTGCTAGTTGGGATGCCTTGTATCTTCGACATCCTTTTAACATGCTCATTGCTGGACCTAGCGGTTCAGGTAAAACCGAATTTGTCAAATGTTTGATCGAACATAAACATCATTTGATCGATCGTCCACCTCAACGTATCGTGTGGTGTTACAAAGAGTGGCAATCCGCGTACAGCCTTCTACCAGAAAATCAAGATGAATCCATTATGTTTGCGGAAGGCATTCCGGTCAAAACAACGGTATCGTGTCTGACCCCAGTCAAACCCATTTGTTTATTTTTGATGACATGTTAGAAGAAGACGAAGAAGAAATTAAGCTGTGGTTTACAGGCAATGGGCATGATCGTAATGCCAGTGTCATTTACATTACTCAAAATGTGTTTCAACAAAGTAAAACCCATCGTACCATCAGTCTCAATGCTCATTACGTGGTCTTGTTTAAAAGTCCTAGAGATAAATCGCAAGTGCAAGTCTTAGCCAAACAGTTAGGAACTGCTTGGCTAACTCATGCGTACGAAGATGCCACTCAAACTCCACACGCCTATTTACTCGTGGATTTGAAACCCACTACCCCCGATTGTTTGCGATTTCGTACCCATCTGTTTCACCACTGGTGTCAAGACGGAGGACCTGTCGTGTCCACATTTCCGTCGTCGACTTAACCATGACCACCAAAGAAACAAATGTATAAAACCTTGGTTACTTGAATTCTGTCTCACACATCGTCAACATTACGTCCTTTCAGTCTCATCTTCCCGATAAATTGATTCGTTCCTTGTATGGCATTAGTCGCGAGAAAAATCCACAAATACGTGCTCGTGTCTTAGAAGTCAGTCTCAAAGAAGTCTTACGATGGTTTACGGTGACAGCACGTCAATTATTGCAAGGTATCATTCAGATTCCACATCAAACCAAACGTTGTTTTTTTTTTGTTGACAGAAACAAAGTAGTCTTGACGCAACTAGCCGATCTTGGCATTGACATTCAAACCAAAAAGCAAATCATTTTAAAACCTGGAGGTTGTGGTTCACTAGGAGGTGTCATCATTCGTTCCCTCTTAAAATGGGATCCCAATGCACTTAAACTTGTCCCCAAGAAATAAGCCACTCCCCCTACGTACCCAGAAGAAAAAGAAAGAGAACCACGGTACCAAAACCAAGTCACCACGTCAGAAAAAGAAAAGAGCCACGGTACCAAAACCAAGTCACCATATTAGAAAACGAAAAAGAAAAGTTCACAGAAAACAGTTTCAACCTACAAGAGAGCGTCTCCAAAAACGTCTTCTCCAGCAGTAATACCTTCTTTCGCTTTAGCGACAGTGGCTGCTGCTCACAAAGTACCTGTTCCCAAAATCAAAGTCTAAAAAAAAATCAGGTGTGTTACAAAGTTTACTGGATTTGTCCAACCAAGAATTGGCTCGATTTAGCCCTTTGCGAACTCCTCCACGAAGTGTGTTGCCTGTCACTGTCATCAAGTTGATACGACGTATAGACAATCAGTGGCGACGCATTCCAGTATAAAAAACCTGGGGTCCATTTTGACGTCAGTGTTTTTTTTTGCTGCTAATCACCTCAAGATGGCACCACCAAGAAGTGCACACCGTCACCATCGTCGTTCTTCTGTGCCACAAGGAAAAGGAAAACGCAAACGTCAGTCACGTTATCATAAGAAACGCTTAGTCCAGCATCGACGACAGCCACAGAAAAGATACAGTCGTTACAAGAAAAAAAAGAAGTCGCAAAAGAGGAGGTTTCTTCCATCCTACTGGTATTGTAAAAAAATTTGGAAACATGCTCAGAAAGGTTGACGTATTTATAAAAGACAGACAACAAAAAATTGATAAGGGACAAACATGGGACAAACCATGAATTCCAGTGTGATAAGAGACTAATAAGTGACGAACTATGAAGTTAAGTGTCTGTCGTGCCCTCAAAGATGTATCCTCGTTATCTTTCTCCTGTTCCAAAAGGAAACAAGACAGTTTCGTTGTGCTAACAAAGGATAAAAGGTCATGTACCCAAGTGCTTGACGTTAGTGTACTTTTTGGTGTCTGCTCTGGAAACAATCCATAAAAATGTCACCCCAAAAAGCCAATTCCTCTTCTACTCCTAAAGGAAAGAAAAGAAAAGGACTGCCTCCTCGTTTAGTCAAACATTGGGACATGTTGTCTGTCCTGTCCAAAGCTCCTCCACCCATGCGAAAAACCTCATTCAAACCGCCTCGAAGGACGTCATCGATACCGTGTGCGAATGTTGTCTGAATGTTTCGAAAGGCACGATTCCTTTGTCTGCACATCAGAAAAATGCTTAGCCAAACATCGACACGTTCTTCGCCAATTAGTCCAAAAGAAAATTCATATTCATCAGAAGAAAAGATGTTGGTGCAACGCGGAGGAATTGCTATTTTACCCCTGTTAGCACCCTTGCTGGGAACCATAGGAAAATCCTTGCTGAAAGGAGTATTGGGAACAATTAGAAGTATCCTGGAAGGATAAAGATAAAAGGAGAACACTGGAGTCAAAAGATCCCAGACGTGATTCTTGAAATCTAATGGAAGGACGAAAACTGACCTTAGACTCTTATAAACGATGGATGGAATACCATCGATGGCAAGAACAACGGACCCCGTAATTACCTCCCGATCCTCATTTGACCGAAATGTCCCAGTTACAACACGAATTTCTTTCGTTGATGAGATGGTATATGGTGTGTTTTGTGCTTCTCTTTCGTTGATGAGATGGTATATTTTGGGGATTTGTGCTTCTTTTTCGTTGATGAGATGGTATATGGTGCGTTTTTGTGATGCTCGTTGGGATGATGATATGGTATACCAAATGTGAAGTGAGTTTAAGGGATGTTTTCATTCACGTCCGTGCTTTACGTATATGAAACCATGGTGTTCACCATTCGTGCCATTCTACACAGAATAGAAGATGGAACTTTTTAATAGACTGTGGGATATTTATTGTTGGATAATGGATGAAGTCTATGTAATCGAAATAATTGAAAAGGAATGGAAAAATGAAGATATGAGAGACAGTATATCCAGACATGTCACTAACCTGAACTTGGACCAGCAGATAGTAGCTGATATGGGAGAGGAGCAAGTAGAGAAAATTAGAGGCTTCCTTCAACCTAAATATGTGAGAGTAGGTTCCTTGAAACAGGCTCTTGATAACGTCATCGAAGGGAACTCATTTTTACAAGACTTCTTTAGTTTAACCAAGTGGTCCTTTGTGAAATGTTTGGGCATAGACTCTTTACAAAGAGCTGAAGGCATCATGCAAAAAGTACTGGAAGAAGAGGTCAAGAACATTAAGGAGACCTGGGCAAAAGAAAAAAGGAGAAAGAAAACCAAAAGAAGAAAGAAGACTTTGAAAAACTGAATGAGAATTGGATGAAGATACAAAAAAGTTTAGAGATATGGGTCATCCAGACTGGATGCCATACGAAGAAGAAGTAAAAAAGAAGAAGAAAGGAATTTTAGAGAAAGTTAGCACATGGTGGAAGAAATGGAGACATTAAAATAAGAAGAAAACAAAGGCCTTTTTCAGGGCCACTTTTCATACCTCGAAAAGATACTTTTCAACCAAAAACCAAATTGCCATATCTCTATCTTTGTGTTTTATGTCTCTCTGTGTCTGTATTGTCTATGTATGTAGGTAGGCATGTATAGGTATAGGTATAGGTCCCTCCCTAGAGTCGTAGTGCTAGTTGCGCGTATTTAGGTCAACTGGGTCAGCTCCTTGCTACACTGTTATCAAGTGTCCAGTACCGTGACGTCATGCCACCTGGGACCATTTTTCCTGACGCTATACAGGCCCAGGGTGTGCTAATACAAAATTCCCATTGACACTATTAAGGCTCAGCTGTGCCATTTGACGCCAAAAATCTTGACGTCAAAGTGCCGAAGGCCATATTTTAATAACTCCCATTGACGCTATAGTACCCCCATTCACTACTTTCATCTCTAAATATCTATCAGATGCTTTTGTCTCCACTATACCATTTGCAGCTTCTCTTAGAATGTTTGGATTTGTTCGCCGATAGAGGTCAAAACACTTACCGTTTCCATGTGGTTGGTTAATTTTTAAAGACCTTTCCCTACAGTATTCTACCACATCATGATTTTGGATAAAATGGATTTCACTTGGTGCATTAATTATAGTTGTTACACGTTTTGTTTTTAAAACTTCATCTCCTTTAAGCTTTGTGCAATATCTGTGCAATGAAAGTACATGTTATGTTGCGGTTCAAATTGGAATATATGTAATATTTTCATTTTCTACTGTTTTCATACATATTAAATTGTTGGTTTTTTTTTTTTGTTTTTTGTTGCATAAACTTGACACAGTCTATTTTCCGATTCAAGCAAAAACGTCTGGTTGACAGCAAATCCCGCTTTGGTCTCCCACGCACCACATTCGTCGGGAAATTCACACTTTCCGTTGTGGTTGTTATCACTTGTGTCTAGTATTACATAAACATAATTTTTAGGTCCTGGTGGTATATCAGTTGGGCAATTGTTGGTGTTAGTGAGAATTGACAAAATGTCTTTCTTGCTTAAAATGCTGTCAATTTTCATGTAACTTTCCACAATTAAAAACTTCAATTCCACGATGATCTTTATCATTCTCTTTCTCTATAACACTTAAGGGCCCCGAGTGGCCGAGTGGTCTAAAGCGCTGTCCGTTACGGATCACTGCCATCTCACCTCTGTCTGCGTGGGTTCGAGTCTAGGATTCGGCTAATGTGGATATGTGAGAAAGCTTGCCAGTAGCTTCTCGTGGGTCGGTAGTTCTTTCCGGTGATTTCCCGGTTTCTTCCTCCACCATTAATACTGGCCGCCATGAATAGCCTATCGTGTGCTGAGAAATGGCGTTAAGCCCAACAACAACAAAAAATCTATAAGACCATTATGGCTAGAAATATCTTTGTCTATTGTATCCATGTATGTGTCATTATATTCTTTGACATCATCATCTCCGACACCTTGATCTCCATCAGCTGCATAGCAATAAGTAATGTCACTATCCGTAGACCCATTGACTAACTTTTAATGGTAGTTGTTTGCGTTATTGTATATCCCCATCATCATCATCATCGTCATTGTCATCATCAGTTGCATCATCTTCATGAAAACAATCGCTTTCACAGGCAGACGATATTTTGCGTTTTGTAATTTGTTGCTGCTTCGTATTTATTCCACATTCCATAACGTCAGTGACTGCCACAAAAGTTGTTGACGTTGTAATATACATTTGGTTCCAGCATTTTGCAGTTGCTATTATGCATGATAAAACAGTATTAACGATGAACAGAAGAAAAAAAAACAGTTGTTCCATTGTTTTCCTTTCAATAATTCATATCGTCTGAATCAGCCTATAATATGGAGTGAATCAGCCACGGTCCGAATCAACCACGATGCAAATCAGCCAGAATTCATTATTTACATGTGATTTACATTAACATTATGAAACGTTATTGTTGTTATAGAGAGATTTTTTTCCTAACACAAGAAAGTTTCCCACAAATGCTGAACACATCATTTAGAGTAGTAGACATACATGATTAAAGTGCATGTTTTAATTATAATGTTCTGTTCTATAGGCTTCTTTCATATTGGGAACCAAACGTTTGCTAATGGAGACGATATATCTGGTAGTTATGTGGCGACTCAAACAAAAAATCTACACTGAACGTTGTAAAAGAGATATACTGCTGTTCAAAATTTTAACCTTTTATAACTTTTGACTATATGTATGTATTTATAGATCTTCACATCTGCCTCACACAAAAGATTCACACGTGCAGAAGACTGCTTAAACATTATCATTGCATTTCAAGCAATGACAATATTATTCTTAAATGTAAATACATGAAGTATAAAGAAAATAATTGATTAAAAAATAAAGAAAACTCAGTACCTCTACATGATTTAGAATTTTTTTTATATATATTTAAAACGTCAAGAAGAAATATAATATAATGCTATAGACCTTAGCGACAACAAATTGTTAACAAAGTCAATAACAAATAGGAGTAAAATTATGTATATTATCATGCAGATGTTATTGTTGTCATCCTAGTTACTATATATGGCACACAGGTGGTTTGTTATTTAATTTACAGTGAGGCAGTTTATACTTGGAATGTATAGAATGTGTCCGCCTTTTTGCCCCCAAATCTACCCAAAGGTATAGATGTGGAGACAATGCATCTATCGGTTTAATTCTGGTAGAAACAGCCAATCAGTCCCTGACACACACGTCATGCCTTGCTGAATCCACTGCGCTTGAAAGGGTTGTTATTACCGTAGGATTTGTATTCTTATATATATATATATATATATATATATATATATATATATATATATATATATATATATATATATATATATATATATATGTGTGTGTGTGTGTGTGTGTATCTATGTATGTATGTATATATATATATATATATATATATATATATATATATATATATATATATATATATATATATATATATATATGTGTGTGTGTGTGTGTGTGTGTGTGTGTATCTATGTATGTATGTGTGTGTGTGAGTGTTTCTCATGCTTCTTGCTTTGGTCTCACTATTCTCTGCTTAGCACCTCCTTTTCTCCCTCTCCTTGTTTAGCTCCCACTTCTCCCTGTTCTGACTGAAAGGAAGAAAGGAATCTCTTCTCCCTAAAAAATAAGTCTAACTTGACCCCTGAATTATAAACACTAAATTAAGATGATTACATACTCTAGTCCAGAGACGTAGCTAGGGTGGGGCAGGGGGGTACATATGTCCCCGGGCGCCAAAATGAGGCTTACAACCTTACATTATAATAAGTAAAATAGAAAAATATGATTAAACTGGGAGGGGGCTGGGACGCCAATTTTATAGTTCGTCCCCGGGAGCAAAATATCATAGCTACGCCTCTGCTCTAGTCACCTAGTGAGATTTCAGGATGCAAATTAAAAGGTAAAGCCTTACAACCCGAATATGAACTTCTTGTTAATAAATGAACTTGTACAGAGCTACAGTAGATTTTTGTTACCCAGGTAGCCTGTGTTAAATACAAACATGTTTTATCTCACTATTTCACATTTTTTTGCTTTTACTTGTCCATAGGCAAGTAACTTGAGCTTACCCAAGCCAAAAATGTCTTTGCCCCAGGATTAAAAAAAAATGAATTTGTAAATGCCTGAACATGTACATTCTAATGAGACAATTCCTCATAAAATTTCACAATCAAACAACAGTTTCTGCAGTATGAAGCATCTGTAGATGTATACCATCACCAGACATTATATCATAACTTCATGCTTTTTTTCTGCAGTATGTATCTTTATTTGTACCTTAAAGTTTCCATTGACTAAACACCAGATCACATATTTAACATTTAAATCTTTTGTATACAGTATGTTTCGTCTGTTGCAATTTTAAATCTGCACTTTGACTAAATGTTATAGCATAATAATGTTTTTACCCAGCATGCATCCTCATTTTATAATTAAATGTTATTACTCCAGTACACATGCTCATTTCATGTTTAATCATTCTTTCTCTAGAATAGGTCCTTGTAAGCCTCTTAGAGATATATTCCAATTTTACTTTCAATCACATACATCACATTAAACAATTTTTCTCCCATAGGCAAACTTGTGTGCACCTTAAGAGAATGATTAAAAACCTAGGGGTCAGGAGAAAACAACACATGATGGTTGGAGAAGTCACCCCAAGATCACAGATTCTAATTTGGGTATGTCCAACCATGGTGTTTATCACTTAATATCACCTGTAGAATTTTTCTCGTAGGTAATTGAGATTATAATTTATGGCAACTAACATTCACGTTGTAATTCAAAAATAACTCTCTGCTTTTTCAATGGTATGTGTTTACTTTTCTTAGGTCCTGTATCTGTTGGTCCGTTATTACAAGCCATTGTGGAATCCAGTTTGCTGTTGTTGATGGTGTTTAGTACTGACACCATGGTCTGTAAGGTGTTCAAGAAGGTCTAAGCTTCTGCATAGCTCCATTTATTACATCATATCAGACTATTGTATAGTTACTTAATTTCCCTGATAAAATTTGTCTCCATCAGAAACAGTCCCTTTTTTGAAAATATTTACCTATTTATTGTTATCTAACCCCATTATTTTAAATGGAATTTAATCTTTGCCTCTTTTTATTTAGTAAAATCTAAATCTGATCACCAAATATCTTTTTTAATAGAAACAAGCCTGGATAATCCGAAGGCTTCACCCTATCTGTGGATAGCTAACTTCATTATGATGACTCAGACCCCCACCCCCAATCAACAGTCATGTGCTTAGTAAGGTGTACAATCCATACTGACTTTAATAGAACCCCACCCCAATCAACAGTCATGTGCTTAGTAAGGTGTACAATCCATACTGACTTTAATAGAACCCCACCCCAATCAACAGTCATGTGCTTAGTAAGGTGTACAATCCATACTGACTTTAATAGACCCCACCCCCAATCAACAGGAATGTGCTTAGTTAGGTGTAAAATCCAGACTGACTTTAATACACACCCACCCCCAATCACAGTCATGTGCATAGTGAGGTGTACAATCCAGAGTGACTTTAATAGACCCCAACCCCCAATCGACAGTAATGTGCTTAGTGAGGTGTAAAATCCATACTGACTTTAATAGACCCCCACCCCCAATAGACAGTCATGTGCTTAGTGAGGTGTAAAATCCAGACTGACTTTAATAGACCCTCACCCCCAATCAACAGTCATGTGCTTAATGAGGTGTACAATCCAGACTGACTTTAATAGACTCCCACCCCAATCAACAGTCATGTGCTTAGTGAGGTGTAAAATCCATACTGACTTTAATAAACCCCCACCCCCAATCAACAGTAGTGTGCTTAGTGAGGTGTAAAATCCATACTGACTTTAATAGACCCCACCCCCAATCAACAGTCATGTGCTTAGTGAGGTGTAAAATGCAGAATGACTTTAATAAAGAATCAACTGAAATACATTACTACAATGCTTAGGAAATGCTCTGTTCAACATAAGTCTGGACACATAATATTTTTCCCTATTGCATTCAGGACTCACAGTATGTCCACGTATTCTGTGTACCTTCTTGAAAAGACCTGAGGTTTATGCATCAGACTATGAGAATGGAATACATTACTTTCTACTTATTCCATCAGCAATGTAAACATTCAACATAACAAAGCCATGAAATGGCAGCAGGTTGACAAGTTGATTAGCAAACCATAAAATAGGTGTGCTACAACTTCTTCTAAAATTAAAAACCTGGATTAAGATACATGTACAATTGTATCAGGTAAATATCTTTCTCTCTAAATGAATTTAGTTATCTGCATGAGCCCAGAATATAAATATTAAATTAATTTTTCTGGGTTTTTAAGTTCAAGATGGACTTTGGGTGGGTTTTGATCTTGATGTTTAAACTTGCATTTTTTTTTTTTACATTTCATGTGTGTGTGTTTGCGTGTATGTGTGTGTGTGTAAGTGGTTTTAAATTTTAATTGTAGCTTTAACAACTTTTCAGTAATATGGTTACAATATCTGCAGTGTGGCAGTTTATAGTGATGTCTAGCACTGAGGCATCATGCCACAGATATGTAGGATGATCTACCACCCAGCCATATTATCCAGAAACCAGGCTGACCAGTCCTAACACTAATCACAAACTGCTGAGTGCTTAACAAGGCAGCTGTTGGTACTATTTTTATTATTATACTAATTGAATTTTCAACCTGGAGCAATTTCTACATGGGGCAAATTCACAAAATGCATTTTCTCCAAGAGGAAAGAGAGATCTCCATGTACTTCATCTAAAGTTCTACTAAACAGTCCTAGGCCTAGCAAATCCATCGAAAACCTGAGAAAGTCCAAACAATTTGACTGAGTCATGTGCAGTCAACAATGAGATCACTAAATTGTATTTATATTGTAAATGATACTGATGAATAAAAGTCAGCATAAATCACTTTGAAATGATTATTTTCTTTTCAAAATAATTTGATAGAACATGTAAATTACATCTTTGTTTCTCTTGTAGAGTTACCAAACATATGTTGACAACCATTTTAATTAAATGATTTTCCTTCAGCATGAATCTTCGTGTGTTCTTTTAAATGTCCATTATGATTAAACATTTTGTCACATACTTCACACGTGAATGTTTTCTCTCCAGTATGAATCCTCATGTGCATTTTCAAAACTCCATTATCATGAAACATTTTATCACACACTTCACACTTGAATGGTTTTTCTCCAGTATGAATCCTCATGTGTGATTTTAAATTTCCACAATAATTAAACATTTTATCACACACTTCACATTTGAATGGTTTCTTTCCAGTATGAACCCCAATGTGCATTTTTAAAGCACCATTATTATGAAACATTTTATCACACACTTGACACTTGAATGGTTTTTCTCCAGTATGAATCCTCATGTGTGATTTTAAAGTTCCATTCTGATTAAACATTTTACAACACTCTTCACACTTGAATGGTTTTTCTCCAGTATGAATCATCATGTGCACTTTTAAATGTCCACTACGATCAAACATTTTGCCACACACTTCACATTTGAATGGTTTCTCTCCAGAATGAATCCTCATGTGCGATGTTAAAGTTCTACTCTGACTAAACATTTTATCACATACTTCACACTTGAATAGCTTCTCAGCAATATGAGTCCTCATGTGCATTTTTAAATTTCCACTGTTATTAAACATTTTATAACACACTTCACACTTGAATGGTTTCTCTCCAGTATGAATAATCATGTGCCGTTTTAAATGTCCACTACGACCAAACATTTTGTCACACACTTCACACTTGAATGGTTTTTCTCCAGTATGAATCATCGTGTGCATTTTTAACACACCATTATTATGAAACATTTTATCACACACTTCACACTTGAATGGTTTTTCTCCAGTATGAATCATCATGTGCCGTTTTAAATTTCCACTGTTATTAAACATTTTATAACATACTTCACACTTGTATGGTTTCTCTCCAGTATGAATCATCATGTGCCGTTTTAAATGTCCATTACGATCGAACATCTTGTCACACACTTCACACTTTAATGGTTTCTCACCAGCATGCACATTTCTGCTAGTTTTTAATAGTCCACTCTGACTACACATTTTATCGCACATTCCACTTTTTTTTCCTCCAGTATACATGTTAACGTCCAGTTTCTAATTTCCATTCTGTTTAAACATTCTATCAACAGTTCACTTATATCTCACACTTATATGGTTTTTCACCAGTATGCTACCTCACGTGCCCTTTCAAATCTTCACTATCAGTAAATTTTGTATAGCACTATAGCACACTTCACATATGTTTTTTTTTTTTTTCACCACCTTTCAATTTCCATTTTTTTCTAAAACTTTCATCGAATACATCATATAGAAATGGTTTTTCAACAATTTTGTTTTAATGTGCAGTTTCAAATCTCACTCCTGTTCAACGTCACACACTGCATACTGAAATGGTTTTTTCATGTACTATCCTCGGTTTCAGATCTCGATTCTGATTAAACATTATATCAACAGTTGACACTTATATGGGTTTTCTCCATTATTTTTCTTCACGTACCGTTATAATCTTCCACCGATTAAATGACTTATCACACTCTTCACTCTAAACGTTTTTCCTCCCGTATATAGCGTCTTGTGCTTCTGCAGTGTTCAACTTGGATTCATTTTTTTTAGGGGGGGGGGAAGCACCAGACAGATCACCCACCCACCCAACTTAACCGAAAAAAAAATAGCTAGAGAAGTGTTTTATGTGTATTTATTCTCCCCCTTCCCCAATGTGTTGCTATATGCTTATTTTAAAAGAATTTTGATCAAAAATTTTATTTAGAATAAATTTTTGTTGAGGTATTTTTCTCCTATTGTATCTAAAGGTTCACTTTTCCGATAAGGTTTTATTTGGCATCAGTACACAATTAATAAAATCCGGTTCAGTACCCACAAATGTAGTCCCATTCTATTTTAAGGCACTTTTTCCTGAGTTTGGTGGTGATACAAGAGTTAGATTTTGGCATTCTTGGTAAGGATTTAAAGGCAATTGTTTATTCTTTAGAATGTGAGCTTATGGTGTGGTTGTCTGTGTGTATTTCGTCGACAGTGCACATTGAATACTAAGGTCATGGTGGTGATTCAGAAGTGAAATCTGTGTTCTGTTGCCTGGTGTTTTGTTTACAATTCAGCCTCTCAAAAATATACAGGCCATCCCTTGACAAGAACTTCACCGTAAAGTCATCTTTGAAGGTATTTTAGATCAACATATGATTTGTATTGATTGTCACACAGTGGAAAGTTCAGTACTGGGAAACAAATGTAGAGACTATGTAGTAAAATTAATTGTGTTCTATGGCCATCTACCTTATCAGGGTTGATCCCCTTGTTTGTATTATTGTGACCTTAGCTAAGGGATTCCTATGTCCTATGTGTGCTATGTGTATTGTGCTATCGTGTATGTTGCTTTAAAGTGTATTTGTTAGGACAGCAACTAAGTTCATTTATTTTCCCAGTTTTCTAGTTAAAATAGTATATATGCATATTAACTCTTTCATTCGTTATTAAGAAACTCACATTCTCCTTCCATTCACTGATTCATACTTATGGTATACATAGATAATGTTTTAATTGATTTAATTATTATTTAGAAGGTTTATAAAAATTTTTGAATTTTGAAGCATTTGAGGGTAAGACGGTGCAATTTAAATGTTTATATAAAAAAGCCTAATGTTTTAGACAATGTGCGTCGTGAGTCGTTCTCTTTATATATTTCTATGTTTCTTAATTTTGCTTAAATGACGGGGTGTATACATTTCATTTATTAATCTATGTAACATCCTGTATTTTTTTTTTTATAGCAATTTCCATTATAAATAATTATAGGTTCCAAAAATTCCAAATCAGGTATACACATAACTACACATGGGATTTTCGGAGGCTCTTCTGCAGAGCTGCCCATTTCGTGTAACGCCATGTGATAAGCCCTACTATGTCCTTGTCCCTTACTTCTTCCATGTGTAGATTTGTATCTATAAAATATAGAAAAATTATGTTAGACATTGTTAGTATAATAAGTGTTATTTCCTAATTGATATTACTTGTCCACAATATTTTCAAAACAAAAGTTATATAATCAATTAGTATCATGTAATCAGCTTTTTTAAAATTCCCATCTAAATATAAAAGTATATTTTTGTTTTTTCACTCAGTTATAACATGTTTCTTTGTATAATTACATTGTTTACAAAGGGAACATTTTGGAATTAGTTTGATCATATGTTTTCTAAAAGCAACTTCACCAGTCAACCACGTACCATGCAAATATTTAAAAATTATACTTTGAATTTTTAAAGATTTAATAGTTTCCCACTTTTCCAAATTACATTCCAATTAATTCCCCAGACTTCTATTTCTATTTTGCATCTAATATTTTTAATAAAGACATTTTTCACTAACATATACTCCATGTACTGTTACGGACATAAAGTTGAAGAATTAAAGTCGCAAACAAAAATGCTAGAGAGTCGAGCTTTTTAATTTTTAGGGGTTGTAGGAATGGTGCCACTACAATCCCGGAAGAGGAAAAGGCAGAAAGGGCCCCGGGCAGGAGGAGGATTGGTCGCCAAGTCGGGTCTTCTGTTATGGACATGATTAGGCCTAGTCAATTTATAGCATTATTATAGTATTAACTTATAGTATTAATATAGTATTAACTTATAGTATTAATAGTATTAATCCTCCATGTTCACATTTGAGTTTTGGAAGAGTCCATTTTCGTTACAAGAGCACAGATTCTCGTCGGAGGTTAGTATGGCAAGATGTGTGTGTGTGTGGTGGTGGTGGGGAGGGAGGAACGTTTTAAGACTGATATGGATCGGTATCACGGTACCAATTGTTTTTCCATAGACCTCAATGCTAATGTTTTGTGAAAAAAATATACTTTCTATCCTACGTCAGCATGCATGTCAAACACTGTCACAGAGAACAATGTTAGATTGTCAATTTGATAAAAACGGAAACAGGTACTCCATTGCATTTAAGAGAGATAACTCTGCTGGAATTAGACAGGGGTAAGAGTTATCTAGTTACATCAGACACATTTTCGGTCATGTGTACCACATTTTAAAAAAAATCTTAAAAAAATATTAAATGTGATCTGGATATGAATTAACATAATCTGACATGTTTCCAAGAGGTTCAACTTTTTTTTAAAAGCCTAACAGAAAGTAAATTTCTTATATAATGCACCAATCACAGCTAGTTTTGTTGTTTATTTCTGAATGCACATTATGCTCCTCTCACCTGGGGTTGTAAAATTGGTACCGTTATACCTATGGATTTTTTTCCAATGACGTCACTATAAGGTACACAGTTTCTCGAAATGTAACGCAATTAAATAAACACCGCCATTTTGATACCCCAAAAAATCGATAGTTGACCTTGATAGTTATGATGGAGAAGACAACATATAAAGCTATGATTTATACCAATTTTCTCTCTTCACGTGTGGGTGATGTTAATGAGAGAAACTTCCGAACAATCATTCACTAAGGATAAGCCTCTTGATGCATTCAAGCTTTTCCAAGACGTCTAGATACACAGGGAAATTAATGGGGTTCATTTCTTGAGTGCAAAGGTACTTACACTTCTCTCTCTCTCTCTCTCTCTCTCTCTCTCTCTCTCTCTCTCTCTCTCTCTCTCTCTCTCTCTCTCTCTCTCTCTCTTCATAAGGTAACTTCATTTAACTCCATTTTATTACTGTAGTAGCTTGTTTGTGATGTCAGATTTATTGAGTTAAAATCAGATAAAGTAACAGCAGCATTTTCAATTTTTTTTCTAGCCATTCATCCCTTTGTGAACCGCTCCGGTGGCCTAGTGGTTAGAGCGTCCGCCTTTGATGGGGGGAGGTCGTGGCTTTGAACCCTGGTCGAGTCATCCCAAAGAATTAAAAAAATGGTACTAACAGCTGCCTTGTCTAGCGTTCAGCATTAAGAGGTTATTGTTAGGACTGGTTTGTCCGGTGTCAAGATAGTGTGACTGGGTGAGACATCATGCTACATGTCTGCGACATGATGCCCCAGAGCTCGACATCACTATAGACTGTGACACTGCAGACATCTTAGCTATATGACTGATAATGTTTTAAAGCTACGTTAAAAATCTAAATCACACACACATACACACACATCCCTTTGTGAATTGGCTGTAATCACACGTTCAATAATGTGGTTGATTGATAGTACATGTAAACATGCCTCATGTACATGCATGTATACATTCAATGTGTACCACAAGCTAGAGTACTGACGCAATAGTGAGCGTTATTTGTTGTAATGTTTACTTCATTCTAAATTCTAGGTGACCCAATCTATGCGAGTCGGAGAGAAACATCTGGAGCCATGGGCTATTGTTGCCATAGATGAGATGGAAGTGTGGAAACAGCACATTGTACATGCATGGCAGGTCTGGGGGAATGCAAGCCACTTCAACAATCTTGTCAATAGTTAGAACACTCTCTCCATGTTTAAACTTGATAAACTCAATGGGAACAATGTCCTTAAAAATTCTGAATTTTCGCAACACGAGACCAATAATACGTTCGAACTAATGCATTTTTCTAGTTTTCTCATCTTTCAGTGCATGTATCAGTGCTTTCCCTCATGTAAATGTAGGGATGTCTAATTCAGCTTAATAAAAGCGCACAGAATCTTCTATGTTGAAACCTCTGTCAGCCATCACTATGTCACCTGGTAATAGATTGTTGAGAACTCCTGATTTTTCTATTATATACTTGTCAGAGGTTCTTCCTCCCCATCCATCAGAAATAAATGTAACAATACCTTGAGGGGCAATGCCTATTAGATATTTAAATTGGGTTATGCTTGTAATTGGAATATGTTTACACTTTGTTCAGAGCGCCGCTTTGCTTCTCTGTAAATCATTCAAAGCAGTCTAGCAAAACAACAATTTTCTCGCCAAACTCTTTTATGAAGAACATAGGCATTGTTTTCCATACGTGTTCTCGATTTCGGCAATTGCACTAGAAAGCCTAGTCTGATGTAGAGTACATCCAGAGTATTGTGAAAACTTCATTATTGTTGTGGGGCTTTACGCCATTTTTTCAGCACACAATAGGCTATACATGGCGGCCAGTATTAATGGTGCAGGAAGAAATCGGGAATTCACCGAAAAGAAACACCGACGCACGAGAAGCTTCTGGCAAGCTTTCTCACATATCCACATTCGCCGAATCCTAGAATCGAACCTACGCAGACAGAGGTGAGATGGCAGTGATCCATAACTTTATTGCACATTAGGTAAAGAAACATTCAAATGATTTGCTATGTCTTGGAAAAAAATAATTCATTTGAAGTTTCACAAGACGCAATAGAAATTCATTTTCATTTGCCAGACTTTGTTTTGTTACTCATATGTCCCTCTATTTTAAATTAAAATTTAGTTTTAGACTAAAGAGACAAGAACTAGACTGGACACTATCACGAGATGAACAATAAAGAATAGAGTACGAATAATGGAAAAAGAAAAGGAAAAACTACGCTCAATAAAAAGATTTTTCTTCCTACACGACTTTCTTCTAGCAAAGACGTGGTACATGGGATGTATTGTTCATAGATAAGGTAACAAATGGAAGGAAGTGGGACACACGCCGGAGAAGTGCCCAACACAAAAGAGCCAACAAAACAACAAGCGATATCCCATATCAGCGAGATAACGATATTTCCAAAGCAGTGTAAACAACAACAACAAATAGAAAAAGAAAAAGACAAACAACAACATAGACAGCACAAGGGAGTAAAAAGCAAACAACAACAAAGAGAAACAAATGAAAAAAAAAAAACAACACAGGAAATTACAACAAAAGTAAACAAATCAAACAACAAAGAAAAAAGGGAACAACAACAACTAAAAGAAGAAAAACAACAACATAAAGACATTTACAGAACGAAGAAAAGAAGCAGGGAAAACTATAAAATACAAACCAACGCCAGAACAGAGAAAGGAAGAAAGAAGAAAAAAAAAGCTAGAGGGTCTCTGGATGAAGAAAACTAAGGCAATCCAAAACAACATCGGAAGAAAGAGAAGGAAAAGGAAAAAAAGACTTTTACAAGTTGACAAACGATGCGAATCTACATGAAAGAAAATATGAATTTAGAAAAATTGCCAATCTAGCGGAAAATGTAATAATGTGAAATAAGTACAAATAAAGATACGTAAGGACAAAACCCATACTAAATTACATAATCCATACAAAAATTCACTTCCCCACCCCAAAAAATTAGAGTAACAACGTACTGAATGACACAAATATTATAACTGTAAAGAATATAGAGCACACTATATACCAAAAACACTAAGCCGTCGGGTAACATTACAGCTAGGGAAGGGAACTAACTTGAATGTTCTGAAAAGATCAGGTGACGGACATCCCCACAAAAAAAGGTGACCACATTACTTTGTTAATTTTCATGAATTAATGAATTCAGTCTAATGTATCTATTAGAAGTAATTATAAACTAATAAAATTATTTCCAAAGGAGCGTTTTTATATGTTTTTGCAAAGCGAAACATTGCGATTTTTATTGAAGCACTCCGTTGTCAATTCTTCGTTTTCGGAGGTACGAATTTTTTTCTCGTTAAGTCTTGCTTGTAGAGCCTAAAGAGGAGAGAAATTTTTCAATAAACGCTGAAACTTGTGAAGCTTGATGTAGGATGTAAAAGTTAGTCATTGAGGACCATGCTCAAGACCGTCAGTCGTTATTGCGTCATAACCTCAACGATGTATCAATGTGTTTCACCACTAACATGTAAGAAAGTGAACTAAACATCTTAATTATTGCTCAAAGTTAAACGAGTGACTTTACTATTAAAAAGCACAAATCAAAAATAAAATTAAAGCAATCAAAAGTAAAAAAAAAATTATAAATGAATGGCACAGTAAATTTATCATAAATGTATGTCTACTAATACTCAACTTCTGAAACATGCAAGAGTTATTTACCAACAGTCAAAATAAATTCAAAAAGTAAATTCTTGCGTCTGTAAAAAAATGTCACGTGAAAAAATATAGACATGTGTTTTCTCATTTCTCAAGGATTGCAAAAAAATTATCTAGTGTGGACATAAGTGCCTACAAACGGAAATTACATTATTTCTTTTAAAAGTAAACTGATTCGATAAAGAGATAGAAAAAATAGCATTTCCTGCACATTAAGCATTTTTCGCTGTATCACTAATTGTCATTTATTTCGTATGTGATAATTTAAGGTATCAATAATTGTCATTTATTTAGTTTGCGATAATTTAAAGTATCAATAATTGTCATTTATTTAGTATGCGATAATTTAAGGTATCAATAATTGTCATTTATTTCGTATGTGATAATTTAAGGTATCAATAATTGCCATTTATTTAGGATGTGATTATTAAAGGTATCAATAATTGTCATTTATTTAGTATGTGATAATATAAGGTATCAATAATTGTCATTTATTTAGTATGCGATAATTTAAGGTATCAATAATTGTCATTTATTTAGTATGTGATAATATAAGGTATCAATAATTGTCATTTATTTAGTATGTGATAATTTAAGGTATCAATAATTGTCATCTATTTCGTATGTGATAATTTAAAGTATTAATAATTGTCATTTATTTCGTATGTGATAATATAAGGTATCGATAATTGTCATTTATTTAGCATGTGATAATTTAAGGTATGACTAATTGTCATTTATTTAGTATGTGATTATTTAAGGTATCAATAATTGCCATTTATTTAGTATGTGATTATTTAAGGTATCAATAAATGTCATTTATTTAGTATGTGATAATTTAAGGTATCACTAATTGTCATTTATTTAGTAGGGGATAATTTAAGGTATCAATAATAGTCATTTATTTCGTATGTGATAATTTAAGGTATCAATAATGTCATTTATTTAGTATTTGATAATTTAATGTATCAATAATTGTCATTTATTTAGTATGTGATAATTTAAGGTATCAAAAATTTTCATTTATTTAGTATGTGATTATTTATGGTATCAATAATTGTCATTTATTTAGTATGTGATAATTAAAGGTATCAATAATTGTCATTTATTTAGTATGTGATAATATAAGGGATCAATAATTGTCATTTATTTAGTATGTGATAATTTAAGGTATCAATAATTGTCATTTATTTAGTATGTGATAGTATAAGGTATCAATAATTGTCATTTATTTAGTTTGTGATTATTTAAGGTATCAATAATTGTCATTTATTTAGTATGTGATAATAAAAGGTATCAATAATTGTCAATTTTTTAGTATGTGATAATTTAAGGTATCAATAATTGTCATTTATTTCGTATATGATTATTTAAAGTATCAATAATTGTCATTTATTTCGTATGTGACAATATAAGGTATCGATAATTGTCATTTATTTAGTATGTGATAATTTAAGGTATCAATAATTGTCATTTATTTAGTATGTGATTATTTAAGGTATCAATAAATGTCATTTATTTAGTATGTGATTATTTAAGGGATCAATAATTGTCATTTATTTAGTATGTGATAATTTAAGGTATCAATAATTGTCATTTATTTAGTAGGGGATAATTTAAGGTATCAATAATTGCCATTTATTTAGTATGTGATTATTTAAGGTATCAATAATTGTCATTTATTTAGTATGTGATTATTTAAGGTATCAATAATTGTCATTTATTTAGTATGTGATTATTTAAGGTATCAATAATTGTCATTTATTTAGTATGTGATTATTTAAGGTATCAATAATTGTCATTTATTTAGTATGTGATAATTTAAGGTATCGATAATTGTCATTTATTTAGTAGGGGATAATTTAAGGTATCAATAATTGTCATTTATTTAGTATGTGATAATTTAAGGTATCAATAATTGTCATTTATTTAGTATGTGATTATTTAAGGTATCAATAATTGTCATTTATTTAGTATGTGATTATTTAAGGTATCAATAATTGTCATTTATTTAGTATGTGATTATTTAAGGTATCAATAATTGTCATTTATTTAGTATGTGATTATTTAAGGTATCAATAATTGTCATTTATTTAGTATGTGATTATTTAAGGTATCAATAATTGTCATTTATTTAGTATGTGATTATTTAAGGTATCAATAATTGTCATTTATTTAGTATGTGATAATTTAAGGTATCAATAATTGTCATTTATTTAGTAGGGGATAATTTAAGGAATAAGAACCATAAGCTAAAGCTCGACTGTTCGTCTGGTCTTGTTGCACGTGACAATTTGTACCCTTTGTTAGTTACCTAGTCACAAAATAGTTGTACCTAAATGTGAATCACATAATCGTACTGTTGTTCCAAGAATGAACAAGCTTATTGAAAACTGTAATTCATCGCGCTACTTAGTTATTCCAACAAGCTAACGATTTGATCAATAAACTGACGTAACTACCGCTTTTAGTTGTAAGAAAACATGCACTCAGAAATTGAAATATTCTCATATAACTGAATATTGATACGAAACAAAAATATTGTCCGATTTTTTTAAAAGTACATAGTGAAAACTGGAAAACTCTAAGTGTGGTGAAATGAAAACTTATTAGGGATTTGCCAAATGAAAATAATATCATCAATAATGCAAGTTCTTTTTTTGTTGTTCGTGCTATAAATGTGGAACTGAGAAAGCACCTGAAATAGGTAGTATGAACCCAGAATCACCTTTCCAAACACGTTTTTCATTTCAAAAATACATTTATTGATCACACACAACCCATGAGATGAAAAATAAAGTAATAACAACATTGATCTTAAATTCACAACATATTCTTTTTAACTATCAGAGGAAAAAATAAAAAAAACAAAATTTTTTTTGCAAGCATCATAGCTATTTTTACAGCAAGACTTTACAACATCAATGTTATAATTGCCACCAGTCAGATAATACCATGACAAATATGAGACCTAATTGCAATTAATAAAATAATGTTACCTAAGGATCTCTGTCAAGAATCAATGTTTCAAATCGAACGTGTGTCATCTAGCAATTTCTAAACGACATATACAGGCGGATTATATTTTAGCTACTGATTCTAGACCTCAACACCTGAAAAATAAAACTGGAGCAACGAGCAAAGATCACTATATGGTCTCTCTCCATTTGACAATGTACATCAACAACACCAAAATCATTTTGTGGTATGTACATATGTTTTTATTGTTTAGTCTTTCTGTATAAAACTCAGATGACAATGTATATTATGCTTCTTTGAAATATGATTATACCATTCTTGCAGTATAATGTTATTTTATTTGGTTATAAAATTACTACTCTATCTTGCTTTACTGGTAAAGACGTGTATAGTCTGTTTTGCCATTATCGATGCCAGAATTTGAAAGTACTATCGAATAGAAGTGTGATTAAAAAAATAAACAACATGATACATTTTTATAATATTTTAGAAGTAGTTGGACAAAATATTGAGGGTTATTTTTATATACATGTATTGTTAATCGTTGTTTTACAATACAGGCATGGAACTTGGGAAAATTCCTTTATTTGTTCCAGCGAAAACTGAACAAACTTAAAGCACTTAATTTGCTTTCCAAATAGTCTCTTGTAAATTCATTATCTTGGGTCCTTATGGGGGGTATAGATGGGAGGAGGAGGTGGCAGAGAGGTTAGATATGTCCCCTTACGGTTGATTTCATTTTACAAAATATAATTTGTTCGAGTTTTCGAACGTTTCAGTTACTGTTTAAAACAATTATAATTATTAATTTCATGTACTTTCTTTTCCATGTGGAAAATTTTGCAGAATACTTACTGGAACAGTCATTATTTTGATTTACAACGCTTTTGCCATGTAGTCCTTAACCGTATTGTTTTGGCTAGAAATTTCATGTCAACACGTTTTAAGGATTACGCATAACCAACGAAATATGAGTAAGGCTGGTTGAACTCACTGACTCGAGTTCTATATGATATAGTCACCAAACTTTGTCATAATTTGCTCGTTGGGATCGACATGCTAGTATTGATTTGTATTCAAAACTTCAAAAGTCATGCTTACGAAGACTTGGACAATAAATGATCTTTCTATTATACACGATCAATACCTGCATTGTAGTATGAAAGAAGCCTTTCTCATTTTGATTTCAAATGTAAAATAAAATATATCGGGAACTGAAATATTTGAATGTCTTCTACACAATGGCATCATCTTATGATCAAACTTGATCAAAGACTTGACCAAAGTTTGTAGATGGTGTGTACTTAGTATATAGAATACGCATATCATTTTGGGGGTCTAAGAGAGAGAGAGATCAAGGTCAATGTTTTCTAAATAATAAATATTTCGGCTGCGATAAAATAAAACATAATACACAGTTTATGCCATACAAATTTTCAAAACACAATTTTAATTTCTGTCTTTGGTTCACATGGCCGTAAGGCCACGTGACTTTATGGTTTGGTGCTATACTATTGTGCATCTGCTACTTGCAATTGTTACGTACAAATTGTTTCTCAAAAAATCGTTGATTATTTTGAAGATAAATTTACAGAGAGCGTTCTAGCAATATGTCATTACAGTCAAATCAGTTGTTGCAGATCTGTCTACTAAAACACAGAAAATATATCTTAAAATATATGGGTTTTTAATATCACGTTAAAAAGAATATAACATAATGAATGCAGTCACGACCGCCTTGCAACGTGTTACTTAAGATGACGTATTGCCTTCAAATATTTGATATTACTTAAAATATAATTGAAAATATTTTATTTCATTGCTAATTATACCATGATATCTCCTGGACATACACAATCTTTTACAAGAATACCTCATCATTATCATTCCTTGATAAATGGGGGACCCATGTATCCTATACGTAACTAAATAATACCATTAGCAAAATAAGCTTGCAATCCTATACCTAATTAATACCATCAGCAAACTAAGCTTGCCATCCTATACCTAACTAATTAATACCATCAGCAAAATAAGCTTGCAATCCTATACCTAATTAATACCATCAGCAAAATAAGCATACAATCCTACACCTAACTAATTAAAACCATCAGCAAAATAAGCTTGCAATCCTATAAATAACTAATTAATACCATCAGCATAATAAGCTTGCAATCCTATACCTAACTAATTAATTCCATCAGCAAAATAAGCTTACAATCCAATACCTAACTAATTAATACCAATTAATACCATCAGCACAATAAGCTTTCAATCCTATACCTAATTAATACCATCAGCAAAATAAGCTTGCAATCCTATACCTAACTAATTAATACCAATTAATACCATCAACACAATAAGCTTGCAATCCTATACCTAATTAATACCATCCGAAAACTAAGCTTGCAATCCTATAAATAACTAATTAATACCATCAGCAAAATAAGCTTGCAATCCTATACCTAACTAATTAATATCATCAGTAAAATAAGCTTGCAATCCTATAACTAACTAATTAATACCATCAGCAAACTAAGCTTGCATTCCTATAACTAACTAATTAATACCATCAGCAAAATAAGCTTGCAATCCTATACCTAACTAATTAATACCATCAGCAAAATAAGCTTGCAATCCTATACCTAATTAATACCATCAGACAACTAAGCTTGCTATCCTATACCTAACTAATTTCTAACATCAGTAATGATAGACTCCTAAAATCAGTATAATTAGTATAACTGTATGATGTATGTAACCTATTGTATGACTGTATAACTGTATGATGTATGTAACCTATTGCATGATTGTATAACTGTATGATGTATGTAACCTATTGCATGACTGTACAACTGTATGATGTATGTAACTAATTATATGACTCTATAACTGTATGATGTATGTAACCAATTGTATGACTGTATAACTGTATTATGAACGTAACTTATTGTATGACTGTATAACTGTATGATGAATGTAACCTATTGACTGCATTTCGTCATTTGGTATGATGTATGATGAATATAACTTATTGCATGACTGTATAACTGAATGATGTATATAACCTTTTGTATGACTAACTATGATGTAACATATTGTAACATAATGTATGTAACATAACTGTATGATTTATGTAACCTATTGACTGCATTTCGTCATTTTGTATGATGTATGTAACCTATTGTATGACTGTATAACTGTATGATGAATGTAACTTATTGTATGACTGTATAACTGTATGATGTATGTAACTTATTGTATGACTGTATGATGAATGTAACTTATTGTATGACTGTATAACTGTATGATGTATGTAACTTATTGTATGACTGTATAACTGTATGATGTATGTAACTTATTGTATGACTGTATAACTGTGTGATGTATGTAACCTATTGTATGACTGTATAACTGTATGATGTATGTAACCTATTGTATGACTGAATAACTGTACGATGTATGTAACCTATTGTATGACTGTATAACTGTATGATGTATGTAACCTATTGTATGACTGTATAACTGTACGATGTATGTAACCTATTGTATGACTGTATAACTATGATGTATGTAACATATTGTGACATAATGTATGTAAGATAACTATATGATGTATGTAACCTATTGTATATCTGTATAACAAACTGAATTGTATGACTGCATTTCATCATTTCGTATATGTAACCTATTGTATGACTGTATAATGAATGTAACTTATTGTATAACTGTAAGATGTATGTAACCTATTGTATGACTGTATAAATGTATGATGAATGTAACTTATTGCACGACTATAACTGTATGATGTATGTAACCTATTGTATGACTGTACAACTGTATGAAGTATGTAACCTGTTGTATGACTGTATAACTGTATGATGTATGTAACCTATTTTATGAATGTGTAACTGTATAACAGTATAACAGCTATACTCAATTGTATGACTGCATTTGACATTTCGTATAATGTATGTAACCTATTGTATAACTGTATAACTGTATTATGTATGTAACTTATTGTATGACTGTATAACTGTATGATGTCTGTAACCTATTGTATAACTTTATAACTGTATGATGTAACTTATTGCATGACTGTATAACTGTATGATGTATATAACCTATTGTATGACTATAACTATGAAGCATGTAACATATTGTAACATAATGTGTGTAACATAACTGTATGATGTATGTAACCTATTGACTGCATTTCGTCATTTCGTATGATGCATGTAACCTATTGTATGAATGTATAACTGTATGATGAATGTAACTTATTGCATGACTGTATAACTGTATGATGTATGTAACCTATTTTATGACTGTATAACTGTCTCATGTATGTAACCTATTGCATAACTGTATAACTATGATGTAACCTATTGTATGACTATAACTGTATGTAACATATTGTATGACTATAACTGTATGATGTATGTAACCTATTGTATGACTGTATAACTGTATGATGAATGTAACTGATTGTGTGACTGTATGTAACTTATTGTATGAGCAGCAGGGAGGGCGAACCCTACAAAATTTTGCGACAAAATCGATTAAAGCCTCAGAATGCCAAATGGAGCCTTCCTACGAAATCTCATATTTTAACAAAAAAAAGACCCCATTTGTAAAATGGAACTTTAGCGATTTTGTCGTAAATATATTGTCATAACCACCCTCAAATTGCTGCCATCTACGTCGCAAATATGTTGTCATCTCGCCCTCCCTGCTGCTGGTTAATACAAATTATTTAACCAAATATTTGATCAAGTCCAATAAGATATCGTGACCGAGGGTCGTTTAAATTTATTGTTATAAATCCATACGGGACTGACTGAGCATGACTAAAGTAATTTTTAAATCCATTGAAGTCCATATCGGAACACAATGTCTGCCAAATATTTCGTAGCGTATGTGTATCAACGCCATTGAATACAGCAAGAATATTACAGTTATCGCGAATCACTTTTGGAATTTGAGTGTAGCGTTGAGTGACATATATCACATCAGTGTTTTTATGCCTACCTCGTGAAAATATTCTAGCAGGGCTCTTTTGATTATCTAACATCACATCATCGTACACTACAAGATTGTTTATGTCTCCATCGAGATCTTCTACTGATGGTGCATCATTAATATCAATAATAAAGTCAATTACACTTTCACCTTTAATTTCTGATGCATTTTCATTATAATCTTTTAGCACTTTATAGCACCGTTGATCATCTACGGATGGGGCAACTAAATATAATTTATCCCACTTCATAAATCGCATTATCAAATTAAGCAGCAATTGTGTTTTACCCGATCCAGATGGTCCGATTATAATGGCACGGACAGAATTCGGAAGCGCTGCGTGGTGTTTCACCGGTTCTCTTCTTTTAGTCGCTGAGAAATCAATTATATTCATAACGCTATATATAAATTTTGGATTTATATTGTGTTAAATGTAAACAGCGTACTGATACAACCGATCAGACAACCATTACAACTAAAAACAATAGACTATCGCTTACTGGTAAGTGTGTAACATGTGATACAAAAAAAATAGATTTTTTAAAAAAAAGCAACTCGGTGGTGATATTGCCGCAAAACTGGGAAAACTCCCCGGAACCCCATGGGCAAAATACCCGGAGAAAAACACCTTCCAGGATATAGTTACTGTGGTCCCGGAACGAGATTAGATATCAGACTTGATGATCAAAATCAGCCCCGGCCTGGTGAGTATCCGATAAATGCTATTGATAAGGCATGTCATGCTCATGATGTTGCATATAAAAATAATAATTTGCAACAAAGACATCTCGCGGATGTAAAATTAATTCATGCGTTAAATGCTATTCCCGATAAATCCTTCAAAGAAAAATTGGCTTCATGGTTGGTCAAATCAGCTATGAAAGGCAAATTGGTGTTAGGTGATGGTAATTGAAAACACTAGTGTTTTTATAGTATGGAATCTATTTATTATTCTCCGAAAGGATACTGGAGGGGTAAAGCAGCAATCAGTAAACTCGCTAACGCTGCAAAAGTGAAAAAGTCCACTGCGGAAGATTGGTTATCCAAACAAGCTATATGGCAAATTTATCTACCACAGCCTAAACAAATTAATTATTCTCATTTTGATGTTACCGTACCCAATGAAGTTCATCAGGCTGATTTATTGTTTTTACCACATGACCATGGTTACAAATACGCGCTAACTGTAGTTGATATTGCGAGTCGATTTAAACAAGCAGAACCATTGAAAACAAAGTCAGCTTCTGAAGTCGCTTCTGCATTTGAAAGGATTTATAGACGAGGTCCTCTAAGATGGCCAAATCTATTACAAGTTGACCCTGGCAAAGAGTTTCAAGGTGCTGTTCTATCAACAATGAAAACTCATAATGTTACAATACGACGGGGACATACTGCGTTACATCGTGATCAGGCAATTGTAGAACGATTTAATCGAACTCTTGCGGAACGGTTATTTGGATATCAATATGCAAAAGAATTCATCCAAGAAAAACGATCTCGTGAATGGGTCCAAAGGTTACCGAGTGTAGTTGCAGCGTTAAATAACGAGATTACTCGAACTATTAATATGAAACCAAATATTGCAATAAAAAAATATATACCCGAACAACCACAGCGGGTTAGCACTCAGCCACTTCTCGGTGATGTTACTGTGAGATATTTATACAAACCAGGAGAACTTGAAGGTGGTAAAAGAAGAGCCTATATGGAGTGTTTCTACGCATAAAATGTCAACTATAACGCGATCAACTGGTAGATCTCCAATCTACAGATTGGATTCAACTGCACCTCAGCGTGGTTTTACACGCGAACAACTACAAGTCATTCCGGACGATACTCAATTACCGCCATTTGGTCTTAGCTAGCTCCGTTACGTCTATTACACTCAAGACAGGTCAACATCACATTGTTTCTGACATGACCAAGACTATTTTTTTTTCTGTCTACGGTGAATTGTCGAGGGTCTTTATCCGAATACTGCCAGTGCATTATACAATTGCAACTGGCGCAGTGATTATTCTATTGCTCTTTTAATGCGATTATTACTTCAGCATCAATATCAAATTCTCGTTGTTTTTTTTTTGTCCTGCTGTTTGTAACCAGAGAGTTTTTTTATTAATGATGCTAATATCAGTGCTATCATCGTTTGCATTAAAATCATCATCGAAAACAATCCTTCGTAGTTGATTTATTCGTCGTACTCTGGACACTGCGAGATAGACTAATTTGACCATTCAATGCGATTATCAACTATCCAAACAATTGTATCCGTGATGGTCAATCCTTGTGACGAGTGTATTGTTGTTACATAACCAAGCGTCCATGGTGATTTATCAGCGCATAATGCCTCTTCTACAGCATTGATATCAACTAGTACGATATCATTTAACACTAGAATCTGTTTCTCCGTCTGGGCTGGAATTTCAACTTCAATATTCTGCTTTCGTGTATCCAATGGTCTATAACACAACGGTACTGGAAACGTTGGGAATTTTTCTTGTGTAGCTCAAACAACTTTTTCTGAAGTGCGTCTCTGACTATCTTTCTACTTGCTACTACAAAATCATTTGGTCTCCATGTTTCCCAAAAATCATTCATAGGCGTTTCAGAAATTATTTCACGCACTACTTCACATTGAATTCTATCGGGTTGTAATCTAATTAGTTTTTTAAACTCACGTAATTGCTCATCGAGTGCTCTATAGTCAGTATCAATTTCTTCGTAATAATCAACAAATCCTTTTAACCAATTATGTGGACTTCTACCAACAAATGGTGGTGGTTTACCATGATCGCCGCACAATATAACTTTTGTATTATTTTGCAATAACCAATCAAGAAACATTTTTAATACATCTTCTGAAACAGTACATGCTTCATCCCAAATAATAACCGCTGGAATAAATTTCTCACCCATTCGCTCAGGAGTCCAAGCATCGCCCTTGTATCGAAAAAAACTATGATACGTGCAAGCTTGAACATTTCGTTGTTTTATCTCTCTCGCTAGTCTATGGGTTGGTGTGAGTACAATTATGGACGTTCTCTCTCGATATAATTCTATCACACGTGTTGTCTTTCCAGATCCACCACAACCGTTTAAATAAACTGTTTTATATCTACAAATTGGATCTGATATCGGTGGTGCTTTAGACATAGAAAATCCTTCGGATTTTTCACTGATAGAATTATCGTTCTTCAGGAAACTGCTTCTAATCTCAACGTCTGCTGATTCAGAATAATCGCATTGTATTTCACGTTTAATTCGCCATGTTCCCCAAGTCTCTTCGCTATTAGTAAATTTAGTTACCTCTTTGATATATTTTTTATCGACATACATTGAATCAATTGCAACTCTAACTGCTATACTAGGAAATCTATTTATCATTGCAAATAAATTGATAGATGCATAACCCAGCATAGAAGCTCTCAAATGTAGATATGCAGAGCTTTCTCCATCACTGTAAGTAACAATTCTACCTAACTTTGTTTTATTGGACAAGAAGGCTGTTTTACAATTTGCGTACCTATTTTTCTCTACTGCATCTTTAATAACGAAGTCGTATTCGGCATCATCTATAATCAATCGAGAGGATTGTCTTTTAAAGTTGAATTTTTTTCCACCTTGTGTAAATTTACCGATTATTCTTCGGCCGAGATCCTTTGCTTCATTATTTCGTTGATTAAATATCTTTTTTGACCATTCACTGATGTACTCCTCGTCAGCATCAATATGATTCCTAGATTTTTCGATTATACTATCAAGACATTCTGGTTCTGGTAACCAGACATTGGTTTGTTTTTGATATGAGATAATTGCTTCGCTGACAATCAACAAAACTAACATTTTACAATCAATCATATATCGCAATAACACTATTGGTAACCACATCTTTTCAGCCATGTGTCTACCAATCCAAACATAACAACACGGATGAAGTCCTTCAGCGAATTCAAATGATACTACGCGAGCAAAACCGGTCAAATCAAAATCAGGCAGTGGTCCATTAATAGCAACGCGAGTCATTTCATGTGTGGGATGTCCAAACCGTTTAAAATACTCACCAGCGAATCCATATCCTAGAAAACTTCCTGGATAACAGGCAACGATATCAACTGATATCATACTTTCACGATTGTACTTAACGTTCCATAGACCGCCATGATAATATTCCAGACAGCTGGATTGAACATCCTGTAAAAACTCTTTTCGTGTTGGTTTCCAATTATTTTTATTTCTTGCAAAATGAGCTGCAACCGATGGAATTGTAAAACAATTTTTAAGTAACTGTTCGTAATCGTCGGATTTTCCATTAAAAACGCTAGCGTTTTCACTGAGACTTATTGCTAGATTTTTCATCCTATTATGTAGACTTTCAGTACGATATAACTCACCGTTAGGTCTCACAAATTGATTGAATTGACATTCTTCATCTTCAAAACTATGAAGTAGCCATACTGATACAGGGTCGTTTTTACACAAACTAGCAATAGCATCGAATAATCTTTCTTCAGTGAGAATGCCATCCTTGGTAAATTTTCCTGGGATATACTTCACTGTTCTGTCTCGCGGGAATATTGTAATCGCGGATGTCCATGCGTGTTTGTTATGATCAATAATTTTGATTGGAGCTCCGTTTTTATTGTATTTCGATTCGTATAATACTTCGCCGGTTATCGTTGAAACGGTTATCGGAAATCTCAACGACTTTTCCAATCTAGCTATATCGGAAATAGTTGCTCCGTTCTCTTTCACTGTTAGCTCCCATTGATCTATTTTTTTACGTCTTATGTCGGTTAATTTATTCTCACGGAGTGCATTTGTAAAGTGTTCTATGATACGTTGTACCACACAATTGAGTGGTTTTTCTACTGACGTTGACTGTTCCATTGGTGCTAGTTTTCCAATGTCAGGTTTCTTATTTAACGGATACATCCCATAAACAATTGCTGTTTCTGGATACGCTTTTTCATAGTATGGTTTATCAATTCCAGTTAACAACCCTGGTCTGGAATCACGGCTAACAATGACTGTTGTCCTATCTTTGAGAATTGGTTCAAACTTGTCTCTTATAACCCAATCGCCCGATTCGAAATTGATAATGAATTTCACTCTGAGAAATACCGTTTATTGTCAAGTTTTGATAGTATCATAGCTGCTGTTTCATCATTCATTCTAGCATCAACAACACCATCTATTTTAAATGTTGACCAGGTGTGTGATGCACCGTCCTGTTTAAACTCATTAACATAATCTCGTATTTTTCTAATCAGACTTCTATTATTTATTCTCTCTTTTGGTACATCTTCGAGGGTTCTATCAAGATTGAATTTAATATTTTCCCAAGGCTTGATTGCCGATAATCTCTTGAATTCTTCATTCATATAAATAAAGCAAACATTTAAATAGAAAATTTTGTTTATATATAATGAATCACTGCAAATGGCTATGATTGGATCAGTAACCCCATGCAATAAATCGTGTAGAGGTGAATTCTGTGGACATCACTTACAGAGTGTCAGAAATAATTCGACAGGCCCGTCCCCATGCATAAATTGTGGGGTGGGTGTGAGAGGAAAATCACAATTATGTATCAATTGTGGGGTTAAGCGGTTTAGAGAATTGAAACATTATTATGATAAACGAATAAAAAACGCTATCATTGACCCTAACCATGACTCTGTCAAAGACAAAATCATAAAAACCCCTCAAGACTACATTAATAAATTTATAAATAAAGCAAATAATGAATTAGACAAATAGTATTATTATATATAAAAAGAGCAAGAATTCAGACCACATCCAATACTCGTTAATTATGAAATATCTGCTGATGGTGATGTTAGAAACCGCAGACTGAAAAAGTCAATTGGTTTTGTTAATAATCAAGGATACTTGCAATTTGCTGCTGGAAGAAAGAACTATTACGTTCACAGAATTATATATGAAGCATGTTATGGATTGATTAAAGATGGTAATGTTATTGATCATATTGACTCTAATCCTTTAAACAACGCGATTTCCAATTTACAATGCATTTCTCAAAGAGAGAATACAAAAAGAGGAAAGACAGGAAAATACTCAAAACGACACAAGGGAGTTAAATCATTTGATACAACTACGAATGAAGAAAGAGTTTTTCATTCAATGAATGCTGCGGGAAAATATTTTGGAATATGTAGTTCCTCTATACGAAAAGTTGCTGAAGGGATTTATCAAACAGCTATCTCAAAGAAAAATGGACATAGAATAAAGTTTTCATACGCATAAATGACTCTCAATAAATACTATTAATGAAATATATTTTTTATTCTGCTAAAGCAGAATAATTTTTTTTAGCAGAATATTTTTTGTTTTTTTTTATTTTTTTCCGTATTTCCTCTCATTACTACTGATCGTCACGTGACTATCCTACTTTCGATATTGATAGAACGGTGTTCCCGGTTATGTAATTCGTGCGAGATAAACGTAGAAAACACATGTGAAATTAGATTGAATTAATGATGTGTGATCTCACGTACGTATTTAATGGTTAACTCGGTATATATACGTATCAGGCATGTACGGACCTTGGTTTTGTGTTATTGTTCCTTGTTTTTAAAGACTGTATTGAGAACAGCAGTTAGGGTTTTGTTGGACCTGTACAGGGTAGACAATTTGACAGAGTTTTATATGGCCGTGAATCCAAATTATTATTACGGTTATTATAAAAATTAATGAAAAAACATAAAAATATTTATTATTATATAACAGCTGTATTCTTTTAAAAAATGTTTTATTCAAGTATTTAGTTTCATTTAACACCATGAACTGTTATTTATTAAGTATTTAGTGGTAAAAATAACACACCTACACATTGACACTGCATTATTAGTCACATTATATATAATATGAGCCGTAAAAGTTTGGGGCTTTAAGCGAAGCCCAATATGCCAATCAAAACTCCAAAGCCATTGACATGGTGTGTGGTTGATTTTTTTCAACTGCAACCATGGTTAATTTCTTGGGTTGCTTTTGATTGGTAGATTGGGTGTAGTAAGTCTGCCCCGTCGTTTCATGTTTGTATCGTCCTGTACTGTCCCTCTCATTCATTCATTGTAAATATTACAATACATTCATTCATTCATTGTAAATATTCATTCATTGTAAATATTACAATACCTTCATTCATTCATTGTAAATATTCATTCATTGTAAATATTAATTCATTGTAAATATTACAATACCTTCATTCATTCATTGTAAATATTCATTCACTGTAAATACCTTCATTCATTCATTGAAAATATTAATTCATTGTAAATAACTTTATTTATTAAGTTAATTAAGTACATGTAACGTACTGTCCCCCCACAACATATCTTCCGGAAGACCTAATATAGCATTTGTTACGTTAGAGCTTCCGATTGGGAGATCTATGTTTGTGGCCCATGGGCTTATTTGATGCGAAGGCACTCAATGAGTTCCAAGAATGTGCTGTCCCCCCTCTGGGCCTCTTTGACGTTATTTGGCGCGAAGGAGGTTTCCAAACAAGGCTTCATGTTATATGTTCAATGTTTGTAAAGAAATCACTTGGATTTCACGTCTAATGCCCATATAACCCGAACTTAATCCTTGAACTCGATTGGGAGGTTAGGGTATTGTATAAGTCTTTAATGTATGCCCACCTTGCCTCGGAACTCGAATGAGGAAGGGACAGGCATTGTATATGTTTTTTTTGTATGTTGGGAATATGAATATCTTCGATAAAAATATTTTAAAGATAAGAAAATACATTATTAATAATATTCAATAAATGGAATTTCAAGATATTACATCTATCGTCACAGAAATATCAAATTTAAGAAATCAAGGAATCGTCCTTTCTGAATTTTTAAATGAAGACAGACTTTTGAATGAATTTGAACAAATTGATATACAATTGAAACATGGAAGATATGTCCTACCTAAAATGTATTCACTGATAAAAGAATCCAAAAAGCGGTTAATGTTTCTTTGTATAACAATGATATTAATTTATTCATTCGGCTATTTAGTATAGTTGAAGCAATTAGAAAGAAACTCGGGGAACAGTACCAAGTTCGGTCAGAGATTGCTTTGAAAGTGAAATCTATAAGACGTTTGATTGATGAGTCTGGAAATGCAAGCATTGAAACCCACAATTGAATAAACGTTAGCATTTCCAATAATGATATCAGAAGCATTAACTACCAGACTAGCCCGTGAGAGGTTAGCATTACTGAAAAAGTTTATACCAATTCGAGATGACGTGCGAGATAAACTACAACTTAGACAGCAAGCGCAGACTGACTTTTCTATTGGGAGCGAACAGCTTTTTGCTCCTGTAACTAAAGCCACTAAAGATGAAAAACTTGCAACAGAACGTGCTATATACGGCGACATCCCTAGGAAAGAAGGAACAGTACCTATTATTGATGTACTGGGAAAGATTGCTACAAAGACTGAAAAAACTCAGGAGGGAATAAAACAGCTTTCAGGTGAGTTACAAACTCAGCGAGAAATACAAGAAATGGGTAATATTAATACTGATGATAACCCCGTTGAAGGTGCTAGTGAAATCAATAGTGATTCCACTAAAAAAGGTGTTCCTTTTAACGAGAAATTCACTGATGAAGCTATAGAAAAAATCAAACAAATTCAATTGCTGAAACCTAAAGACTATGAGTTATTTGGTGACTTCGCTGTAAAAAGTTATTATACAAGGGGGGATTTTTAAAAGACGAGTATAAAAAAAAAACCCAATAAAACGAGATGACTGGGTGGATTGGATATATAAAATTAATAAGAAAAGACCACGGCAAATTAAAAAAGGATACATTGGAGTACAGAACTTTTCAAATGGGAGTTAATAGGTATGGTATAGAACAACAACAACGAAAAGAACAACAAAAAGAACAACAACAACAACTAAAAGAACAACAACAACAACGAAAAGAACAACAACAAGGTCGAGGTCGAGGTCGAGGTCGAGGTCAACAAAACGTTCCCAAATCAGAAAGTTCTTCAGGAGAGGGTTATGGAAGTTCTCATATATGTCCTAGTAATATCATTAATGATATATCACGACTTGAGGTTCTTATGGGAGGTAAGCGAGCTGGGAATAACTCAGTCGAAATAACTAATGAAGCATTTGATATTTGCAGACGATTATTCCAAGGTGGGATAATTGATATTCATACGTATCGAGAACTCTTGGATGAGTTAATGGACGGAATTCCAGGGGAATTTAGTGGTTATTATAGCGATTGAAATTTCTGAAATGCTTGCATTTAGAAATTACAAAGTCATTTCAAATAAGATGATAGTACACTATAATCACGATAAACCAACAAACGTGTATGTGGTAAACTCAAGATTACCCGTTTATAGGACATACTATGGAGACGGCCTTGGAAATATCATAGCGGGTTTATTCACAAGAATAGCCCCAAAAGTAGCACCAGTTGCTAAACAATTAGCGATGAAAGCCATTGCTGTTATTCGTAATAAGGGAATTAACGCTGTTGGAGATCTTGCAGGAACGGCCTTTTCTACCGCTAAGAATAGAATAACGTCATTGGTGAAATCTAGATTCGGACGAAAACCAACACAAATGGTTTCAACACCGCTACCTTCAACAACAATGATGCCTGCAAATGTCAGTAAAGTGATAAATAACGCAGTGGAACAAAAACTAGCATCATTAGCAATGACTTCACCAGATAGTAGTAATATTGCAAGTATGATAGCGGGAAGCGGTCTTGGAGGAAATCGTAAAAATTTCAGACGAAAAAGAAAGTGATAGCATTATTACATTTAGAAAAACGATAGTGTTTTAGTATAAATGGTATTTAAAAAAATTGCTGATCCAGCGTTTGATATGGCAGCACCGGTAAATAAAGATGATTCTAAAATTAATTATCAGTATTATGCCTATCCTGCAAGAGAGCCTAATCAACGGGGGGGGGAGAGTTGAACTTCAAGTTCAAGATACAAGTAGATACTTTTTGCCGTGTGAGGCGTTTATTGAAGTAGAAGGAGAGCTTGTAACAAATGTTGCAGCTGATACACCATATGGGGATAACCAAAATATCCGAGTTGGTTTTGTAAGTAATGGCATTATGGCGCTATTTAACAGTGCAAGATATATCATTGATGGAAAAGAAATTGAATCAATAGAACAAGATGTTGATATTGCAACAACAATGATCGGACTTGCGAGATATTCTGATGATTATACAAGGTCGGCTGGTCCGTCTATGATGTTTGCTAAGGATACTTCTGATCATGCTAACCATATTCAGTTTATTAAAGTACGAACTGCGGTAGATACTGCAGAAGTTGATCAACAACTCGCAAATAATATAGACCGTGAAGTTAGACCAGCCGCTGAATTCGACATTTTTAAAATGTCAATGGTAATTTTAATCTAGGATTTGCAACACGAAATGGAGCATTGAAAGGACAGCATCGACGGTTTTCATGTGCAATTCCGTTACATCACATATTCGGATTTTGTAGAAATGTCAGAAAAGTCATCTATGGAGCAAAGCATACAGTCGTGTTAATGCGAAAGGGGAATGACAATGATGCAATCTGGCGTGCTAATGGTGTTGATGATGGTAAAGTCAATTTAAATAAATTGGTTCTATGGATATCCGTCTTGACTCCAGCAGTTACAAAAGAGCAACAATTACTATCGTTTATGGACACAGGTGGAAAATCATTGCTAAGTTGGCTAACAACAACGACTGATACGAAGCAGGATAATGTAAATGGCACATTTACATGGCACTTAGCATCAAAACAAGGTGTTTCAGCTCCACGTCATATCTTTATAGCGTTACAGGATGCAAATCGAGTGGGTCGTCAATTATCTAGTCATATGATATTTGATAAATTAGGGGTAAGTGAAGTTTCGTTGAGAATAAACGGACAACAAGAGCCAGCAGAGATTGTACAGCTTAATTATGATAACAACGACCTAGCACGTGTATATCATAGAATATTGTCGTATATGGGTCGTGATCAAAATGTTGATACTGGTTTGCAAATATCGCAAATTGATTTTGAAAAACACTATCCGATTTATTACTTTTCATTGGAACATCTTGACATGATGAGACAATCTGTTGTTGATATATACTTCCAAGCTCGGTTACAACGCCCTGCTGGTATAGCTGATTATAGAGCAGTTGCTGTCATTCTCAGTGATAAATCAATGTTGTTAGAAGGAATTGGCGGACGAATGAGACTTATTGATGTACCAGTAGAAAATCTTTGATTTTCCAAACATGTAGTTAGGATTTTCACAATTAGATCAATTAAAAGTGTAAATTACGTTGCAGAATAGAATGACATATAGTATTGTTAATGTCCAGTTGACTGATGGTCAGGTCAAGAAATTGAAATCAAAGTCGGCTAAAGAATGTGGAACTACAATAACCTTGAAACCCACTCAAATGTCCGGTGGTGCACATAAATTATCATTGACAGATCGTCAAATAAAACATTTCAATGATGCGCTAAAGAACAAACGAGGAGTTCAAATTGATTTTTCGAAAGCAGCAATCGCCAGTATGATAAAATCGGGTGGTATATTTCCGCTGTTAGCTGCTATTCCAGCATTGATTGCAGCGGTTGCCCCAGCGGTTGCGAAGGCGGCAGCGTTAGGAGCCGTTGGTACTGCTGCAGGAATGGCCCTGAAAAAAGCTACTGGGAAAGGCTATAAAAAAAGGGAAAGGGTCTAAGACTACCAGGAACCCCATACAATTGGTACAAATGCACGGGCCTAAGAATACCAGGAACGGCTTATTAGTGGAAAAATCCCTTGGATTTTCACCAATGTCCAATTTTGATTTAATTGATGCTGTAAAATCATTATCAATAAAAAACTTTAGAGGAGATTTCATGAGAGATCAATTACCGTCAAAACCAATGAAAAATGAAACGGGTATTATCAATCTTGATAACAGCAGCGGAGAAGGAACTCATTGGGTCGCATATGCAATTGATCCACGTGGAATTGTCTATTTTGATTCATATGGTTTAGCTCCACCAAAAGAATTTATGCGATATGTATCCACAATAACAAAATCATCTCCAATTTTTTATTCCACGCTACCAACACAACGGTTAAATGATCCACCAATATGCGGTCGTGAAGTATTAAACGTCCTTGCAGAGATATCTAGATTTCCAAGAAAACCACCACAAGTTGTTGTTAATGAATATACTAGCGGGCAATGGCAAAAACGATAGCGTTATGATTTAGAAAAACGTTAGCGTTTTCGTATAATGATTGATATTTGGGGACGACCTTTATCAGAGTAAAAAAAAACAGAAACCGATAGTAAATTCGCTGTCGAAAATGTAAAAAAAATAATCGAAGATGAAATCGCCGAGACATTAAATTTGTCAAGTGTAGATCCTGGGGAAATAGTTGTATTTCAAGATCGGCAGGGCAAATTGAAATCTAGTAATGTGTCATTGGATGATATCTTAATACGAAGACGTGAGGTCGTTGAAGATACAATATTGTTATATTCAAATGATGGAAAACTCAAATCGGGGATATTTGTTTCGACGATCACGGATAAACTAACAACAGTAGATAGCACAGCAAACGCGTTAAAATCACTCAATGATGAATATAACAACCATAAAGCTGAATTTTATAAATTGTATGAAGTACAAAAGTCAATCGTAGACAAAATCGACCAACAGCTAATAGAATTCCTTGGAAATCCACCAGTAACCACTCCGAATATTGCAGAGATAAAAGCATCTATGTTGGAAATTGCAACATTTCAATTAAGATATGAAGAACACGTAAAACAGTTTTCAACATTTCGTACAAACATTGTTGATAAATTTTTGGGAGGTCCACTTGATAAAATAGATATCAAACTTCCGGATATTAAAAAATCCATCGAAGAAATACCAGCGATTAATTGGCAATTGGAAGCAATCAACACGGATATTACAACGTTCAAAAACAATCTTCCGCTACTTGAAACAATAAAGATTCCTCATGAGAGGAATATCATAAATATGGTATACACAGTTCTCTCTGGATCATTAGATTGGGAACCTAAAAAGAATACAATAACTCTCACTGTGTCAAACAAGGGTATTTATCGATTAACAATAGTGTCACTGAACCAGTTTAATATATCATCATCGACTTCATATGGATACAATAACGTGATTTCAACGACTATTGACGTGGGTGAATACAAACGGTTTACAATAACAAGCACTGATTCTAATTTAAATAAGACATCATTTGTATGGTACATGGAGTTTGTAGCTGATCTAAATTAGAATTTTTAACAATTAGAAACCACTTGAGATTTTAAAATAATATGATTCCGTCATCGCAATATCGCTATGATACCGTCAAAGAGTTTTTAACGAAACTCAAAACACTCATTGATGAGTATGAAATAAAAATTAAAAAGTATCGCAGGAGAATTACCGCGATTGATGTTACGGTATACTCGGTATCTGGTATAATGGCCGGTGCTGGTATTATACTATCTTCAGTAACAATGGCAGCTCCGATTGCTGTCCCAATTGCTATTTCCGCGGTGACAACATTTGCTGGAATTGCAAATGCTATTACTAAAAAAATATCATCGTGTTCTCAAGAAAAACTTAACGACTATATAGTAAAACATCAAGCAGTATCTAACGGTTACTCACAATTATCCTCGTTGATGTCATCATCGATTGATGATACGATAATTACCGAAGACGAATTCTCCGCGATGATACGTATTTATGATACTACGATTAAAAACGCTAGCGTTTTTTCATCTATTGCAAAATTAGACATTGTAAATAATAATAATAATGTCGCAAGAGATTCAACTACTTCAGCGGATAGCAGAAAATACCACTCCGCGGAAAACAAGCATGATATCAATATCGTCAACAAACCCTAAATTCAGTGTGAATTTTCCTTCCCCTGTTTCAGTAAAGGAAATCGCGTTGGCAAAATTACGAGTGTATCATAGTTGGCCTAATATTAGATCGGTTCCATTTGGCGGTCAGAGACCTAATAATTCCCTGGTATTTGCATATAGGAATAAAAAAGATGACACTCCAGATTGAAACGTTGTTTCAATACCAACTGGGTCCTATCAAATTGAGCAAATTAATAATGAATTACAACGTAGAATAAAATCCATTACTAGAAAAGAATCAAAAATTGCGATAACAGTTCATGAACCAACACTATCATCTACAATTGAAATAGGCTCTCCTGGGTATGTTGTAGATATTTATAACAGTTCAATAAGAACAGTATTAGGATGGCCCGAAGATCCACCTAGAAGTGCTAGCATTTCCATACCCGAGCCGGTAAAGTCTGATTATATCACTGATAAGATAGCATCCGAGAATCCAGTAGAAAGTAATAGAGATCGCAGGAATACATCTTCTGGTGATCTCTTTAGCAAGGCGATCGCGGGAGCCGCGGCTAGTATTCTTTCTAAGATCATAAAGGAGAGGATGAGGAGATTAAAGGAAGAGAGGGATGAAAAGGTGAAGGAGAAATTGAAAAAAGAGTTGAATGAAAAATTTAATGAGGAGTTAGATGAACGTCGTATTACTGATAAATTCACAGCTATAAATAATGATCTTTCGTTACTGCTAGTATCTCTAAGATCCGGTTTCTCACCAAAGACGAATTCATCAGCGTGGTAGCTACATGTAATAAAATTATCGATGACGCAGAAAAATATCATTCTCGAAACATTCAAGAAATAGCAGATGATCCTGAATTAAGTAAATTTTTTGCAGATAAATATAAAATCCGCGTTGAAGATATTCCAACGTTTAAACTACCAGGATATAATGTACCAGAATTGAAGAAAAATCTCAGAGCGGCCATCGACGAGGGATTCAGAATAATCCATGACGAATGGGAAAATAAACAACCCAAACCAACTATATTGACTCACAATAATTCTCAAAACGGCGACGGTAGACATATCGCACCGAACAATGTGGATATTTCATCGGTGATCGCGCTTAATTTAACGTGTGATGTAATCGAAGGAAGTTATCAAATTAATATGGAACAATCAAATCAAGCCCGACAAGGTTACATTCTTTATTCATTTGCACCAACAGCTCCTCCAGGATTTTTAATTGTTGAGAATCCGACTAATCCAGTATATATGCAATGTCAAAATAATTCGCTAACTAGAATTAATTTTACACTCACCGATCAGTCAAATAATTTAATTGATCTACGTGGTGAAGTATTATCGATTAGTCTGTTTGTGAAAAGCTAACAAATATTTGGTTAAATCATTTGTATTAACCCTGAAATCCTTTCAGCAGCAGGGAGGGTTATGACAACAATGGCAGAAATTTGAGGGTGGTTATGACAACATATTTACGACAAAATCGCTAAGGCTCCATTTGTAAAATGGAGTCTTTATTTTTTTTTGGTTAAAATATGAGATTTCGTAGGAAGGCTCTATTGGGCATTCTGAGGCTTTAATCGATTTCGTCGCAAAAATTTGTAGGGTTCGCCCTCCCTGCTGCTGTATGAATGTATGATGTATGTATGATGTATGTAACCTAGGATTATCTTGTAAAAAAAACATTTCTTAAAATTTAGATGCCAGTGCAGTTTAAGCTGGTATTTATCTTCTGAAATGAACAAAAGTTTCCACTTACATATCTGTAATTGGAACTAGTTTTATTATTTCAAACTAAAAACATTTCGTCATTATTGTTTAACACCAATAAGAGGCACACTTCAGGCAACAAATCAAACAAATCTTGACAATAATGTTATCAGAAATAGTTTGGATTACTTTTTATTTTTACTGCTATATTGTAATAACAAAATATTACCTACCGCTCAGTCAAATAAAGAAATAAAGATATAAATTTGAAACAAAGTATTCCCCTCCTTAATTGTAAGTGTTTGCGAGGATGTCACGCACAAAGCACAGACTAATGTAACAGACGCAATTTAATAGTCTTTAATTGCACCACTATTCTCTGTACAAACAGGAACAAGATTGTTTGTCAATCACTGTAATCAACGACTTACAAGATCACAACACTATAAAATTCAATTTGTTTTACAACATTCTAAAACCGTCTTCTAAGTGGTATTCTGTGGGTACAGATTGCAACATGGTTGATTTGAACCAGGAATATTTGAAATAAATTATGGGCTGCTTCAGACTATATCACGGCTGATTTAAACTAAAATAATATTAGGTGTCTTCAAATATTTAAGTGTAACATTTGGAAAAGTTTTAATATAATTTTCTTTATTTTCATGTACCCTACGCAATTTGAAACTGCAATTAAGGAGCAAATCCATAAGAATAACAATGCTATAAGAACATATTCTTTTAATCTTCTGGACCTTGTATTAATTATAATAAAAAATTACAACGAAAATGGTACTATTATATTTTTAGAAAGATGAAGTAAATTTTGCTTGCTTTTCTTTAATGCACGGTATCCTATTTAATAGTATGCAAATTACTCAAAGTAGCAGATTGTGAAAACACCTCAAGCAATACACATTTGTTAGTCTCTCTCTCTCTCTCTCTCTCTCTCTCTCTCTCTCTCTCTCTCTCTATATATATATATATATATATATATATATATATATATATATATATATATATATATATATAGTCCTTGCTTCAACAGCATGTATCAAACCATAAAATAAAATGTTAAGTTAAATTGTGCACGAAATTATAGTACCATTGACAAGGCAATGTTAAGCTAATAACAACCTGTGCTTGCACAACTTCGAAAGGATAGAGAGCACAGCTAGTTGCATTTTGAAAATCTTTTTTTTCCCTTGCTGCAGCGTTATGGAATGCAGATTACATATTCAAGATCCTCGACATCCCATCGAGATGAAATGTAGCCTGTTAAAAAGACGATGTGCAGTGAATGCAGTCCAAAATATTCAAAATCTCCCGACAAGACTGCAGATTCATTTCTTATGTCAGAACTTTCAGAAACTTAGGGTTAAGCATTAGGACCATACATGGAAATTTTCTACAGATATTGATATGGTATAGCAAACTGGGTAAAACTTTTCTACAGCAATAGGTATGGTATAGCAAACTGTAAAACTTTCTACAGCAATTGGTATGGTATAGCAAACTGGGTAAAACTTTCTACGCAATTGATATGGTATAGCAAACTGGGTACAACTTTTCTACTGCAATAGGTATGGTATAGCAAACTGGGTAAAACTTTCTACAGCAATTGGTATGGTATAGCAAACTGGGTAAAACTTTCTACAGAAATTGGTATGGTATAGCAAACTAGGTAAAACTTTCTACAGCAATTGATATGGTATAGCAAACTGGGTAAAACTTTCTACAGCAATTGATATGGTATAGCAAACTGTGTAAAACTTTCTATAGCAAAATTGTAAATAAATATTTGTAATAGGGCCACTTTCATATTAGGTTGCATAAATGATCAAATGAAAATTGGCAATCATTTGTTCCAATTAGGCAATACAAGCAGCAGTATTGCCTACTGGTTATGTGGTACAGCTGCAATAGTAATATTTCTTAAAAAAATATTTGTTGAAAGTTTGCTGGCCTTTTAACCTTTCTGAATACAATGTTTAATTTTATTTATATAGCTATTCTCTTGATGAGGGATAATACTGAAGTTAATGATTTCTGACCTGATAAAAATCATTCAATTCAATATTATCACAGAGTGGTCTGGTTCACGACTTGTCTTAATTTCTATGAAATTCATTAACATCATCTGACACATATGTTAATGAAAAAGTGCAAAACTATGCACAACATTTACTGACTTGTATCCACAACTTATGTTCCTGAGATTGGGCTGAGATATTGAGAAGGTACGATTTGTATATGTTAAGATACTTGGAAAAGATGCCACAACTGGTGGCAAAAGTCAACAGAAGTCATATGATGAAAATTGTCATTGTAATTTTATATCATTGACAAAAGACCCACACTAAAGTCTGAAAACCATTATCATCACTTTATTCTTCCCTTGTTCCTCTGTTGGGAAATGTAAACATCTATAAAGCTTTTACCGAACACAGACTGTAACCAAACTTCAGACATCTGTTGATCTGTAATCCAAAAGAGACCCCAGATGTCAGATTGGTCTAAAGCACAGACTGTAACCAAACTTTAGACATCTGTTGATCTGTGATGCAAAAGAAGCTCCAGATGTCAGATTGGTGTAAAGCACAGATTGTAACCAAACTTAAGAAATCTGTTGATCTGTAATGCAAAAGGGACTCAGATGTCAGGTTGGTCTAAAGTGCTTGCCTTTACAAATTACTGCTGTTGGAGTGAGTTCTAGATGTAGATGTATGAGAAAGCTGCAAGAAGCTTCCTGTGGGTTGGTGGTTCTTACTTAGGCTTCTTATGGTTCTTCCTCCAATCATTCTGGTTGTCATGCATAGCCCATCAGGTGCTGAAACAAAATGGCATTGAACCCAAACAAATAATGCATATGGACAGTGATTAAAGTCCTATTTTGCATTTGTTGCTAAGCGCATTGGAACTCAATTTATGTACTATCAAACCACGAAATGAAAGAGATTAAAAATCTTTTTTGAAAGTATCTACTTTGTAGCTCTACAAGTGTATGCAGATCTGATGCGATGTCATAGATACTTCAGTCAGCTGTCATTCAGTCCATCATTACACTATGCACTATTTTACCATGCAAGTGTATACAGCTACCACCAAGTGCTTGTATGCTTTTAATGCAACAGTTATCTGTAACAGAGATTTACCATTAACACTGACTACAATCCAAATCCTTCGATGATCAAAACTTAAATTCATCCATATAAATACATAGTGTAGAATAAAATTTGTGTAGGAATGCATGTTTAAAGTTAATCCAATCAAGCCCAATATGGATGTTTTACAGGTGATAAAATATTCCATAACTCAAAAAAATGTTATGTACACATGGAGTGACTTATCTATTTTTGCATGTCTGAGATCAAAGTAAAATATAATGTAAAAGATTTTCTGAGAAAACCAGCAAATTCAAAGTTTGTGGAAGAGCTCATCAAGTGCATTCTGGGTCCTCCATAAAATGCTACTTTGTTCTAAATGCTCACTAAAAATATTCGTAATATTAAAGATCAGCATTTGTTAATTTTAAGTAAGGTTTCTGAGTTTGGAGAAATATTGCTAGAAATGCTGAATAAAATTGTAAAATTTGAGTCCAAATGTCCTTTCCTAATGGTTATGTATTAACAACATAATGTCTTATGTGACATGATTAGCTGTTGCTGTGTTCATATAAAAATAATTAAAGATGCTATTGAAATTGAAATTGCAAAACGACAGTGTTCTGATTCTTTAGATATATAATTGTAAATAACTTATAGACTATACACTACCTGTCAAAACAAACTGAAGAAAACTTATGGGAAATAAGAGAAAAGGATGAAATGAAAGATGCTTGCAAATCCTTTAATTAAGAAAAAGTTTAAAAAAAAAGAATTCATGCAAAAATGTCACAATTTGTTCCTTATACATTGTTTTGAAAATCTTCTTTGTTTTGTTTTCCTGGGACTGAAGTAAAAGTGCAAACAATCAGAAGGAAATGAAAACATAAACAGACCTTAATACCCTATATTTTGCATTACAGCAGCTAAAATATTACAGAAGCTACATCATTCAGTTGGGAGATAGTTTAGCATCCAAGATGTAATGACAACAATACTACTATAAAAAAAAGAAACATAAGGTAGAAGAAAGGGTTTGATGAAGCTAAATTTGCTGCAGGAGGAATTCATATGCAAAGAGTTATAATCAAAGCAAAACATGCAAACACTTTCCAATGGCTTTCCAAAACTCTTTTAAAAATTTTCAATGACCTACTGTAATTCATGATGAGTCAAAGACCTACTGTTATTTATGACAAGTCAAGGACCATATTAAAATTTTGATCTTAAAATCAAACATGCATCGAGTTACCCTGACTGTACTGAATTAAAAGCCATTTAGTTAAAAATACCAATCTATGTATCCACCAATTTAAGTAATAAATAAGACTACACATGTTTAAGTTTTCCAAGTTCTCTTGTGTTGATTTAGAACATGTTGATTTATAGCCATAATAACTTTATATATAACTATGAAAAATTATATATTTTTTTAAAATTATCAAGTGGGCTAACATTACAATATTTTCCAATTCAAAGTGGTTGTGTTTCTTTCGAGCTGTACATAATAACCAACAATTATTTTAAGTTTCCAGTACCATGACTTATAAAAACATTTAAAATTTAAACTTACTTTTACAGCATCTTAATTTTATAGTAAGCCTTATGGCATAATAGGGAAAATTATTTATATTCCATAATTATAAAACATGTCTCCATAATTATCAAATGATGTCAAAGTTTTATTTTCATGGTAAAAAGTAATAACAAGTACTCAAAATGAAAATGTTAAGCACTGACTGGTACAAAGGGGACAGAGTTTGTTATAAAACCATGCTGATGATTCCAGATCAAATCTGAATTTGGTAGGCCATTGAAAATCATCTGACCAGAACTGACCCAACAACAACACTGGCACCATCCATGATGAACACCCAGTCTACTAATTCCGTTTCCTTTACCACTATCCCACATTACATTTCCATTACAATTTTCAACACTCAATTGTTTCTGATACATATACATAACTTCTTGAAGATCTGGATGTTCTTTCGTTACGTTCCAACAATTTGACCATGTGCCAGTAGGGCAAAATCCATCAGAACAAAGTAAATCAGAAATGCGATTCTGCTGTGAATACTTCCTCTTGAGTACTGGTTGTTTCTCTTGGACAGCATAAACAAAATCAATTAAAGCATTCTTAATAGTGATAAGAGTTAACAAGTGGGAGAGAAATTTGTCCAGCGCCAGAGCATTTCTGAAGGTATTTTCTGTGCGGTCCGAATTAGTTCCTGGTTCTTTGTTGACTTCTCCCATACCAGCTAAATCTGACAGAGTTGCAGCTATCTTAGTTGGGTTATGAGCTCCGATTTTATCATCTGACATGTTTGGTAGATTATTATCTTTGAAAACTTCAGCAGTGATGGGATGCACCTGGGTCATGAAGCTGAAGTCAGGCAGTGGCAAGAGAGGGATTAGTGGATGCTGATATGCCGAATTACTGGCCAATGGCAAGATCTTGGTTGACAATGATGTTGCTACTGTGTTTCCTAGGACTGTGGAACCAACCATTGTGAGTATCCCAAAAAAATAGGCAAGGGAGGTAACTGTCAGCATCTGGAAAGGGTAAGACAGTAATGTAACTAATGGAGTAAATAAAGCAGATAAATGTTTATGAATCTCTGATTTTATCATCTTGAAATATTTTACCAAAATATCATACGTGAAACATATATATATATATATATATATATATATATATATATATATATATATATATATATATATATATATATATATCATATGAAATAATTATGTGTAAATATTAAATACCGATATAAAACAAAATGGTAAATTAAAATTTGAAGTTTATATTAAAGAATGGACTCTCTTATTTTCTCAACTTGATGTAATCCTCAGCTTTTTCTTAATTCCATGTAATAATGACAATTATCTCTCCCACCACGAAATCATCACATGATGTCCAACAAATGTAAATGTCACCCTTCCCAATCACCCCCCAAGAATTTGAATATTTAATAAAACTGTTCTGTGCCAAAATTTTTAACTTTTCAACATGGTTATTGTCTCTTTTGTCTTGAAAATATCATTTGTTGGATGCCTTTTAAGAAATTCTGCAGTAACATCTTGATCATGCAGATGTTTTCCATTAAAAAATACTGTCAGTTTAAAGCATTTGAGGCACTCCTGTCAAGTTTGTCAGATTCCCGGACCAACACCGCTGAATTTAACACTCTGATCTTAACCATACACAAAGCAAATAGCAAATTTTATTGCAACAATATTTCTGTAAGTTTTGATATTTTTCCATAGGTCCTTATTTTAGCAGCCATTTATGAAAGACCTGTGGGCAAATCATAGTGGTTGGCAGATCTGAGTCACTCAGGAGTAGAAATAACAAAATTTTCAAGATGGCTGCTGTGACCACCATATTGGATGTCAGTATGGCATCACTTTCAATAAGGACCAAGTCGACAGTGCAAAAGTCTTTTGGTGACAATCTCATGTTAATGTATCTTTCATTCAGTGGGACTAGCAACAAGATATTCTGGATGCCTGCTGTGGCTTACTTGTCAGACCAATCATGCATCACATGAAACATTGGTATGAAAACCCTACGACCAGGTCTGGGGATTAGATCAGCACCATTTTTATGTAGGACTAACCAAACATTATAAGAAACCTTTTAAAAAACTACATCTACCAGCAATTGAAAAGTAATTGCAATAACAATAATTTCAGTATAGCCACTTATGTGGCTGTACTAGATCAAAAATCAATTAAATCATGTGATGAAAGTGTGTGTAAAATTGTATAAGTCCTTTAAGTATTTTAGCAGCACAAACAGATGGGAAGAGGACAGATAACAGACCAGTATAGCTAAAAACTGGGTAAGGACAAAATTGTGCTGTAGGTATTTTTCATGCATTATTTTGTCTGAAACAGTATCATAAAATCAGTGATTGCTGTTTAAAATAAGTTATGATGAAAAACAAACAATTTTGACAATGTGTCATTGTGATTTTTTTCAGAGATCCTAGCAATGCTAAAATATCTATACTGCTCCCCCTCCCCCCAAAACATTGGGCTCTTTTTTGGCCAATTTTATGTCACAACATTTTGATATATTACCTGTGTTAAATCAAACCCAATGTCCCTGCACACATTAGACCAATTAATATCCTGTGAAAGAACCCACAGATCCGTGTACGAAAACCAGCCTCGTTTTATCCCTTGCTGGAAAGCAATCCTGAAATTAATCAAGTTATGATGATGATGACAAGGAAGCTCATTAATTAAAACTTACAATTAAACTTAATTCAAATATAAAATCTTTCCTAAAAATGTGCAAAGAATTTGTGTGTTTTTTCATACTCATTCCAAGAAAAAAGTAAAGATTTTACATTGAAATTGATATTCATTCTTAGAAACATGGATAGACAACACATGCAAAATGATATTCATTCTTAGAAACATGGATAGACTACACATGCAAAATGATATTCATTCCTAGAAACATGGATAGACTACAGATGCAAAATGATATTCATTCCTAGAAACATGGATAGACTACAGATGAAAAATGATATTCATTCCTAGAAACATGGATAGACTACAGATGCAAAATGATATTCATTCCTAGAAACATGGATAAACTACACAAGCAAAATGATATTCATTCCTAGAAACATGGCAGGCCTTCACATGTATTTTGATACTTATTCCTAGACAAATCCAATGTATATTCAGGGTCATTTTGATTTATTTTATAAATGTATATGAAAACGCTTATGATTAGTAAAAATCAAATATATTCTGAAAAATAGAGCTGTGCTTCCAAAATTGTTTTTTAAATTTACATGCAAACGGTCACCTTCCAAACCTAAATATCTAATGTAAACTAACCCTGTCTATTTATTCTGATGAGAAAAATTCATTACTTAAAACTACAGCAAGTTTCAGTAAAATTCTTTCTATAAATTAGATATAAAAAATGAATACTGGTAATTATCCTGTTACAAATGATAATCTACTGCTGTACTTGCCTGCTTAAAAGATTACACGTCCCAAGTGATGGGAAATAATAATTTTGAAGACTTATGAAAGTAAAGTGTCTTTGAAACAAATGAATGGTCACCATTATTGATTAGACAAGTTAATTAAAGTCTTTTGGCAAGATCAACTAATTGTTAAACAAAGAACGGACACTGGAAGCTTATCAACATAAATGATTAGAAAACAAAGGATTTGTTCACACTGGGACCAAAGGATTCTGTCGACATGTACCCTTTTTTTAAAATCTCGTCATTGACATAAGCATGACAATTTTGGTAGTAACAGTAGACCATGAGACCGGGACTTTGCTTTTTTGTTGAAATAGGCAGCTTGTCGACATAAGTATGTATGTGTGTGTGTGTCTATATATATATATATATATATATATATATATATATATATATATATATATATTGCCCCCTCCACCCGCACATTGTTTGGACCTCACCATAGAAAATTTCTTGTTGATGCAGTCACTTGTTTCCAGTCTGTTGCTGTTTTTAACAATAATAATAATGATATATCACAAGTTTTCTTCTCATCCTTAATTGGTGTCAATAGTTAGTGTATTGATTGTGTTTAATTGTAAAGATTAATTAGTTTTGCGACCCTGGAAGTAATTACCTTCCTTGCTTAGATATACACTATTGTACCAGCACTTCCTGGTCAATGTTGGATTCACACCCACAACCCACTGATTGCAACTGTGAATATTAATGCTTCATCGATGTAGAAATTATATTATTATTATTATTATTATTATTATTATTATTATTATTATTATTATTATTATTATTATTATTATTCACATTGTGTACAGAGTCATAGAAGGTAATATAAAAAGAATTTAGCTTTTAATATTGTTTATTATGTAAGCTTCTAAATCGGCTTATTTATATATTTTTTGCTTTAAATTCACTAGAATCATCACTATCAGCCATTATCATCACATATGCTCAACTTGAAGGACTTATCGACAATGTGTCACTTCCAGAAATCTGATTTTTCACCGTAAGTGTATAAATACTTCTGAAGCATTTTCCGTAAAACATTGCTGGATACTCAAATAATCTAAATTTTCTCTTCTGTGAGCTAAAACCTACAGTTAAAATGCACATTACGGAGTTATTTAGCATAAAAATGAACAATATGATAAATAATATTTTTAGAAACTAGTAAACTTTTAATCTTTTGGCATCTGTCAATTTTTGGTAATGTTTTGAAAACTAAAAAAAAAAAAATGTTTTGTTCTAGTAGCAACTGATCATCAACTACATGTATCAATTTGTGATTACAATAATTCCTGTCAGAATTAATACAGATTCTTCTGTGCTTTTGTTAAGTCATATGACTAAAATACATTGTGTAATGACTAAGAAAGACACATAAATCTCATTTAACATGATCACATTTAGAAATGTGTCCATGTATCTCTTTAATGATGATAATTCTGCATTCTAACAATTAGCACTGGTTTAATGGTCAATCAACTATTAAACAAGATCCTGGGAATGTTGAGGAGTCTGTTTTCATTGCCACAATGGATATTACTGCTTACCTTGACCTCAGTACATTTCACTTGGGGTAACAAAACAGTGAACTACTTGCTGGATTTCTGGGAGCATTTTTAAAGTTGGAACTGCAGTAATTCTCAAAAATCTCAAGGTTAATTAATAATTGCAATTCCTTACAGAAGATGATGTTTATGTTTTTGGGTTGGTTTAGTTGTAAACTTTACTTGGTAGCATGACCAATGAATTGGCATGAATCACCATGATGGGCATTCAGTCACTGTCATGTATATTTTTTAATTACAACTACCATCAAATACTTGAGGTAGGATATTGTTGTAATCATCATAAATATTTACTTCTGGAGTTGTAATCAATGTTAATACACATCACTCACATATATTTGGTGTGATGATGTTTTAGTCAACATGAATATCTAAAGGTCCTCTACTTTTGATCAACATAAATACCCCTTAAGAGTGACCAAATTTTGGTGTGTTGGAGTGATAATCAATATTAATACACATCACTCACATACCTTTGGTGTGATGTTTTTTAGTCAACATGAATATCCAAAGGTCATCTAATTTTGATCAACATAGAGTGACCTAATGTTGGAGTTGGAGTTGTAATCAATATGAACATTATCAAAATCCAGCCGACATGTATTGTGGTTCGCACTTTTTGGTGTGTTATTAGTGTCTTTCATAGTTATAGCTCCAATCTATTGATTTTGTCTGCATTCGTTGATATCCAATAATTATTGCAAGATGCGATGGCTCAATCCTCATTGACCTTGAGCCAAGGAAACTCCTGCAGCCAATAATTTTGAACCTCAAGCATAGTTTAGACCAATTTGTCGACTTTAAGTTACAATTTTCACCATTCGACTCTAGCTTTATAAGCAAATGATCCAGCCAGACACAATGCTGGAAAAATTCAGCATAGTCACGCATAACGTTTTCAATGAGTCTACCATCTGGATAAAAACAAAAATGTTTTGTTGTACCCCTTTCCTCCAAACAATGAAATGTGTTTTGCAATAAAACCAGTAATGCTTGCTTTCTTTGGCTATAACTATAAAAGCTGCACCTGGTTTCAATACTAACTGCTTTCAGTACTGATAAATTTCATCATACACTATGTAATATAAAACACAGCTGTGTGGCATTTGCTATTAAATATGAATGGCCCTTGTGTAAACATGATTCACACAAAACACAACCACTGCCCTTTAAAGTTAAGGCCAAATTTTACTTGTCCAAGGATGAGAAACCTGACACAGAAAATATGGACAATAGATTTTCTGCAACCTGACCCTAGTTTTTCTAAAAAAAACTCATTGTTCATTGTATTTTAAATCTGAAGATTGGTAACAGATCCAAAAGCATATTCACTGTTTGTGTCTTCAAGTTCATGAGTTGAATAGTTCCTTAAAGCGTTAAAAGTGATACACAAAGATACACTGACTCGTTTAATGTTTCTTGAAAATGACAGATCTTGTAACAATTCCAAATGTTACCAAAGAAGACCCAATGTTCATTATGTTTTTAAATTTGTGGGTTAGGTAACAGTTCCTGTAATTTGCAAATGAGACTAATTGTTTCTTGTGTCTTGAAATTCATGGGTTGGGTATCAGATCCTACTATTCCAAATGAAGGCAAATCTTACACTGCATGTTTTAAATTGTAAACTGGGTAACAGAGATTATTATTCCCAAAGAAAACTCTTTGTGCATTGTGTCTTTAAATCCTGGTTTGCTTAAAACTTAGAAACTGATATCATAAAATATTATGAATTCAGAGCATAACAGGAAAGAAAATACCAGATAATTGTGTAAATGAAAGAAGACCCTTCAATAATATTTCCATTTTTTAACTTTTAGAAGTTAATTTACCTTTTCTCAACAAGATGTAACATCTCTTCAAACTCTTGCTGGGGTACGAACAACTGCCAGTCCTGGAAATATGAAAATATTCATGACCAAGAGGGGTAAATTTAATCAAATGGTACATAATTACCTTTAGTCAAATGGTACATAATTACCTTTAGTCAAATGGTACATAATTACCTTTAGTCAAATGGTACATAATTACCTTTAATCAAATGGTACATAATTACCTTTAGTCAAATGGTACATAATTACCTTCAATAATCTAGCTAAATTATAACAGCTTTGTATGTCATGAATAGAGTCATATGTCTGCAGAAAATGTTATAAATTAATTAAAATAATATACAAAATCTGAAGCTGTGCTTTTGTCAATTACAGTTAACAAGTTAGAGATAAGTGTTAACTCTTTAACTGATTTATAGGTAAAATAAAGTTATGAATTAAAGATTTCCCACATAATGTTTTTTTGGGCATTTCCAAGTTTTATTGTTCCCACAAATGAGGGTGCTTTGATTTACTGCCATTTTTTCAGCATGTGATTTACTTATATAATGACCAAGCCAAAATGATCTACCTACCACAAAAATGATATATAGGCTAACTTTTTTTTAGTGCTATGCGATCTACTCACACTATATCGTGATCGACTTATTGTGCACCCCAGTAGTTCCCTATTGCAAGCTCATTGGATTTTTACACTACATCAGTAACAGTATTAAAGATGAACACTTTCTGATACTGCATCAGATATGATTTCGTTACATTAACCAAGCTTAACACTTTTTAATACAGCATCTAGGATAATTTCCAAACAGAATTTGAGTTGAAGCAACAGTTTTTAATACTGCATTTATGATTTCTTAATGGGCTTCAAATTTAAGCAACACTTTTTGATACTGAATCAATTATGATTTCTTTACATTAGTCAAGTTTAACACTTTTTGATACTGCATCTCTGATGATTTCTTCATAACAGTGTAAAAATTTAACACTACTGCATCTCTGATGATTTCTTCAATACAAGATACAAGTTTAACACTTCTCGATACTGCATCTCTGATGATTTCTTCAATACAGGGTACAAGTTTAACACTTCTCGATACTGCATCTCTGATAATTTCTTCAATACAGGGTACAAGTTTAACACTTCTCGATACTGCATCTCTGATGATTTCTTCATAACAGTGTAAAAATTTAACACTACTGCATCTCTGATGATTTCTTCAATACAGTTTACAAGTTTAAAAGTTGTAAATGCCCATTAATTATCAATAAGAATAAAAGAGAATAGCAATAAACAATCTAGCTAACTTTAGTGGTATCAGAGATAAGATAATGTAATTAAATTCCTCAAATTAAGAATATTAATGAAATAAAATTGAACAACAATCGCATGTAAATCTTTTTTTCAATTTAAATCTGTCCTGCCGTTATTTATCCACTCAAGTCCTCTAATTTGCTTCAGAATTATGAGTGAAAAATCACAATATTTGCATTATTTTGAATGATATACGAAGAAAGACTGGTTCTCACAATCACAGCATGAGTTGCAATATTTTGAATGATATACACAGTAAGACTGGTTCTCACAATCACAACACGAGTTGCATTATTTTGAATGACTTACTGTTGAGAAGGAATGGCAATAAGAACTCCACAGCAATATGACTTACTGTTGAAAACAAGGAACCAGACTATTCCTATGCTCTAAGTATACACGATGCCATCCCTCGTCCAAAGCACTGAATATTAAAACTAAATCCTGATCGCAATTTGCAAATCCTTTGCATCAAGAAAACACACGGCATCAAAATGCGTGCATCATTTCTTCCCGTGTGCATTACTGATGCACAAATGTGCATAAAGGGAAACACTGTAATCATTTTATTAATTTTCTTTCACATTCCATATAAAAGGATACAAAACTCACCCATGCATTACTTCAATAAATATGAGAGACATACATTCAGGTAATGCATAAAAAACTGTTGTCCAATGAAAAGAACAACATCAATAATAATAACAACAGTAGTAATTAAAAACCCATTATTATTATTTAACCTGTATATCACTTTTCTGTTTTTAACTTGCTGTATCTTCTGAAAAAAATGTAAAATCTAATAGTACAATCTCAATTCTAATGCATATTGTCTTTAAGATAACAACCTGATGAGAAAAATAAACACCAAAAAAATCTGTGGTAACTAGGCCCCAACTGTGATGGATTAATCCCAAATTAAAATATTTTCATGCTTAGCGTACATGAAGATAGACATGTTTTACTTGACACCTCACTTCTTTATCCCTCTCATGCATAACCTTAAAGGTCTTTCTCCCCTTCCATGGAATTTCAGTATCTGACAGGATGCATGAGTTTGGTGGCAAAATTCCTATAACTTCACTAATATTTATTGATAACCTCAGTTTTATTTGTACTTTGATTGCTTCATTCATAGCATAAAAAGTTAGTCTTGTGGAGTGAAACACAATGCATGGCACGAGGCATAAGAAAATAGTGGCTGATCTCCTTCAGGAAAATCAAGAAAAGTACCAGATATACTAGGCCAAAAGTATATAATAAAAGTACAAATTATAAATGACAAGTTAATGTGTGTGCTAAGGATATCTGACAAATGTGCTTACAATTGCTTTCAAAAAGTCTCGCTCAAGTTTGTTGATTTCCTCAGTTTCCAAGTCTCCCGCTGCGGCCCATTCATCATTGAATACTTCCTCATCAATTCCCTCATCATACATAAACTTCGAAGCCATCATCTGAAATAGTTATATCATAACTTAGTGTAATTAGACATGTGACATACAATTTCAGAATTATACAATCATTCAAAATGGGAAGGAAAATCCAATTTTGACCTGCAGTATATATTTGCTCATAGGTCAAGTCAGACCAGCAATTTGTAGACCCAGATCTGACATATCACAAGTCAGTCCAGCAATCTGCACAGACCCAGATCTGTCATATCACAATGCACTGGTCAATCTGCCCCTATGCAGTTTATTAGAAGCAATCAGTAGAACAAGCAACACGCACTCTGATCTGCTGGTATATCATGTGATGGCAGATCAGGTTCTATGATGTTTGCAGTTAGAATGTTTACACACAAGAGTTTATTTTAACAATGGTGATATAGGGAATATGGTCATGAAATCTAATTTGTAACAAATATATTCTGTGCAAAAATTATTACAGTTACTAGCTTGCAATAACTTTCACTTTTCTTGACTAATCAGTCGTCTAGGGAACTACTGTACTCTTTGCTAGTTGTGCTAAGGCATACATGCCAACCCCTGGCAAGGAAAAAGTGTAATCCATGTGGACAAAAGGAATAATCTGAGCAGAAAAAACATAATCCACATATAACATAATACAATTCAATGCACATATGTACCAAAACACATGCATATTTTCCACAATTTTAGCGTCAGGAAGTAGGGTTGTCATCAGGTACCCGGTTACCCGACCGTATAGAAAAACCTGGGTATTGAAACGTAAACTCTGGTACCCGTAAGGAAAAAAAAATAAAAATCGCCACACTTGCCAACCACTTCAAACTGGTGTGACAGCTATGGCTATAATTAGAAACCAGATGTCTGCATAATATAAATAAACAATACGTCAGACAGTCTGTTTGGATTAATAAAATTCATTGGCATTGTGCAACCGGACAAACCGTTATTGCCGAGGCATTATATACCAAGGTTAAAACATTTGTTCTACAGGTAATAAACCTCTTTGTAGACGATAACTATTTTTATGTGGGTGCTAAATGATCGGTACATTGCGTGCTGTTTTAATGAAATCCAGATGGATACCTTTGATTTCCGAACAAACATGTCAAAGAAAGCCCACAATTTATATTATGAACAATCATCACCATAACACTTTGAAATCTTCGTAATGCCTCAAAGTAATCTTTGCTCGTTGTTTTTCTAGTCGACTAGCTCTGTGAATTATGAAAGTTAGCCATCATACATATACCGATATTTCTATTTTCGATACTACGTTTTTACCATAACTATTTTAAGAATAATTCCAAAATAATAACTCTTATGCGACTGCATGGTCATGTGGTATAACTGGGGCACGCATGCGTAGGTAATTCAAATCTGCGGTCAAAAGCAGATGAATAAACATGGTCTGTTCTAATAAGGACTTCTACTTTAAAAGATGCGAGTGTTCTAAAGCTTTTAACGCGGCTGATCACAGTGATAATTAAAAGTTGGATTATACCTACCATCTGTGTGCAAAGGTCATTCTAAATAAATTTATTAACTAACAGCGTGCGGTCAGACAATTCACAGCTACTTCGGTGTGGATGAATCAGACCGAGTAGTACACGGTTAGCCTCTATCGCCATAGAAAAAAATATTAAAGAAATGGAGATAACAATTAGTTGGTCTACAGTTGTACATGTCATTCATATGCAGGAATCATCCGTTTGAACAAAGGACCAAAGCTGTATTATACCACTAGTTGTAGTCAGTATTCTATTAAGAGCTCGGTAAATAACGCCCCAGCATTTATAAAATTCTTTCCCATAATTTAATTCTGCTGTATAAAAGAAGTTACCTTAGTATTGGAGTTAGCAAAACGAGCTAATTTTAGGCGTCTTTGTTTTAAACTATGACCATTTAGCTATAAAGTAGCTGGAAAATGGTATTGCTATCCTATAAAGTAGCTGGGAAATGATATTATTATCTTATAAAGTAGCTGGAAAATTGTATTGCTATCCGATAAAGTAGCTGGGAAATGATATTATTATCTTATAAAGTAGCTGGGAAATGGTATTATTATCCTATAAAGTAGCTGGGTTAGGATTTAATTTTCCTATGTAAATTATAGGATCACAAGTTTTTCGTGTAAAATAATTTTCAAAAATCTACTTACTCAATAATACATTGAGAGTAATGCTTTGTGTATTTAATTAGTATTGTGTGATTGACACTTGTCATAAATTAATGTAGGTGCTAGGGTCAACATAACTAATGTCTTCTTTCTTTTAATATAAACAACATATTAAAAATCAAATTTAAGTCTATTTTGAAGATTGTTCTTATTTGTATGTAAACATAATTAACTGGATTTGAGTTTATTGGTTTTCCCCTTGGGCCAAAACGTCTCAAATCTGGAAACAAAATCAGATTCCGACCTTGGGTGACTTTTTGGGTGGAAAAAAAACTCAGGTAAAAAAAATTACGTTTTCCCCTCTGTAACGATAATGTCCAGATTATTCAGATTATTTGGTGTCATTGTAGATCTACATCAGTCTACGTTTCTTTAATACCACCCACTTTATTGTATTATACAAGACCTTGATGCTACAGAACTTGGAAGTAGGCTACTACATCCTGCTGTGTAAATGTGTCACCAGGGGTTAATCAGTTAATGTTTTTTATATCAAACTTGTTCCTTCATATCTTAACATCTGATGTGGAATAACCTTTTAGTTTTGTTCAGATTTAACCTGAGAGGATTTATTTATTTAAATTATTCCGATTTAACCTGAGAGGATTTACTTATTTAAATTATTCATCACTATTTTGGAATTATTGTAAATTCATTGCGATACCTACATCAAGATTGTTAGCACTATTCCATGCCATTGGTACACCAGCACATTCAAGATTGGAATTAATTTAGAACACCAATGGATTTAGTCAGAATACACAAAATGTTTGGAATTATGATAGCATTTGTAGGACTATTTGGGATTTAATGCACAATACTAGTTCTTTTAAAATTTTCATTTTTTACTCTAGAAAAATGAAATCATTTAATTTTACAGTAAAATTTTTGCTTTTTATTCTTTTTTGTTACCAAGTTTAAGACAAAAGAATCCTAACAGTGCATTTACCATACTATCTACCAAATTCAACAACATGGAGCTAAGGATTTCTGGCTTGTTACAGTCGCAAAAGTACTGAAAATTCGTCTGACTACTGACATGGCTTGGATGGAGCCATGAGTGCCAAATTCCATCTACAAATATTACCTTCAGTGTGGTGATGCATGCCATTCCAGGGATGCAGACTTTTGTCAGCCTTCTCTCGAGTCAAATTATGGTTCCAATTCAAATCCCCCAACCTCCTTATATTTAGACATGAAAACTTCTGAATGACAGGAACTAGGAACTAGGTTGGAGATTTAGATAGCAAATCAAATCAAATCTTTGTTGTAGATATCAAAACAGTAGATATTTTGATACAAAAGCAACATGAGAAAAGAGTATAGAGTCATGCTGGGCTTACTGTGAAGTGGATACAAGGAATTAAGATAAATGCTTGAGAAAATTACAGAAGTGATCATTTACTACAAAAAGCTTACAAATACCACTGAGATTTAAAATATTCAATAATATTGTCCCTTAACATTTTGTGTCTGAATTAATGGGAAAAAGTAATAATAGTAACATTATACAAGGAAATACAAAGCTCATTTATGGTTCAGTACATCCCAAGGTCAATAAAGGGTTTCTGTACAAATTTCATAATTCTAAAAGGTTCTCATCTGTGAATGTTTGGGGTTGGTTTATAATTTTTTTAAATTGATTTTTAGCTACTATTTATGACAGAAACATTAGCTAGCTAACTGTGATTGCTTTAACACCAAATTTAATCCTGTCCATGGCTACAAGCTTCTTTTCTATGGTAAAAACCCTCAGATTCCATATTACACTTTTTCAATTAACAATGGGGGGATTTTATAGGGCTTGGATGACCATTATTCACAGGTCAACTGTCTTTTCTATGGTAAAAACCTTCAGATTACATATTACCCTTTTTCAATTAACAATGGGGGAATTTATAGGGAATGGATGACATTATTCACAGGTCAACTGTCTAACATCAGCACCAAGCTACACACACGTTGGTGGCTTTTGTTTTCTCTGTTTCATAAATTATTGCCTCTTAATTTGAACAAGTTTTATCTCTATGATCGACATAGATGGTTAGCTATGTATTTAAATTAATAGTTAATAAATCCATGTTAGAACATGTGTCAGATGTTTGTTTCAGCAACTATTATACACAGAATGCACTGGAGAGAAACACAAAGAAGACTTAATGGATATGTTATTCGAAGATCAGTATTAATAAAACATCTTTCAGGAATAAACTAATATCAAGTTCTCAAATGGCCAAGCCATTGTATCAGACATTTGTACCTACAATAAGTGTTTTTTTTAGTACAAAACTGCAAGAAATATTTGAAGTTACACATTTTAGGAGCCGTGCCATAATTGTATCATATCTGATTTCAAATTGAATCTCTTATGATATAACAGGAAAATAAAACATTTTGCGTAATAATTTTAAAACTTTATAAGAATTGTTTTTTACAGATACATATAAGTAAATATTAGGAGCCAAGCCATGATTGTCTTATATTTGAATTCATATAAACTTTTTATACATTTCTTGTACAATGAAACTATTTTTTTCTGTACATGATTTGAAAAAGTTTTATCTCTGTCATTGACTTTGATGGTTAGCAATGTACTTAAATTTTAAATTCATGTGTGATCTCTTCCCCAAAATGATAAACATTTTTATGTACATGGATAAATACATGTATACAAAATCTCATGAGCCAAGACATAATTGTATTACAACTGAATCTGTGTTGCAATGGCTCATGTTATAGCAGGATCACACTGTATAAATAAACAAATACACACACATACACACACACAAACATACACACACATGAAAAAATGTTCTAGTGTATGTCTGCAATTTTAAAAACTTGTACTGAACCTAAAGAAGGTCAAGATTGGGGCATGGGTCGATTTTTTTTTTTGGCCTAAATGAGGAGAACTTGAAAGGTATTGGTCTTACCATGGAAATGAGGAAGAGTTCTGATGACGATATCTTCTGTGCATAGTCCTTGTTCCCTTTCTTAAGTCGATTGGCGTAAATTATTCCCATCATGATAGAGCAGGGGGACATACACGCATTTCTGTAACAATCAACAATTTATAGAAATTATAGAAATGAAACGCATTTCTGTAGCAATCAACAATTTATATGAATTATAGAAATGAAACGCATTTCTGTAGCAATCAACAATTTATAGGAATTATAGAAATGAAAGGCATATCTGTAACAATCAACAATTTATAGGAATTATAGAAATGAAAAAGATGGCGTAAAATAGAGAACTTCTATTCTCAAATTAATATGCAGGTGGGAAGAAAACTCATGTTACAGAAAGACCATCTTGAATTCTTCTATATAACTGATAATAACTGATCTGGTTAACTGATGCTAATTGACCTGGTTAAAGTCGTACTTTATAACATATATTGTTTTTCCTTAATATTTACAAAAAATGTCAGAATCTTTAAATTTTCCAGATTGTCTCAATTTTGGTCCCTCTAATTTTTTAAAAAAATTATTGTAATGACACTGTCAGTTTTATGGACACAGTCCATTGTCAGCTTGGGTCCCTCTATTCTTCTGTTAAAAAGTACTGATAGATTCAGTTTGGGAACCTGTTTATTTCTTAAATTGCACTGACATTGACATATGATGCATCTGAACTCAAGTTTTGTCATTTACAATTTAACTTAATTTTAACTACAATTTAATTATAAATTATTTTTTGATGAAGTACAGAAACAGTCACAATCAGTGCCCTCAAAAAGGAGTTTAGACTGGAGTCTGAAACCCCAGCTCTACTTTTGAGAGTCAAATTTTAAATGTGAAATGATAAGCTTAAAAATTAATGCATAAATATAGGTTAAATTTTTTAACCACAAATGGAGTGTTTACAATGAATCAAAGCCATATTGTATGGGACTTTTAAAATATTCAATAGACTATTGTTCTATATATTAAAAAATTCTGTTCTTTGTACTTAAGGCGAGCAAGATCTGCATCTGTGTATGAATGGTGTCATGAGATTGGAACATTGTCACATCAACCTTGCAACTCACATTTATTAACTCCTTGAATTACATGACAAAAGAAATCTCCATCAAAATTCATGAAAATAGCCAATTGTTATATCATTTCATGATCTAAAGATCATACTCATGGTCTCCAGATCACTATAAAATCACTCCCATGATCTCAAGATCAGTGTAAAAGCATGCCCATGATCTTAAGATTACCAAAAGTGCATATTCTTAAGATCATTATAATAAAGTACATTCTTTAAACTGATTTAACTGGATTAAAATTCTTTTATATGCAAGAAGAGATTTTGGCAGAACAATGTTGCTTGCTTTTTTTTGTGTGTGGTAGACACTTTGAGTTAGAACAGCCACTTTGCTGCCCTGAACATTTCTAGGAAAAGCAAAAACTGATATTGAAAATCAATTACCGTGAAGATGATGCAGCAAAATACATGTCCAGCTTTCCCAGTTTCCTTGGTGACACATCCTGAAACACCTCAACTGCAATATCTGAATGACAAGAAAAATTATGGGTAAAAATTTCATGCTGTAATTCAAGTTGACTGGTGAGAAAAACCATGTCAATATGACTTAGGATTCAGTACAAATAAATATAACACAATGTTCAAGATAGCTGCCACAGCAGCCATTTTGAATGATAGACTGGCAACATATTCATTAAAGAGCAACTTGAAACCATTAGAAGACTTCTGGTAAAACACAGACTGTTGATGTACCATTTAGGTTGTTGATGTACCATTTAGGTTGTTGATGTTCCATTCAGGTTGTTATGTTCCATTCAGGTTGTTGATGTTCCATTCAGGTTGTTGATGTTCCATTCAGGTTGTTGATGTTCCATTCAGGTTGTTGATGTTCCATTCAGGTTGTTGATATTCCATTCAGGTTGTTATGTTCCATTCAGGTTGTTGATGTTCCATTCAGGTTGTTGATGTTTCATTCAGGTTGTTGATGTTCCATTCAGGTTGTTGATATTCCATTCAGGTTGTTGATGTTCCATTTAGGAATAGCAAGAAGCTTTTTAAGATGGCTGCTTGGATTTCAGATTGGCGTTGTGTCGGAAGTTGAATTTAAGTGAAAACCCCATGCTAATCTTACCATTTAATTAGGAGGACAAAAAGAGGATTTTTAAGATGGCAAGTGTAGGTGAAATACTGAGGTCTGAGCAGCATCAGTTTCATTTGGGACCAACAAGACACAATGTGAAGTATTCTGGTTAAACATACTGCTCTGACTTTCCATTCAGGATTAGTAGTGATAATACTTTTAAGTATCTTACCAACAGTAAGCACACAACATGCAACAAGAGATTTATAATGGAGATATTTAGTCACTGTGCTTAAGGTCCATGGAGGGACAATTAATCATCAAATGCTTGCCACTGGAAACAAAAATAAAATTCCACTATACTTTTTAAGATGATCATTTACTATTAGTTTCAACTGCCCATATGGGCTTATACAATGAAAAATGTGGTTGCCTGACATTGCTGGTTTTCAATGGCAATTAATTTAACAGGAGGGAAAGTAATGTTAACAAATTTGTTCTAACAAATGGAAGAGATAACGACAGAGGGGTGGTTGATGGAAAACATAAACTCTTCTTTTATATGACCAGAAGAACGCTGCTGCATACCTTCATTAATAACATATCAGATGATAAACTAATTACAACGGAATTAAGAACTTTGGATGGCTGGTAAGTGGGTGGGGGTGGGAAGTAATTATAGTGCATTTCAGAATAAGAAGAGGACACAAATAACTATGCCACATTAATAAGGCATTAAAAATTTGACAAGGGCACAAATAACTATGTCACATTAATAAGGCATTAAAAATTTGACAAGGGCACAAACAACTATGTGACATTAATAAGGCATTAAAAATTTGACAATGGCACAAATACCTATGCCACATTAATAAGGCATTTGACAAAGGCACAAATAACTATGCCACATTAATAAGGCATTTGACAATGGCACAAATAACTATGCCACATTAATAAGGCATTGACATTGGCACAAATAACTATGCCACATTAATAAGGCATTAAAAATTTGACAATGGCACAAATAACTATGCGACATTAATAAGGCATTAAAAATTTGACAATGGCACAAATACCTATGCCACATTAATAAGGCATTTGACAATGGCACAAATAACTATGCCACATTAATAAGGCATTTGACAATGGCACAAATAACTATGCCACATTAATAAGGCATTTGACAATGGCACAAATAACTATGCCACATTGATAAGGCATTTGACAATGGCACAAATAACTATGCCACATTAATAAGGCATTTAAAAATTTGACAATGGCACAAATAACTATGCCACATTAATAAGGCATTTGACAATGGCACAAATAACTATGCCACATTAATAAGGCATTTAAAAATTTGACAATGGCACAAATAACTATGCAACATTAATAAGGCATTAAAAATTTGACAATGGCACAAATACCTATGCCACATTAATAAGGAATTTGACAATGGCACAAATAACTATGCCACATTAATAAGGCATTTAAAAATTTGACAATGGCACAAATAACTATGCCACATTAATAAGGCATTTAAAAATTTGACAATGGCACAAATAACTATGCAACATTAATAAGGCATTAAAAATTTGACAATGGCACAAATACCTATGCCACATTAATAAGGCATTTGACAATGGCACAAATAACTATGCCACATTAATAAGGCATTTGACAATGACACAAATAACTATGCCACATAAATAAGGCATTGACAATGGCACAAATAACTATGCCACATTAATAAGGCATTAAAAATTTGACAATGGCACAAATAACAATGCCACATTAATAAGGCATTTAAAAATTTGACAATGGCACAAATAACTATGCCACATTAATAAGGCATTTAAAAATTTGACAATGGCACAAATAACTATGCCACATTAATAAGGCATTTAAAAATTTGACAATGGCACAAATAATTAAGGGATATCATATATGAATTTGAGGATAAGATTGCACAAGTTATTAGGCAACATAAGTCTTTGAGAATTTGAAGTTGATAATTATTGTGTTATTAAAACAAATCTAAATTTTATTGTTCATCAGTGTTGCTGGAATGAAAGACCAGTTTGAAAATAGTGGTGGGTCGATGTCCGGGGCCTGCCTGCAGTTTTCAAAATCATATGAAAGAGATAAACAAAATTTGCTAAACCTCCCACTTTTTTCTAAAAATGTTAAATACAAGTATTCCTCTGCAATCTTGTAATTGTGTCTTAAACAAATTTTAAAATGTTAACAAATATATATGCAAGATTACTTGCAAACAATCTTAATCAATTCTTCCAACAAAATTGCTGTGTCAGTCTGGAAAAACAGTGTGTGAGCTATTGCCATTTTACTGTTCACCCTTCAACACAAGCAATTGAAGCATCAAGGTCTCAAGTCCTGGAGTCTAATCTCTCAGAGGTCACACTACCAAACAAAGTAGGTGAAAAAGTCACCTGAGAAGTGTAAACTTTGCCTTTTTCTGTTAGGAAAGCGAAAAAGAACTTCACTTTCTGATTTTTCTAACGTAAAATGACTAAATTACGACTTTGAGATACCCCTCACTGTAGTCAGTAAGTACTGGTACTGTTGTAACCCATACCTGTGATAGAATCAGGATTTTAAACCAGTAGATTTACAAATTTTGATCAGGAGATTGGATTCTAAAAAGGGAGACTTTTTATCGGCATAAATTTTGTGTTCTAAGTTAATTGAAAATGAAAAAAGTTTAATTTGTCACAAAATATGTATTTACTTCATATTAGAATACAACACATAATTTTGCACATGATTTGGATTCAGAATCTGATGGAAAATGTTACAAGCAAAGATTTTTTTATATACACAATCCACAGGCATTTTTAGTTTCCTTCAGAAGATCATTGTCTGGTGACCACTGGTGACATTCACTGTCATTGTTAACCTTCACACTTAGCAGGCTCTCAATAGTCTTCTGGTCCAGACTTCCCCTTGAATCACGCTGGAGAATGGAGAATGTCCTCTCTGTGTTTTTATCCACTTTTGATCCAGTCTCAAATAATGCCTTCAATTTTAGTGTGTTTGTTATAGAAGAATTGTTGCTCCTATGTGATGGTGTCTGTATATGCCTGGTGATATCAGTTCTTCTGCCATATGCGCTATCTTACAATCCAATTTGCATGAAAGACACAATGCAAAGTCAGGACCTTTGCTACACACACTTCAATTCCAAGTTAAAGTTAAATTTGCTGTAGTATTTATGAGCTGGTGGCTCCTTAGCATTGGGAAAAAGCGGATGTTTCGGCATTTTGACATAAATTGAAAAACGTATACAAGCTGACTTAAATATTCATTTTAAACCATCGTGAACAATACAAGAACAATTAAAAGACATCAAATCAAAATTCTCAAGTGTTTATGCCCATATCATTTTTTGGTCCCTCTCAGTTTTATCTTCTTTCCACAACAGATCTGCTGAGTTTTAGTCAAGGATTAGCTTTGATCCTTTTATTACTTAACACCACATAAAACAACATCCCACATTTGGCCTTAAACTCTCCAAATTACAATAATAAGGTAATCAATTAGCTGCTTCTATGTCCACATGCTAACAATTTTAATCCCACTAATCACGAATGGTCGCACCAGTTATATCATAGGTCTATTTTTTCCAGCTCCAAGTAGACTGGTTCTGGCTGCTTTATCCAATGTCTTAATAGAAGGCATAAAGCACGGATTTTAAAAAAATAAAAAATTTCTGTGTCATTTTCAAAAGTGGCAGATTTTGACTACTAAACAGTATGTGCAGTAGAGTCTTTAAAACAGTATTTTTTCCCTACCGCCAGTAGAATCACAGGTATGGTAACCCAGGCCAAATGTATTTATGTGGTGTTGATACCAATCAAGGCCAAATGTATTTACCTGGTGTTGATACCAATCAAGGCCAAATGTATTTACATGGTGTTGATACCAATCAAAGCCAAATGTATTTAGTAGTGTTGATACCAATCAAGTTACATGACATTGACCAACAAGTAGGTCTCTGCTTTTTTTTCTTTAGTCTGCTGTCAGAAAAAAAAAACAGCAGCAGCAGGGAGGGCGAACCCTACAAATTTTTGCATCTCATATTCACTGCAATTTTACACAAAATCTCATATTTTAGCGTGGTTTTACATGCGAACAACTACAAGTCATTCCGGACGAAACTCAATTACCGCCACATGGTCTTAACTAGCTCCGTTACGTCTATTACACTCAAGACAGGTCAACATCACATTGTTTCTGACATGACCAAGACTGTTATTTTTTCTGTCTACGGTGAATTGTCAAGGGTCTTTATCCGAATACTCATCAAGTAGTTTATTTCTTTTTTGGTTGAAATATGAGATTTCGTAGGAAGGCTCCATTGGGCATTCTGAGGCTTTAATCGATTTTGTCGCAAAAATTTGTAGGGTTCGCCCTCCCTGCTGCTACAACAGAGACCTACTTATTGGTCTAACCGCGGCAAAGAAATTCTTGCACATTCACATGCAAGTTTTAATAACTAACTGACCATTAACCCTGTTCTGGAGCAATATATCACTGCTTGATTCCATGAAGTTGGACCTACTGTGCTATGATGAAAATATACCAAATTCTGTTTTGAAATTTAAACTTCAATATGTAAATAGTAATTTGCTTTTAAAAATATGATCAGTGAAGAGCGTTTTCTAATTTTTTAAAAAATAAATGTAGATTTTAATGGCCATATTTGTGTATTTTCTGTATAAAATCAGATTGAAACCATAAATGAACTTGTAACGGCGGACATCGATGTTTATGATATATCTCTTCATTAAACTGTAAAAATACGAAAAATATATAGCGATTAAGCAAATAATATTTAACCAATGCATGTCATTATTACCAGTAGGTAAACAAATAATACAACCATAAATATGCAGTCCTGTTAGTTATGATAAAGCCCTCTTTCTAAAAATAGATGCACTCACACTGTGCAATATGAATTATTGGATTTTCGGTTGGCGGAAGAAAAGGGTACAGTTTAATGACTTTAGTGTTTCAGTGTGTTGTCTATGAAAAGTTAAATGTTTTATCAGGAACAATGAAATCAGGATGAATAATATGGTTTGAAGTCATTTGCGCATTTATTCCTATGTACATGTATTAGGGGCTGTTTGAAAGAATGCTAAAAATCTTTTTCACTGCAATTTTACACAAAATTTATAGAAAATAAAATAATTAAGTGATAGTTTATTAAGCACTTTTAACAACTTGCAGTCACAACATTCTAATCTTGTTACTGCTATCAGTGAAAGTTACAATGTATAGCTTCTGATGTGCTTTTGAAGTCACACAGCTAAAACACTGCATTTACTTCAATTCAAACACACATATACTACAAGTATGAAAAAAATGGTCATGAATATATTTTTTTATACAGAGACAAAAAATGTTGATACTCACATAATAACATATTTCTCACCTTGCTTAAAACTGTCAAAAGCAAAGTTTAAAATAGAGCACATCATTAAAATAAAATAATGCAGCGCTCTCTCTCTCTATATATATATATCGTGTTTATTGTTTTGGTCTCACTTCTCCCTAACTCCCACTTCTCCCTGTTTAGCTCTCACTTCTCCCTGTTCTGGTCAAAAGGAGAAGTCCCTAAAATATAAGTCTAGCTTGACCCCTGATATCCTTATCATCAACATTAAAGTGAGGAGTTAAGTGTTACTTAAGTCACCTGTGAGAGGAAAAGATGGCCTGTCTGTTGTTGGTGGCTTTCCAAAATATAGAGTCTTCCGCAATCTCTCTGAAAATTCTTCATGATCCTGTAAAAAAAAGGTAACATTGTACAGTATTAGATAACATAACATTGTTCAGTATTAGATAACATAACATTGTTCAGTATTAGACAATATAAAAAGAACATCCTTGAGCAACACTGACTGATTATCAGACTGGTATACAGCAGCCTCACTGTATATGTATCTCTCTCTACTGCATGTGGTGTTTATCAGATTGGCTATCATGCAGATACATCAAGGTATATGTTGTGTGTTCTAATAATTAGCAAAATGAACAGACTCAGATGTTCTGGAGCATTACATAATGGCAGATTTGGGTCCATGCAGTTTGTAGCCTGATTGAACATATGCAAGCATATATAGTGTTCTCACCTAGTCAAATGTATTGAAACTTGTATGTTGAGGATAAATGATTAATAGCTGAATGCTCAACAACTGTGCATTAACAAAAGTATAATGCATTGAACAGTTAATGTCTTTGCCTTAACAGCACATGTTGCAATGGTTAAAGACTGCCATATCATCAACATGTCGCAATGATGGTTATAGACTAGTTTTGTAATATTATCATGTTTCAAGTGCCTGCATTATGAACACTATATCTTGCCTTATTTGATAATCATGGATCAACACTTTACTCCCCTACCTTTTTTGACAGTCATGGAACAACACTACACCCTACCTTTTTTGAAAGTCAATGAACAACACTGTACCTTGCCTTATTTGAGTCATGGAACAACACTGTACCTTGCCTTATTTGATAGTCTTTGAACAACACTGTACTCCCCTACCTTTTTTGACAGTCATGGAACAACACTATACCCTACCTTTTTTGACAGTCATGGAACAACACTATACCCTACCGTATTTGATAGTCATGGAACAACACTGTACTCTGCCATATGATAATCAGAAATCAACATTGTATCCTGCCTTATTTGATGGTCCTGGGACAACACTATATCAAGGTCAGGAATTAGGTTTCTTTTATGTCAGTTCAAAAGACATTCCAAAAGTAAATGCTTTTGTGTTTTTTGTTTGTTATCTAATTTCCGTCAGTCTGAATCATGAGAATCCAGCTCATCTACATCATTACACTTGGTACAAAAATAAATTATGCAAAACTGCCATTGGAAACACACATCTGATAAAAAAAACCCAAAGTGAAATGTCTGCAGGTAACACTAAAACACAGGATTTGATGCCTATTATATGAAAGTTCTTATTTCTCCAAGTAATATATCAATTACAGGCTAGACTTAAATTTAGGAAGAAGCAATCTTCTTTTTGATAGGGAGAAGTGAGAGATGAATGGTGAGAAAGACATGAAGCAAAAGATAAAAGTTCAATTCCTTAGATAGCATTCCAAATTTATGCTCTTAATAACTGTTTCTATATACTTGTAACAACAATGAACATTTGTTAGATATATTGTTTACTTTGCTGCTTTTGTGTATTTTTTACAAAAAAAAAGTGAAGTGCAAGAAAACAACTTAAATATGCAGACATAATTTTAGAGACACTGGACATAATGTTAGAGACACTGGACATAATGTTAGAGAGACACTGGACATAATGTTAGAAAGACACTGGACATAATGTTACAAAGACACTGGACATAATATTACAGAGACACTGGACATAATGTTAGAGAGACACTGTACATAATTTTAGAGAGACACTGGAAATAATGTTACAGAGACACTGTATGAAGATTCTCTACAAGGCTTTTGAAAATTACTGTTAAAGTAAAATTGCTCAAAATGGTTGACTACATGATCATGATGACAAAGGGATCATTTAGATGATGGCTCATTAGAAAGAGTAGGAGGGAATATATCATTGTCACTCACCATCCTTACTTTGCTAAAATAACTAATGCTTTTAAAGTAATGAGAAATATCACAATGGAAAAAAAGTACATTTTTGAAAAGGAGAAAGTAAGTGCTTAAGTGTGTCAAAATCAAAGAGCTACAAACACTTTTATTTAGCATAATGTAACAGTTGAAATTAGCTACCTTAATTTAAGCAGCAGCCCTATCAACAGTAGACCCACAAGTGGATCTCTACTATTTTTCTTTTATACAAATCTACACCATAACATAAAATAGCTCAATTTTATCATTGCAAGTACATAAAGTTATCGATGTTAGTTACAAACTTGTATATTCTGATTTATGACCAAGTGGTTGGACAAAATAATCAGTGGTCAAATTAAATGTGAATTTTAAAATTTAATTGAGACCTCTGACACATGAAACTGCAAATGTCACATCATGCTCAAACCCAGATCACTTCTTTTTTGTTACGTACAAAAGCAGAGTTGACCAAATGGAAAAGTTGAAAAGTTGCACATTTTATGGACTTAATAAGATATCAAGTTGATAATAAGCAACAACAAAGTCATAACAACCTTGTGGTGACATCTCAAAATTAATATCTATGATCTTTGGTGTGACTTCTCCAGGCGCAGCAGGGCGAGTTCTCCAACCACCATGGAGCGAGTTCTCCGGACACCCGAGTTGATTTCTCCCATGGCAAGTTCTCCATGGGGCTAGTCCTACAATGTAAACCCCATAACCCAGATATTTTTTTCTTTTGGATGGGTGATGGTTCTTACTGCCTGACTAACAGTGCAGTCTGCTATGCATAGGCCTGTTAAGCAGTGAAGTTTATGTTATGTTTAACAGCAATTTTAACCATTTTACGATTTTGTTACACATATGTATGGAATGATTTAAGAGTAAAATATTATCATTATAGCTGTATAATTATTTTTAACAAAAGAATTTTGTATGTGCTTTAAAATTTTAATGGAACTTGTTCACTATCAAATCAGTGAAGCAGTGTTCTCAAGCGTAGCTGCGATTTTTCAGGCTCAAAATTTACAAATTCTTTGCGTCTACATCACTAAATCAGTTGAATTTGATAATTTATAAAAACTAATGGCTTTTGACATCAGTTTCAGAGCCTTTACCTAAGATATTGAAGATTTCTTAGTTGTGATTCTACTAGAGCAAGTGCTGAACGACATCAAACACCACCATTTTGTCGAATGGAGAATAAGACAGTTATGACCTACATATTTTAAATAGCAGATTTTGACCAGAGCATAAACAGTGACCACATGATCTGATGTAATGGTCATTCTCACCAATGAATGTAGTATCTAATAAGGGGTTTTCACCAAAGGTGGTGTTACAAAAACCTGCTCAAAATGGATTCTGTTTACAGAGTTGCCAAAAGGTGCTTGTATGGGAATCGGGTAAAGTGCCTGTATCGAACTGCTGTAGAATGCCAAAAGGCGCTTATATCAATTAAAGGATTAACATTGTAATGTTTTTGTCAGACTTCACTTACCCTAATGTCTTTTCTCAAATAAATTCAAATTCTCACCCCAAAAATGGACCTGTTTTCAAGTTTCACTGGCATACATTTCAGTTGGCTGGAAAGCAATGGAAGCCGGGAATACCGAAGGTTAGATTAAAATATTATTCTTTAACAAAACAAATAAAAAGTATATTAAGCCTAATGGCACTATAAACAATGTTTTGTTTCATTCAAGAAACATATTTCCCACATGAATCTATTTTGGCATACCTTGACAACAAATTTCAAATGTATTTCAACAGAACATGAAAATGGATCCATTTCCTAGTGCCATAATTTGATTCCACCAGGATAAAGCCAGAACAGTAAATATATTAAGTACACAATAATTAGTGATTGAGTGTTGATATATAGACTGCCAAGTGTGTGAGATATACCTGAAACTTTGACTACTTGTTCCAATATCAACGACATCGGAACTGGCTATGTAAGGCCATTATTAGGGTAGTAAGACATAGCACAAAAACAAAAACTTGTGCTATATCTTACATGGTAGGATTATCCATGGGGGTGTTCTACATAATTCTTATTGGAAAAAGTGAGATATTTTAAAAACATTTTTATAACTCTTTCTCCTGTCATTCGACTTGGAATCACGCTACATAAGGTCGTTTTTTCGGCGGTAAGACAAAATGTGATACGTAGTACGTTGTAGGTGAACTTTTGTCATCTATCAATGATCTAGAGTTGTGCCATTAAACTATACGGTATACCCGACTATACGTATAACATACATACACGTTTGGTTCTTAATTGTAAATGATTTTGCATCACGCTGCACAATGACTTTTCTCAGTTCTAAACGGATTTCTCGAGTATCAACGTTGAGGGGAAGTCTATCTACGTATTTGCGCTGTGACAATTAGTCAAGTCCGATATTTTCACACCTCATATGGTATGGCATACACTTACTTCTAATTGAGTAAGACTCCGTCTTCCAGGAGAGGTAGAAAAATTTGTGAAAAACATCATACGGTAAACTAAATTGCTCGGTGTTTTGGCGATTTTTTCTGGTTATTTCCGTGTCCTCTCAGTTCACTATGGCCACCATTACTCACCAACCCGAAATCACGAACCTCACGAGAGTAAGGTGTGGTTTCGAATAACACAAAATGGCGACTGTGGAACAAATGAATGAAGACTCAAAGTAATGAGATTGTTATAAAATATTTTCAAGTGAGAAGATGGCAGACGTGAATGTTGATATTTCAAAGTTGCCTGAAGATGCCCGGCTGAAGTTAGCCGAATTGGATTTGGAACTATCTGAAGGTAAATTAGACAAAAACGCATTTGCTCCAAGCCCGTGTGGGCTTCAGAGAAATCAGTACCCGTCAAAATGAGTCAGTCTTGAATATGATTCCTTAATGCTCGAACACCTCGTTCTGTATCTTAAAACTTAATAATGTTTCTGATTATCACCTGATTTGGTATTTTCTTTTCTGATGCTTTTTACTTTGTTCTTTTTAATAGCAAAGGCAAACACTTGGAAATTGTCCCCTCTCCCAGTGTTACTTGGTTGGTTGCAGTCAGCATCTGATTTAGTGTGTATATGTCAAGTCCAGTTGTACAAGATATTACGTAAATTGTGTCCGTTATTAATTCTACATAGAAGAAATCAGATAACGTCTCTTTTCTCAGCAACTTGTTTTTGTGTTATTTTATTCAGGTGAAATAAAGGCCTAGTGCAATATTTATGATAATGAGGCATTACAAAACACAACAAACTGTAAATCAAGTGATTATATTTGAAGTTCGTCAATGCGGAAATAAATTAAAACATGCATTCATAAATTATTTAATTTAATATGTGCATATAGATCACTATATAAATACTTGAACAGTTAGTTTCCATCACTTACAAGTCTAATGCATTTGAAAAAAGATGACCTTTTTGTATAAAAAAATATTATTCAGACATTTTGACTGATTAACATTGGTTATGCCAATTAAATATAACATTTGTACAAATTCATGGCAAAATAACTGTTGTATAATATACTTCATAAAATTGAACATTCCATAATATTATGTGTGCATACTATTTTTGAATGGTAAACTGTGATGACATTTATAGAGATGTTGAAAGTGATTTCACTGCTACAGTTATATTTTATGTCTCCATGAGTCCATGGGGGCAGTTGATCCATGCTTGCTCCATGCTGAACCTCAATTTTGTGGTGGGTGGGTGGAGAAAGTTAAATACCTGTAAGTCACCATTGCAACTTGGCTGGCATATTTTGTGCTGATGGAACTAGTAGTCATTATTGAGTCTTGTATATTTTAAAGTTTATCTGCATTTGGCAATACTTTCATTTTGCACCTATTGTTGATATATATTTCATGTGCATCATCACTTCACATTAAACAATGTAGCCATAGAATTGTATGTCAAGATCATTGGAATGTACATGTTGACCACTGACACATATATAAATTTTTATTTTTGCTGTATTTAAAGATATCAGAACATGTATGGTCTGACTTGATAAATGCATATGACTTGGCTTCTCTTCAGCATAACTTTATCCATGTGTTACAATAGGAGTAATTTTCTTAGTTATGGATAATTAAAATCCAGATTACTACAAATTATTATTTAACATAAAGAAAAAAACGCTACTGAATTTACGCAGAAAGGTAAACTACATGGTGGTACACACCGTAAACAAAGCACATATTGAATATACATAAAGTTTAATAAATGTTTAAACTAGCTAGATTTTGACACAATAGGAGCAACTGCATTGTAAGGGAACAACATGCATGGGGTGCTGATATTTTTTTCTGACCTGAATATTTGTTTTCTTTTTGATACAAGTTAAAGTTTGGAGCCAAAATGATTAGCAGAAAAGGTCTTGTTTCAGTATAACTCAGAATAATAGAACTGTTTTCAAGCTACACACTTCAACCCCATAGAGAATGAAATGGTCTGTTCCCAGCAGAGACTTGACATAAGTGGATGTTTTGCCATTGTCAGTATGGTTATAAATACTGACCTTAAACGGCATTAAATGTTAATATTAATTTGATGTCACTTACATTTGCAGGAAACAGTAGTGCATATTTAATAACTCTGCTTGTAAGCTAATAATTAACATTGAAAGTTGATAATGTCCATAATGAAAATGAATTAAAATTACTGTTGCTGTGAATTGTAAATTAGAAATTTGTCATGATGTCAAGATCAACAATAACTTTGTGTTTCAGAATTAAGATTTAATCTCAGATGCTCTGAGACATTTATTTTCAAGCTGATCAGGAGAAACACCTTGAACCATCAATTTATCTTGGTTATGAAAAGAAAAGTATTTTTCATTTTTTTAAATATTAATTTTTATGTTTTATATTTTCATTTATTTTCACTAATAAATAAGAGATGATAAAAAGTGCTGACTAGAGCTGGGCATAGTTGCATTTTAACTTCAGCTTAGGTAATGTACATGTATATTGGGCACATACAGTATACATGGTATTTTTAGGTATGATTAATAGGTGTCTGCAGATAAATGATGCATTGATGTAATGGAAAGTAAATACACAAAATGTCTTTGATAAGCATTGCATCCATTTTGAAAATTCAGTGTACAACTGTATGTATGTATCCCTGTTAACTATTATTTACTACTTTCATTATACATGTATGTAGGAGTTAATTGCAAATATTCCATTTTAGGGGTTAAAAGTGAATATTTTTCATTTAGCATGACATAACATGTAACAGGTTTGCTAAGATTGCACATTTATTAAATATTTTATATTATTTGTAATTGTGCAAGATTAGTGAATTCTTCTTAATTAAACATCATTTTTTAACATGCCAGCCATTGAAATTTCATTAAAATAAGGGGAAGGGGTTTCAGTTTAAGAAAAGAAAGCTTGAATATCATCTTTGTGCTCAAATTTGAATCACACAAGAATTAATTATATTAATTAAATTAATTTAGGTTTAAAACTAAAAATAAATTGTCTTATCACAAAAAAATCAGGTTGAAAAGAGAATCATGCATCTCTGTGATCCCTAAAATTAAATGGATAACCTTAAAAGATTTAATGTAATCTATCAATGTAAAGCCTATTAAACTGTCCTCAGGTTACCACAGTGACAAAGCAAACACCTGAAAGAGAGCTTTTGTGCATTAGGTCAAGTAACTTTCTGTAAGAAATTGACACCTCCTTGGCAGAGGACACACCTGCAAAATAGCTTATATTGTGTTATTCAATTCATATACAAGCATTGAGCTCTTTGTGAATGTACATGTCTATATTTCTTTTTTTTACAGCCATTTATAATTTTAAAAGAAATATTTGCAACATGTACTTTGTTAATTAATACAAAATTAGCTAAACAAAACTTAAGATATTGATGCATTCTGTCACCCTTTTTTTCATCAAATACCCAAGACAACATACTGGTACCTGTATGGAGTGCCTTGATTTAAACACACATGTATATGTTACATGTAAATGCATGAATACATTTTGGTTTTACAGCATATAGAAATTCAATAAGACAATGAACTGAATTCTGAAACAGTGGTATAGTTATTTTTCTAGATTCAGTCCCTGATGCAGTAACTTGAGAAAGGGACAGAAATTTGTTTTTCAGGAAGGACAACCATTGTGATATGGAAAACAGTGCAGTTTGCCATTCAATAGTTATGTGCTTTGCTTTGCACATAGTTTATATAGTTTTCAATAAGGAGATGATCTTGACAATGTGGAGGGGTAGTGTTAGCAGGGGCTTTATGTGTTAGCAGGGGCTTTATGTGAAGAATTTACTAGCATCCTTCAAATACTTTACATTCAAAATGATGCAGTATGTTAGTGCACAAATGGTTTCTTCCAGAAAACTAACACTTTTTTCTCTGACATGCATATTAGCAACTAGTTTACAAAAATACAGGATTGACTTGATCAAGAGTTACAGGGACCATTGACATCAGCCTGTCTGATTTACTAAGCATTTAAGTGTTCAAGTTTATAGATATTGTTCAGTGTTAAAAGTTCACACTGTAATTGTTTTATAAATAAATGACAGGCTAGGTAATATAGGTAATGATCGCTCATTGCATCAGCACACTGTGATAAAGTAGTAGATGGATAGGCATTGTTCATTGCATCAGCACACTGTGATAAAGTGGTAGATGGATAAGCATTGTTCATTGCATCAGCACACTGTGATAAAGTGGTAGATGGATAGACATTGTTCATTGCATCAGCACACTGTGATAAAGTGGTAGATGGATAAGCATTGTTCATTGTATCAGCACACTGATAAAGTGGTAGATGGATAAGCATTGTTCATTGCATCAGCACACTGATAAAGTGGTAGATGGATAAGCATTGTTCATTGTATCAGCACACTGTGATAAATTAGTAGATGGATAGGAATTGTTCATTGCATCAGCAAACTGTGATAAAGTGGTAGATGGATAAGCATTGTTCATTGCATCAGCACACTGATAAAGTGGTAGATGGATAAGCATTGTTCATTGCATCAGCACACTGTGATAAATTGGTAGATGGATAAGCATTGTTCATTGCATCAGCTCAGCATGCTGTGATAAAGTAGTAGATGGATAAGCATTGTTCATTGCATCAGCACACTGTGATAAAGTGGTAGATGGATAAGCATTGTTCATTGCATCAGCACACTGTGATAAAGTGGTAGATGGATAGGCATTGTTCATTGTATCAGCACACTGTGATAAATTAGTAGATGGATAGGAATTGTTAGCAAACTGTGATAAAGTGGTAGATGGATAAGCATTGTTCATTGCATCAGCACACTGATAAAGTGGTAGATGGATAAGCATTGTTCATTGCATCAGCACACTGTGATAAATTGGTAGATGGATAAGCATTGTTCATTGCATCAGCTCAGCATGCTGTGATAAAGTAGTAGATGGATAAGCATTGTTCATTGCATCAGCACACTGTGATAAAGTGGTAGATGGATAAGCATTGATCATTGCATCAGCATGCTGTGATAAAGTGGTAAATGGATAAGCATTGTTCATTGCATCAGCACACTGATAAAGTGGTAGATGGATAGGCATTGTTCATTGCATCAGCACACTGTGATAAAGTGGTAGATGGATAAGCATTGTTCATTGCATCAGCATGCTGTGATAAAGTTTTAGATGGATAAGCATTGTTCATTGCATCAGCACACTGTGATAAAGTTTTAGATGGATAAGCATTGTTCATTGCATCAACATGCTGTGATAAAATGGTAGATGGATAGGCATTGTTCATTGCATCAGCACACTGTGATAAAGTTTTAGATGGATAAGCATTGTTCATTGCATCAGCACACTGTGATAAAGTGGTAGATGGATAGACATTGTTCATTGCATCAGCACACTGTGATAAAGTGGTAGATGGATAAGCATTGTTCATTGCATCAGCATGCTGTGATAAAGTGGTAGATGGATAGACATTGTTCATTGCATCAGCAGACTGTGATAAAGTAGTAGATGGATAAGCATTGTTCATTGCATCAGCACACTGTGATAAAGTGGTAAATGGATAAGCATTGTTCATTGTATCAGCACACTGTGATAAAGTGGTAGATGGATAAGCATTGATCATTGCATCAGCACACTGTGATAAAGTGGTAGATGGATAGGAATTGTTCATTGCATCAGCATGCTGTGATAAAGTGGTAGATGGATAGACATTGTTCATTGCATCAGCACACTGTGATAAAGTGGTAGATGGATAGACATTGTTCATTGCATCAGCACACTGTGATAAAGTGGTAGATGGATAGACATTGTTCATTGCATCAGCACACTGTGATAAAGTGGTAGATGGATAGGAATTGTTCATTGCATCAGCATGCTGTGATAAAGTGGTAGATGGATAGACATTGTTCATTGCATCAGCACACTGTGATAAAGTGGTAGATGGATAGACATTGTTCATTGCATCAGCACACTGTGATAAAGTGGTAGATGGATAGACATTGTTCATTGCATCAGCACACTGTGATAAAGTGGTAGATGGATAGACATTGTTCATTGCATCAGCACACTGTGATAAAGTGGTAGATGGATTAGCATTGTTCATTGTATCAGCACACTGATAAAGTGGTAGATGGATAGGCATTGTTCATTGCATCAACACACTGATAAAGTGGTAGATGGATAAGCATTGTTCATTGCATCAGCACACTGTGATAAAGTAGTAGATGGATAAGCATTGTTCATTGCATCAGCACACTGATAAAGTGGTAGATGGATAAGGATTGTTCATTGCATCAGCATGCTGTGATAAAGTAGTAGATGGATAGGCATTGTTCATTGCATCAGCACACTGTGATAAAGTGGTAGATGGATAGACATTGTTCATTGCATCAGCACACTGTGATAAAGTGGTAGATGGATAGACATTGTTCATTGCATCAGCACACTGTGATAAAGTGGTAGATGGATAAGCATTGTTCATTGCATCAACATGCTGTGATAAAGTGGTAGATGGATAGACATTGTTCATTGCATCAGCACACTGTGATAAAGTGGTAGATGGATAAGCATTGTTCATTGCATCAACATGCTGTGATAAAGTGTTAGATGGATAGGCATTGTTCATTGCATCAGCACACTGTGATAAAGTGGTAGATGGATAGGCATTGTTCATTGCATCAGCACACTGATAAAGTGGTAGATGGATAAGCATTGTTCATTGCATCAACATGCTGTGATAAAGTGAACATGTTACTCTTCATTCAATGGTTGTGGGGTTTTCACACCTGCCATCATAACCCTGGTTCAATTGTCTTAGTGCAGCCTTCCAAAAAACACTGGGGCCCCCGAGTGTCAGAGTGGTCTAAAGATCACTGCCATCTCACCTCTGTCTGTGTCTGTGTTCCAGTCTAGGATTTGGTGAATGTGGATATGTGAGAAAGCTTGCCAGTAGCTTTGCGTGGGTTATTTCCGGTTTCTTCCTCCACCATTAATACTGGCCGCCATGAATAGCCTATCGTGTGCTGAAAAATTGCATTAAGCCCAACAACAACAACAACCAAAAAACACTTAGCTTCCATTTTGTTGGCATAAGGGCATGGGCATCTTATTTAATGTATGGCCAGACTTTCTTCATAACAAGACCAGCAAAACACATTCCAGTAAATGATCTGTCCAAGAGTATAGTTTTAAAATGAGAGAAATAATGTGTTGCACGGGTTGATGAAATTGCTTTTTAAAATGTTATGCCCCTTAAGAACTCTCCATTTACATCCATTTACATCTACTTGTGTAGTGAACAAAATGAAGTTAAAATGATTTTAGATTCGAGCAATTTTATTCTGAATAAAAATTGTGTTAATTTTGTCTGGTAATTATTGTCAGCCAGTTTATGACCTTCATTCATTTAAATAAAGTATTTAATAAACCACAACACATTGACTGGTTCCATAGCTTGTAAAATCATTGCTTTAGAGTGATAATAGAGCATGTAATGTAATGTGTGAAAAAGCAAGTAAGCTGTCAAATACACAGCAGAGGGAAGTGGTCATGCAAATTATGTCTGCAGGTCATGTCCACATGATGATGTATGTATGTATAAAGATTTCTATATTTTATGTAAATAGGACAGACTGTAAATAGGACAGACTCAGGCAAGTACTAAAATTTTTTACTTGTCCAGAATAAACTCTTCCTCAGCCAGCTGATTAAGAAATATAAAAGTAGACAATTTTAAGCACATAAATTTGATTCCTTTAAAAAACATTTTTAAGTATATTCTGTTACCCCTCTAAGTTGTAAGCAATTAAATGTTATTAGTACAGAAGTTGAGAATGAAATGCATATATTAGCTTAAAACTTGTGGTAAACATTGTTAGCAAACATGGACTCTCAGTCAACAAAGTTGAAAATGGTTTTTTTGCAGAATTTTTTGTTAAAGAGAAATGACTGTCATCCTTGATTGGGCAAGTGATTGGAAAATAACATGACTTTTGATAACTTTGCACATGAATTTTCCAGCCTTTGGTATGGTAACCTCTAGAGTGTAGTGCAATTTCATTACTTTGTGGCACTGTTCTTTGTTAATTTGATTCCTGTTATAGATACCTCAAGCCTTTTGTGTGGGAGTGTGGGGTAGTGGGAGCAGATCAAATTTTGTCATTTAGGTAAATATGAGTCAAAATTGTAAAAAAATTTGAATTTGTTGTGTTTGCATAGGATGGGTTACAGGTGTGAACTTTTGATATTTTAACATATTCAAGCAAGTTGTCGACTGATATACATGTAGTAAACTGGTTTGTGTACACACATTTTTAATCCCATTTTTTAATTTAATTTCCTTCAAGCTCTGTTTAAGTCATTCTTGGCAATACAAGAAAAAACATGATTTTTGATTTAAGGGACTTTAGTCAAGCATCAACTGTTTTTGTTTTTGTTTCTGTGTTGTTTTTTCTTGAGGATATTGGGGGGATAGTTCTGTTATTTTGACATGTGTTTTGTACAATATTCCAAGAGTTAAGTTTGTGTGTGTGTGTGTGTGTGTATATATATATATATATATATATATATATATATATATATATATATATATATATATATATATATATATATGCAGCTTATCTTCTGTGATAGGCCCAGTTTAGACATCTTCATTTTTTTTGTTTTGTTGTTGACCTGAAGACTTTAGAATATTGGCTATGCCTTACTGGGCTCATACATAGATTAATGGGAAATGTGTCATTCTACTTACATTTTTAAAACTCTCCTGGGAGCTTTGTACCTGATGTATATGTGTGTATGCTTCACTGACTAGTGTGGTATTTACTGCTTGTACAATACTGTAGGGGTCTTCACGTCAATGTACACATTCAGCCTTTACTAATACAAATTGCTGTGGCACAGTATTTGTACAGCCCATGTTTCTGTAAGTGTAACAGACATGTACCAGGTTTTGTTGATATAACTAGGCAAGTCCAATATCATCAACAATTCTCAGTCCTCAGCTTATCTGTAAACTAGCTGGAGTGTGTTATGTGTTAAGTGATCTCTAAATACCATTGCTCCTATCAGATTTGTAATATGGCCTGTTAAAACATAATTAGTTTTATTTTAATTATTTATCTTCCCAAAACCTATAAAAACCAGTGGGAGGTTGCCATTATCAGGAGTCAAACTTGTTGTATTTCCTTGCTTATGTATCAGGCCATTATTAGGAGTCAAACTTGATGTACACTTATATACTTGCTTATATATCAGATGTAAACTGTGCTGGCAGATCAAAGTCTGTGCAGTTTGTTCGAAGCAATGAGAAAAGCAAACATCACAGACCCTGATTTGTCAGTGTATTATGTGACAGACGATAAGGGTCTGTATTATTTACAGTTGGGCCTGAGATATAAGCAAGTACATGAAACATATATTAGGTGGGGCCATGAGTGGTCTAAAGTGCTCACCATTACAGATCACTGTCATCTCTCTTCTGAGTGGGTTCAAGTCTGGGTTTGGGTAGGTGAGAAAGCTTGCTAGTAGCTTCTGGTGGGTCATAGTTCTTCCCATGGGTTATGGTTCATCCTTTTTTTTTCTTCAGGTTATTCCCCTACCATTAATTCTGGCTGCTATGTATAGCCTATCATATGCTGAAAGATGGTGTTAAACCCTACAGTAACATATATTAGGTACCATAAATTTAAAGTGCTTGTACCATATTGACTGGCTTATAAGTTGAGTCCAAACAACAAAGATCCTGATCTGCTGTAGCATAATGTGTCTGCGGATCAGTGCCAGTACTGTTTGTTCTATTGATAACAAACTGCAAAGACCCAGATCTGCCTGTGTATTACATGACAGCAGATAGGTGCATGTGCAGTTTGCAGTTGAATTTGACCTATAAGTGGGTATTTAATGCATTAGGAAATGAATTGGTAATTTCAACAATAATCCCAATCAGGAAATCCAGATGTAATAATCTGTTATAGGAAATCACACTCATCAATAGTTTCTGTTGTCATGCAAAACAATGGCATGTATATTTGCATACATAATCAATACATAAATTAATCTATGTTACAATGACCTCCATTGAGAAAATATGTCTTGAGAAACAAGATTTTTGCAGAATATGTTCTGCTATAGTATTGTTATAGATCAATCTGGTTATGATCAGATTAGTATTCATTATGGATTAGGAAGAATCACTGTTCATTAGGAAGAAATAAGGAATCAGTTTTCATTAAGAATCAAAGAAACAATATTCATTAGGAAGAATCAAAGACACATAATTCATTAGGAACATTCAGTTTTCATTAAGAATCAGAGAATCAGTTTTCATTAGGAAGACAAAAAGACTCATAATTCATTAGGAACATTCAGTATTAGGAAGGATCAAAGAATGAGGAAGATTTTGATGTTCTTTGTCTATAAGTTTTTTTGTACTTGAGTCACTTGTTATGTCCATGTGTATAGTAATGTATGAGATGCTATCAATGAACCTAGTTTGGAAGCTTGAACATTATTATATTGGATGAAGATGATCAATTTGAATGAGACAGCAATGCTTCAATATACATTCCTCAGTATACAGTACCTTGTTATAATGTACATGTACATATGGATCCCGTTTTGTTATGTAATAGTCTGATGTTGTGGGGATTAAGCCATTTTTCAGCACATGATAAGCTATACATGGTGGCTAGTATTAATGGTGGAGAAAGAAACTGGGAAATCACTGGAAAGAACTACTTACTCATGAGAAGCTACTATTCAAGCTTTCTCAGGAGTCAGATGATATGCATGTATAACATAACGTCATTATTAGCCAATCAAAACAATTTATGTTCTCTTTAGTAAAGACCCAGTGTTAGATATCCTTCATCTTTTTTGGGGTGAGTTGTGTGGTTTTGGTTATTTTTATCAAGGGGATGATCACTGATTGTGTAATTTGCCCAGCTCAAGTAAATATCAATATAAAGTGTGAAACTTATAGGTTGAATAGATAAAGATATAGAGACATAGAACATAATAAGATGAGCCTCAGTTACAAAGACAAATCATATAATTTAATAAAAAAATAATTCATAAACAATAAAATTTATAACAATTATAATAATGCATTACAATTGAAATTACTTCTTTCTTTTTGGAATTAGTTTATTTAACGAATTTTAAATAACAATATATTTGTTTTAATAGCCGATCTGTTAAAAAGTAAAATTATTTCATCATCAGATTGAGTGAAAGATTGCAAAAACACTGATCCATAACCTGATGGCCTTGATTCAGCTCAAATTCACACTGATTGTCCCTTTGATTTCCTTGTGCCTGTAAGTCTGGGTCCTCTCCACTTTTTTCCTTTTCTATACTATCAGGTATCTAGCCATTTTCGGAGCTTCCATCTTTGTGTGGTCACTTTGGTTTTGCAAATATGTGTTCTGTCACATGGAGCTACCTCACCTTTCCTTTTTTTCTCTTGCAGAAAAAGCATATACTAATTTAGAATTTTTGCTATTAGCACATTTAACCCTTTCATCACTACAGACTGAAAAATCGGTCCAGGGGAAGCAAGCTTGCAAACATTATGGACTGAGTCTTCTTTTAATAACTTTTGGGGTACCTCTAATAACTTCCTTCTTGCAATGTAGATGTTATATTTGGATGATCTCCTGTGTTTAGCTTGTTTACAACTAGAAATATTGAAGAAAGTGCGAACTTTTAACGTGTTTTCTGAATGTTCAAATTTGTCTCCAAAATGGCAGAGCTTGAACAAATTTCAGAAGAGGTTATCGGAGGATTTGAATAATTACGACCTGGTAAATTTGGATGAAAATAAGAGAAGATGTCTGGAGAGACAATGGAATGCACTTGTGGGTAACAGTGATTACCATGAAGAAAACTTTGAAGGTTTTGAACCAGAGGAATTGTGCGCACCACATGGTTTTGTTTGGACCAAGCCGGAAAACCAAAGAGATTTGTTTCAGTTTTCTGACAAAATTGGGCACACCCGAGTGTTAGATGGCTCTAGGAAAGCTTAGGAATATTTTCAAATATTCTATTCAGATGAAGCTTTTGGAAAAATTGTCCGTTTAACGAACTTCAATGCGACGATCAAACGTGGCAGAGACGATAATATGTGTGTGGATAGAACTCACCTTGGAGATCATTTTGGTTCATTTTATAGAATTTTATATATTACGGACACCATGAAAGAAAGACTTGTATTGTTACTGTGATTATTCACTAGTACATCTAGGGTCAATTGAACAAGTTTTGATAACTTTCTATGTTTTCTAAGAGGTAAAAAAATAATTACTTGTATTTTACCTGTTGTCATACCTGTTTGCACCTGCATTTTAACAGTTGTAATAGATATGCACATTTTAATGAATTAGTCATAAAATTTGATTTTTAACCTTGATTTGACACCTAATCCAGCCAGATATCTTTAACATTGACAAAGTTATGTTGTTTCAAAGTCCACAAGTCATTTTGCTTTACAACTCCAAAGTTACTTAGTGTTGAGGACTCTATGCCTACAAAGTTACTTAGTGATGAAAGGGTTAAATAGTAAATAGAATTTTCTTGTGGAACCATGCCCCCTTTAGAGGATGACCAATCTAAATGGAATGTATTTCCAGCCTGAACTAGACTCAAACAATGCAGTTCATTGGACAGCTTAGGTTATGAAATACTGTTCCCTGCAATATTTCAAATTTGACAAATCCAGTCAGATCAAGAGTTAACCTGTACTATCTAGTTTATAAAAACAAAGCCCTTAATTAAAAATAGCTAAACTCATGACAGAGACAGTACTAATCTGTGCATTATGGCAATTTAAACATGCAGAGGTCTGCATAAATCTAATTTATCGTACATGTGTCTAACTAAATATCTTCTACAAAGATTGACAGAAAAATTTGCCCCATTACACCCAGCACTTCACTCTTAAGGCCATTTTCAGTTGAATTTTTGGTAAGTCTTAATAAGCCTTCATTGCAGTGTAAAATAAGATGGTAACATGTTCCATTGCAGTCCTGGCATTTGTTTTTTGGCATGGCTTGGTATCAGTGATCCAGCATTTAATTTTTCAATTTTTTTTTATTATGTTATCATTATTCTTTACTAGGGTGAATAGTGAAATGATATTTTTAGGATCATTTAGGAAGTGGATTGACTGGAATATCCTACATGATCATGTACTTCAGCAACATATTCATTATGCAGCAAAAATTGTGAGGTTTGCAATCAGCAAGGGGTGGGTGAGATGTAACATACCCCGTTAAATGTTGGCAAACAGTTTATGCAGAAAAGATTTTTTTTCCCTGCAGAATATTAGTCTAATATTAGACTCAAATTATGCAAGGAAAAATCAGACTACCCAGACTAGTAGATGCAGGATGTTTTTTTTAGCACAGTAATGCAGGGCTCAAAAACTATTTAGGTGACTACTTGTCCTGTTTATGATGAACAATTTCACTTGCCTTCCACAGCCATGGTTTATAAATACAAGTGGATGAACTGAATTGCTTGCACTGAACTGGCTGTTTGAAACAACTGTGAAATATAATATATGACCTTTAAAGGATGGCTTGATGATAATTTTGGTCTCCTAAATCAAACTTGATTATGTGTGGATGTTAATGATATTCAGTGTATGTTTTGAGGTGTAAAGACAGGGAAATGAAATGCATGTGTACAGAACAAGGTATTATAGATTTAATGCAGCAGCAGAAAAGGCTAAACAATGAGAATGTGAATAGGAAATGGAAACTAGTGTAAAGTTTGTCTTGAATATTTTAGTTAACTTATGATAAGTATGAGAATTTATGCCATACATGCAACAGTGGTTGAGTTGTCCATCTCATTGTCAGCCATGGCAAAAGCAAATGTACATATGTTTAAGTCAACATCTTGAATACTTTTGTCTTTGGAGTCCTAAAATGTTGATTCCTACTGTACATGTATAACCTTTGGAGTGCTATAGTTACTATGTAACTAAAATAGATCTCATTTATAAGCATGTGCTTTGTATTCTCCATTGATCATGCTTTTTATGTTTCATTTGCTTTTTTGGGACATTCATAAAAATGAATGCACATAAATAAAGAGGAATACAATGCCATTCATGTAGTTGCTCAGTGTGACCTATACTTCTCATGTCACTGAAGACATAAACATTTCACAAGAACTTTTCAGCCCCAATTTGCTTGTATACAGACAATAATGGATCCAGACAAGTTAGGTTGCAAATGTGTTGTCATGTAAAAAAAGCAATCTGTGTTGATTCTAAAGAGTACTCTTTTAATGCATAGTCATGTAAATTAAACTATGCATGGATCGTGATGGCAAATGCATAGTCATGTAAATTTAACTATGCATGGATCGTGATGAGTTATATGGCAAATGCATAGTCATGTAAATTTAACTATGAATGGATCATGATGAGTTATATGGCAAATGCATAGTCATGTAAATTTAACTATGCATGGATTGTGATGAGTTATATGGCAAATGCATAGTCATGTAAATTAAACTATGCATGGATCGTGATGAGTTCTATGGCAAATGCATAGACATGTAAATTAAACTATGCATGGATCGTGATGAGTTATATGGCAAATGCATAGTCATGTAAATTTAACTATGAATGGATGGTGATGAGTTCTATGGCAAATGCATAGACATGTAAATTAAACTATGAATGGATTGTGATGAGTTCTATGGCAAATGCATAGTCATGTAAAAAGATCTGTATATTGATTCTAACAAGTACTCTGGTAAATGTAAAATCATTTAAATAGATCTGTGTATGGCTCCTATACATACATGTGATGCCTTTTAAAATTCTAATAGCATTCAGTTTTTGCCACTGTACTCATTTTTATCCCATGACTGGTGCCATCTGCTGTGACTTGTGCAACTCATGTATGTGCTGTGTAGTAACTTTCATCCCATGAACATGAAGTTTTCATTGAATTTTACACACAAAAATAGAGCTGTGAATAGACCTACATGTTGGTAATAAAATTAGCCATTGGGTACCCATTTATGTATAGTTTGTACCCATTTTCATGGCACCATATGCACTTGGCTTTTAAAGACAGCACTCAGTTTGATTTCAGATTGACAATTCTTTTGAGTTAGCTGCAAATTGAATACATGTATTTGTTCAGTGCCATGTAGAGTTCTGCCTACTCCAGTAAATCTTTAACCTTAATGTCTTCATTCTTTTTCCCATATGACAGACTCTGAATGATGAGCAAGTGACCCTTGGTCATTGGCAAATAACAGGGTGGTTATTTGATATTGCTGCACCATTTGCATGTGTTCATTTGCAACCTTTGCTAGATTTAACAAACTGATCAAAGTATTAGCTACTTAGTAAGAGAACCCAAGCTCAGTCTTTTCCTAAGCACCTGCTTTTGGCTGTGAGACCAATAAAAGTTATTGAGACATATTTACAATGACCAGACCATGGCAATTTACTAGACAGTGAGGGAGGATTTGAAAACTTTATCAGACAACCAGAATGATATCATGGGCAGCATCAGATGACTTTAGGTAGTGATGTTGATAGGATATTGTGAGTTTTAAAAAATGTGGACTTTGCTTCTATTTATTTTGCATTGAATTAACATGTTATATTGTGAATTGGGTTATTCTGAAACATTTTTATACAGCTATGTGACCTATAATTGACTTAATGGATTTATCTTATAAATGGATTTGAAATGTTATGTATTGTGGATTTTAGTGGAATTATTTTGAACAAATTGTTTTTAATTTATTTGTGACATATCACACTCCATAATACAAGTATGTTTTATATTTGTATTTGACAAGATGCCCCAGTGCTAGACTTCACTATAAACTGCCACACTGCATACTTGTAGGGATATGACTGGAAAATTGTTAAAGCTAAGTGAAAAATCATAATCACATCCATCCATCCATCAATCCATCCATCCAGTAGGGCTTATTTATTTTTCCAAATGCAACTCACATGTAACCCCTTCTGATGGGTGTGACTTGTAGAATACATTTTCACTTCTACACTTAAGCCACTGACAAAATTCAATTTCATATTTAAGTCTTGGCAAAAAATATGGTCATCAAGGAAACAAATCTGGAAAAGATATGGATTTTTTTTAAAGTGTGTGAAGCCTGTGCTAAATTCAATTATCTTTGGCACCAATCAAGAGAACCAGATTCATGATCATTGATGAAAATGAAAAGAAGAAAAAGAATGATATATTACGTGAAAATGTTTACATTTATTTTCAAGTAGGAAGGAGAAGTGTAGACCAAAAGTCCCAAAATGAATTTTGGAGAGAAATGGTTACTTGAGCTGTGGAAAATAACCCCAGTATTGAAAGGCTGGGGACCTGTCATGTGACATTTCATGTGACAGGTGGGGTGATAATAATCATAGGTGTGTGGATCATGTATTTATAAAAGACATGTCATGGACCTTCTTGCTTTAGATGGATAGGAAATATTGCAAAACCATATGTAGTCAGACTTTATAATGGAGTAGAATGCTAGAAATGCAGCATTTATTGTTATAATAATAAATCCACCACCTGAGTAACTGATAAAGATGTCCAAAATCTTTTTCCAGTAAACAAGATACAGGTAAGAATGTTTGAGCACCCCAAAATGACCCCAAGTTTTTACTTGGTATGGACCATTGGGTCCCACTTTTTATATTACTTCCCTTTTGTCAAAAAGATGAGGATACTTTTTATCCAAGATATTCTTTGGAAATATTAGCCAAAATAATTTAAAAAGAAAGGAAGGGAAATTGCATTCAGGCATGGGTCTTCTTTCAGTTAAATATGGTAGCTAGTTAAGGAGGTATATTATTTGAATGTGAGAGGTGGCAACTACATAATTTAGGGAGTTTATGGATCAGATATCTGTGGAGGTGGATCTTTTGAACTCCATTCCTTATTTATAAATGACAATGGTAAACTATAATCATCACATTATTTGTATTTACTGAGATGATTGTACCAATAATACCAAGCTGTGTACTTCTACCTCTTATGCTGTAGGTAAGGATCTATGGATCCATTAAACTTGGTCCCTCAGTATTATGTCCTTTAGTATACTAATGCCTATTGTAATAAATTTAAAGTTGTAGATCTATTAAATTTGGTCCCTCAGTATTAAGTCCTTTAGTATACTATTGCCTATTGTAATAAATCTAAAGTCATAGATCTATCAAATTTGGTCCCTCAGTATTATGCCCCTTAGTATACTATTGCCTATTGTAATAAATCTAAAGTCATAGATCCATTAAAATTGGTCCCTCAGTATTATGCCCCTTAGTATACTATTGCCTATTGTAATAAATCAAATTCATAGATCCATTAAATTTGGTCCCTCATAACAAAGTCCCTCCAGAATACTGCTGTCCTTTGTTGCAGCATTTTGTCCAAATCTTTTGATTTTGAGTTCGAGTTCGAAGGCACTATTTATATGGCAACATGGGAAATAAAATCAGTAACATTGATTGAGCCAATGTGGCAAATTGCAATTATGTTTTATATATTGGTGACAAAAATATACCTTCTGGCCATATTTTTGGCTGATAAAAACTATTTGGTGTGGAGAAATTCAAAGGCACCATGACAGGAAGCACAAACTTGGATATATAAATGCAGTTGTTACATAAACAATCCTTATTTCATATTGACAAACCACCCTAACATTTAATTATGTAATTATCCACTTATTCTGATATCTGGCCTTGATACTTGTACCCTGTAATATAATCAAACTAACCATGCAACTGACTATATAGCTATATATAGCTATAATCTATGAGTTGAAATGTGAAATGACTACAGTCCACCACACAACAGCAATTTATTAAAAAAAACAACATAAAACCCCCCAGAAAAAATAGTTTTGCTGCAACTTCAATGCAAACTGATTACCTCTGAAGCACTGATATATACTAAGGAATTTTTTAAAAAATTGTGTCAGTGTTCTACAATTTATTTGATGTTGCCGAAGATGGGTGCTTGTTTTGTCCCTCTATATGGAGTCTTTATGGGTGCCTTCAATAACACATGCACCTTCATAAAAGCAAGCCAGTGACCTTTGATCAAAGGAGTCAGCAACAAAATAAAATAAAAGCATTGCTTCAGTTTTCATAGTGATTAGAACATATTTATTTTGCTGCAGAAGTTTCCTCCTTGCAACAAAAACATGCATTTACATAGGACTCCTGTGTCGGCAATTTTCTTCGCCCCAAATCAAAAGTTTGTGTCCAAATAAGCTTTTCTTTGATATTACCCCTTCCATTATGATTTTGGAAGTATTAACCCAACCATTATGTTTCAAATGGCAATTCCATCCATTTTTGTATCGTGCAACATCCAGCATTTGTGACTTTAGAAACTGTATTCATTCACATTTACTTTATCAAACAGATATTTTCATTGTTAAGAATAGATCACATGGAAACAGTAAAATATTTGATCAAATAGGAAATCCTAAAGATTACCTGTTATAGTTCATCTTGTTTCTCATATAATCTCAACTGTATTTTAACCAGGGACAGTAATTCTTGGATTTTTCTTTACCTGTTGATTTAGACTGCTCAGTTGGCTTAGTGGTTAAAGCTTTTGCGGGAGATGCAGAAGGTAGTGGGTTTAATCACCAGCTGAGTCATAACAAAATTTTGCTAACAGCTGCCTGGCTTGGAACTCATCATTAAGAGGTTAGTGGTAGGACTGGTCAGCTTGGTATCAGGATAATGTGAGTGGGTGAGACATCATGCTACATGTCTGCATCATGCCTCATTGCCAAACATGACTATAAATTTCCACCCTGCAGACATCATAGTGATATGACAGAAAAATTGTTAAAGCTACATTATAAAATCCAGATCACTCATTTATTTGTTGATTTATCTGATTCTTCTAAATTTTATAAAGTTTTTCTTTGTCTTTTGAATCTTCATCTGGTGTAGGAAATAGTTTTCATAATTTTTTTTATTTTTCATATACTTTTTAATTTGCTTATAAACATTTTTTTAAAAAAAATATGAGTACATAAATGAATATACACTAACGATTCAGTTAAATAATTAATTCAAGCATTTTAGAATATTTCTGATATAGAAAGATTAATAAATACATAAGGAAACACATCATGAATAAATTCTTATATTACTAGTATATTCAGTCTAATTCACTGTTTAAGACATGTATAGCATAGTATTTATTGGAAGAAAGGAAAAAAATGAGCTAATGAGATGAAAATAATTGTGACCCAAACATACAACTCATCCTATTTTATGTTTTATTGAATTGGATTATATGTGATACAGGTGACCCCCAACATTTGATTAATCCTTTCTCTTGTGTTTATTGAATGCATGCACAGTATACATAAAGTACATGTGTTTATTGAATGCATGTACAGTGTACATAAAGTACATGTGTTTATTGAATGCATGTACAGTGTACATAAAGTACATGTGTTTATTGAATACATGTACAGTGTACATAAAGTACATGTGTTTATTGAATGCATGTACAGTGTACATAAAGTACATGTGTTTATTGAATGCATGTACAGTGTACATAAAGTACATGTGTTTATTGAATGCATGTACAGTGTACATAAAGTACATGTGTTTATTGAATACATGTACAGTGTACATAAAGTACATGTGTTTATTGAATACATGTACAGTGTACATAAAGAACTTGTGATCTCAACATCTCTCTGAATCTTTCTTGTGCAAAGCAAAGTATCTATTACAATAAAATTAAAAGTAGGAGGATAAACAATGGAGTGAAAGAGGATGAAAATAATTCTGACCTCTGCATGGGTATAATCCTTTTTCCAGAGCTTTTTTGAATTGTTACTGTACTTGCGACCCCAACATCTCTAGGATCCTTTCCCTCTTGTTTCATTGAATTTAATATATACAATACTTGTGACCCCAACATCTCTAGGATACTTTCCCTCTTGTTTCATTGAATTTAATAAATACAATACTTGTGACCCTTTAATAAATACAATACTTGTGACCCGAACATCTCTAGGATCCTTTCCCACTTGTTTCATTGAATTTAATATATACAATACTTGTGACCCCAACATCTCTAGGATCCTCTTATGTTTCACTGAATTGAATTTATACAATGAATGTGAAACCAACTTTTGTAATCCTTTTTCTCATGTTTCATTGAAGTTACAGAATTGATGCTACTCCATCATCTACCATCCTTTCTCTCATATTTCATTGAATTGAATTTATTCAATGCTTATGACCCCAACATTTATGAGCTTTTATCTCATGTTTCAGTAAATTGAATTTATACAATGAATGTGAAACTAACATCAATGAGCCTTTATCTCATGTTTCAGTGAATTGAATTTATGGACTTCATGAGATCTCAACATCAGTGAGCCTTTATCTCCTGTTTCAGTGAATTGAATTTATGGACTACATGTGATCTCAACATCTATGACCCATCATCTCGAATTTCATTGAAATTGAATCAAATTTATTGAATCTTGATGCCCCTATCATCTGTAATCATTTCTGTTGTGTTTCACTGAATCAGATTTAAACAATACTCGTGACCTCAACATCTATGATAGTTTGTTCCATGTGTCATTGAATTGAATTTATGGAATTCTTCCCCAAACATAGTGATGTTTCTCCCCTGTTTCATTGAATTGAATTTATGGAATGCTGATCTCCCCAACATCTATGATAGTTTGTCCCATGTTTCTTTGAATTGAATGTATGGAATGCTGATCTTCCCAACATCTATGATAGTTTGTCCCATGCTTCTTTGAATTGAATTTATGGACTGCATGTAACCTCAGCATGTATGATCTTTTCCTCACAAGATAGAAATTAAAAATTAAAAATTATGCACTTTTATCGCAAACATCATTCAAGAAAATTTATATTCCTCCCCAAAATTATTTATGATGAATTATATGATAAACTTTGCAAAAGTAAATCTACATTTGCAAAACAGTTATAAAAAAATTATTGTATTTTAATGACTACATTTTTCTTTGAAATTGCAAGAAATGGAAAAACGTAATCCTAATGCTTTTCATAAATATTGTTTCTAGTTTGGGTTGCTATAAAAGATGTTCAATTGATTTTGACTTTACAGAATGTTTTGGACTTAATTTGTCAGGTGTGATAATTACTCATTAAGGTAAATTTGAAAGCTTATTGTTAATTATTGTTTTAGTGAAATTAATGTGGATAGTTGGGTTGTTACCCAGTTTTCTGCATGACTTTTAAAAATATGGACCGAGATATGTTAGTAATAGTTATTTTCAAGAATAAAGTGTTACTGGTACTATTTGTTTTCTTTGCAGGTATAGCCCGTTGATGTGTAATTTATTTATACTTTGATTCAGTTATAACTGTTAAATCAGGTGTTGAAGCACACATGTTGACAATGGAAACAAAGTTAATGTACAGTAATAAAGGAATATGAATATATTTGTGGATTCACATTTAAAGTATAGTATTAAAGGAATATGAATATATTTGTGGATTCACATTTAAAGTATAGTATTAAAGGAATATGAATATATTTGTGGATTCACATTTAAAGTATAGTAATAAAGGAATATGAATATATTTGTGGATTCACATTTAAAGTATAGTAATAAAGGAATATGAATATATTTGTGGATTCACATTTAAAGTATAGTAATAAAGGAATATGAATATATTTGTGGATTCACATTTAAAGTATAGTAATAAAGGAATATGAATATACATGTATTTGTGGAGTTGCATTTAAAGTATAGTAATAAAGGAATATGAAAATATTTGTGGAGTCACATTTTTTTTGATTCTGTCATTCTTGGATTAGGCATATGGTTATAATCTAGAAGTATTATTAAGTGACCATGGGGAGGTAGATATGAAAGACCTTTCTACTACATGCAGATAGGTCTGTTATGTTTGGAGATAAGGGTTTGCTTCCAGTAGGTCATGGTCTGACCTACATTATTTCTAAGAACTTAGTGGTGTTGATAAGTGCCAGAGGTTTGCATATTTACCCTGACAACCATTCTACTGGCCTATGCCTATATTCAGTAAATCAAATAATGTCCTCAAGTGGAAGAAATATAAAAACCACTCATTTTTTGTGCAAAATCCATGTACAGTACTTGTAAAATTAATGAAGACACTGAGAACAATACTTCTTTCCCTTCTTTTAATTCACTTTGTTATAACATAATTCTGGATATAATGCAGTGCTATTATGGACCACATGATAAAATAACAATAAGGGTTGATATGATGATATGGGCTAATATAACTATATGGGCTGATATAACAATATTGGCTAATATAACAATATGGGCTGATATAACAATATGGGCTAATATAACAATAAGGGTTGATATGATGATATGGGCTAATATAACTATATGGGCTAATATAACAATATGGGCTGATATAACTATATGGGCTAATATAACTATATGGGCAGATATATCAATATGGGCTGATATAACAATATGAGCTGATATAACTATATGGGCTGATATAACAATATGGGCTAATATAACAATATAACAATATGGGCTAATATAACAATATGGGCTAATATAACAATATGGGCTAATATAACTATGTGTTGAAGAAGTTGAAACTTATTGTTGCATTTTTATTTGATCTTTAAAACATCTTTATTTAACAAATTTGGGAAAAAATTACACCGTGGCACCACTCTGTATAATTTAGTTTTCAATATATTGTGCTTCTGTATATACCCCAGTAGTGATGTTCTTAGTATATCATTGTTTTGATAGATAATGCAAACAGTGGCAATGGACCCTGGCTACTGCATTATAATGAAGTAAAACTGAATATTCATTTGTATTGTCAGCAAGTGTCATCATTTGTTACATACCTGCCAACCCTTACAACTTTGGCATGAATTTCACCCTCAAGATAGTGATTCATGGATACATGCCACATGCAAAAAAAAAAAATCAAGAATTCCTGAATTCTCAATTGGCTACTTCATGAATAAAATAACTTTTTATCCCGTTAAGTGCAAGTCAAAATTTTGCATCCTCCTCTTCTTTTGTTGTGATTCATCCACTGAAATAGATTATAGCAACTTGGACTATGTAACCAGGTAAAAAAAACAAAAATGAATATTTACCACTTTGGCAAAAGCATTTAATTTTTAATTCAACATTTCAAAATCACTTGTCAAGTCCAAGACACATCAGCAAGTGTTATTCAATATCATCCTTTAATGAGCTTCTAAACTTTAGTTTTACCATCCATTTTTTAAGGGCTATGACACGTGTCAAACAAATGGCACTTAGGATGAAACTGATTATGTACGCCATTTTGAAATAAAATAACTGCCATTTTCTTTGAGGAAGAAAAGAATTAAATTTAACAACCTCTGAATTCGATATTCGAGAGTCAAAAAAGATCCTAAGAATAAGTTAAGTAATGAGATTAACAAGTGATCATTTAATTTTATATTGTAACCCTATTGTTGATAACTGATGGCACTGCATCAATTAGCGAAGCAATGAATAATAATGATCTGCAGAGTTATATCCTCAATTATTGGGTAAATCAACACTACAAAGTCATTTTTGGACACATTTAAATTGAAAAAGTGAAACAGAACAATACCACCAGTCTACAGTCCCGAAAACTGGCAAAATATAACTTGAGTTTACTCAAGAACATGATAACTCTGTGACATCAAGTTATAGGATCAGTTACTGCAGATGTATTGGCTCTGCAGGTAAGGAATTTACTGAATAAATGAGCTAAACTTCGAAAATTGTGCCTAATTTTTTAATGTGAGGCTTCAGTGGCTGTTTTTGTTTCTGCATCCCAAATATACAGTTCAATTTTTTATAGAAAGTTGACAGAATAAGATACACCTCTCTCAATGAAAAACAAAAATTGTATATATTTTTAAATTTTTTGTTTAGTAAGTAAATAGCTGACATTTTTTTTCTCCTGGCAGCAGATAGTCATTGAAACAAATATGACAAATCTTTCAAAAACATAACGTCAGAAGTTAATATTACAAGCTATACTGAGACTATTTGATGGTGCATATACCATAGGTAAATAGCATTTACAAATACTTAATATTAAATATCTTTCTGTATTAAGTTAGTCTGTAAATAACTTTGCAGTCAGCAATTATGATCTATTTTACAGGATTTTACTGAAAGGAAATCTTTATCTAGTCTTCCATTTCCTGACAAAAAGATTACATTTCTAATTGAGTGTTCAATTACTTAAAAAAATTTAATATATGCAAATAACTCAGTTGTTTCCTTAACCTGTATAATGTTTATGAAAATTTTAAAATGAGAAAAAAGACAATTGTAGAAACTTAACATTTCATATTTTGCCTTGGTCAAGAAATAATTAAGTTCATTTTGAAATATATTAATAATGTTCATAGTTAATTTAAACATAGAGAAATATTGGAATAATATATTTTATTATATGTATCAGCTAAGTACAAGTAATTCAATTTCTTAGCATTTTGAAATGCTGAAAATGCATATTATTTAACTCCAGTGCATTATCAGAAGCTATAAAGGGTCTGAGTGTGTCTAAAGCATGACTGTTACAATCACTGCCATCTCACCTCTGTCCAGGCTAGGCTAATGTGGGTTCATGAGAAAGCCTGGCAGTAGCTTCTTGTGGGTCAGTGGTTCTTCCTGGGGTTTTCCAGGGTTCTTCCTCAACCATTAACTCATTAACCCCTGCTGCCCCAATATCTTGTCACACTTTTCCTCTCTCATCTCCAGAGTGCCTCAATAGTGTGGCTAAGTTTACCTTGCTTGTATTCCAGGTGCCAAGTTTGAGTGGCATTATTTGTTTAGGTTTATTTCCCATATGACAAGGTTAGTTGTCGTAAACCATTGGTCAGGCAAGTCTCAGAGTACAGGCACTGGTAAGACTACCACTGGTCTAGGTGATCTCAGCAAATATGCTGTAGGGGACTGCCCAGCTATTTCGCTCAGGGGTCAATGAGTTAATACTGGCCACCATGTATTGCCTATCTTGTGCTGAAAAATGGCATTAAACCCAATAACATCAGATGCTATAAATAAAAATTAGATTATTGGTAACTTCTTTTAATTTGACAGTGTATAGTTTGTTATACTCAGCATGATCCAGTCACAATATATAATTTTCAATATTTCAGGAAGTTCAGCATCTCATACCAACTCTCAACTTTCACAAATGGTTATTGCAAGCTTGGAAAAATTCCTTTTAAAAGCTTGAACTTTAAACTGATTTTTAAAAAAAATAAAATGGCATGTATACATACTTGTAGCAATTATAATTTTTTTAAACAAACATCAATGAAAACAGCATTTTTGAGTGTAGGAATTTGTGAGATATTGAAAGATTGGCATATATTATAATTTGCTCAAGTTCATATATTTCCGCTATGCACTGACACCACTAATCATTGTTAAATGTTTCAACATGAGGATTAATACCCATTTAGTAATTAACCTACACAAGTTATATTGTTTTCACCTCCATGGAAAATGCTATGTATTCCACAAAAGTTAAATATAGATAGGAGTACACCCAAAAGTGACCTTGCATTCAGCCATCAAACATCAATGTACATACAATATGCTTTTGGTACAGTGGTTATGCCACAAATTTAAGAATGATGAATGTGCACAGAGGCTCCTTTCCTTGCTTGCAATTCACCTGTCATACATGCACTATATAATATTATTATATATTCATGCATGACATAAATTGTAAGTAATGATATGAGCCCCTTTGGACATGTGGCAGAAAGATGCAAAGAAGCACACAGCTTCCAAAAAGCACAAATATATTGCACACAAAAAATGAAGAGAACTCTGGTATACTTTAAGCCACTTACTGAAGTCTGCAAGCTAGGTTGTGTTCTTTCTTAGTTGGATATCAGCAATAATTATAGTGAAAATGTATTTCTTTTTGTAAGGCAAAATACATATGACTAACTAAAATGCCTGCTTAGGTGCTGAAGATTTGCAACAATTTAAGTGACCAAGATTAGACAGCAGGCAAGAAGCCTGAACTGTTTTGAAAACAAATTTACCAGGCAATTTATGTCTGAACCTTTTTGAAAACAAATTTCGCACAAATTTAGCACAATTACCCAGTTGAGGAAGTCTGTCACAGCATCATATCATGACAATAGTGTTAAGTTTGTGTATATCAGTAAATCTGGCTACATAAAAATTTGCATGTGTAATCTGTTTAAATAACATGTTTTAGTATTATTTGGGGATTTACATATAATGCTGTACTTATCATCAAAGTAGATGGAGCTAGTGTCATGGTATAATTTTTCATTAATTGTATTCAAAATTCACTAATTATTTCTTCCTCTTTTCACTAATTGCAAGTCTGGAGGATTGGTTTTGGGGGTGGGTATCAATGAGCATACTGAATTTAGGTTTAGGATAGGTGTTTCTTAAACTTTGACAAGATCAATTCATAACAGATTCCCTTCATGATAATTTGTAGATGAACTTGAAAAGTATGAGAGTGAGCTGTCCAGGCATTAATTTTTGTATTTGCAGGAAGTACAATGATGTTGTTGTTGTTGTTGTTGTTGTTGTTGTTGGGCTTAACACCATTTTCAGCACATGATAGGCTATTCATGGCGGCCAGTATTAATGGTGGAGGAAGAAACTGGAAATCACCGGAAGGAAAGAACCACTGACCCACGAGAAGCTACTGGCAAGCTTTCTCACATATCCACATTGCTGAATCCTAGACTCATATATATATATATATATATATATATATATATATATATATATATATATATATATATATATCAGGTTTGTTATTGTTATACATATGTGGTACAGTCAGGTCATATCACCACTAGTAGATATCAACCTAGATAGATATGTGTTTATATGTGATACAGTCATACTATTAGGTATCATCCCAGATACATATATGTGTTGATATCTGGTACAGTCCTTCATATCACCTAGTAGCTATCATCCCAGATACATATATGTGTTGATATCTGGTACAGTCCTTCATATCACCTAGTAGATATCGTCCCAGATACATATGTGTTGATATCTGGTACAGTCCTTCATATCACCTAGTAGATATCATCCCAGATACATATATGTGTTGATATCTGGTACAGTCCTTCATATCACCTAGTAGATATCGTCCCAGATACATATATGTGTTGATATGTGGTACAGTCCATCATATCACCTAGTAGATATCATCCCAGATACATATATGTGTTGATATCTGGTACAGTCCATCATATCACCTAGTAGATATCATCCCAGATACATATATGTGTTGATATGTGGTACAGTCAGGTCATATCACCACTATTAGATATCATCCCAGATACATATATGTTAATATGTGGTACAGTCAGGTCATATCACCACTAGTAGATACATATTCCACTTTGTATGCTATAGAAGTTTATCTTATGCCCACATTTACAGTCCCACTATTACCCTGGTTGGATTAAATCCATGCCTTGCCATTTATTGAGTATCTTCCACAATCCAATAGGAAATTATCCCAATTCAAATTGTCATTGTCCTCTTAAACTTAACAATGTTTGACAGAAGTAAATCTATACATATTTTCCCCAAACGACTCAATCAAGTTGCAAAACCAAGTCCAGGACAAGATAACAATTTTAATGGTCTGGTAAAATTATTCTTAATTCCTTCAAATGTCATAAATACAGAAGAAAAATAAAAAAAAAAATTGTTCTGTATTATGATAGTTTGAAATGTGTTGAAAATTATGTCAGCATGTAAAAGGTCATAGGGTCATAGCATGTCATACTTAGGCAATTAGAGTAAAGTAACTTGCCTAGGAAGATCCATGGTTACCAGGTGTAGACAAGATTCAAACAGCACTGTCCTGGTCAGGAGTTCAGTAAGCTAACCACACTAATACAAATAGTATGGACATGAATTTTAAAAAATAAGTATTTTTCCAGCTATTTATCTAAAATGTTTGATATATCAGCCAAAGAAACCTATCATATGAGTGATGAAAAGTTAGTGGCATAATTGTACCCCTCAACCACTTTCTGTCATCCCATTGATATATTTATGATTTTATACTTTATTTTGTTGTACAGGCATGACTAATTATACATTTGTTTGGAGTGTTTTTCACCATAAATTTTTGTGCAATGAGTTCTCATTTTTTGTTGAACAGAACTGTTTGTTGGTACCAAATTGCAACTTTTGTGTTGTGGTGGTATAAAAAAATGCTACATACATGCATACATACATATGTAGATATATACATACATACACACACTCACACACACACATACATACATACATACATACATACATACATACATACATACATACATACATACATACATACATACATACATACATACATACATACATACATACATACATACATACATACATACATACATACATACATACATACATACATACATACATACATACTCTCCTTTCAGTCATAAACTGTCTAGTCTGGATATTTAAAAGCAGTAGGTGGTAGGTATAGGTAGTGGTTTGTACTTACCTTGTTATTTTTAACACAGACCAGGTGTAGGTTCAGTTATGGGCTATAAATATTTCATCTGAATGCTTAGCTTGTGCTTCATATTTTGCATTTTGCTGATGCATTAGACCCACCAAACTATATCACAGTCCTGGTAGGTAGTATCCCATCAAAAACATCTGGCTGTCTGACTAAAAATCTGTCAATTCCATTGTAAGTTATTTTTCAAGTCTGCAAATGCTTTAAATGCTACAGTTTGTGTATCATCAGTTAATTTTATGTGAAGAGAGCTTTGTTTGTTTGTTTTGCAACCATTGCTATCAAAAGCTAGTTTTCCAGTTGATTTAAGTAATTTGCTAGATCATCTTTTCATTTAAAGTTTCTCCAGATTTCAGAGCAATAGATTTCAAACATGGCAGGTAAATTATTTGAATTTTTTAATGCTTCAGGTTTTGAAGTAAAACAACTTGATTAATTGCAAACTATTTATTGTGATAAGAACATAATAAACCAAAAGCAAATGTGTGATTTTCTAATATTTAAAAGATATTTTATTACAGATTGCAACAAAAACAAGAGTTACTCTTATGTAAAATAGTCTACAGACTCTATGTTTCACACAGAGTACTAACAAATTAATCACAATGTTATGTGTCAGTACTAATGCAAAGATTCACTAATGGTTTATTTAAATGTTTGACACAGTAATAGTTGCAAAAGTCATGATGTGCTGCTGTATTTCTTGCCAGTTGGGTATACTGCTGTATTACTTGCCAGTTGGGTATACTGCTGTATTACTTGCCAGTTGGGTATACTGCTGTATTACTTGCCAGTTGGGTATACTGCTGTATTACTTGCCAGTTGGGTATACTGTTGTGTTGCCAGTTGGGTATACTGCTGTATTACATGCCAGTTGGATATACTGCTGTATTACTTGCCAGTTGGATATACTGCTGTATTTCATGCTAGTTGGGTATACTGCTGTATTACTTGCCAGTTGGGTATACTGCTGTATTACTTACCAGTTGGGTATACTGCTGTATTACATGCCAGTTGGGTATACTGCTGTATTACTTGCCAGTTGGGTATATTGCTGTATTACATGCCAGTTGGGTATACTGCTGTATTACTTGCCAGTTGGGTATACTGCTGTATTACTTGCCAGTTGTGTATACTGTTGTATTTCATGCCAGTTGGGTAAACTGCTGTATTACTTGCCAGTTGGGTACATTGCTGTATTACTTGCCAGTTGTGTATACTGCTGTATTTCATGCCAGTTGGATATACTGCTGTATTACTTGCCAGTTGGGTATACTGCTATATTACTTGCCAGTTGGGTATACTGTTGATTTCTTGCCAGTTGGGTATACTGCTATATTACTTGCCATTTGGGTATACTTCTGTATTACATGCCAGTTGGGTATACTACTGTATTACTTGCCAGTTTGGTTTACAGGTGTATTCTTTGCCAGTTGGGTATACTTCTATATTACTTGCCAGTTGGGTATACTTCTGATTTCTTGCCAGTTGGGTATACTGCTGTATTACTTGCCAGTTGTGTATATTGCTGTATTATTTGCCAGTTGGGTATACTGCTGTATTACTTGCCAGTTGGGTATACTGCTGTATTACTTGCCAGTTGGGTATACTGTTGTATTTCATGCCAGTTGGGTAAACTGCTGTATTACTTGCCAGTTGGGTACATTGCTGTATTACTTGCCAGTTGTGTATACTGCTGTATTTCAAGCCAGTTGGATATACTGCTGTATTACTTGCCAGTTGGGTATACTTCTATATTACTTGCCAGTTGGGTATACTGTTGATTTCTTGCCAGTTGGGTATACTGCTGTATTACTTGCCATTTGGGTATACTTCTGTATTACATGCCAGTTGGGTATACTACTGTATTACTTGCCAGTTTGGTTTACAGCTGTATTCTTTGCCAGTTGGGTATACTTCTATATTACTTGCCAGTTGGGTATACTGCTGATTTCTTGCCAGTTGGGTATACTGCTGTATTACTTGCCAGTTGTGTATATTGCTGTATTATTTGCCAGTTGGGTATACTGCTGTATTACTTGCCAGTTGGGTATACTGCTGTATTCTTTGCCAGTTGGGTATACTGCTGTAATACTTGCCATTTGGGTATACTGCTGGATTTCATGACAGTTGGGTATACTGCTGTATTACTTGCCAGTTGGGTATACTGCTGTATTACTTGCCAGTTGGGTATACTGCTGTATTACTTGCCAGTTGTGTATACTGCTGTAATACTTGTCATTTGGGTATACTGCTGTATTTCATGCCAGTTGGATATATTGCTGTATTACTTGCCAGTTGTGTATACTGCTATATTACTTGCCAGTTGGGTATACTGCTGTTTTACTTGCCAGTTGTGTATACTGCTGTATTACTTGCCAGTTGTGTATACTGCTGTAATACTTGCCATTTCGGTATACTGCTGTATTACTTGCCAGTTGGGTATACTGCTGTATTACATGCCAGTTGGGTATACTGCTGTATTACTTGCCAGTTGGGTATACTGCTGTATTACTTGCCAGTTGGGTATACTGCTGTATTACTTGCCATTTGGGTATACTTCTGTATTACATGCCAGTTGGGTATACTGCTGTATTACTTGCAAGTTGGGTTTACTGCTGTATTCTTTGCCAGTTGGGTATACTTCTATATTACTTGCCAGTTGGGTATACTGCTTATTTCTTGCAAGTTGGGTATACTGCTGTATTACTTGCCAGTTGTGTATATTGCTGTATTATTTGCCAGTTGGGTATACTGCTGTATTACTTGCCAGTTGGGTATACTTCTGTATTCTTTGCCAGTTGGGTATACTGCTGTAATACTTGCCATTTGGGTATACTGCTGTATTTCATACCAGTTGGGTATACTGCTGTATTACTTGCCAGTTGGGTATACTACTATATTACTTGCCAGTTGGGTATACTGCTGTATTACTTGCCAGTTGGGTATACTGCAGTATTACTTGCCAGTTGGGTATACTGCTGTATTACTTGCCAGTTGGGTATACTTTTGTATTACTTGCCAGTTGGGTATACTGCTGTATTTCATGCCAGTTGGGTATACTGCTGTATTATTTGCCAGTTGGGTATACTTCTGTATTACATGCCAGTTGGGTATACTGCTGTATTACTTGCCAGTTGTGTTTACTGCTGTATTCTTTGCCAGTTGGGTATACTTCTATATTACTTGCCAGTTGGGTATACTGCTGATTTCTTGCAAGTTGGGTATACTGCTGTATTACTTGCCAGTTGCATATACTGCTGTATTATTTGCCAGTTGGGTATACTGCTGTATTACTTGCCAGTTGGGTATACTGCTGTATTACTTGCCAGTTGGGTATACTTCTGTATTCTTTCCCAGTTGGGTATACTGCTGTAATACTTGCCATTTGGGTATACTGCTGTATTACTTACCAGTTGGTATACTGCTGTATTACTTACCAGTTGGTATACTGCTGTATTACATGCCAGTTGGGTATACTGCTGTATTCCTTGCCAGTTGGGTATACTGCTGTATTTCTTGCTAGCTGGATATACTACTGTGGTTCTTGCCAATTGGGTATACTGCTTTATTTCTTTCCAGTTAGGTGTACTCGTATATGCCAACCATTAAGCTTTTGGCATAATCATTACACTTTTTTTCACTAAATTACACCTAAATGTACTTGGATAACGTTTTTTTCAATATATCACTCTTCCCAAACAAGTTAATAATTTGTTTTCTCATTTTTATTAACATCCCACTAATCGCACAAAACATATTCTAGAAAAGATGGTTTCTGAGTAATTATGACATAAAAGTACACTTGTCTGTAGACTAGCTGTGACTTTCCTTAGTGTTATGTTCTGTGAATAGCAGCTGCCCTATTTCCAAGAATACCTCTCTTCTCTCTTTATGGCAGCTGTCTGGTGGAGGACATAACAGACTGGCTTTTTAATATTAATTAATATTCTTTGTTAAAAGTGTGAGGTACAGAACCATTCTGTAGGAATTTGGCATTAAAAGTTGTCCTATTTATTCTAGTCAATACATATGTTACAGCAAAAATGTTTCTGAAATGATTTCACAGATGGATTAGAAAGAAGAAGAAAAATGGAAAAAATGACTCGGGAGATGAATACATAAATAACATAATACATTGCCATTCTAGGGTAGCATCGTGGGCTGTGTGGGAAGACTTTTAATATTGGTCATATTGGAACAAAGGACAAAAGCTGTATTATACCACTAATTGTAGTCATTCTATTAAAAGCTCAGTAAATAATGCACATACATCTATAAAATTTGTTTCCGAAATTTAGTTCAGCTGTAAAAAAGATGTTACCTTTATAATGTTGTTAGCAAAATGAGCTAATTCAAGGCTCTTTGTTTACCGCTATGACCAAAACCCAATGCTGGACTTAAGTGGCATTTTATCTTTGGCTTGGTCAGTCATAATGCATGACCTTAAGATAACCTTTAAAACCCTTTGGACTGACCATTGTTGTGATGCTTTTCATGTTAAAATGATTTCCTTTGACTTAAGCCATGGATTTTTATATTTTCTTAAAAAAGACATATGAAAGGAGGGCTGCTCATATTCCCAACTCAAACTTTACTTTATTCTTATCAAGAATATCTTGTCATGTTATGTAAAGTGGAAGCATTATATAAACCTCAGTGGTCTCAGATATTTGTCTTATACAGATTTTAGGTCAAACAAGAACCCTTTAATGAATCTAAGTGTTTTATGTTTGTTTTACAACTTTTCTGTCAGACATAACACTTAAATATATCTCAGTTATTTCAGTGTTATATGTTTTATAGTTTTCCCTTAAGACATCAGTTGCTAAACAACTTCCCGTTTTGCCTGAAGCCATCAATTTATATTAATCATTATTAAAGAGTCCTTATATCCTTCTGGTCTACTGATGATAATGAGCCTAGGATTTTTTTTGTCCTGTGAATTTCTGTCCTATATGGAGTTTTTGTCCAGTGACTGTCTATTTACTGGACTTTTCTACCCTTATTTCCCTTGCTATAATGCCAAACCAATCTATACTGAGTAAAGCAATATATATGAAAGTATGATATTGTGAGGATAGCATATTATACATAATATTGGTATAGCAGGTCCCATAATATTTTTTAAAATAATGGTGTTTGCAAAAGGAAATGAAGATAAACTACAAAATTTCATCTTGTTTTCTTTAAACACTTATTGTTACATTGGTGTGATTTGGGGGCAAAGAGTGCATTGCATTTTATTAAGAATTGTGTTTTAATGAAGCACATATAAAGGTAGAGAGCTGTATAAACATTTTCCCACTTGTGTGTTATTGTAGTAACAATGTTTAATAATAATAATAATAATAATAATAATAATAATAATAATAATAATAATAATTTGTATAATCCCTCTCATCAAAATCAGAGTTAATTCGTACATATTTTCAACTCCTATCTCTACACTTTGTCTGTTCTTAATACCTTGTCTTTCCTTCTGCTAAAAACGTGTTTTCCTCATTTGCACAGCTTTTTTTCAAGAGTCTCTACACATATCATTAGAAAGCTTTTAGTCTGTCCTTTTTTAATTTTTTTTTTTAATATAACACATATTATCAATAACTAGATGATTATAGGATATTGATCAGCTTTTAGTCAAGCTGCACTTTGTGTCATTAAAATTGCAGATTGCACTAGCACTGTGTCTTGGGGCATGTAGGAAGTTATTTAGTAATACCTGACTTGCTGACTCATGGCTACCACAACCCCTCTGAATGCCAGAGAAACTCTTTTTCAGTACTTTTCTACATCAGTGACTGGATCTGATAGTTTTACTGTTTACATGTGTAATATGTGCCGTTTAGGCCCAGGTCAGCCATCTCACATTGTCAATTATTTTGTGTCAAACAGTATTATATTGCCTTGAAATTATAAATAATACAAAGAGTAAAGACCCTGGTCAGACATATTGTACCACCTGTGTTTGATTTGGTTTGTGGTATTGCAGGTTTCAATCGGTTTTTGAGCACATGGTAGACTATACAGGATTGCCAGCCTATTTAGCGGATGAAAACCCTGGAGAAACCCTGTGAAGAACCAATGGCCCAAGAAAAGCTATTTGCAAATTTTCTTATATACCATTGTTGACCAAGCCAAGACTTGAAAACAAGGGGGTGAAATTTGAGTGGTCTGCAAAAGCAAGTGCTCTAGACCACTTGGTCACCCATGGCCTCTATTCAAGGTCTACCAGTATGTTAATTGTTTGCTTGAAATTGTACTACAAATAGTCACCTGGTGCTTAGTTTTAGACAAGCATTTGATTGACAAAGATCAAGCATAAACTGATGTTTCTTTTGTATTACATATGACCACTCTGGTGGCTTCATAGTTAAAGCATCCGCCTGGAATGTGGGAGTTTGTGGGTTCAAAACCCAGTTAAGTAATACCAAAGGCTTATAAGAATGGCACTATCAGCTGCTTCTCTAGGCGTTCAGCATTAAGAGGTTAGTTTTAGGACTTGTTGTTGTGGGGGTGTCAATATAAGGATTTAAAAAAAACATTTACTTCAATTTACATCATATGACAAGTCCACAGCTACAAATTATCAGTACTAGACCTCCGACCATCATAATTAATGTTCATGCCTTGTTTCCTACTATCCAAATGAAACTTGTGAGGAATGTGGGGAAATCAACTTCAGGCACAGATAAGGTTCAAAGTATCCCTTTGTCACTTACAACAAAGGACATAGCGATTGCCAGCCACTCATGTCTTCAGAATGTTCCAAATGATGATGGATTCTACCTGGAACTCTTTTGAGTCAACATGGATTGATAATCCTTGTTGACTCCAATGTCTTTGAGGTATTCCTTTGATCACTAGCTCCTCTCCCTGTGAATGAATCTGATCCTTTGACAAAGCATTAAATGAAGGCTGGTGCCAAAAACTTCCTGGAACACAGCTCACGAAAATTGTTTTCATTTAGGAAAATATCTCGAGAAGTTGGTCATAAAGAGATCTGCTTCTTCCTTGTTCCTCTACAATTGGGGAAATACAACTGAGGTTTCTGATAGGCCAATACATCGTTCAACAGTGCATAGGATGGTCCAGTCTCCCTCTACCATGAGACTGATGATCTCTACTTCAAGTTGCCAGGTATATTCCCCTAAAATGGCTAGTTTAACCTCCAGTTACAGACCAGCTAGTCTCAGTCAGGTATTTCAAGTAGAGTTTCAGCAGGTTTTCACATTAAAATAACTGCAGCTATTGAACAGAAAGTCCAACTAAATTCTGCTCACCATATCATATAATGATGATCTTTTCTCAGTTATTTTATTTAGTATGCTGAAGATGGTCTCTATGAACCAAGCTGTATTATAAACAGGTGCAGGAAGCTGTTGCAAAGACATCTTTTCATTCCCTTTCTGTTGAAATGGACAAATTTTTAACCAGGTTCAACAACAGATTTCCCTTCTGTGTTTCTGAGTCCTCAAATGGAGAGCATAGGCAGTTGACACATTCTGTTTAAGACTGTTCCCATTTGCTTCCATCGAACTAAAGCTGTATTGATGTCACTTTTTGCCAATTATGCTGATACTGCGTATAGCCAATTATTAAAATTGCTGATACCAGTTCTGAGGCCAATTATTTCCTTCTTATTTGTTTTATAACAATGACTGGTTCAGAAACATAAACCTATTAGTGTAATGTAAGTAGGTATTTTGCCATGAGTTTTAACAAGGTTATTTATGCAGCAAGTGAATTTGAACTTCTATACAAATACAAACAGAAACTGGATAAGAAGTATTTTGTTATTTACAGAAAACAATGATCACACAAACATAAAACTTGAAATACTTTTAAGACTAACACTGATGAAACTTATACTTTGCCAGTTCAAGATATAAATAAATGGAGATGTATTAAGCCTATCTTTTAACTTATGTTCAAAAAATGTGGGTTGCCATTACTAGATTTCAATAAATGACTAAAAAAATGTTGATAGCTATAGCTGCATTATCCAAAGTGACTGGAACAATTTTATTGTATTGTGAAAGTTTCCTTTTTTGCAGAGAATAAATTTATGCTTTCGGTTGCTACCAATGAAAGCATAAAAGACAAATTAAATTTCCAGTCTTCAAAACTATAGATATCTGATTATCAAGTTAATTAAAGATGGAATATGTTGTAAAGACGCTTGTGAAACTTTTAAATTTATTCATGTTTTCATTCAATAGCCTTATCCAGTGGGTAACAATGGCAAGATGACAGGCCAGTTTTAGTACATGTAGCGTGTAGCATGTAAGCAACTATAGTCATGTGCTATTTGCAAATAGTTGTAGTGAATTGTTTAGTGATAATCAGATAATGATCAAAATGAGGACAACCAATTTTTTTTATCACTGTTTTTTGTGTTTTTTAACAGGATGCGAGTCATAAATGAATTTTATAACATGATCTGTACTAAAATTCATGAATTTCATTTATATGTGTACATTACATAATGGATTATGGATTGTATTAGACCCAGTCAATGTAATTTGTCAATATGCAAGAGTTTTTTTTTTAGACTAATTTATCTTTATTTAATCAAATGTACATATTTTCCACTGGCTGTTATCCCCTCCAGCCATAATTTAGGTAAATGCATCATTTTCCTCAGCTAATGGACTTGGATGGTTATAACACAATTCAGTCTCTAAGATGGATGGGTTCTATGGACTTGGATGGTTATAACACAATTCAGTCTCTAAGATGGATGGGTTCTATGGACTTGAATGGTTATAACACAATTCAGTCTCTAAGATGGATGGGTTCTATGGACTTGGATGGTTATAACACAATTCAGTCTCTAAGATGGATGGGTTCTATGGACTTGGATGGCTATAACACAATTCAGTCTCTAAGATGGATGGGTTCTATGGACTTGGATGGTTATAACACAATTCAGTCTCTAAGATGGATGGGTTCTATGGACTTGGATGGTTATAACACAATTCAGTCTCTAAGATGGATGGGTTCTATAAACTTGGATGGTTATAACACAATTCAGTCTCTAAGATGGATGGGTTCTATGGAATTGGATGGTTATAACACAATTCAGTCTCTAAGATGGATGGGTTCTATGGACTTGGATGGGTATAACACAATTCAGTCTCTAAGATGGATGGGTTCTATGGACTTGGATGGTTATAACACAATTCAGTCTCTAAGATGGATGGGTTCCATGGACTTGGATGGTTATAACACAATTCAGTCTCTAAGATGGATGGGTTCTATGGACTTGGATGGTTATAACACAGGTCGTTCGCTAAGATGGTTGGGTTCTGTGGACCCCAAATGCCATATTATAACTAGTTCACACTATACCTTCTTCCTCCATTGTTAGCACAACAAAGCAGAAGCATTTCTTCTCATGACCCATAATTATAAAACATGTGGTTCTTAGAGACACCAACATTCTGTAAAGTGAATCTCTCCATCAGATAGTGAGCATATTCTATCTTTATTTTAGGTCAGTTTAAAACCTATTCACCTAACTGATAGAGATGTACTAGTGATAGGTACATTATTACTGCTTTAAATGTAGTTGGGAGTAAGTTGTTTAAAACTAATTTTAATTATGCAATATTTTACTGTCACTGTTGCAGAAAGCCCTTCTTCAACATGCTCTGATGTCCTGACATTGTATGTGAGAAAGATTACTACTTTGGGCATGGATATGCAAGAATCAGGAGTGGACTTTGTCTTGTTGACAATTCTGCTCTTTGGCATGATGTCAGATGGACAGGGTTTCTTGACAGGCTATGCAATAAATAGCAATGATGATAACTGCATAACTAAAATTAGTTTTAATCCAACCCCACCCTCACCCACCCAAGAAAACTTTTCACTGTGATGTTTTGTTGCTTCCATGAGAGATAAGAATAAACCCATTTTATAGCTATTTGACCAAACTGATATATTTCTAGTTTAGAAACACCTGAATACAAAGTCAAATACTTATCTATTAAGATTGTATATATAGGCTTACCCTCTCTTAGACACAATATCTAACATTATTTATAAAGTCATTTCACTGTGTTTTTTCCTAAATCTAGACTTTCTTGAAATAGGTTGGTTGTTCTAACTAAATCTATTAAGTAGTTTTTGTATGTCTTTATATTTGTTTGGAAGGTATTGGTAGAATTGAAATTTGTCTTGAAATTTTAGCCATTATGGATTCAGTTTTGTGAATTGGGTACTTTAGCTACTTTTGGGTCTCTGCCAATATGTAATCATTCTGCTATGACAGAACAGGCTAACTGTCACAGTCTTGGTTCAGTATATAACACATTGTTTATGTTATTAAACAGGCTGCTTTTTCAGTCTTGATCCAGTATGTAATGCATTCTGAATTGATAAAGTAGGCTGCTATTCAGTCTTGATCCAGTATGTAATGCATTGTGTTGCAATAAAACAGGAAGCTTTTTAGTCTTGATGGATGGATCTATTCCTGTTGCATTTTGACTGCTATTCAGTCTTGGTCCAGTTATGTAATGAATTGTGTTGCAATAAAACTGGAAGCTTTTTAGTCTTGATGGATGGATCTATTCCTGTTGCATTTTGACTGCTATTCAGTCTTGATCCAGTTATGTAATGCATTGTGTTGCAATAAAGCTGGAAGCTTTTTAGTCTTGATGGATGGATCTATTCCTGTTGCATTTTGACTGCTATTCAGTCTTGATCCAGTTATGTAATGCATTGTGTTGCAATAAAACAGGAAGCTTTTTAGTCTTGATGGATGGATCTATTCCTGTTGCATTTTGACAGGGGCATTTTGCAACTTTATGAATATAGGTAATTTTAAAGATTGAATCTATCTATAAAGTATGCCTTTAACACAATGCTTTCTATCAGTTGATATATGGTCCTTTGCAAGTTCATCTTGCAATAAAGCAATGAAAATATCAGTGGTATGATAAGAATCACTAGTACCTTGTCCTTTGTGTGAAATAGTTTTAATATTACTAAATTTATCCACTTTACCTGCCCCCAGTTTTGTTTTCACTTCTTTCTAACAGAACTGGGATTATTCTTTTCATTCTCTTTAATATTGTGACAGTGGAGGTTTTCCTTACTTTAGAAAATGTTTTGTTTGTTTATTGCTCCATAACTTGCTATCTCATTCAATCTTGGCTCTGTATCAGCTTGTCAGAGCTTCAAGAATATCATCTGTCAACAATTTTGCATGGTATGCATACATGTGCCTTGGAGTTTCCATAGGTTGATTAGTGGTATCTAAGAACCATTACATCCATTGTCAAATACTTCATCTGGATTTAATTCCATGGTAGTAATTTCAGATCATTAAAAATTGGCCAAGCTGTGATTTTGATACAACTGTATTTGCTAATGGTAAGATTGCCTCTATAGGAAATAAATTTAGCCTTGTATTTGCTGAATTTGAGGTTGTCCTATACTACATTTGTATTTCATGATTGTGAGGATTTGTATTTGCAAATGATGAGGTATTCTTTAGAAGGCTGCCTCACTAGGTGCTCAGCATTGAGAGGTTAGTATTAGGACTGGTCGCCCTGGTGTCAGAATAATGTGCCTGGGTGGGACATCATGATACATGTCTGAGGCATGAGGCCCCAGTGTTAGACATCACTTTAAACTGTCATCATAGTAATATGACTTTAAAAAAATTTAAAGCCACATTAAAAATCGAAATTATTTACACTATACAACATGATGTAAAGAATCTGGCTTGACACTAAATAATTATGTGATTTTAAAAGTCAAAGTACCAAGCCTGGAACACACATGCACAAGCATTTGTGAATACATGAACATATATATATATATATATATATATATATATATATATATATATATATATATATATATATATATATATATATATATATATATATATATATATATATATATGAAAATATCATCCTGCAATAAAAAATTCAACTGTGAAAATGATGTAAAATTAAAGAAAAACATTGGTATTTATTGTACTAGAAAAGTTTACAAAACTTTCATCCATTTGAGGCCTTGATTATGTAAAGAAGAAATGCATGAAGACTGCCTTATGTCATTGTGAATGTTGTTCCATACCAGTGGACCAGCATATTAAAAACTTTGTTTTAAACAATTTCTTTGGGCTTGGTATAATGCAATTTTTGCTTCTTATGGACCTTAAATTGCATTTGGAGTACAATCAGCATATCTTTGGTGAAAAATATTGCTTAGATAGGCAGGAATGACTTTTCTGGATACTTAATACATCAGTTTGGCCTTTCTTAGAAATATTCTTTCATGTACTGTTAAAACCTTTATATTATTCATTGCAGGCTGGAAATTGTCTATACATTGATCTAGAATTAAATGGCAAGCCCTTCTTGGAGTCCTAACAGTGTTGTTATGTTTGAATTTGAGATATTACCCCAAGTTACATTACCGTAGTCCAGATATGGTTGAATATAACTTTCATAAAAGATGACCCTATACTGAAGAGTAATGTATGTTTTGATTTTCCTCAGTAGCCAAAGATATGAATCAACTTTTTTAAAACATGTTTAATGTGAATAGACCAAGTAAGATTGTTATCTATGAATACACCAAGAATTTTATCCTCAGCGGTCATATTAAGAATCACATTAAATAGAACCTGGAATTTGTCACTATCTAGCCTTACTCATGTTTGTTACATTGTAACTAGTTCATTTTTTCAGTATTTATGATCATACTGTTTTCCTTTCACCATACTTTAAGTCTTTTGAGAGCATCTTGTAAGTTATTTTCAAGTAATGGTAGGGTTGTCTTTAGAGGGAAGGATTTTGCATTTGTATTTGCTGTTGGTGAGGTTGTCTTTAGAGGGAAGGATTTTGTATTTGCTGATGGTGAGGTTGTCTTTAGACAGACGGATTTTGCATTTGTATTTGCTGACGGTGGCGTTGTCTTTATACGGAAGGATTTTGCATTTGTATTTGCTGATGGTGAGGTTGTCTTTAGATGGAAGGATTTTGCATTTGTATTTGCTGATGGTGAGGTTGTCTTTAGATGGAAGGATTTTGCATTTTATTTGCTGATGGTGAGGTTGTCTTTAGACAGAAGGATTTTGCATTTGTATTTGCTGATGGTGAGGTTGTCTTTAGAGGGAATGCAAGTACAGATTACTTCTCGATGTTGAGATTGTTTTTTTTTATGATGTCTGTGTGAGGAAATGAATTTTCATTTGTATTTGCTAACCAAGAAGTTGTCTTTATAAGAAATGATTTTACATCAACAACAACTACGTCAGCAAAATGCGCAAATTTTAAAAAAGCTCATTTCAAAGAAAAAATAAAATAATATCCATGGTCGTTTTATTCAGTGATTTAAAATTTAATCTGGATAAAGATTTCAAATAATAATATAACACTTAATATTGAGTTTAGTTTAATTTGTTTATATAGTTATACACTACTCCCTCAATAACTCGCGGACCTCGGGGTCCAAAAACATTGAGGGCATGAGTTATCGAAGGACCTAAAAACAAACAACAAAACTAACAAAGGGATCGACGTATAGGCTATTGGGGTTTGGGGGTGGATTAGCATGTTACAGTGTTGAATACTCAATTAATAATAGTGCTAAGCTTAACAGAGAATAAATATATCTTCATATCGGTGTACTTTGTTTAGTTTTTTCCTCAAAGAGTAACATTAATTTCAGGATAACTTGCAGTCTATTGATCATCAAAACATTATTCCACATGGTTTCCATTCGCTTAGCACATGTACGACTTCATGTTGTGTATTACATCACTAATTTTTGCTGTGAATGGTATGCATTCTAGTTTTATTGTTTGATCCAAAGTAGACGTTTTTTTAATTACAAAAGATCGACACATTTTGAAAAATGTCGAACGAACTATGTGTAGATTTTTATTCCGGTAAAAGTATAATGGAAGAAAAAAATAATAAATTCACAAGGGTTAACCATTACCAACATGAATTTAATGGGTCTAAAAAATTAAAACGACATAAATTAGAACACAAAAACACTTGCCGTTTGTGACACGTTGCTGTGTGAACCATGCGTACACAGCATCATCTAATTTGTTATCGATTGCAGTCCGAGCTTATTTTTGTTTTATTCCTTCATCTGAATCAACATCATGTGAGTAATTTCAAAGTTTCGGCTCATCCTTAAGCCAACCTCTAAATGTTGACTCAGCAGTTTTTAGTTCATTGCAAATTTTTAATCTTGCTTAGTCATTATGAACAATATGATGCACAGTTTTTCAATTACTAAGTACGCCTTTCGTTTATTTCATTTGCTCTCCATGGTCACATTTACAAATGATTAGGATATATTACTGATATTATATACTTTAATGATTTTAATACATAGAATGTGAAAACATTTTTTATTGGTCAAGTAAAATGAAATTTGATAATGGTATTGAATACATGAATGCTCTATTGGCAAGCCTTTGAACTTTTTTTTATTTTACTTGTTTGATTTGATACAAAAGACATTCAAAATGATAAAACAACACCGGTCTCTTAACAAAGCCATAAAGCCTCATGTAATTATGTTCTCACAGAAGTACTCACAGTGATGTGAGGATGTGATAGGAAGTGACAGTCGACTGACTCTTTTCATGTTTTCATATAAGAGAATGTGTATGTTGTGATCAGTGTTGAGACAAAATTAAATGATTATAATGTGAATTTCACCTAGTAGAACATTTAATTGGTGTTTATTTCATTCTCTGTTGCCACATGTTAGCATTTACCAGAATTTTTCATTGAGTGCTGTTTATTTACAGTGTATTGATAGCTATTTCGCTATTTTAAAAAAAAAAACCTAACATAATATGTGATATCTTATTAGAAATTGCAAATTTCACAATATGGATTATATCTTTACAGGCAATAATCACACGTTCAACTCATTTTAAAAAATATTTTCTTTGAAAAAAATCAGGAGCCATGCTGTGTTTATAACCAGGTTATAACCGGTTTGGTTTGAGAGTTGGCATGGGATGAGTGGGAGTGGTATATTTATAAGTATAGTTTGTAAATCAAACACATTTTTCAGTCTTGTGATTGATGAGGTTTTTACTAAGGAAGAATGGCATGCAGGCTGAAAAATATAATGATAGATACCAATAAGAGTACATATATCTCAGCCTGAAATTTTCTTTATGAAAATAAGTGTGTGCAAGAAACATATTTTGCTTTAAGAATGTATTTATTAGCAAGTTTAGCTTTAGCTTGGTGGCATTTGTAAGTATTAACCATATCAAAATGCTAATAATTATTTATATGTTGTTGCCCATAATATGCCCATAATTTGGCTATTTTAAGGCATTTCATACATGTATATTCATTGACATTACTTTCACAACTTTTTGGCAAGTTTATTTTGTAGTCTTTACATCCAGTAATACAAACAACAGCAAAAATAAACTGAATGCATTCCTCCTGTTGCACTTTCAGAGTTTAATTACTACAATCGGAGAAATCCATTACCTTTAAGAAATGATGTGAAATTAAGTAGTGGGCTTATTATATAGGGGGACTTCAATATGTATCCAAATTGGTCATATGCCCAATGCTTATTTTTCAATGTCAAGCATTATGGAATTCTATAGGCTTTTGTAACATAATGATGGACAAAATTAAAATTGTCAATTTTTATATGACAATTCCACAAATTAAAAGAACACACACACACACACATATACATACATACATACATACATACATACATACATACATACATACATACATACATACATACATACATACATACATACATACATACATACATACATACATACATACATACATACATACATACATACATACATACATACATACAACATACACACACACACACACACACACACACACACACACACACACACACATACATACATACATACATACATACATACATACATACATACATACATAAGGGCATATTTATTTTTTCCAAGTGCAATTGCTTCTCACTCACGATTAGTGACCATTTACATATTGATCTTGCTTGCAAATATTCCCAACTTATTGCAGTGGAAAAGTTACCATTTTCAGGCTTTTTAATCAACAATTCCCCAAAGAAGAGAAATGCAATTTGTGCATTACTTAAAAAATACCTTTTGGCAGTTTCCAAAGGATTACTCAATAGTCCCAAATTCCAAAAATACCAATCACCATTTCTTGAAGAATTTTCCCATGGTCCCCCCCTTACTCATATATATCATCAATTTAGAGAGATGTCTCCATTGTTATGCATTTTTGATAAAATACAAATCAAGTTCCCAAAGAATGGCCTCCTTATCATATATTCCCCAACAAATACAAACACTAATTGCAAGAGGTCGTCCTCATGAACAGTCTTCTCCACAAAATACCAATCACCACTTTCCAAAGGATGGCCCATATAGTCCCAAATTCAAAATACAAATTACCACTTCCCAAAGGATGGCCATAGGATGGGTACATTCACCACAAATGCCAGTCACCAGTTGTAAAGGATGGTCCCATAATCATACATCTGAACAAAATATTAATCACCAATTTAAAATGATGACTCTAAATCAACCCTTTGCAAAATATAAACCTCAGTTCCCAAAGGGTGGTCTCAGTCTTGGGTGTCACTCAGAACTATGAATCCTGTCTGCCATATCATGCAATATTGACACTAATAGTTGGTAGGTACATTATATGAGATGATGGACACACACCCTAGACGTTTGTAATATTACCATCAATGCATTGCAGTTGCTTGGGGTTTTACACATATATGCAGTGATAAATGCAGACCAGGGTGTAATGACAAAAATTATAAATCAAATGGGTGAGTATCTTTTTATTGAAAATAACTTGATGCATTGTTCTGCATTACATCCAGTAGATGGCAGAAAGGGATTAGTTGAAAACTATAAATTACATGGAAGAAACCAGTATGATTTATAGTACTTGAAGAGCTGTACTGTCATATTGAGTGTGCAGGTTATGCCTATACTGTTTTATACACTGTTTTAAGCAAATGAGAAAGATGTTTAATGTCTACATTGGTAGTGTATTCAGAGTTGCCCAGAGCTACTAAGAAATGATACACAACAGTCCAACATCACAAGAAATTTATATCCGACACTCACTCATTGCAGATGTTGATAGAGAACTAAGGTATACAACAGCACACAATTTGTTTCTGACACTCTCACTCACTGCAGATGTTGATAGAAAACTAATGTACACAAAAGTACACAATTGGTTTCTGACACTCACTCCTCACTTAAAAAAATACACTATATATGTAACCTCTGATGAACAAACCATGTGTTTCTTCCATTCAGACATTCCTCCAGATTGATTTTTTGAGGGGAGGGTTGCCATGCATCTTTGGATTTCCCACACCAATCTTAAAAAAAATATTTACTTATCTAGTTGGTTATCATGTTCAGGTATTTTATAGAGGTAAGCACATCACCTGTGTATTTCCAGGTCTGTGAAGTATTCTGTGTTAACTGCAATTGCCTTCATCCTGGATCAGATTAGACTCATGATTCACTAAGTTGTCTTAGATGTTTATAGATTACTTGCATCTCATCTCTGTCAGTTTGGGTTTGAGTCTCGCATAAACCAATGTGACAGATATGTGTTGAGTCTCGTATCAACCAATGTGACATATTGTGTTGAGTCTAATATCGACCAATGTGACAAATATGTTTGAGTCTCCTATTAACCAAAGTGACAAATATGTGTTGAGTCTTGTATCAACCAATGTGACAAATATGTGTTGAGTCTTGTATCAACCAATGTGACGAATATGTGTTGAATATGTGTTGAGTCACATATCAACCAATGTGACAAATACGTGTTGAGTCACATATCAACCAATGTGACAAATATGTGTTGAGTCTTGTATCAACCAATGTGACAAATATGTGTTGAATCTTGTATCAACGAATGTGACAAATATGTGTTGAGTCTTGTATCAACCAATGTGACGAATATGTGTTGAGTCTTGTATCAACCAATGTGACAAATATGTTTTGAGTCTTGTATCAACCAATGTGACGAATGACGAATATGTGTTGAGTCTTGTATCAACCAATGTGACGAATATGTGTTGAGTCTTGTATCAACCAATGTGACAAATATGTGTTGAGTCTTGTATCAACCAATGTGACAAATATGTGTTGAGTCTTGTATCAACCAATGTGACAAATATGTGACAATTAGGCTTGCTAATATCTTCCTATGTGTCAGTGCTTCTTCACAGCTGTTTCCATTGTAAAATATTATGGTTGCTGTGTATTGCATATTATCATGCACCACAAATTGTAGTTAAATCCCTGAAATCACAGATAACATGCTGTTAAATTATGTAGTTATTGACTTGGATGAATTTGCTGCAAGGATATGTGAAACAAGAAATTTTTTTAACTGAGGTGGGAGGGTATGTTGAATATAATTTGGGGGCTGGCGAGTGATTATTCCTTGTAGATAAAAAAATTAATATTAAGTATTTCTGTGAGTGTAGACATGGTGGTATGGAGTGGATTGGAATATGTGGGTCTGATTTCTGTGAGTGTAGACATGGTGATATGGAGTGGATTGGAATATGTGGGTCTGATTTCTGTGAGTGTAAACATGGTGGTATGGAGTGGATTGGAATATGTGGGTCTGATTTCTGTGAGTATAGACATGGTGGTATGGAGTGGATTGGAATATGTGGGTCTGATTTTTGTGAGTGTAGAAAGGGTGGTGGTATGGAGTGGACTGGAATATTCAGGTCTGGTCTGCCTGTACATCAGCAATGCTTACAGAGGCATAACTAATTATAAGTTGAAAATGTCTTATTACATCTTTATTTCAGTTGCAAACAACATAACCCCACATTGGCCTGGGGATCTATGCAGTTAACAGTTGGGTTGACTCATATGGGAATATGTACATGTTTATAAAAATAGACATGAAATGTTAGCTTTAAAATATTGCTTTCTTTAAAGATGCATTTCCTTACAAATATTGGAAATTAAGATTTAAACAAGATGATTTTCTCCCAATAAAATTTATTTTCATAAATGTCTGTCAGAATAAAAAAGAATGAGTGGAATAAAAAAAATATAATAAAAAATATCAATTAAAAAATTAATAAAAAAGGGGGAGGGATCAAGTGCAGTCTTTATTCTCAATAGGCTGATAACATAAAATGTAGATAAATTTATGAGATACCCAGTAAATTGTTTGTCTTGCACACATAAACAAAACCATAGAAAAAAATTGTGTAACAATGCAGTTGTACATGCATGCATCCCACCCTTAATTAACCTCAAGATTGGCAACACCAAGTAGTGTAGTGCATATGCTTGCACTGTTACAGTGTCACTAGCATGATATCTACAGAGCTAGAATCTGTCATACTTCAAAATTTCTGTTACATCCAATCAAAGACCTAAATGATCAAGTTTGTGGCCCAGAGAGAGTGCCTCATTAATTTTAAATCCAGGATACCACAGTGTGTAATCAATATAATTATGATCACAGTATTATGGTTTGGCAAAAATCTAAACAAAATAATTGTTATACATAGTTATGAACACTTTGAGCAGCATGTATGTCATATCCAAGTTCAAATATTTAGTGAGGGAGACTCATTTGATATGAGACTCATGTTTGATATGAGACTCATGTTTGATGTATGTCATATCCAAGTTCAAATATTTAGTGAGGGAGACTCATTTGATATGAGACTTATGTTTGATATGAGACTCATGTTTGATATGAGACTCATGTTTGATGTATGTCATATCCAAGTTCAAATATTTAGTGAGGGAGACTCATTTGATATGAGACTTATGTTTGATATGAGACTCATGTTTGATATGAGACTCATGTTTGATATATGGATATGAAATGTAGAACACCTAACATTAACTATTTTAAACAAGAGTTAGGTAATGTTTAATTGTTGGCTTTGTAATACATTGTAATGCATATGCTTGAATGGAACAAGAAAACAAGTCTATACATTTTTGTCAAAATTCATATGGAACTAAAAACAGCAACATACATCATCATATGACTGTGTACTCTTGTGTTTCAAGATCAGGTCAGACCCCCTCAAATTTTCTTCCACTTGTAATTGTTATGGATATGCTTTATATAACATTACTGGACATCATTACATACCTGTGCTGGATTTGTCATTCTTATCAGTCCTTACAAAATTGGAAGTGTATTTACTGTACCTTTTTTAAAAAGTGAAGAAAATTCAATAAAAATACTCTACTTTTTATTTTTTTATCAGTAATATTAGCTTTAACATGGCAGTTACTAACATATTTTGTTTATTAAATGATTACAAAGAACTCACTGGAAACAGGAAATGAAGTCAGAATACAGTAGTCCCCCTCTTGAACGCCCCCCCCTCACCAGTGACCACCCGATCCTTACGGCCAGAATCTGAAGGCACGGACGAATATGTGTTCAAAATTACCCCTCACGAAAGGCCACCCGGCTAATGTGACCAGCAGCCAGCATATTTTTGCAAAAACATAAAATTTACCCCTCACAAGTGGCTGCATTTTATTTTGTAATATGTATCTAGAACAATTTTTTCTTCTAATTGTGTTAAGTAACCCAACGATAGATTTTCTTTCTTCAAAAAATGTTCTACACATACCACTAAGGTTAATATTATATCCTTTACACCTCACCAGAAGCCACATTTATTCCTTAAAGCCGAGAAAGACTCATATTTTATTCCTTACATAAAGGTAATCTGTATATCCTTACTTCGTGTTATCATAAGATGTCTGGTTTATCCACTGATAATTGCTAAGATTACACTTAGTAATAGTAGTAACATCCGAAAAGTGGCAGTATTGATGGACAAGACCAAAGTCTGCACCGAAAATGGTTTGATAGCCTTTATGGACTTCCCTTTATAAGATGTTGAATTAATTAAATAATGGCTATTACTCCACAATGTGCTATTGTTCAGATCAAATCGTGTACTTATCCCAGCCATTTTTCGCACTTAGAGTAAAAAAAAAAAATAAATATAAAAAACAATAGGGTACCAGACTGCAACTAATGAATCACGTGACAATCGCTGCCTTTAAAAATACGCGACATATGTTTAATTAAATGCAGAAAAAAATTGTTGCAACATTGACGATTATAACTGGACGTAATGTCAAGATCACACAGTCAGCATTGGCTAAAAAGAAAAAAAGGGTACTAGACAAAGACTGAAAAATCACGTGACAACACTACTTTTCACTTTTTTACCAAGAAAGAATTTCGTCCGCTCAACAAATGTGTCGTCTGCATAATTAAATCGCATACAGTTAGCAACAACGGAATAACTAATTACCAAACATTAACATGTCATCACCTAAATGAAGATGATTATTTCAGAAAACGTCGGTTATTATAGTCTACGATATCGGGAGAGGTGGGGAGGGGGACTGGTCAAACAAATTTAGGTAGAAAAGACTCAAATAAAACAATTTTATGTTGAAAAGACTCGAATAAATAACATCGTAACCAATAAGTTATTTAGCAGCAGTGGTAAAATGGAGCAAATGGAAAGAGAATTGCGTATATACCAAGATTGAAATGATGTTTTTGAATGGTTCTGCAATGTGCATGACAACACCCGCTTGCATATCACGCTTACGCCAAGAATAAGAACTATTAATGCATATTCAGTTGAAATAAGTCAACTATTATAGCACAAGAACCGTTCAATATTTAATGTTGCTTTCAAACGAAGATATTAAATGTTTTGAAAAATGAAGCTTTCTTACTACGTACATATACTTCTCACACAAAATTTAGTCCCCCTCTGGAAAGGCCACCCGCTTTATAAGGCCACTTTCCCGGTGCAGAAGGGGTGGCTGTATAAGAGGGGGTCTACTGTACAAGTTTAAATGAAGTCAGTATACCAGTCAACATACCTGGAAAAAAAATCTTTGGAGTCTTTCATTTTGGAGGCACACTGTAAAGAAATTTGAATTGGCAAAGAACTTTTGTCTGTCTAATACCTGTAGTGGATGTAATATCTTATATAGGGTTCGAGTTTATGGCACACAGTAAAGTGCTTACTGCATGAATTCTATTGGAATACCATTAACCATTTCCATTGGGCAAGAAAATATGCTGTCAGTGTGTATTTTTTGCATTTTGACTGTCTAGAGAATGATAACTCCAAACCTATGCAGTGTTAATGATATCTAGGGAAGCATATCTGTTACACCTTATGCTGTGTTAACATATAGTGACAGCTTCTTTTTTGGTCAGTACTTTGGCATTATCTGATGTCAATGCTATTAAAATCATTTGACAAAGTGCTGGCAGAGTTTCTTTTGGGATTGACAAAGCAGAATGAGTGATGTTTCAATTGTGCCTATACATTATATCCAAATCTGCCATGCATTATGTTCGGACAAGGATTTCCATTGTATATTCTATTTCAGATAAAGTTATAGACCTGGACTATCTGCTAGTATATTATGTATCTGGATGATTTATAATGTATAAATGATTTTTTGTGAAATGCAGAAGTGTTTAACTTTTCAGCCAAAAAAAATTCTATTTATACACTCATGTAGTACCAAACAAAACACTGCCATCTCACCTCTGTGAGTTCAAGTCCAGACTCTGCTAACATGGGTAATTGAGAAAGCCTGCCAGTAGCTTCTCGTGGGTCTGTGGTTCTTCACTGGGTTTTCCAGGGTTCCTCCACCATTAATACTGGCCGCAATGTATATCCTATCTTGTGCTGAAAAATGGCATTAAACCCTACAAGAACAACAACCAAACAATTCAAACTCACTTATCATTGGATATTTTTACATAGAGACCATGCAATTCCAAATCACTCAACTCTAAAAAATATAGTTTGATGTGTATTTGTTATGCTTTGCTGTATATTTAGTTCAATTTCTATCCCCATGTACTGCTAATTATATGAAAAAATAGGAGAAAATTACAGTTACTGATTGCTGATAACCATAATATAGTTCATCATGTTTGGGCACAGTGAATGTCATAAACTCCTTTTATGAAATGTGCAAAAATGTGATCATTTAAATTGTGGTCATTCTGATTCATGAATTTGTGCTGATTCATGAATTTGTGCAAATCATTAGGAACACAGCTTTTGACCATGAGTCTGTAATTATTCTAAACTTGCCATTTGTAATCATTCCAACAATAGGGTTGTTATAATTTCAGTTGTGCTATTTTGCTCTTGCTGGATTGCATGCTCTAAATCTGGTGAATTATGTTTTTACTTTGATTTTGGGGCAGATTAGACACCATTTATTGTTGATAAATTACAAGGCATTTATGGCTTGCACTGATTCAAGGTTAAGATTATGCACCTGTTATTATGTTCCAGTTAAAAAAATGCTGAGCTGGCAGATTTGCTTGGTATACTTCAGCATTAGTCAGCAAAATACAATTTATGTTAATTTTTTGTTTTTAGCAATTGCTGGCAAATTGTACCAACAACATTTACTACACTTAAATAGAAAATTGTAACCCTATCAACTGCTTTCATTGAATTAATATTTTTGTGATAATGATTCAAGCTTGTGAAATGAAGTGAAATTTGCTTTAGTACTTGAAAATGTAGTGAGAAGGAAATGTTTGTTGTTACAGTCAGTGTTGTAAGTGTTGTAACATTCTCATCTGTTTATGTTATAACAAGTCTGTACTTATTACTGTCAGTGTTGTAACAAGGATGTTTGCTGTTAGTATTGTAATAAAGCTCTTTATTATTAGTCAATGTTGGAACAAGGTTGTGTATATTAGTCAATGTTGGAACAAGGTTGTGTATATTAGTCCGTGTTGGAACAAGGTTGTGTATATTAGTCAGTGTTGGAACAAGGTTGTGTATATTAGTCAATGTTGGAACAAGGTTGTGTATATTAGTCAGTGTTGGAACAAGGTTGTGTATATTAGTCAGTGTTGGAACAAGGTTGTGTATATTAGTCAATGTTGGAACAAGGTTGTGTATATTAGTCAGTGTTGGAACAAGGTTGTGTATATTAGTCAATGTTGAAACAAGGTTGTGTATATTAGTCAATGTTGGAACAAGGTTGTGTATATTAGTCAGTGTTGGAACAATGCTGTTTATTGTTGGTCATTGCTGAAACAAAGCTGTTTATTATTAGTGTTGTAACAATCCTATTTATTATTAGTCAAAGTTGGAACAAGGTTGTAAATTATTAGTCAGTGTTGGAACAATGCTGTTTATTAATAGAAAATGTTGAAACAAGGCTGTTTGTTATTACTGATGGAACAAGGCTGTTTATTATTAGTCAGTGTTGGAACAAGACTGTTTATCACTACAGTGTTTGTTACAAAGGTATGTTATAGTTACAGACTGTTTCAACAGGGCTTATTGTCAATGCTACATGAAGCTGCATTTGTCTGGCAAAGTAAGCATTAAACAATTTTCAAGCATGAGAGAGAATAAATACCAAATCAGAAGTGTTGCTGTTAGAGATCTCCAGACCTATTATAATCCTTGTGTATTAGTTATTTCCTTGTAAATCAGGTTAATCCCATATTGGCATCAGTGATATAATCATTTGACTTTTCTTGCTGTTAACATCATCTTCAAATATTTGATAGGCTATAATTGGTGGCCAGAATAACTGGTGGAGGAAGAACAAGGGAAAACACCTTGAAGAACCACCAACCCACAAAAAGCCACTTTGGCAAGCTTTTTGACATGCCTACATAGGCAGAGAAAACTGGCCCTTCTGTGCAGGCCTTATTAGAGACCACTTTTTGTTGGCAGAATGGGTTGTCCCAATTAGAGACCACTTTTTGTTGGCAGAATGGCTTGTCTCAATTAGAGACCACTTTTTGTTGGCAGAATGGGTTGTCTCAATTAGAGACCACTTTTTGTTGGTAGAATGGGTTGTCCCAATTAGAGACCACTTTTTGTTGGCAGAATGGGTTGTCTCAATAACAATTTTGTGATATACTGTATTATTATCATTCAACTTTTTAAAGACTAGATGGGAATGATGTGATTCTGCCTTATAAGACATTTGTACTCCTAGTATACACTTATCATTCAACACCTGTGCATACGGACTGTTAAAAGATGTGTATGTATGTTTATGTATAATGTTAACAATGCCCCCTACATTCCTGTCTGTCCAGATGTAGCCACCTTAAACTTTCAGGCCATACAGTTGGGACATGCACACACACACACACACACACACACACACACACACACACACACACACACACACACACACACACACACACACACACACACACACACACACACACACACACATCCAATAATATCATAATGTCCCAAGTATTTGTATCTGTATAATAATACTTCCTCATTACATGTAATTACATAACAATAATATTATACACAATTTCATCATTACTTGTATTTACATCACAACAATATCATAATGTCACTTGTACTTGTGTTTAAATAACAATATCATAAACAATATAATTTAAACTTGTATTTGCATAACAATATCATAAACAATGTCATCAGACTTGTATTTACATAACAGTATCATAAACAATGTCATCAGACTTGTATTTACATACTAGAATAGTTAACTTGGTTTATATATGGACCACTCCAGTGGCCTAGTGGTTAGAGCATGTGCCTTGGATGTGGGAGATCACAAGTTTGAACCCCACCTCAATCATTCCAAAGACATAAAAATAACTGCTGCCTCACTTGGTTAGTATCATTAATATTAGGACTAGCTGGCATTGTGTCAGGGCAATGTGACTGGGTGGGACATTATGCTACATATCTGTGACATGATGTCTTAGTGCTAGAAATTACTATAAATTGCCACACTGAAGACATCATTGGGATATGACTTAAAAATTGTTAAAGCTATGTTAATAATCCAAATCTCAAACACATACTTAGTATATATATGTTGGGAACTCTCCACATTGAAAGTGCATTTTCTCCAGGACTTATTTTCAGAAGAGTTAGCTGTACTTAAAAAGCAGGCAAGTGAGTACAGCAAGTGAGTTTGCTAGAAATTCTTCCCCTGAAAGTTTGTTATCCTGGATGCAAAAATTGTGCAATTTCAAGTATTCCTGGGGCTTTTTTCTCTTCAATATAATAAGTAACAGTACAAGCCATTTTTCACTTGTGATGAAATAACCCATGACAGATGGCAAATAATGTAATGTAATTTTCCATCTGAAGGCAGAGTGGAAAATCCTGATGTCTGTCAATATGTTTAAGTTGAATAAAGCCTGTGTTATATTCATTGATTTGACTTATACAATTAAAATGACATGCAAAATAGACATGGGTAAGTATAATAAAAATCAGGATGTTCTTGGTGGTAATGAGATATGAGCCATTGATAGTGATATACTAGATATGAGCCATTGATAGTGATATACAGGATATGAGCCATTGATAGTGATATACTCCATGAAAAATCAGGATGTTGTTTTTCATGTCTGTCATTTTTTCCCTTGTAATTTGTATGGGGCCTACAGCAGTTGTTATGGTGATCATATTGATATTGCTTGATAAATTTTACACATGTAGCCTTGAAGGGTGGGAAGGGGGAGATAACTGTCAAAAACCACTTCATTGCAATATTGAATGTGAAATCCTGTCTTAACCCTACTAAAGGCAGTAATGTTTACCTGGGTTTAATCTGGTAGTAATCATGGACAAATGATAAGTTGTGGATGGCAATGAAGATTTGAAATCTTGGTTTGTAGCCTTGGGCTTTTCATGGGTGGTGGTTGTATATAGGTAAAATAATATATATACAAAAGTGTGAAAATATGTGATGGCTTTTATCTTAAGTTTGTTAAATTTTTTTTATTTTTTTAAAATTTAATCTTGAACCTAATTCTGTCATTTTTCATGCTGTAATTGTTATTTTCATTTTCAAGCATTTTTTTTCTTTTCTATTTTCAGGTGATATCACACAGAAAGGGTATGAGAAAAAAAGAGTACGCCTTCTTGCATCATTTGCCAAGAATAACCCAGTTCAAGGTACATTTTACTGGTCCTGGACAAGAAGAGCTTATGTCATGTCTGTCATCCATCTGTTTTATCACAAGTTTGTTATTGCTACTCACCTTAACCACTTGGATGATTGCTATAAAACTTTCCACGCACATTCATTCCATGGTCATTCCACAGTGGCCAGCTTGAAAATATCAGGTTTCTATACTCCTGAATGGATGCTCATATCAACATTGGGTTTTCGGGGGAAAAACAACTTAGGATGTTAAGTTGGTCTTAAAAGAAATTGTGCTGATCTGATTCCAGTATGGTCAACACAGTGGCCATCTTGAAAATATTATCTCAGACCCTTCTGAACAGGATGTTATATTGACATGAAGTTTTTGCATGAAGACTTTTTGAGGTTGTGGTTTTGAACCCTGTCGGAGTCACACCAAAGACTTATAAAAAAGGTACTAATGTCTGCCTTGCTTGGCATTTAGCATTAAGACTTCAGTGTCAAGACTGGCTGGCATGGTGTCAGAATAATGTGACTGGGTGGGAAATGATGCTACATATCTGAGGCATGATGCCCCAGTGCTAGACATCACTATAAACTGGCACAGACATCATAGTGAGATGACTGAAAATTTTTTAAAGCTGCATTTTTAAAAAATCTTGATTCAGAAGATTTAATTTGATATCCCATTGGTCGTAAGTGAAAATGTTTCAGTCAGACATTCAGTATACTATCACATAGGGTCCTCTTTGAAAATCATGTTATCACTTCTCCTAAACCAAACGGCCATACCAGCACAAGGTTTTCATTAAACAATGGTGCCAGTCTGTCACTTGATATGACCATTGTAGCGGACATCTTGTAAATGATTTTTTCATTGCTCCTCTTGAGTAAAAAGTCCTTAACATGGGGTTTTCACCAAAGACTTGTTAAGACGAGTAGTTGGTCACAAATGAAAATGGTGCTGATTGGAGGAGTCCCAGTATGGCTGCCACAATGGCAATCTAGCAAATCTTGTTATCTCTCCTCCAAATTAATGGAAGGTTGTATTGACATGACATTTTTCCCAGATGTCCAATGATGTCTAGTTAGTCATTAATAAAATTGGTGTGGATCTGTTGACTGATTAAAAATTGGTGTCATCTGTTGGCCTGATTAAAAATCTTGTTTAATATGACTGACACAGTGGCCTGATTGAAAATCTTGTCTAATATGACTGACAGTGGCCTGATTTTAAATCATATTGTCTAATATGACTGACACAGTGGCCTGATTGAAAATCTTGTCTGATATGACTGACACAGTGGCCTGATTGAAAATCTTGTTGTCTAATATGACTGACACAGTGGCCTGATTGAAAATCTTGCTGTCTGATATGACTGACACAGTGGCCTGATTGAAAATTTTGTTGTCTAATATGACTGACACTGTGGCCTGATTGAAAATTGTGTTGTCTAAGAGACAAAGTGGCTTGATTGAAATTTTTGTGATTTAATATGACTGACACAGTGGCCTGATTGAAAATCTTGCTGTCTAATATGACTGACACAGTGGCCTGATTGAAAATCTTGTGAGTTGATTGAAAATCTTGTTGTCTAATATGACTGACACAGTGGCCTGATTGAAAATCTTGTTGTCTAATATGACTGACACAGTGACCTGATTGAAAATCTTGTTGTCTAATATAACTGACACAGTGACCTGATTGAAAATCTTGTCTAATATGACTGACACAGTGGCCTGATTATAAATCTTGTTGTGGGTTGATTGAAAATCTTGTCTAATATGACTGACAGTGGCTTGATTGAATATCTTGTTGTCTAATATGACTGACATAGTGGCCTGATTGAAAATCTTGCTGTCTAATATGTCTGACACAGTGGCCTGATTGAAAATCTTGTTGTCTAATATGACTGGCACAGTGGCCTGATTGAAAATATTGTTGTCTAATATGACTGACACAGTGGCCTGATTGGAAATATTGCTAATATGACTGACACTGTGGCCTGATTGAAAATCTTGTTGTGAGTTGATTGAAAATCTTGTTGTCTAATATGACTGACACAGTGGCCCAGTTGAAAATCTTGTTGTCTAATATGACTGACACAGTGACCTGATTGAAAATCTTGTTGTCTGATATGACTGACAAAGTGGCCCAATTGAAAATACAGTTGTCCCCCTCTTGAACGGCCCCCCTCACCAGCGGCCACCCGCTCTTTACGGCCAGAATCTGAAGGCACCGACGAATTTGTGTTCAAAATTACCCCTCATGAAAAGGCCACCCTGCTAACACGACCAGCGGCCAGCATATTTTTGCAAAAACATAAAATTTACCCCTCACAATTGGCCGCATTTTATTTTGTAACATGAATCTAGAACAATTTTTTTTCTAATTGTGTTAAGTAATCCGATTTCTGTTTCCCGACATCAGGTTTTCGTTCTTCAGAAAAGTGTTCTACATGTAACCACTAAGGTTAATATTATATCCTTTATACCTTATGAGAAGCCACATTTATTCCATAAAGTCGAGAAAGACTCAAATTTTAATCCATACCTAAAGGTAATCCGTATACCTTTACTTGGTGTTATCATAAGACTTCCGGTTTATCCCCTGATAATTGTTAAGATTACACTTATTAATAGTAGTAAGGGGCAATATTGACGTACCCTACAAAAGTCTGCCCGGAAAAGGGTTTGATAGCCTTGACGGCTTCTCTTTACAAGATGTTGAGCTTGTTAACTTACATAATTTATGGCTATTACACAACAATTGTAATGTTTATAAATTCTAACGGCCGCGGTGTGCTATTGTTCAGATCAAATCTGCGTACATATCCAAGCCGTTTTTCAAAGTTAGAGTTAAAAAAAAATATAAAAACAATAGGGTACCAGACTACGACTAATGAATCACGTGACAATTGCTGCTTTTAAAAAATATACGGCAGGTTGTTTAAATGCAGAAAAAAATTGTTTTATCATTCTTGTAGTTGCAACATTGAGGATTATAAGGTCAAGATCACACGGTCAGCATTGGCTAAAAATAGAAACAGGGTACTAGACAAAGACCGAAAAATCATGTGACAACACAATTTTGTCGCTTCTTTACGAAGAAAGCATTTCATCGCTGAACAAATGTGTCGTCTGCATAATTAAATTGCATACAGTTAGCAACATCGAAAACCTCATTACCAAACATTAACATGTCATCACGTAAACAAAGATGATTATTTCAGAAAACGTGGGTTATTATAGTCTACAATATCGGGTGAGGTGGGGAGGGGGACTAGCCAAACAAATTTAGGTAGAAAAGACGCAAATAAAACAATTTTATGTTGAAAAGATTCGAATAAATAACATCATAACCGATAAGTTATTTAGCAGCAGTGGTAAAATGGAGCAAATGGAAAGAGAATTGCATATATACCAAGATTGAAATGACGTTTTTGAATGGTTCTGCAACGTGCATGACAACATCCGCTCGCATATCATGCTTACGCCAAGAATAAGAACTGTTAATGCATATTCATTTGAAATAAGTCAACTATTATAGCACAAGAACCGTTCAATAGTTAATGTTGCTTTAAAACAAAGATATTAAATGCTTTGAAAAATGAAGCTTTCTTACTACGTACATATACTTCTCACACAAAATTTAGTCCCCCTCTGGAAAGGCCACCCGCCTTATAAGGCCACTTTCCCGATGCAGAAGGGGTGGCCGTATAAGAGGGGGACTACTGTATTGTTGTCTAATATGACTGACACAGTGACCTGATTGAAAATATTGTTGTCTAATATGACTGACACAGTGGCCTGATTGAAAATCTTGTTGTCTAATATGACTGACACAATGACCTGATTGAAAATTTTGTTGTCTAATATGACTGACACAGTGGCCTGATTGAAAATTGTGTTGTCTAAGATGACTGACACAGTGGCTTGATTGAAATTTTTGTGATCTAATATGACTGACACAGTGGCCTGATTGAAAATATTGTTGTCTAATATGCCTGACACAGTGGCCTGATTGAAAATCTTGTTGTGGGTTGATTGTAAATCTTGTTGTGGGTTGATTGTAAATCTTGTTGTGGGTGGATTGTAAATCTTGTTGTCTAATATGACTGACACAATGGCCTGATTGAAAATCTTGTTGTCTAATATGACTGACACAGTGGCTTGATTGAAAATCTTGTTGTGGCTTGATTGAAAATCTTGTTGTCTAATATGACTGACACAAAGACCTGATTGAAAATCTTGTTATTACTATTTCTTTTGGATGAATGGTCTGATGGACTTTTGCAGAAAGTTATCTTTCCACTATTTTTTGCTCCTAAATTTAAACAATTTTGCTTGTCTGATATTAGATATATTGCCATCTTTAAAAGGTTTTTTGTTGCTTCACTAACATGGGACATCATTTTGACTTAATTAGATTTCTTATGATGTCCAGTTTGTCCTAAGTTAAACATTACAATATCAATCAACACATGTGACCCAGCCTTTCACATTGCACTGTCAATCTAAATATATGACTATACCAGTCACTTTGAAGTGTCAGTCTGTGCATATGACTCCGCCAATCACATTGCAGTATTAATGTTTACATTTGATTTTGTGAGTCACATTGCAGAATCATGACTAAGCTAGTCACTTTGCATTATCAGTCTGTACACATGACTCAACCAGTTAGATTACATTATCAGTCTATACATGTGATTCAGCCAGTCACATTAGAGTATCCATGTCTGCATTTGATTCAGCCAGTCACATTAGAGTATCCATGTCTGCATTTGATTCAGCCAGTCACAGCAGCAGCATGCTGTAGGCCAGTATTTTCTTGCTACATCTACTTGCTCTATTTAGCAATTAATTATGTCCATCCACACCCTTGACAATAATGGTGTTAGACTAAATCAATGCTATTGTTTTTTAATATTGTAGAGAAATAGAAAGTGGGATTGACAAAAAGGGAGAATACTTTTTTGAATTGACTGTCAGAGCTATTCAAATTATATTTGACTTGTTTACAAAACCCTGGTGATACATATGTATTTTACATTTTTTCAGTATTGGGATTATTTGTTCAAATTTTGTGTTTAACACTTAAGTTACAACAAAAATGGTCATTTTTGTGATAAAAATAATAAAGTTTTATTCAGGTGAAAATTGTCAACTAGAAGGTAATATATTTAATTGCAATATGACAAATACAAAAGAACATCAACACTTTCTGATTACATGCATATATTTACCATGCCATACTTAATGCTGAACACAATTTTGCAGGTGCAGTTTAATTTGCTTAATGATTTCATTTGGTTATGAGACTTCACTTTCCTGCATCAAATTGGCATCATAATAAATTAATTAGTCAATTTAAAGCTTGTATAGGTCCATTTTCATACATGATATGTGCCGTCAACCTCTGCTAATGTGGACATGGAGACAAATACAGAAAATTTAGATGCCAATAAAATTGCTGTCTTGTAAATGACCAAAAATGCAAATATGTCTAACCTTTAGACATGGCTTTCACTAAGATGTGGCTGGCTAACATTCAGACTTGACTCAGTGATGTGGCTAACACTCAGACTTGACTAACTCAGTGATGTGGCTAACACTCAGACTTGACTAACTTAGTGATGTGGGTAACACTCAGACTTGAATAACTCAGATGTGGCTAACACTCAGACTTGACTAACTCAGGGATGTGGCTAACACTCAGACTTGACTAAGTCAGTGATGTGGCTAACATTCAGACTTGACTAACTCAATGATGTGGCTAACACTCAGACTTAAATAACTCAATGATGTGGGTAACTCTCAGACTTGGATAATCCTTAGATGGGACACATTTATATTCAGCAAACGCTAAGATGTAGCTAATGCTCAGACATAGCTAACACTAAGATGTAATAGAATGGTTTAAACTGTGATCAGTGCTCTCTATGGTTTATAAAAATAGCATAGAGAAGCAAATTTAGACCAAAGGCTATGTCAGTCAAAATGATACATTTGAGAAAAATATGCATTTTAAGGTTAGGTAGGAAACTAAGAGAATTAGAGCCAAATAAGTCAAGTTTTCCATTCTGGATCGTATAGCTTTACTGTACACTCATTGTCTACTGGCATTTCTTGTAATAAATACCCACATTTTTAGAATTACTTCTCTTTCAGATGAAGAAATAATTAAATGACAAAATATGTATTTGCATTAATTTACTGCCTTTTGTCATTTTTTTAAACTCTCTTTTCCTATGGTCTAATGTTTGACAGTTTAAAAATGTTTTTCTCATGCCTTTAAAACACTTTACATTGAAACCTGGTCAGCATACCATGTTTTCATTACCAGATATAAAAGCTGTTTATATAACTTTTCTCAAATTTAGGCAAATGTTAGTGCCAACAAAGACATGGATGGATATCCACCAATGAAAAGCTATAGGCTTCTTTTTTTCAGGCAAAAAAGTATGGGGGTGGGGTGGGTGTACAATCAGATGATTCAACACTCATTGTGCAGCACCACTAATGCATTTAAAATGGTTGTTTGTATGAGCAGGAGCACTGCATACATTTATGTTGCTTTAATTATCAAAGAAAGAAAAGATTCCATGCATTAAGATTTTCCTTATATTTAGCTTGATTTTAAGCTGGATACCACAAAAAGTTTACTTCGATATTTCAGAACATACCTTGATAATGCAAAAATCTGCAATTATGTTAGTTACCAGTAATTTAATATGGTAAGACAGGGACTTGTCACTTTATTGTATACAATTACATTTGTCAAAAGATAGAAAAAGTATCATGCTCTGATTTATACATAAATAACACCATGTTATATTGGTGATATTAGCGAAAAAAATGATCTCAAGAACAAAAAAAAAAACTCAAGAACAAACAAAAAAAATATCTCAGCTGAAAAGAAAAATGCAGGGTCTACCTCAGCCCTGAAAGTAAATAGATAATAACCTTATGGGTATGTTAAATGTTGTACAAATTGAAATCAAAATCTAAAAACTAACTAAAATGGGATGATTTATCTTTCACTATATCTGACACTGTGTGGATAACATTAGAGAGCTTATTGATATAATAAGACCTTATAGAGGAATGTGCTAAATATTTAGATTAAACTGCATTTTTTTAAAAACTTTATAAAACAAATAATAGCATATCAAAGTGGAGGTTTTTCCAGTTATGTGTTGCTCCTAAAAATTTTGGCATGATTTCCTGTGCCAATTAATACTATAAATCTCATCTGGGCTGCACTGAAAGTGGATATCTGTGTGCTAGTTTATTTCTTTTAGGAGATAAGTATTGTGTTTTTATATCTAGTGTTACAAGTTTTGTGTTTTTGTATCTAGTGTTACAAGTTTCAAGTGCCATAAAAGTTACAGCTGAGATTCAGAGATGGAGATGAAGATTCTTCACTGATTGCTGTCCAGCAACTTTCAGAATCCTAATGCATAAACTAGAAACTATTTTTAGTTACATGAGTACAGCAGATGTTTTTGCAACAGATAGTGTGACTGTTGATTCCTGCATTAAACTGCCATTTTAAATTTGACTACCAGTAGTTATACTCAAGGTTTGTAATATAATACATGAATTATGCAGTCAACCTCAAGGTCTGTAATCAAATACACAAATTATGTAGTCAATCTCAAGGACTGTAATCAAATACACAAATTATGCAGTCAATCTCAAGGTCTGTAATCAAATACATGAATTATGCAGTTAATCTCAAGGTCTGTAATCAAATGCATGAATTATGCAGTCAACCTCAAGGTCTTTAATCAAATACATTAATTATGCAATCAACCTCAAGGTCTGTAATCAAATACATGAATTATGCAGTCAACCTCAAGGTCTTTAATCAAATACATGAATTATGCAGTCAACCTCAAGGTTTGTAATCTAATACATGAATTATGTTATCTGCCTCAAAGTCTGTAAAATAATACATAAACTATGCAATCAACCTCAAGGTCTTTAATACATGAAGTATGCAATCAACCTCAAGGTTTTTAATCTAATACATGAATTATGTAATCAACCTCAAGGTCTTTAATGTAATACATAAATTATGTAATCAACTTCAAGGTTTTTAATCTAATACATGAATTATGTAATCAACCTCAAGGTCTGTAATGTAATACATGAATTATGCAGTCAACTTCAAGGTTTTTAATCTAATACATTAATTATGCAATCAACTTTAATCTAATACATGAATTATGTAATCTACCTCAAGGTCTGTAATGTAATACATGAATTATGCAATCTACCTCAAGGTCTGTAATGTAATACATGAATTATGCAATCTACCTCAAGGTCTGTAATCTAATACATGAATTATGCAATCAACCTCAAGGTCTACAAATTTCTATGCATGGGGAATCAAAATTAGTGTTGGTCCATTTGTTCAAGACCAGTAAAATTCCTACAGGGATAGTATTTTCGATAATTTTATTAGTCTCTTTGGTCTTTTAGCTGGACTAGAAGTACTTATTATTTTAATAGTCGATGGCTACTAAAGTTTCACTGTCGCCAGTCAGCATTTATTTATACCAGCCATCATTTGAAAATGTGAATGATAGATGATGTCTAAATCCTCTCTGAACTAACTGCATAAATCCACATGATTCAGTTGTTCTTCTAGAGATACAACTTTTGTTACCAGTCTATTGGTTTTGCTAGATTTATTTGGTTAAAGTTGTTTGTCAAGGACAGTAAACCAGACTTAGGTAATTGTCAAACTGCCCTTGTAGGGCAATAGTTATCTAAAAATCTTTATTATAATTCAACATTCATTCTTTGAAGGATTAGCAATCATGGAGATACATGTACGTGTTCCATTTAGCCTTTGAAGAATTAACAATCCTGGAGATACTGTACATGTATGTGTTCCATTTAACCTTTGAAGAATTAACAATCATGGAAATACTGTACATGTACGTGTTCCATTTAGCCTTTGAAGAATTAACAATTGTGGAGATACTGTACATGTACATGTTCCATTTAGCCTTTGAAGAATTATCAGTATGCATATACATGTATATGCTTCATTGAGAAATTCGTGTTGTTTGCATGGAAAATCCACAGTGCTGATGCTGTCATAATTGTCTGATGGGTACATCCTGAAATCATACATACATATAATGGCCATGGTAGACAAGTATTTATCAGTTTCTCTTTAAGTTTTATCTTTTCCTTGATAAAGATGCTAAAAAAAAACGTGTTTACTCTGCAACCTTTTTCACAGTTAATTTCTGGATAATTATTCTGGTACACAAAGCCTCTCATGGCGGCCAGTATGAGTGGCAGATGAAAAACTTAAGAAAACTCTTGCAAGAACCAACAACTGTTGGCAAATAGAACCAACTTTGGATGAGCCCAAGGCTTGAACCCAGAGTTGATGTGTCAAAGCAAGTGCTTCAGACCACTCGGCCACCATTTTGAAATGAACATTCCAAGTTAAACATGGCCTTTAATGGATAGTGATGAATTTCCTTTTATTCCGTCATTTTTGCCACTAATACTGTAACATGATTGTCATCAGTAGACTTTAATTTCAAACTGATTTTTTTATTTTTATTATTCAAATGTTCATAAAGTAAAATTGCATGCATGCTCATCCATGTAAAATAGACCTAATGCATTATCCTGTATGTTATAACAGGCAGGAGTCATGGTTCAGTGGTTAGAGTGCTGGATCTGTTACCAAAAGGAGGTGAGTTTGAATCATACCAACAAATCAGCTGAATTGTCAAATATGGTTGTCTTTGGGCATTATTGCACTTAACTTGACTTGCTGTGGCACCAAATAACTCAAATTGTTGTGGCACTGAATGACTCAAATTTTCATGGCACCAAATAATTTGAATTGCAGTGGCACTGAACAAAATTGTGTTGCAGTGCAGTAAAACACCAAACTAAACTTTAACTATCTTTACAATCAGTTGGACATACAACCTAAAATGATATTTGAAAAAGTATGGCTTTGAAGTTGTAAATGGAGAGAAATAGATGCAAGTGTTGCTTCCACTGATTGAGTACTCTTCTTACCAGCTTCAGTCACATATTTATCCTTATATAAGTTTAGAATTGATGTGGAATTTCAAAATGTTAAATTTTTTATTTGATCTTTCAGATACAACCAATGATCCAACCACACCTAGCCCTCAGACGGCTGCTAATCGTCGTGCACAGCGTCGCCTAACTCGTGAGGACAACAGATATCACTCAGGTTTCTTATCACATTCCCATAGCTTTTTAATGGCTTCCCCTATCTGTTTACCTGTTCTTTATTTCCTCTGTCTGTTGTATCAGTTTTAAAAAAAATTGCTTTTATATTTATCGTAAATTTGTTAATAACATTGTACCGATTATTTTCATTTATTTTTTGGTTGATTCACATGACAAATTAAAAGACCCAGTGAAAGGTTATCTACCTTCAAACAAAACAGACACACACAAGGCATATTCACAAATTTAGATGCCCACAAATTAGACACCCCAGATACATTCACAAATATAGATACTAACAAATCCAACACACCAGATACAGTCACCAAAGTTAGATATCCACAAAACAGACATCCCAGATACATTCACAAATTGAGTTAATTCACTAAATGGTCATAATTTTCAAATTCAAGAAAATTAAAATGCAAGGAAATTAATCCACAAAATGCATGTTAAATCACACAAAAGTAAAATAGAGTACAGCCCGGCAAATGGTTAGTTTTGCCAAATCTGTATTTCATTTTTATTCAGTAGGCAAGTTAAATCACCCAAAAGTAAAATAAATAGTTTAGCAATTAATTTGCGTTGAGTTTGTGAAAAAATAATTCTCAAGTATTTGTCAGCAAATTGTATTTTTATTTCAATTTGTTTATATACAATCATTGGTAATTGTGTATGAGATACAACCACTTGTAATGCTGTATCAAATACAACCACTTGTAATGTGTATCAGATACAACCACTGATAAATCATGTATTGCAGTGGTGGTTGTTCTTAGCTCTACTGGATACAGACAGGAGAGCTTATGGCCTGATGTCTATTACCACAAGTTACTTGGAGGATTGCTATGAAACTTTCCACACATATTCATCCCATGGTCTAGTTGGTCCTAATGCTGCTTGGACATCCAATATGTCCACTACAGTATCCAACATGATAAATATTTTTTCTACTTTCTTTTGAGAATGGATGGCCCAGGGTTATTCTAGGCTCTGCCCTTACACCACCGACCCATATTTTGTTTCTTTGGTGGGAAAAGGTTGCCTTCATAACATTAATAGTGTGCATAAATAGACCCCACAATTTTTAGAACAAATCCTTTTTTTTATTTTAAATGAACCGAGTGCATCAGTATATCCATGACTTGCTTAATAGAGTGCCCTCATTGCCAAGAGACTGTTTCTTAATTATGTCTTCATTTATCAGGATACAGTAGTATAGATAAAGTCACATGACATGTAGTTTATGATTCATTTTACATGGGATGTATTCTTATCATGTGACCCTGCTTATTAAAATGATTCTACTTTCAGGTTATGTTAATTCTTATGAGTAATCCTGTTTATTTTATTTTTGATCCTGAGAAATATGGACAGTCGTTTTTTTTTTTTTGTCACTCCAGAAATCCGGACTGAAGCAGTGATGCAAGCCCTGGCAATGCACAGTAAAAAGGTGCCAGTTATGCCCCTCCCATCTAAAAGGACCTCTAACTATTACCAGGCTTATCCACAGAGGCAGCAGAAAGACAGACAGACAGGTCAGGACAGATAATCAAGGGTTTGGTTGGGGTGGGATGGTATTTGTGGAGTGTGGTCAGGATACGATGAAGATAGGGGATGTAATAAAGATATTGTATGGTAAATAGGTCAAGTAATTCCCTTGTAATAAGATATTGTATGGTAAATAGGTCAAGTAATTCCCTTGTAATAAGATATTGTATGGTAAATAGGTCAAGTAATTCCATTGTAATAAGATATTGTATGGTAAATAGGTCAAGTAATTCCCTTGTAATAAGATATTGTATGGTAAATAGGTCAAATAATTCCCTCCAAATAAAGATATTGTATGGTAAATAGGTCAAGTAATTCCCTCCAAGAGATCCACTAACTGTTCCATGTTGATTCACATTTACAACTGGAGGAAGACAAATAGGTTAGGATAGATGATCAAGAGTGTGGTTAGAGGGGGTTGGTGTTTGTAGAGTGGAAAGGGGAAGGGCTTAGGATATAGGAGGGAAAAGGATTTTATATGATATAATAATCTTTGTGATTCCCCTTCCAGACCTGCTAACCCTGACGATTGTACTGTAAGTCTTACAAAAATTACCCTTAAAATGTGGACTTAATGGCATACAAGCAAAAACTGCTGAAAAATGATTGTTGCCAAAAAATCTGGATAATTATCTCATCTCTGTTAGATTTGAATCAAGGTGATTAGTAAAATTAGTCAGGGGACCAAACTAACTTTACAGCAGCACTCCAGACACTTTCACCTATTGTATTGCTTTTTAGCCCTTCGATACGCATGTAGCAAAGTTACATAGCGCAGTCCGCTACGCATAGGCCTGTTAAGTAGTGAAGTGTATGTTAGTTTAATAGCAATTTTAACCATTTGATGATTTTGGTACACATATATTATGTATGGAAAGATTTAAGAGTAAAATAAGGTCGTTATAGCTGTATAATTATTTTTGATAAAAGAATTTTGTATGTACTTTAAAATCTTGATAGAATTGGTTCAATATCAAATCAGCGAAACCGTGTGATTAACGGCATCGGCAAATTTCCATACTCAAAATTAACAAGTTCTTTGTCTGCGTCTACATCACAAAATAATTTAAATTTATATTTAATAAAAACTAAGGTTTTCTACCTTAGTCTCAGAGCCTTTCCCCAAGTTATTGAAGCTTTCATAGTTGTGATTTTACTGGTTCAAGTACTGAACGATATCAGAGACCGCCATTTTGTCGAATGGAGAATACAACCCAGTTATGACCTACTTTTTTTAAATAGCAGATTGCAACCAGAATATCAACAGTGACCATGTGATCTGACGTAATGTTCATTCTCACCAATTAATGTAGTATCTAACGGGGTTTTCCCCGAAGGTGGCACTATGAAAACCCGCTCAAAATAGCTGTTGTTTAAAGAGTTGCCAAAAGGCGCTTATCATGACATCAGGTAAATTGTCAAAATGCACTTAGCATGACATCAGGTAAATTGCTAAAAGGCGCTTATATTAGGTAAAGGATTAAAATGGTGTCCAGAAAGCAATGCATGTTTTAGATAAAGGGGAAAATAAGCTTCTAGAAAAGCGTTAATAATCAACACAGAAGAATAAAAAGGTTTTCAGATTCTGGTAAATAAAAGCTGGAAAGGACACAATTACATTTATTGGACACCACATGCCAGTTTGAGTATGCCTTGTGGCAGGAGATATAAGGGACATTATCATTTGAAATGGAAAAAGGATTTTTAAAAATTACATGAAGTTGAGAGATAGCAACAAGCCATTGAGTTGCATAGGGTTTGGAATTAAAGTTTGGGCAACTGTACAAGTGATAAATAAAGTCTATGCACACTTTACAAACTTTTCAGTCATTGATAATGTTTATCATCACTACTTCAAACTTTGAATTTCATTTTCTGGCTTTACAATAGCAATTATTGATATTTTGTTCCACCTTACTGAAAACTGGTCAATATTCTGGGAAAACAACTGAGACGGACTCATCAGGGTTGGCAGGTCTGTCCATCCTGATAAGAGAACTACAAATCACTGCCTGGCTGTTTCTGTATAAACACTAATAGATTATGAGAAGTCCAGGCAGACATTTGTGAATGATGTCAGAGATAGCTCAGAAAGAAGGGTCAGGATTTAATGGAATCATGGTCCATGCATCACACCTTGCCCCCAAGGAAACGAACAGCTTGGTGTTTACTTAAAACTTAGCTAATGCCAAGAAGGCTATAAATACATGAAGTTATTTACTCTTCCAACTTGGTTATTCATTAGAACATTGTTATGGTCAAGAACACTATACATTATGTTATTTTATTTTTTTGTTATTTCCAACTTTGTGGTTGACTAAACTTGGTCAAGGTCAAGAAGACTGTTTGTACATTAAGTAAATTATATTTAGCTTTTGGCTAAAATCAAACAGTATTTGAATAAATTATTTTCTTATAATCTACTTCTAGTTCAGACAAATGTAAGCTAGTCTTATTTAATGATACACAAAATATTTTGTGTGATTATTTCATTGCTTTGACTAGATACCATTCTTACTCAAGGACTTTGACTAGATACCATTCTTACTCTAGGACTTTGACTAGATACCATTCTTACTCTAGGACTTTGACTAGATACCATTCTTACTCTAGGACTTTGACTAGATACCATTCTTACTCTAGGACTTTGACTAGATACCATTCTTACTCTAGGACTTTGACTAGATACCATTCTTACTCTAGGACTTTGACTAGATACCATTCTTACTCTAGGACTTTGACTAGATACCATTCTTACTCTAGGACTTTTCTTTACAGACTCTTCATCGGATGATGACAGTCTCTACGGAGATGACTCATCCCGGAATTTCAACCGAGGTGGTAGGTCACGTGACAGTGGTGCCAGTTCGTCTTCATCATTCTCTGACGTTGGAGCCCCAACACATATCCCAAATCAAGAGCGTCCTCGCAGTGCAGCCTATGTGAATTACAACATCCCTGGGAACACTTCAAGACAGGCCCTTGCTGATGTTATGCAAAGTAGTCGTCATTGTAAGATGTATAGTAGATTTGCAGGACAAAAGCTTGCAAATACAGCTGAGTGCTGTTCCATAGCTTGCAAATGCAGCTGAGGGCTGTTCCATTAAAACATGTACCCAGGGAAGGCATTTTATTAAATATATATGACAAGGTACTTTGGCAGTTACTATTAAAATGAGAACATTCTAAATTGCATCTATGGGTGAGTAGTCTACTTTAAAAGGGCCTTCCCTGGGTCCCATGTATGTTTTAGTGGAACAGCCCTGAATGGAAATTAATGCTATTACTAGAGAAAAAATTTTTATCATAATTCTTAATGAGATGTTGATAATGTATGGATGAAATAGTCTTTGATGACCTACATATAATGCAAATCTGAACACTAATTTTTATAAATGATCACCAAAGTCAATTTGGCATTCACAATTGTAACATTTCTATAGAAGTGAATACACACTTGTATAGATTATTGAGAAGTGTCACATCACAGTATTTTGTTTCCTGACAGTTTTAATGAAAACCTTTAGTAGGGTTATAGGGATAGGACCTGTCCAACCATAGCTCATCAACTATCTCATGCTGAATAGCTGTGTTTATAGATTGGCTCAGTGTTAACTATATTTTGTGAAGGCAATAGTTTGGGAATTACCTTTCCTAGGGGTTATAGATTGAGGACATACATACATACATACATACATACATACATACATACATACATACATACATACATACATACATACATACATACATACATACATACATACATACATACATACATACATACATACATACATACATACATACATACATACATACATACATACATACATACATACATACATACATACATACATACATACATACATACATACATACATACATACATACATACATACATACATACATACATACATACATACATACATACATACATACATACATACATACATACATACATACATACATACATACATACATACATACATACATACATACATACATACATACATACATACATACATACATACATACATACATACATACATACATACATACATACATACATACATACATACATACATACATACATACATACATACATACATACATACATACATACATACATACATACATACATACATACATACATACATACATACATACATACATACATACATACATACATACATACATACATACATACATACATACATTTGGTTTGCAGCTTTCTGGATGAGGCAGAAGAGGGGTAGGGAAATATATGATAACAATAATTTGAAATTCTCTTGTTGAGTCAGTGGAAGTAACTCTGGTTTGTGTTCTTAAGTTATTGATTGTGGGTGTTGACCTATCTTAATTGCCATGTTTCCTTACAAGCTATTCATTGAAGATTCTATGCCTGATGTGTCATTCAGTTTGTACAAATAATGACAAAGCGTTCAGGGTATCTACCCTGTTGAAAGATGCCATTAATTTGGTAATACATTGATGTGTCATCTTGGTCAATAATTTGGTGACACAGCAGTATGCCATGTTGTTGAGTGAAACCCACCAATAATTTGATCATATGATGAGATTCCATGTTGATTAATGAAACCCACTAATAGATTGATCATACAGTGGTACGCGAAGTTAATCAGTGAAACCCACCAATAATTTGGTCATCCAATGATATGTTAAATTGATCAGTGAAACCTACCAATAATTTGGTCATACAGTCCTATGCATCTCAATACTAACATCAACATATTATTATTTAAAAGACTGACATCATTTTAGATCAGTGGTTAGCAGGATGGACTCTGGACCAAAATGGTGCAGGTTACTCTCCTGCTGTTGTATCAGAACAGATTAACAACCTTGATGTGACCTTCAGGCAAAGCACTTTATTTCAGTTACACTGGCACTAGATAACCTTGATGTGACCTTCAGGCAAGGCATTTTACTTCTATTGGACTAACACTAGATAACATTGATGTTACTTTTGGGCAAGGTACTTTACTTCAGTTGGACTGGCAGTAGATAACCTTGATGTGACCTTCAGGCAAGGTACTTTACTTCAGTTGGACTGGCACTAGATAACTTCTATTGCTGTGCTGTAAAAAGCCAGACCATTCAATAACAAGTTATATAGGTTGAGTTTGAGAAAAACAGGTAGAGAGAGAGAGAAAGAACTTATAATTTTTTTTTTAGGGAAAGATCATTTCAAAAATAATTTGAAGCCTAAACTTGTCATTCGTTATGTAGGATTTTGTTACAGAGTATAAAGAGATAAGCCACGAGAACATGTGTACCGCATGTTTTATAAAACTTTCATTGCTTTAACTGTGCTTTGATTTCAATTGCAGCCCACCACATATCACAGCCACCAGATGTTACAAACAATGCTAAAAGTATTCGGCAAGCAGACAGGGTGGGCCGAGGTGTGTCATCAGTTCGTGTCAGTGGAAATGTGGTGCTTGATGAAGATGACTCTGGTAGGTTTGACCTACTTTTAGAATAATATTTCAAATTTAATTTTAGCTTTAGTCATTGTAGCAGCATTCTGTTTATTAACAAATTTTAAATTAATCTTGTGCTTTTATATAATAGAGTGCATACAATGATTGACCAGCAGAATTCATGTAGATCATCCAGCTTGGCTTCTTTAAATTTTGAGTAATTTTATGTCAAATAAAAAAAAACTTCCACTGCACAATAGTGATGCAAAGGTTTTGTGAAAAATACATCAAATTGCTTTTTACACAGGATTTTGATGAGTATATTTTCTCACATTTTGGTTGATATTATATATCCTTACTGTACACTCCATATTTGAATGAGGTTATCAGCTTAATTCTGCATGAAAATGTACAGTTCAAAATCTTGATGATTTTGCAGTTTCTTTCATTTTGAATGGTACCCTAATCATCATTTCTTGCACGATATTTGATTTGTTGACAAAACTGCTTGACTCTTTCTAATTTCTTTCTACGAGTTCTTAGTACTTGAACATAGTATGATGGTTAGTTTTCTAAGCTCAGTGTAGGAGTTATTATATGGCTTACATTGCTACAATTAATTTAGATTTCAAAATCAAACAAAATGTTAAATGAAAGTTCATGTCATATACTTATTAGTACAGTTATGACATGTATCTCGGTGTCCATGCTCAAATTTACTACAGAAAGGCATCTTAATTTTATTCCAGACAATCAATTGTGATTTTACAATGCAAAATATGAATTAAAATCAGAATTATTACAGGTACTTAATTATGTTTTTGTTTCTTGAATATATTTAATGGATTGAATATAATTTTAATTATTAATGAACCTTTTAAATAATTTTAGAATTAGTTTCAACTTGATATTTATAGCAGAATCTAAATTCAAGTATGTTTCTTTTAATGGATGATACATTTTAGAGCTAATGGTGAATAGTGACTCAGTTAAGGCTTAGTAAAATTTTGTATTATCAAATATTAAATTTTTAAAATTTTAATTGAAATTATGTTTTATTAACTTCATATAAAAAGTTAAAAAGAAACATAAAGATGTCGATTTCTAAATCACACAGTTCTTTTGTATTTACATTTTTGTCATTTGTCTGCAAACATTAAAAAGTATATATAAAAGTTCAGTTCCATTGGATTATCATTTTTTCATTTTTGTGGTAGAAAATAACAATGACACAATATTATGAACTTGTCAGTTATACAGTGCAGTAGAAAAATTGAATTGTCACAGTATTATCAATTTGTCAGTTAATAGTGTCTTGATAATGTAATCTTAGAATTTAATCTTTTGTATTGACAGTATCTAAATGGTGAATCCTTTTCTTTTCTTAAGAAGTATTCCTTTTCTGAATTGACAATATCAGTTGACATAAACAAAAATTATTGTAACTTATGTAATCTGTTGACAAATCTATGTTTCTTGATGCATTTTGATACCTGTTAATGGATTTGTCTAACATACTGTATTCCATTCGCTTACAAGTTATCTAATAAATAACATTTAACAGGTAATTTAAATTCACGTTATTTATTTGAAATGTAAAAATTGGCATACATTATGTTCACGAAACCCATCATCAGCTATGTACCCTTTATTTTCTATCACTCATACATATTTTTCTGTGATTTCAGCTCCCAGACATCAAGGAAAAGTATCTGCTAAGATCCAGCAATTGTTAAATACACTCAAGGTATGTCGGAATTGTTTGTTAAGAAACATTTCCTTATATTTGCAAAGTCATTCCTGTCTCAGAAATCAGTAAGTGTGGAATTTAAACAGATTGTGTATACATCATGCTGTCATATTTGTCAGACTGTAAATATTAAAGTAAAATATTAGAAGCCTTGATTTCTGTGTGACATTATAGTTATCTGGTGATTCATTGGCAATAAATCTATTTACATTGGTGAATTATTTATATTCTTGTTAATCATGCAGGTACAAGATTGAAATCATCAATTTGTCTTGGATCATTTTGAGTTAAATTATGTGTTTTGTACCTAAAAGTGATAACTTTGTATTATTTCAGTATCATTGTGAGTACTCATGACTGATAATCATCGTCCCCACTGACTGTTTGGAGTACTCATGACTGATAATCATTGCCCCCACTGATTGTTTGGAGTACTCATGACTGATAATCATTGCCCCCACTGACTGTTTGGAGTACTCATGACTGATAATCATTGCCCCCACTGACTGTTTGGAGTACTCATGAGTGATCATTATCACCTCTACCTAGTAACCTGTAGATTGGTGTGAGTACTCATGACTGGATATCATTGTCAGTACTATCTTGTGACCTGTATATTAGTGATTACACTAATTGTTACAAGTGACCTGTATTACAGTACCTCTCATGAAAGACTACCCCTTCTGCCAAAAAATTATGGTCTGTCAAGAAAGGTCTCATAACAGGTCATACCACTAAATAACCAGTAAATCTGTTCATGAAAATATGGTATTTCGAGACAGAAGGTCTCACATAGCATTGGTCTTTCAAGACAGGTTTAATGGTAGTATGAGTATTTGTGACCATCTTTATCACAAAATGACCGGTATTAACAAGAGTACTTGTGTTTGATCATCATTATCACCACTACCTAGTGACCTGTATTAGCAAGAGTACTCGTGTTTGATAATCATTGTCACCACTACCTAGTAACTTCTATTAATATGAGTACACATGTCTGATCATCATTGTCACCAAAAGATCCATATTTCCATGAGTACTCATGAGGGTTCATCATTGTTACCTCTTCCTAGTGACCAGTATTATTAAAATCATGATACAATAGTTGTAATCCTTTACCTCCTCCTCCTCCTCCTCAAAAAACACCAGTGGCCACCAACACCAGCAACACCTTTCTTACTGGTTAACACCACTCTTAATATTCCATCATTTCCACTACGAAAACCACCTCCACCATTGCTATTTTCATCCCAGATATTTATCATCATCATGAGATACAACCTTCGTTCCCATTATCATCACTGCTATTGCCACCAGAATTCCCTCTCATTACACCCCAATGTCACCATCTTTCATCTTTGTTCATATTGTCATTATTATTAATACACAGCAGCACTTCCACAACCACTGCCTTCAGTCCCACAATGCAACATCACTACTACCACCACCTCCTTGATTCCTGCTATAATCACATAGTATCACAACCCTTACAATTTTGCTGTAAGTCTTACAAAAATCACCCTTAAAATACAGTCTTATGGCATAAAAGCAAAAACTGCAGTAAAATTATTGAAAAGTCTAAATAATTGATTCATCCATGTTCGATTTGGATCCAGGTTTCATATTAGAACTAGTGGAATTAACCAGGGAACCAGATTAAATGTACAGGAGCACCTCAGATACTTTAAACTGCATCTATTTTTTTCATGCAAAGCATCTGCATGATCACATTTATGATTATAGATTATTTCAAAATGGCAATTCATGTTTAAGATGAAAATAGGCCTCTTGAAAAGTGTTAGTAATCAATCAAAGAATAAAAAGGAATATTCCAATTATTGTGGATAAAATGCTGGAAGGGACACAATTACATTTATTGGATATTGTGTGTCAATTTGAATATGTCTCATGGCGGGAGATAAGATTGCCATCGTTATGTGATTACATCATGTTAAGAGATAGCAACAAGCCATCAACCTGCATATGGCTTGGAATTAAAGTTTGTGCAACTGTACAAATGGTAAATAAAGTCTAAGCATACTTTGAAAAACTTTTCAGTTAAACATAACTTTTAATTGTGTTTTCCAGCTTTACGTTAGCAGTTTATGATATTATGTAACACCTTACTGAAAACTGGACAAACTTACTGAAGAAATCATATCTATTACAGAGATGTGCTCTTCGGGGTTTGCAGGTTTGTCAGAACTCACACCATATACCATCCTCCTTTATCTTGCTATCTCCAGGCAGCCATGGTGGCAGAGTGGTTAGTGTTACAGACTCAAGACTGGAAATGTACTTTATTAAAAATCCTGTAATCTTACCAGCAGACCAGCTGGTTCAGCTAGTATGGAGTGTCCTTGTGAAAAATCCTGTATAATCTTACCATTAGACTAGCTGGAGTCAGCTAGCATCATTTGTCATTGGGCAAGGCATTTTACTTTGATTGCCATTGGCACTAAATAACCTATTTGTGTTGCTGTACTAAAAAGCACCACACCAAAAAAAAACAAGTTTCTTTACTCCACAAAAATATTGTTGTCATGTCTGTTTTCAGTACCTTCTCTTTTGTTTTTGCTTTTGTTATCCTTAAGTCAAAATCACCACTAACCTGCCACCTGTACTACCTGTCCCATTAGCATCACTGATCAAAACTGAAATCCATACCATCTTTATTCACACTGTTGTCACATTCTAACGACACACTCAACTACAATGACCTTCATTCCAACTACAGTGGTCCTCCCTGATCAGTGGCCACCCGCTCCTTATGGCCAGAATCCATTGGTACTGATGAGTTTGTGTTCAAAAGTATCCCTCATGAAAAGGCCACCCTACTAACACAACCAGCATATTAGTGCAAACAATTTTTACCCCTCACAAGCGGTCACATTTTATTTCGTATTATGTATCTAGAACCAGTATTTTATTCATATCATGTGTTAAGTTATCCGATTTCTGTTTCCCGATGTCAGATTTTAATTACTGAAAGAAGTGTTGACTAAAGTACATGTACCAATAAGGTTATCATTAACATCATTTACGCTTTACAAGAAGCCACATTAATTCCAAAAAGACTAAAAAGACTTTAATTTGAATCCATACAAAAAAGGTAAGTACACATAATCTGAGTAGCCTAACTGCTTTGTTAACATGAGATGTCTGTTTCAGTCACTCTGATAATTGTTAAAATTACAATTATTAAACATTAACAGCTGAGAAGTGGTGGTATTTATGTACAATACACAAGCCAGTGGGAAAATGGTTTGATTGCCTCAATGGCTTCCCTTAGATGTTGAGCTTGTTCGCTTTCATAATTAGTATCAAGATTACAAATCCTAATGGCCATAAGGTGCTATTGCTCAGGTCAAAACTGCGTACATATCCAAGCCATTTTGACTTATTGTAAAGAAATGTTAAAACAATATGGTACCAGACTGTGACTAATGAATCACGTGACAAGATTTCTGCCTTTAAAAAAAACATGTTGTTTAAATGGTGAAAATTGTTTTATCAGTCTTGTAGTACAGAGAAATTAACCTTGAACAAAACAGGGTACCAGACAAGGATCGAAAAATCGTGATAACACATTTATGGTTCCTTTACGAAGAAGGCATTTTGTCAGCTCTACAAAAGTTCACCTGCATAATTAAATTGCATACTGTTAACAACATCAAGTGAAGTGGGGGGTGGACTTTCCAAACAATTTTAGGTAGAAAAGACTTGAGTAAAACACTTTTATGTTGAAAAGACTTGAATAAACAACACTGTGACCGATAAGGAAGTTATTCAGCACAGTGGGAAAATGCAGCAAATGGAAAGAGAATTATGGATGCATCAAGATTTAAATGATGTGTTTGAATGGATTTGCAACGTGCATGACAACACCTGCTCACATGTCACGTTTACACCAAAAATAAGAACTAATAATGCCTATTCATTTGAAATAAGTCAATTATTATAACAAGAAGAACCTTTCAATAATTAATGTTACTTTCAAGCAATGATATTAAATGAAGAATGTAGCTTTCTTACTACATAAATTACATATACTTTCACCGAAAATTTAGTCCCCTTTTGAAAAGGTCACCCTTCTTATAAGGCCAATTTCACGGTGCAGAAGGGGTGGCCATATAAGAGGAGGACCACTGTATCATCAAATCACATCAGTCACCACCACCACCACAATCATTAATAATTTTATCATCACCACATCACTCACCACCATTCCAACCATTGTCACACCTAATATAACTACCACCATCACCACCTTCAGGTCAAATGTCAAAGTCCAACATAACTGCCACCACTTCTTACATCATTTTTACTTACATCACACAACAGAATGACTACCATCTTAATTCTCACTATCATCGCAGCTTATGATCAGTCATCACCACCACCACCACCACAGCTGCCAACATCATTTCCATTATCATAACACTGAACATCACTGCATCTGTCACTGCCTCTTTTATTATCACTGTAATCACAACCCAACATCAATACCACCACCACCATACTTGTTCCCACTTTTAACCAAATCCCATGATCACTACTCCACCATATGCTTTTGTATCATAGCAGTTTCGTCATCGCTTCTCTTGTCATAAATATTGTCATCATCACACATCCAAGATGATAATGATCCTCTTACCCAAGAGGATAATCTTCATCTTTGATGAAATTCATTGCCCATCATCAGGTCATGGAGTACATCAGGCATTTCAGCCATTGTGAGGTAGATGTTGATGTGATGTAGATGTTGAAATTTATTGCCCATTATCAGGTCATCCGGCATTTCAACCATTGAGGTAGATGTTGATGTGATGTAGATGTTGAAATTTATTGCCCTTCCTCAGGTCATGGAGTACATCAGGCATTTCAACCATTGAGGTAGATGTTGATGTGATGTAGATGTTGAAATTTATTGCCCTTCCTCAGGTCATGGAGTACATCAGGCATTTCAACCATTGTGAGTTAGATGCTGATGTGATGTAGATGTTGAAATTCATTGCCCATCATCAGGTCATTTAGTATACAAATTTCAGTAGGTATTTAATCTGTTACTTTCAATGTAATTCATGTATGGAAACACTACTGTTTAATAATACCGTAAGTCATGTATGGAAACACTACTGTTAAATATACCATAATTCATGTATGGATGATTCACCAATGTGCCAGACAGTAACACTGGTGCAATAATAAATTATCACAGATTGTTTAGACAGGACGATTGACTTTTGGTTATAGATATTTTTTTATGCTAAGAAGTTGTCATCTGCAGACTGGTACAAAATTAATTTGTTAAATGAGTGTTTTATATAAACACCTGTATAATTTTTATACAGACATGCATATTAAAACAAGTTTGTGTAGTTTCAGTAAAAGCTTCATTTAGAAATGTCACAAAGTAATATTGCCTGGTTTGTATTGATATGCTAAAAAAAACTTTATAGAAAGGAACTTATTTGCAATTGTATTAATGTGCCCATCCTAGGCCTACGATGGAGTAGATTTTCTAAAGGAAAATTACATAACACCCTCTCTGGACAGTAGTAATTAGTTTGCTAGATTAATATCAGATAACTCCGCAAGAATATTTAATAGATTCACAGAATAATTAATGTTTTCTTTCTTTCCAAACCAGATAATGAATATTATATCATAGAGGCTTTAAGCTTTTTGTAAAGATGATCCTTGTATAATATCATCAAAGAAGCATTAGAATATATTTGAAATCATACTTATGTCTCTTCCTTGTGGGTATATTGTTACTTTGTCATTTCTTCCATCCTTCAATTCATTTCCTTTTCATTACGTTTTGTGTTTCAATAATATGTCAGGCAACATGGCAATGCATCACTGTTTCCAAAACACATTTTATATCACTATGTCACTTGCAAACTGTATTATTTAAGGCACCAGGGTGGGGCCCATGTGTTCCAAATACATATAGGTTACTTTACATTATTTACACTATTGATATTTCATGCACCTGAGTGGAACATTTGTGTTCCAAGAACATATAGGTCACATTACATCATTTGCATCTGTATTGATATTTCAGAGACCAAAGAGGAAGCCATTAAAGGATTATTTTGTAGACGAGGATGTGGCAGCTCTGGAAAGTAAGTCAGCTTAATTCTAGTACAAAAAATCCCTTTTTATGTTTCTTTTTTAATAGCTTTTTCATATATACTAATGTTTGTGTCTAATTTATTTTGTGTTGCTTGGTAGTCTTGAGAAGATTTTACTAATGTTTACAATGTTTGATTATTTATAAATTGGCCTAATTGACCTTATGCTATCAGCAATAATCTGCATATATTTCTAAGAAGGAACATGATATCTAATATGAAATAACATGCACATAATGAAATATTTATCTCATAAATATACATGATGTATGTTAGTGCATAATAGCCATATTTGATACATTGAGAAGCACTTTTTAATCGAGTTAGACTGATTTAGGAGACATTGAGAACAAAAACATGAAAGTAAGAGTATTTTATATATATATATATATATATATATATATATATATATATATATATATATATATATATATGTGTGTGTGTGTATATGTGTGTGCATATATATATATATATATATATACATGTTTGTTTGGGTTTGTTTTTGCATTGAATTTTGCTTTCCTAGAATGTTACTGAGATGCTAATTTTGCTAGGCCAGTTCAGCATTAAATGGATTTTCCAAGACACTTGTATAATTATAGAATAATTTTAAAGTAAGCTTACATACATAACTTATTTGTATTCATGTATTTAGGAGAGCATATAGGTAAGAAATACTATACAAACCTCTTGCTAATTCTTATCAAAATATAATTCTTTACAGAATGTTTTCTTCATAATGACTCCACCCCACTTTTGCAAGAAAATAGAATTTAATGTCATAATGCATTGTGCTGTACAGTAGTCTATGAAACTTGGAAAATATTGCATCTAAATGCTTTTGTGCAATTAAGCTCCAATTTCCCCAGAGCCCCCCCCCAACATTTCTTTCTTTCTCAGTTATTCATTCCTGTAGTTCCTTTCTCTCAGTGTCATCATTTTATATTTGTCGGATACTATTTAATTTCTCAGTTCCCTATCTTCATGTTGCATTACCCAAGTATTCTAACAGATAAATGCAGAGTCTTTGCATATACAGGGTTCTTTAGATTTATCCTCTAATATGATATGCCATCTCCTTGCATGCAGTGTTACAGCTCATCCTTAATTTAACATATTAGTTGTAGTCCAGATGACCAATATATGTACCAAACTGTGGTCCAGATAACCAATTTATGTACCAATTTGTGGTCCAGATGACCAATGTATGTACCAAACTGTGGTCCAGATGACCAATGTATGTACCAAACTGAAGTATAATGAAAATAGCTTTATTTACCCAACAGTGGTATAGTGACAATAGCATTATGTACCTAACAGTGAAATGATTAGAAACTCTACCTTTCCAGCATATCGACCTGATAGATTTACTGAAGGCAAACATATTTTTTAATGTTTATAATGCAAAATTTAATTTGTGCTTGTTTCATTTGGCTGTTATTATGATGGTGTGTAAAATATATTTGTGCTTATTTATCAATAATGGGACAGAATTCCTAAGAACATTGTGATATTGCCAATGTGAATGATGACAATAAATAAATGTATGGATATAAGCATGGTCTTAAGAAATCTAACTGTGGCTCTGAACATAACATGGCATTTCCTTAACAAAATTGTACTACTCAAATGTTCTGTTAACATAAATGTTAATCAAAGGTAGATAATGTAATATAAATAAAACAATTTCAGCATTATCAGTAGTCAACCTAACGTGTATGTGTTGTGCATGCTATAAGCAAGTTTTGTCAATTTTGGCTTTTTCCTAAAAATGCCACTTTCATACATACTTTAAGAATAAGAATTAACAAAAATATAACTGAACTAGAAATGTAGAAATGTATCATTGAATTGGAAAGGTTAGTTCTTGCATCACTAACACTAACAGCTATGTGCATGATCATTAAACATTGACCCATTCAGCAGATTTTTAAAAAAAATATTTGCAGGTAGTTAATTAACTGACTTGTCTACTATGTTAACGTTGCTGCCTCTGTATGTATCAGCAGTCAGTCTCTCTCTCTCTCTCTCTCTCTCTCTCTCTCTCTCTCTCTCTCTCTCTCTCTCTCTCTCTCTCTCTCTCTCTCTCTCTCTCCCCCCCCCATATATGTTTTGAAATGTGTTCATAAAGTATAAATATATCTTGCTCAGCCAACTTTTCCTGAGGCTATGTCAAGCATCTTGTGACCTATTGCATGTTATATCTTCACATTATTATTCAGGATTTATATTTATAACAATAGTGACCTGTGAATGACAGCTTTCTGTCTCAAGTCCTGAGACTTTATTTAGTGTTCTGTGCAAACACTGAAAAAAAGATCCTAACTGATTTTTTGTGCATCCTATTAGGTACAGTAATTGATTTATCAAGCTGTACTTTTAATCTCTCAGAAAAAGTGTATATGATAAAGTTATAAATCTAAATTAGAGTAAAGTGAATTTGGTAATGCAAGCTTTGTAATAATTTGTTTTATCTTGTATCAGTGTATATTTAAACAGTACAAGCTCAATATGGATCCACTCTGATCAAACACCGAGTTTGAGAACAGGCATCAGTGTTAATTCTACATAATCAATAGTAATTTGTCATCCATCAGTTTTATGGATCTAGAAAATGTCAGTGATCAACTTTTGTACCAGTTGATTGTTTTATCAAATTGTGCTAATTGATTGTGTTATATCAAATTGTTTCAATTGATTGTGTTATATCAAATTGTTTCATTTGATTGTGTTATACCAAATTGTGATAATTGATTGTGTTATATCAAATTGTTCTAATTTGATTTTGCATTATCCAGTTGTGTTTATTGATTGAGCAATATAAAATTGTGCTAATTGATTATGCTATATCAAATTGTGCTCATTGATTATGCTATATCAAATTGTGCTCATTGATTATGCTCTATAAATTGTGCTCATTGATTATGCTATATATCAAATTGTGCTCATTGATTATGCGATATAAAATTGTGCTAATTGATGGAGCTAAATGATATTATGCTAATTAATTGTACTATATCAAATTGTGCTGATGAGAAAATGCATAAATGATCAGTATATTAATTTACCTTCATTTTGTTTTGATATCCCTTGAATCCAGTGGTAAGCTGTCTTTTCCTGTTCCTAAAAATAGCATGTTTCTTGTAACAGTTAAAATATAAAAAAATGTGTAAAGGGACATAACTCAAATATCTGGTCCTGAAAGAAAACAATTAGGTGGGGTGGCATGGTGGTTACAGTCTTTGATATAATTTGACAGGATAATTTCAAAAGAAAATGACCGTCAATGATAGATACATGTTTTGGATCTGTTTTCTTAACACTGTGAATGAAGGCTGTTCTTATCAACCACTTTTGATTTGGCCTGAAATACAGATAAAGATTTCATAGAGTTCTGAGCTGAGATCGACTCATATTCATGAAATGAACTTGTATCTAATTAGTTGATTTTCTTAACAATCCAGTGGCCTCATTTCTGAGCTAGTTTATATCAAACTTAAAATATACCATAGTTATTCTAATAAACACCCCCTTTCTAATACCAGACATGTTTACTTGTCCATATTTTACCATATTTGTACGGAATAAAACCCAACCGTACTGGTCTTACGGTCATTGATATGAAAATAATATTTGAGGTTGCAATTATTTACTATGTTTTTTTAAAATAATTTTAAGCCATTTTTTTAAATTCTGTTTCCTTTTATTGTATCATCTTTTTGGTCCACACCCATGTCTGCAATAAGTGCCAAATCACCGATTTTAACATTCTCAACATCCATTTGTTTAAACAAAGAAATTGCCACCAACAAGAATGTTTCAGCATGAAACTGATAATGAAAATGGAAAGTATAAGCACAGAAAGCCAGTTTATAATACTGTGGCCATGCCTTAACATAGAAAGCCAGTTTATAATACTCTGGCCATGCCTTAACACAGAAAGCCAGTTTATAATACTCTGGCCATGCCTTAACACAGAAAGCCAGTTTCTAATACTCTGGCCATGCCTTAAACCAGAAAGCCAGTTTATAATACTGTGGCCATGCCTTAACACAGAAAGCCAGTTTATAATACTGTGGCCATGCCTTAACACAGAAAGCCAGTTTATAATACTGTGACCATGCCTTAAACCATCAACTAATGGAGCACATTTTATACTGAACTGTTTCCAACTTAAGACATTTCCTATACACACGGTGGAAGAAATGACTGTTCATGGTGTGTGGAATCAGAAAATCATGCAAAATTGGAATCTTTAGTGAATGAAAATAAAAATATCAATGATGAAAGGAAAGGAAGTTAGTGATCAATGCATACTTCAAGAGCAAATAAAACCTGCTAAGGCGATTCTATGTGAGTTGCTCATTGAGATCAGCTGACAAGTTAAAATGTGACAGTTCAGAGATATCCTCTCTAGACAATCCTACCATTGGTCCTGACGTCAAAACCAAAGAATTTTACCAGAGTGGACAGATGACCAGCTGAGTAGGATAAAGAGTGCCTATTATGTCACCATTAAAAACCCATAGACTAAGCCTTCATTAAAACACTAATTCCAAGTGGATCAATTTGCTGACAAACTTTGTACAAAATAATGTATGCTCATTTCCATTCTAGTAAATGTTGACAATTCTGATACTAGATTTTATAAAATAAAAAGATTTCCTTCACCCATCTAGATGAAGTAATTATTTTCTTACATGATGGGTGGTAACAATGTCCATCATAATGTTTTATATTAAGTCTTCCTTAACCATGTAAAATGAATAGAATTGGCTTTATTTAAAATGTTATGGATATGTGTGAAGCTGAGAAAACATATTTTCATGAGAAAGTATTGGAGGTAAATAATGGAATGAATTTGGATGTGTGGAGGTATTCTTTTGGTTTGTATCACTATATAATATTAAAAGGATTTCACTGGTGTTCGATTTCTGCAGAATTTGTCTTGAAACACAGAATTGCTTGAATTCCAGCGTCCTTATAAGTTAGACATTATTTACATAATATTGTATAGCCCGTTTGTCATGCAGTATTACATAATGGTACTTATAGAGTATTGATAGTGTTTACTATTTGTGTATTGTTTCATAGTCGATGTGATTTATGTTATGATGTTAGAAACACTGAATGAATATACTGACTGCCTTCTAAAACTACTAACAGACATTGCTTAAAATACTGACAAGAAAATGTATGGGTAAACAGGTCTGTAATACCCATTTTTTAAAAAAAAGAAAAATTCCCACCTTATGGCTTATGGATTTATATATATCCATTATGGTATGTGCAGATAATTAAAACAGTACATGCTTAATCCAATGACTATTAGAAAAATAAAAAAGTTAATTTTTGCAGGCGTTATAATTAGACAATGATGTATGCTATTGAATGACTACAACAACAACCCCAAAATTGCACCATTCATGGGGCATCTATTAGAATATGGAAATTGTATATCATCAAACTCTCAGACATTCCTGATGACAAGCAGGATAAACACTTAATTTGAAGTGATCTTATTGACTGACCTTGTTACCACTCTTGAGATTGTGTTTCTCATTTGATTTTGATGAAACTTGGTTAATAAGTTCATCTTATCAAGTCATTAAGTGAGTTTTGTTACTAGCATGAAATAATAATGAGGTGGTCTTGCATTGGATCTTGTTCCCATCCTGGAAGGGATATTTCTGGTTTGATTTTGACTAAACTTGAAATACAGGCATATGTGACCAAGACTGCAGATACATTTTATAGTAATGGGCAAGACTCCTTACATGTTAATGAGATTATCTTACTATTCTAGGGACCAGATTTTGATTAAACTTGGTGTATAGGTTCATGTCATTAAGATGCTAGATGAATTGGATGGTGATGATTATGCATCAAAATGGCTGAGCATGTTACCAGTCTAGGGTCAATATTTTATATAGGAGTTCAATTAAGTTTGTAAAATGTCTCATGTCATATTGATCTCAGATGAGTACAATTATGAGGAAGACCCATGCATATTAATGTTCTGGTTTTGCATCCGATTGGATGATTTGGCTAATACTATAGGAGCTAAATTTCTATATCAGATTTTGACAGACTTATTACTCAGTCTTTTAATCATTTGGCTGTTGAATGAGCAAGATCTAAATATATTTATGACATAACCAAACATCGAAAAAGCTAAGCATGATTTTGTTCAAAAGAACTTTGCTCAGAATGTTGAGAAGAAAGCAAAATGACCACTATAATGTTATAAATTTATGACTGTTGCGAAGAAAACAAGATGAGCACTACAATATGCTATAAATTAGATGGCTATTGAGAAGAAAGCAAGATGACCAATAGAATATGCTATAAATTATATGGCTATTAAGAAGAAAGCATGATGACCACTAGAATGTTATAAATTTATGACTTGCAAAGAAAGCTAGATGACCACTAGAATATGCTATAAATTATATGGCCATTGAGAAGAAAGCAACATTATCACTAGAATGTTATAAATTATATACAGAAGAAAGCAAGGTTATTTAGCCTAAAATTTGAACATCATCAAGTACTTTGGCAGTACTTTGGGATTAACACATTGCTTATGATTTGATATTGCATTAGAAAGGCTGAATTTGTTACACCTCATGAAGTCATCTTTTTTATCTGTTGGGTTTATGATCATCAAGAACATGGTTAACTTTTTGATAATGAGTAAGACCCTATGCATATCTTTAAAAAGAAATTACCAGGACATGATGCAGGTAAACTTGACAATGTATTCAGTTTGGAAACAGTTTGTATAGAATTTTTTCTTACAATATTAGAAAAGCCAACATAGTGAAAGGGTCAACTGTCAGGTTATTTAGGACAGGTGAGTGATATCAGGTCCACTTGGACCTCTTGATTTAAAATGTGAAAAAGTCTGATTTTGTGTTTTGTTATTTCAGTGCCTCAGGTTGACCCCAATGCACCAAAACCAGAAGGTAGTATTCTCAGTCCAGTGGTTGGAGATGCACTAATAGTAAGTTTGTTTTCCTCAGAGTCACTGGTCTCTTAGACTTCCTAGTGTTTGAAATTAGAATTTTGTTTTCCTCAGAGTCACTGGTCTCTTAGACTTCCTAGTGTTTAAAATTAGAATTTTGTTTCGCTAATCCACAAGACTTTTGTAGTATGGTTTTTTAATAATCCTGCTTAAAAATGTTTTTTACTGGTCCTGCTAAATTCAAAGAAAAGGCATTTTAGTTTATAATTCAGTATTAGTCCTTAACTAAAAAGGATGAGAACTGTATTTCACAAGTAAAACTGTATTGAGAACAGCTGTAGTTCACAAAACAAGACTGTGTTAAGAACAACTGTATTTCACAAATAAGACTTCCTTAAAATTTATAATCATTTTCTGTATCCGATCATCATCAGATTTTGGTTCATAAAGTCATTGTCATCTACCATCAGATTTTGGTTCATAAAGTCATTGTCATCTATCATCAGATTTTGGTTCATAAAGTCATTGTCATCTATCATCAGATTTTGGTTCATAAAGTCATTGTCATCTATCATCAGATTTTGGTTCATAAAGTCATTGTCATCTATCATCAGATTTTGGTTCATAAAGTCATTGTCATCTACCATCAGATTTTGGTTCATAAAGTCATTGTCATCTATCATCAGATTTTGGTTCATAAAGTCATTGTCATCTATCATCAGATTTTGGTTCATAAAGTCATTGTCATCTACCATCAGATTTTGGTTCATAAAGTCATTGTCATCTATCATCAGATTTTGGTTCATAAAGTCATTGTCATCTATCATCAGATTTTGGATCATAAAGTCATTGTTATCATTCATCAGATTTCAATTCATAAAGTCATTGTCATCTATCATCAGATTTTGGTTCATAAAGTCATTGTCATCTACCATCAGATTTTGGTTCATAAAGTCATTGTCATCTAACATCAGATTTTGATTCATAAAGTCATTGTCATCTATTATCAGATTTTGGTTCATAAAGTCATTGTTATCATTCATCAGATTTCAGTTCATAAAGTCATTGTTATCTATAATCAGATTTTGGTTCATAAAGTCATTGTCATCTATCATCAGATTTTGGTTCATAAAGTCATTGTCATCTATCATCATATTTTGGTTCATAAAGTCATTGTCATCATTCATCATCAGATTTTGGTTCATAAAGTCATTGTCATCTATCATCAAATTTTGGTTCTTATGCCCATCATCATTCAACATATATTTCAGTCCATAAAGTCATCTTCATCATTCATTATCAGATTTTGATTTGTAAAGTCATCACCATCATCAATCATCAGATTTCAGTTCATAAAGTCAGCACAATTTTGTATTCATAAAGTCATCATCTTTATTCATCAGATTTAAGTTCATAAAGTCATTTTCATCTTTTCATTAGATTTCTTTTCAGTCATCATCATTATTCATCATCAGATTTCAGTTCACAAAGTCATCATCATCACTAAACATCAGATTTCAGTTCATAGTCATCATGCATTATAAGATTTTGATTCTTAAAGTCATCACCATCATCATTCATCAGATTTCAGTTCATAAAGTCATCAGATTTCTCTAGCATTATAATCATTGATGTTTGATGAGTTGAGAGGCAGCATTATTTGTGTGATTTAACAAAAGTTTTTACAACCATCAAAGAATAAAGTATTCCATTCTTTTTCATACCATATTGAGGGTCTGCACCAGCTACCACAAAACTATATATGGCATCATTTATTCTTGGCTTGGTACCTTTTATACTGGCTTCACAAGCAACATGCAATACAAGGTACACTTTTTTTTCTGCAACAAACAGCAATATTGCATTGCATCAGGGATAAGTGACAATCATGTGACAAGTTTTGTGAAGCAACTGGAAAACACCATTGATGGGTGTTTCTTTTACATATAGCCAATTTCTACTTCCTTCTACAACAACAAACTATTTAGCATATATTTTTCTTGTCAGCACAAGACATTTTTGGGGGGAGGGGCATTTATTTCTGCAGATATTAAATACACATAAGTGCACACAGTTATGGGGGTTCTGTGTGGTTAAGTGGTTGAAAGTGCTCACCATTGCAAATCACTGCCATTCTGAGTGGTTAAGTGGTTTAAAGTGCTCACCATTGCAAATCACTGCCATTCTGAGTGGTTAAGTGGTCTAAAGTGATCACCATTACAAATCACTGCCATCTCAGTTCTGTTTGCTTGGGTTTGAGTCTCAGTTTTAGCCAATGTGGGTAAATGAGAATGCTTGCCTTTAGTTTACTGTGGGTTGGTGATTCTTCCCAGGGTTTGCCCAAGTTCTTCCTTCACTGGTTGTAATGGCTACCATCTATAGCCTGTCTTGTCCTGAAGCATGGTATTAAACCCAATAACAACATCAACAGGACAGGTATACAGGTAGTCGACTTTTGACCACGATTGGTTCCAACAGACCGGTCGTAACACGATTTGGTCTTAAGTTGAGTAGGCTATATGTACAGAAATGTGAAATGATATAAAAATCTTGATGTAGTATTTTATCATAATTTTCTTTCATTATTGTTATACTGTATATATCATTTTCTTTGTTCATTTTATGCCATTCGTATCATCTCTACACCATTTTATTTCTTATTTTTACATTCGTCAGGTTTGTTAATGCGAGTAACTGGATACGCGGTGGCTCCACCCACCGGGCGAACAATTATACTGCTGTATAAAGTGTCATGCGTGCCGAAATTCTGTCTGTCGTCTGTTATTCTGTCTGAAATTAAATTGTGATGGCAGCTGTTGTCAGTACCGTATTTTTGCGTATATAAGACACGTCTTATACAAAGTTTTACTTACCCTGCACCCATGGTGCGTCTTATATATGGGTGCGTCTTATGTAAAATAGTTTTTACACAAATCGTCCAAAACCCTCATTTTATATACCGGTACTTATATTTATGAACTTCAAAACCCAGTTGACACTGCCACCAAAATCATTGATCTTCATTTCTGTAGCAATAATTTGAGCCTTCAATTTGATCGCTATCATTGAAATGGCACGGTTTCAGTCACGTTGCAAATGCACCCAGTTGGCTAGATTTTTTTTCATGTTTGGCCATTTTGCATTTTTACCTCTATGAGCTCGTTTCCTTGGATTCATCTTCATAATCTCCACATACATTTTTCTCGCTGCAGCCAAATTCTCTTCTAGCAGCTCTGTTGCCACACTCCTTGGCAAACTTAATGACGTCTAATTTAAAGTTAGCCGTATATGATTTTCGCTTCAGCATATTAACAATTTTAAATTTTTTAAAAATGCTAAGAAAAATTGATCTCTCATTTATATATACCGATAACAAGATAATATTCCCATGTTTATATAAGCTAACCACATACATCATGCATTTATTGGTCTATGTACCCTAGCAGATATCTTGGAAACGCTTAATTACACGTATTTGGATGCACAGTTTTGATTTGGGATGCAGAAAATCACCCACACAGGAGCCTCCGTTCGCACATTTTTGTTGCAAACATGAAAGTTTTGCAGCAAAATAAATGTCTTAATCGCTATGAAAACTGAAGCGATGCTTTTATTTTAGTTTGTTGCTGACTTCTTTGATCAAAGGTCACCTGCTTCCTTTGATGAAGGTGCATATGTTATTGAAGGCGTCGCTAAAGGCTCCCTTTGAAGCACCAAACAAATACCTGTTTGTTATCGCTGCGGCAACATCAAATAATTGAAGAACATTGAGACAATGTTTTTTTAAAAAAAATTCCTTAGTATATATATTGGTGCTTCAGAGGTAATCAGTTTTCACTGAAGTTGCAGCAATTGTGGTCATAAAGTCGAATGGTCATAAGTTGCATAGGTCGTAAGTCGACGACTACCTGTATTTTGAAAATGAGAGATAGAGAGAGAGAGAGAGGTGGCAGGTAGACAGGATAGGCAGTGAGAGATCATGATTCAAGTTGAAACGTATGATAGTTATAGTATCCCAATGTTTTTCAGAATTTCCTGGTTTGAATATTTGTAATGGTATAGACATACTGGTTTAAATAGATGTAATGGTATAGACATACTGTCTTGAATAGATGTAATGGTATAGACATACTGGTTTGAATAGATGTAATGGTATAGACATACTGGTTTGAATAGATGTAATGGTATAGACATACTGGGGTGAATAGATGTAATGGTATAGACATACTGGGGTTTTACTACATATAATTCCTTAGCTGTTTTCCACTCATTGCAATTATTAAACACTGCAGTGACTTATGGATGATTTTTCATACAGGTGCCTTCAGGTCTCCCACGAAATCTGGAGGCAGCTCTACACCGATATGGCTCTTCCACATACAAAGCAAATGCTGTGACAGTCCTGGACCAGAATGGAAAACCTTCCATCAATTTAACATATGGTAAATCCAACAGATCATCTTCACACCTGATAAAGTGTGATAAAGTTATAATGGTTTGGGGGGGGGAGTAGTGACAGGTTCTGCATGTGTGTAGATATTGTCATTAATGATATGATCTAGTTCTTGATCTCATGTTAAAGCATTCACTTTTTTTACCTTGTCATCAAAGTCATCAGGAGGAATGTATTAAGTTTCTTAGTTTTTTAAAGGGTTTGATTAAAGTGGGTTTTTTTTGCATGTATTTCCTAATGATAGATTCTCATCATGCTTTGATCAGGTTGTTCTCTGATCTGATTGTCCCTTTTTCCTGGGATCAGATTTGAGTCCAAGAAAACCACATGAAAGTTGAGATTGAGTTTCTTTATTGGCCTGAATTTTCTAACCTTGGATTTTCATCATATGAGATGAATGAGTATGAAGCTAAGCAAATTAATTCTGCTAAACACTAGCTAAATCCCATTGACCTTTGGACCAAGGTTATAGTCATGCAAATTTTTTGTTAGGTTTTTTTTTTCTTTTTCTTTTGATGGATATTTTTCATTCTTGGGATGAATTAAGAATATAATTCATTTTGCAGTGTGCTTGTTTTCCATTTGACCTTCAGATGAAGGTCACATTTAGAAAATTTTAATTACAGTTAGACTTGAAGTTCTTTTTATTTACTTTATATTTCCATGGCAGTATTGGAATAATAATAATAATAATAATAATAATAATAATAATAATAATAATAATAATAATAATAATAATAATAATAATAATAATAGGCTTTGATGTATTCCATTGATCATGACAGATGAATTCTTTTCCCCAGCTCAGACTAATACATTAATGTGATTTTACATTTTTTGCATACTCTCTCATACACTTTCCGGACAGTTGTTTTGCCATGCAGTGTGAATGGAATTCACAGTAGATAAGAATTTTATAAAAGTCTGATTTGGTGTATTTAAAGATTACCAACAGTCAACATTGAAAACACCAAATACAATACAAAAATATGGCTTGAACATCAAATATTAGATCAGTCATTTAAAATAAGATTTATTATGAGGAATCATATAAAAGTGCTTTAACATGAGGAATCATATATGAGTACGTATCATTGAGGAATCACATATGAGTGCTGTAACATTGAGGAATCACATAGCAAGTTATGAAAGATTAATTATAAATCATCTTTCAGGCAAGTTGCACAGTAAAACACAGAAGATTGCCTATAACTTACTGAACAAGGTGGGACAGAAAGGGGAGGCACCAATCAAACCTGGAGATAGGGTGAGTTGATTTCATACATGTTGAAATAAACTATCAGAATGTAGTTCAGCAACACATTAAATGCACAAATAATGTATATGCACATATATGTACACAGAAATGCACATATATTCATGCATGCAAATAAACATACTAATTATGCATACACACACACACACAAACACACACACACACATAAAGTATAAAGCAATATTTTATTTTGCAGCTACTAAATTTGGCAAAATTTATTCACTAAATGTCCTAACTCCCAGCCCCCTCATTTGCATAAAAGATCTTGACAAATGACTACAAAAATTGTAGAACAGAAAATCAATCTATGGATTTTGTTTTTAAAAAAATAAGCCAATTCAGAATTGGAGTTAATGTTTTCTTCATTGGAAACAATAGGACTTCTTGTCCAGCCCATGAATCTGAGTAAAATAAAATTGTCATGGTGTGTGAAAATGTTTAACATCTAAATTAAACATTGTTTAAGACTGCAGTCATTCATTGTCAGACAACAGCAATAGGACCTTGCTGATATCTTCTCTGTAACATTTACTGGTATGAGTTATGTTTACTTTGTGCAATCATTCAGTGCCAGATAACAGGCAGATCTACAATAGGACCTTACTAGTGTTTGCTTCCACATGTTTACCAGCATTATGTAATATTGTACAGTCACTCATTCAAATGGGACAAGTGGATGTGCTAAAATGTCAGAAATTTTTAAGGGTTACCAATTTTCACAGATTTAGCAGTTGTTTATTAAGACCCAGTAAAACATGTTCGTAATAACATTGTTCAATAAGATAATCACATATTGTGGTAGATATATATACATCATCAGAAAGCAATACAGAAAAATGGAATGAGTATTAATTAAAATGGATATTTTCAAAAGGACTATGGGAGTTGCAATGTGAAGAACCGGACCAAGTTGATCCTAGCTGAAATGGTGATGCTCATAAATCCAATATGGATAGTCATAACAATCACAAAAAGACTTATGATGCTTAGTTGGTCCTAAATGAAGAGGGTGCTGATCATTTGTGCTGAATGACTACCATGGAAGACATTTTGAAAATCTTAATGAACCAACTCCTTTCAAATGGATGGTCTATTAAGCATGGAGTTTTCACTAAAAGTCTTCTGATAACCAAATAGTTGTAATTGAAATTGGTACTTATCTAGGAACCAATCACAGTGGCCATCTTGAAATCTTGTTAATTAAAATGCATATTTTCAAAAGACTGTAAGCACAGTATGAAGGACTGGACCACAGGCTGGCTGGACATGCTTGACCAAGTTGGTCTAGCTGGACATGCTTGACCAAGTTGGTCTAGCTGGACATGCTTGACCAAGTTGGTCTAGCTGAAATGGTGATATCACAAATCCAATATTGGTCATCTTGAAAATTGTGTTATTGTTACTGCTTCTGAGGTTTACACTTGAGACTTCTCAGGATGTCTGGTTTGTCCTAAATACAAAATATTGTTCCAGTTCACTAAAAGACTTGTGATATCCAAGTAGTCATAATTGAAAATGGTATTTGTCTAGAAGTTAATATGGCAACAAGTGGCCATCTTGAAAATATTGTTATCATTACTACGTCTAAATGTGTGGTCGTTTCAGCTTTTGGTTTTCACTAAAAGACTTCTTTATACTGAATTAAAAGATCATCTTGAAAATCTTCTTACAGTTCCTATTTGAGGGAAAATTATAAATTGTCTAGCTGTTTTCATTAAAAGAATGGTACTGATGTGAATTCTAATATGGTCAACATATATCAGTGATTATTGAAAATCTTATTACTACTCCTCTAGAACGGTTGGTCGTATCAACATAAAATTTTCATCGAATGATTTATTATGACACTTTGTAAATTAAAATGCTGCTAATCATACATCGAATATGTCTGCCATAGCTTTCCAAAATACTCCCGTCATCACTAATTCCCCTGAATCGATGATCATTTTAACACAGAGTTGATGTCTAGATCCTAGATAAAAATGGTAACAATCAGATATAAGTATATCCACAACAGCAGCCACTTTAAAAATATTATTTTTACTCCTCCAAAGTGGATAGCTATATCAGCATGGGCTTTTCACCAATAGAGTTACTATGATACCTAGTGTTGCCAGTCAGACATTCAATGTCTTTAAAATTTTATTGTCTTTACATGGATGATCATTATCTCACAGAGTTTTAATAGAACACTTCTAACGGTGTCTACTTTTTTAAAAAGGTGCAAAGTTCAAATCTGTATGTGCACCACAACAGCAAATTTGAAAAAGAAATTATTGTTGAAGACTATCACTGATGGTTTCAACAATTGACAGTTAAAAGTATAAAATGGTCTTATATTGAATTCTTGTTGCCCAGTAGAGAATCAGTCAGCATGAGGGAATCTTATTTGATGCACATTTTCTAAGCCACAGTTTGATTACATTCAATAATTGAAGTTCTTTTTGCCACTAGAGCATTATTTCCTTCCAAGGACTCTTGTTTGTGTAGACATTTTGAAATAAAATTTAATAATAATTTACATTAATTTATATACTGCACTCACCATATTTATCTGGTCTGAGAATCTCATATACATTTTGATATGCAGATAACTGAATTACTTAATTATGAAGTAAAGCTAGTATAAATGCAAAAGTGGTCACATGTTACATGTCGTGATCTGTTGGTTTCTCCCCAAAAATAGAACATGTTAATCAATTCATTCCGTTAGTTTTTCCACCATTACTTTTGAGATGTGGGTGTTATCTAGTAATGGTGCATTTATTTAAAACTTAATGAAGTGAGTATTTTAATTTTTTTTATAACAGGTGGCACTAGTGTTCCCCAACAACGATCCCATATCATTCATTTGTGCTTTCTATGGTTGCGTAGTGGCAGGGATTGTCCCTGTCCCTGTCGAGGTTCCTACATCAAAGAGGGTAAGTAATGTTCAAAATGAGAATGATATTATTATTATTATATCTTGTATTATTATTATTATTATTATTATTATTATTATTATTATTATTATTATTATTATTATTATTATTATATCTTATATTATATTATTATAATACTGTACAAAGTGTTTGCTTGGAGATGTGATATAGGCCTCTTGTTTGCTTGGATATAGGCCTTGCATACCCTCTTAATCACATGAGACATACTAATGAATGCAACCTTTCTGACCTAGGATGTGTCTGTTGATGTTTGTCCAGCTGTGTGTTGGTCTTGGACAGTTTTAAAGTGTGTAGTTTTTACAATGACATCTATTATAGGGATAGTACACATAAAGACTTCCCATGATATCAAGTTAGTCTTCAAAACAGTTAATTAGACATGTAAATTGTGAACGCAGAATCCCAAACATGATGGAAGTGCCAACTAGACAGGTATCTTGTGAACACAATGTTTCAAAAAGACAGGCATATTGTGAACACAGTATATTAGACATGACAATAGTGCCAATCAGTTAGGACTCAAATGCTGTGACTCCTGGCTTCAGAGCTGATCACTTTTGCACAACCTGCTATTCCACTTTTAAAATCAATGTTTACACCAGGAAGGACAAAAATACTCTTGTTGTGACCTCAGGTACTGCAGAGTCTTTGCATTTTTGAGCAGGTAGCACATGGCTCAACGTTCAAAAAAAACCCAACAAAATAATGTTTGCTATGATAACATTTCGTTGGCTGTCTCCAGTCCAGTTTACCTGTTGGACCTCTCCCAAGTGTAAACTCCATCCAAAAACTTACTCTCCTCTTCCGACACTTGCATTCTCATTGTTTCAACTGTTAAAACTAAGTCCTATGGATGTTCATTTGCATAGCAGGGCCCAGCTATGTGAAACAAATTTTCCTTAGACACTTTGATTTCATTCAAGAGTTCTCTTACAACTCGCCTATTTCATCTACAAAAACAGATTTAAAGATTAAATAATATTTACTTCTTTAATTATTGTCAGCATGTTTTAGTTTTGTAATTCCAAGGTATTTTTTATAATCAAATGTTTTTATTTTGTGGTAACTAATATTGTAAAGCACTTAGAGCTTGTAAAGAGTAGGCACTGCATTATGTCCACATTGGTAGTAGTAGTATTTGTAGTAGTAGCATTAAGTGCCACATGTGACTAAAATGAGTTTATATTAGTTATGGTTTCCAGTCATGCTACCATTGGTGGTTTTATTTTATATTGTGTGTTTTCAGGATGCAGGAGGGCAGGGTATTGGTTTCATGCTGGGGAGTCTAAATGTCACCTGGGCACTGACGTCAGATGCATGCTACAAGGGTCTCAGCAAGACGGCCAGTGGAGAGGTTGTCTCATTTAAAGGTATAGTATCATGAATTTACATATAACAGTAACAGTAATTGATTTATGAATTGGCTTGAACAACCTTTTTTTCAACCACAGCATTGTTTGGTTCTTTTTTTTGTTTCCTGGCTGACTGATCAAACATTTGATGGCTGATGGTAGCACAGGATACAATGAAGACAAATACAAAGAAGACTTAATGGCTTTATTGCTGATGGTTCAATAATAATTAGAGTTACAATTGTACACTTTTCACAGCTGACAACTCATGTGTAGGAGGTCACGGGTTCAAATCCCAGCTGAGTCATACCAAATATTTTAAAAAAATGGTACTAACAGCTACCTTGCTTGGCGCTCAGCAATAAGAGGTTAGTATTAGGACCGGTCAGCCTGGTGTCAGAATAATATGACTTGGTAGAACTAGATGCTGCATGTCTGCAGCATGATGCCCCAGTGCAACACATCACTATAAACTGCTACACTACAGGCATGGTAGCGATATGACTGAAAAATTGTTAATCCACATTCAAATCACACACATTATAGCTGACACCTTCATAAATTAAGATAAGAGAGTACAACATTTGACATAATTGACATGCTTGAAATGAGCACTCACAAGTATAAACTTTTAACATCTTAACATTCAATAGTCATAGAGCAGAACCTTGCTTGATAAAATTCATCTTTATTGTGGCATTAATTGTTGTTTTTCAAGAAATTAGTGAATTTAAATTTTGGAAGCCATACTCTGATAAATTTTACAGTGATCTAATAGTTAAAGCATCTTAATTCTGTGCAGCTTCTTCACAAGGTGCTCAGAATTAAGAGATTGGTGTTAGGACTGGTTGTCCTGGTGTCAGCATAATGTGACTGGGTGGGACATAATGCTAAATCTGTAGCATGATGCCCCAGTGCTAGACATCACTAAAAAATGCCACACCTCTACAGACATCATAGCAAAATGACTGAAAAATTGTTTAAGCTACATTAAAAATCCAAACTATACACACACTGATAATTTTTAAATGCAAAATGTGTGTTATATCAATTCATATTATTGCAGGGTATCACTGCAATACCATTATGACATCATGCTTGTAACATACATAGTATAGTTTTTTTACTATGGAGATATCTTGCTACTTTGAAAAGCATGATCGTCATAATTACTTATTCACATCTTTGAGGCATTTATAAGCAAGCTCAATTTGTTGTACTACAGGAAACAATTTGACCTATTACACCCAAATAGAAACAGGCCTAATTTGTTCTATTGCAGGCAAATATAAGCACACAAGCATTCTCCCAGTTTACCCAATTTGTCCTAATACAGACATATAGGATCAATTTCAATTTGTCCTGTTTTAAAGGAAAATAGGAGCAGGCTTAATTCATTGTATTACAGGATAAAAATAGGCTGACTAAAATAGCATGCACAGCATGATAAATTATAAACTTACCCATTTATATCCAGGGTGGCCCAAGTTAAACTGGTTATCTGTTGAAAATATGAGCAAGTCTCCCAAAGACTGGCAACCTTCTCCAAGGACCTCTGAGGATGTCCCATGCTATGTAGAGGTGAGATATTTTATACTTTTTGATCTTATTCATTATTTTTAAGGAAATCAGATCTGTGAAGGAAATGGAAGCATTATGTACAGTAAAATATTGTATTTTATCCTATCTCTTCTCAATTAATTATACTAATTTAAACAGTCATAGTTTTTAATAAACATCATAGTTATACTTGTTATCTTTAGGTTTGTGAAATCTCTTCATGTCTTTGTGTCCATCTTTTAAAACCAGATTTAGCAGATTTACTAAGAATAATAACAAACTGTATGGTCCTGCTGAAAAGTAAAACCTGTCTGGAGTTATCTATAACCAACAACCTGTCATTTATGATCCCATTTTCATGCATTGATCAAGTTTATTTTATAAAGTGCTGTACTGAGTTTATTACATAAATGTACTGTACTGAGTTTATTATATAAAGTATTGTACTGAATTTGTTACATAAAGTACTGTACTGAGTTTATTATATAAAGTACTGTACTGAATTAGTTATGTAAAGTACTGTACTGAGTTTATTACATAAATATACTGTTGTGAGATACCACCTGCAGAATGTGACAGGCTACAATGATTACCTTAAATAATTTTGCAGATTGTATGCTAATAGATGTATGTCTAATCTTCAGATATAAATGTTAATGTTTTATGATAGGGATAAAAATCTTTATTGCAGTTTACATCTAATTGAATTGGATAAAATGACTGTTTGAGGAAGTTTTTTCACAACAATGAAAAATTATCATTTCAGATGTGTTAAATGTCAAGAACTTGAATCGATGACATAATTTATATCAGGTGAAATGTGCTATTGTACAGTATGTATTATGCTTAAGGCAGAAGCAAATATCTGACGATGGACTAAGTGCGTTAAATTTTAGTCATAATTTTAAATATTTATTTAAATCTATTTACCATCAACATAAAGTACTGTTTTGTACAAGAGATGTTTAAAATTCCAGTATGCAACAGTGAAGGATGGTAGTACAGTTGGTGTGACAGTCACTAGAAATGGTGCTCTGAGTCACTGCAGGACACTTACTGTGGCTTGTAATTACACTGAAGGTAAGTGGGTGTTTTAATATATTTTACTGTACAGTATGCAGAGGATTGTATAGGTTATAAGTTTTTCAGGCCTTGGAAATATAGGATAAACTTTTTTGATGGCATTATTGTTGTTTTTATCATTGTTTTAGGCAACAACATTAGGCTTTCAAATTCAAGTCCATTTGTCATACACTGTTTTATGCATGGTCATTCAACTTCAGGAGTGTATTTATTATGATAGGTACTAATAATTGAGGGCAAAATTATGTTACCATGCCAAAATAACCCTCTTGCTCCACAATGACATAGTAACCCACTTGCTCCACAATGACATAGTAACCCTTTTGCTCCACAATGACATAGTAACCCACTTGCTCCACAATGACATAGTAACTCTCATGCTCCACAATGACATAGTAACCCTCTTGCTCCACAATGACATAGTAACCCTCTTGCTCCACAATGACATAGTAACCCTCTTGCTCCACAATGACATAGTAACCCTCTTGCTCCACAATGACATAGTAACCCTCTTGCTCCACAATAACATAGTAACCCTTTTGCTCCACAATGACATAGTAACCCTCTTGCTCCACAATGACATAGTAACCTTCTTGCTTCATAATGACATAGTAACCTTCTTGCTCCACAATGACATAGTAACCCTCTTGCTTCACAATGACATAGTAACCCTCTTGCTCCACAATGACATAGTAACCCTCTTTCTACAGTGACTGGTTTTGCAGTTATTTCGATTTCTTTGACATTGTTTCATGTTCAGTCATAAAACTTACTTGTTTTTCTTTAGCTTGGAGTTTGTTACACACTTTGTTTAAGCAGGTTAAAATGTGATTCACACAATTCTGTTGAAATCATTCAGTTTTTTCATTTTGTTCAAGTCATTCAGTTTTGCATTCTGTTGAAGTCACTCAGTGTTTGCATTTTGTTCAGTTTCAGTTGTAATGTTGCATAAACACTTTATGAAACTGGCTTGCTCTTGGAGGGTGCTATGCAAAACAGGCATTGACCTACTTGTTATGTCAGAGTGATTTATCATTAATAAGTCTTTTTATTTAGTTCAGTTTCTCTGATATTATTAAATGTATAGTCACCACCATACTTTTTTATTGCCATGGTAATTTTGCAAGCTAGTTTTATGACTCAGAAGGTGAAGTATATTTCCATGGTTTCAATCCTCTGTTTTGTTACCAATTTTATTTTGCACAATAACTCAAGTTCTCCATCATCTATAGTTGCCGAACTTTGTGTATGGGTTGTACCTGGGGCAAGGAAGAATCTATTCCATATTAGGGTCAGAATGTTAAAATTTAAGATCGCTGGCTGAAGAAATGTGGTTTCTGCTCAGTGACACTATTTCCTTTATCTGGACCAAAATTAGTTTTGCACTCAGAGTAATGAAAAAAGTATTGATTTTGGGATCAAAGTACAAGGTCATAGAGAGGAGGAAAAAAAATACTAGTTTCTGATGTTGACAAGAGTTCTCAGTAACAGACCTGGTTCAAAAACATAATGGATGGCCTGTACTTTGGGAGGGTAAAATTGTATTGATTGTAGAGTTCAGATGGCAAGATCAGGGCTGTTCCATTTCAACATACATGGTGCCCAGGGAAGGTAGTTTTAAAAATGTATGCTGGGGTACTTTGATATCAGAGTTCATATTAATATGATAAGAACATCTAAATTGGATCAATGGATAGGTGCTACATTTTAAATGTTCCTTCACAGGATCCCATGTATATTTTAATGGAACAGTCTTCACTGTGATTGAAAGTAGAAAAATAGTTTCTGCATGAAATATTAATTATCTGACACAGACCTGTTTTAGTCTGGATGACCTGCCCTTGGTTTAAGATAAGAGATTATTGATTTGGGGGTCAAAATATTAAAGGCAAATGTCATTGAAAGAAGAAAAATGATTTCAGCTCTAACTCTTACGTTTTGATAATGTTGTTTCACCAAAGTTTGTGGACTAATTGGTGTTAGGATTAAAATGTCAAAGGTCAATTTTATTGTCAGAAAAATGTTTGTTTGATAATGACTTTCATTTCTGGATCACTTATCTCAGGTTTGTGTTGGTCTTGCACTTAAAATGTCAGGGTTGATTTTGGAGTCAGAAGTTCAGAAGTCTGGGTTGTTTGGGCTGAAAAGTAAATGGGTTTTGTAGAATAACCTTTTTTACTAGAGTAAGGTCATTGACCAAATTATGGCTGGCATTGACCAAATTATAGATGGCATTGACCAAATTATGGCTGGCATTGACCAAATTATGGCTGGCATTGACCAAATTATGGCTGGCTCTTACAGCACTAAACAGATCAAAGTTCACAGTCACTGTAAGACTTGTAAGAAATAAATGGATTTTTGATGATTAATTTAGTCCAGGACAACATTGCAAACATCAAGATCATTGAGTCCTGTCAGAAATAATCATCACCTTATCCAAGCATGCCCTTGTGGCAGCTGAATCAGGCATGCCCTTGTGGCAGCTGAATCAGGCATGCCCTTGTGGCAGCTGAATCAGGCATGCCCTTGTGGCAGCTGAATCAGGCATGCCCTTGTGGCAGCTGAATCAGGCATGCCCTTGTGGCAGCTGAATCAGGCATGCCCTTGTGGCAGCTGAATCAGGCATGCCCTTGTGGCAGCTGAATCAGGCATGCCCTTGTGGCACCAAAATAGTGAGAGTTATACATGAGATGGCAATATAATGTGCCTTTCGCTTTGGGTTGGAAAGGTAAGACGATTTATGCCAATGCAGAGTAGAAATATTAATTTTAAATAGAATTCAATGAAATTAATTTGATAATATATTGATTCGCTAGCTAGAAAATGGTATATTCATTGAGATATGCAATATAAAAAAAATATTATCTCATTCATGAAGTTTAATCTGTTTTTAAAGTAAAAAGCATTAATCTTTTGAAATCTTTTTGAACTGTGTTAATTGTTTGAAAAGGTCGTGTAAAGCAGTCTTCAAATAGTGGGGAATGTAATTTCACAACAGTTCAAGTATGATGGTACAATGTGGTTACTTCATTGTCCGAATTAATTTTATAAAAGGTACACATTTTGTATATATTAATTGCAGTTTATTTATTCATTTTAGCATCATGTTTGATTTTTTTTTTGTTTTTCAGGGGAAATAATGGTGTGTGTGTTAGATTTTAAAAGAGATGTTGGTTTATGGCATGGAATTTTATGTGTAAGTTGACATTTCTGTCTAATAATCATGTATTACCCAGATAAATAAATCCAGTAGTGGACTTTAACAAGGAAATCCATGATTCAAACAATCTTTAGAAGTGCTTGATATTAGTGGTTACTTTGAAAAGTGCTAGAAATGTCCTTGAAAATACTAAGTAGTTCTTGAAAATGGCTTGAATTTCATATTTAAATTGAAAATGGCTTGAAGTTCAAGACAAATAATTTTTGATTGAAAATGCTTTGAAGCTGAAGATAAATATGTTTCATAGAAAATGGCTTAATTTAAAGACAAACACAATTAAATGAAAATGGCTTGAATTTCAAGGCAAAACACATTTCATTGAAAATGGCTTGAATTTCAAGGCAAAACACATTTCATTGAAAATGGCATGAAGTTTAAGATAGCTGTTTCATTGGAAATGGCTTGAAGTTCAAGACAAACACATTTCATTGAAAATGGCTTGAACTTCAAAAATGTTATATTTCATTGTAAATGGCTTGAATTTGAAAACATATACATTTCATAGAAAACATTTTGAAATTCAAGACAAACACATTTCATTTGGAAAACAGTATGTTACTGGTAACTATTGCTCTCAAAAAAGATTAGAAATCTGATTTACATGTAATTTTACTACCATGCTGGATTGTATTATGTAAGACTTCCAGTTAGGTCACTTATATAGTAATTGTAACCATTCCATGTTGTAAAATGAATTGATGTCTACAGTATATGTAGTTGGTTGTCATTACACAAAATATAGTCTTGTCTTATTGTTAGACAATTGGTAGTCATTGCACTAACTACAGTATTCCCAAAATGTAAGGTATAAGGCTTTTGCTTGCCATTACACACAATTCAGTACTCCTTTAATATAAGGTTATTGGTTGCCATTATATTAAGAACAGTACTCTGCTTACTATGCTATATAAAACTGTTGGTTGCCATTAACAAAATCGATTACTTTGATATTGTAAGGTTGATTGCTATTGGTTGTCATTAGACAAACTTTAGTACTCCCATACTATAAGTGTGTAGGGCTATTGATTACCAATGCTCAAAGTACAGTAATCCCTAACTGTAAGATGTAAGGCTATTGGTTGCTGTTATACGAAATACAGTAATCCCTTACAGTAAGTTGTAGGGTTGCTGGGTGCCATTACACAAAGTAGTTATCTTTTACTATAAAGTGTAAGGCTATTGGTTGCCACTACTCAAAGTACAGTAATACCTTACAATAAGTTGTAGGGTTGCTGAGTGCCATTACACAAAGTACAGTTATCTTTTATTTTAATGTGTATGGCTATTGGTTGCCATTATTCAAAGTACAGTAATCCCTTACAGTAAGTTGTATGGTTGTTGGTTGCCATTACACAAAGTACAGTTATCATTTACTGTAAAGTGCAAGGCCATTCAACTAAACACTCTTTCATCCTATACATACATGTTGCATTAAAAAATAATAACAGTGACATAGGATGTTTGGCCTAAATTGACAGATATATTAAACAAAGACATGTCATACAAAACTGAATCCTATCATAACAGGAGGTTACAGACTTTAGCTATTTTAGTTTTGTAAGTTTTAATATCACTTTCAACAGATTCTATATCATGCCAAGGAACTAAATGTATTTCCCAGGAAAACACCAGAGCAGCCAAGTATTGAACATGCAACCATGCAATCTACTAAATGAGCCACGGTCCCATCTTGTAACTCAATATTATGATTAAGATCGCTTATTTAAAGGCACCCACCTCAGATGCAGGTCACAGGTTTGAATCCCAGCCAAGTCATACCAAAGACTTATAAAAATAGTACTAGCTGCCTCACTAGGCACTCAACATTAAGAGGCTAATGTTTGGACTAGTCGGCCATGTGTCAAAATAATATCACTAGGTTGGACATCATGACACATGCATACGGCAAGATGCCCCAGTGTTAGACATCACTATAAAATGCCACACTGCAGACATCGTAATGATATGGCTGAAAACTTTTTAAATCTACATTAAAAATTTAAGTCACTCTCTCTCACACACACACACACTCACACGAGCAAAGTTATTAACTTTGTAATTTAGTTTTAAAATAATTAGTTATTCACATTCGTTTTGGCTTTCAGTGTGTGGTTGATTCAAAAATATATAGACGTAACAAAACAAAAACAAAAGAACAAAAAACAAAATAAATTAAAACCTATTGAAAGGGATAAATGCTTTTGAAATCCAGCCAGTCAGGATATAGCAAAGATATCAGTGATGCAACTATCATTAAAACATGTTTTAGTATAGAAATTTATTCGTAAGTTATCATAGCTCTAAGATATACTGTAGATGCTGTTGGAGTCAACATAATGTATGTATATATATATATATATATATATATATATATATATATATATATATATATATATATATATATATATATATATATATATATATGTTCTTATTTGTGTATATTTTTATATTTATGTGGGTATGTATGCTTCATATTGAGACTACAATACTTTCCAATCAATTTCAGAGCGTATTTAATGGCATGCATGTGATATTTATACCCTATTCCTTGATGAAAGTTGATCCAGCTTCGTGGATGAAAATGATCACAAGATGCAAAGGTAAATCTTCATGCTTCGCTTGAAAATTCATAGTAATTGCACAACATTTCCAGACCACTGATGAATTACATAAACATCCCATTTAGACATATGGTAGAATTTAGGAGTCCATAATTTCATTTTCATTGTTGAAGTGAAATATGAACGGACATACCAGATTTAAATATAACCAGAGACCGCATTGGTATGCCTGATTCTCTTTGACTTGTTTGCACTAGTTAGATGGAAAGGGACATACCAGGTTTAAAGATAACCAGAGACAAGTGAATGACCATTTATGTTTGACTTAATTGCAGTTGGATGGACATGCAAACTGTATGACTGCTCATGGAGTTATTTGCTGATTTCTTCTGCAGTGTAAAGCAAGCAGCTGACTTTAACATGCAATGTAAAGCAAGCGATTGACATTTATGTTCATTGTATTACTACATCTCTTAAATTGCATCAAAAATCTCATACGCAAAGCTGTCAAATCAGATGTTAAATATTATACTTTCTCTCACACACAAAACTTTAAATCCGACATGTTACATTGTATAAGTCCATGTCACTGAATGTGCTTTCAAGAAGAGAAAGCAAAGTGAAGAAAAGCCTTACTGTCCTTTAACAAGTGTCTAAATAGGGTGTACACAAGAGTGAAGAAAAGCCTTACTGTCCTTTAACAAGTGTCTAAATAGGGTGTATACAAGAGTGAAGAAAAGCCTTACTGTCCTTTAACAAGTGTCTAAATAGGGTGTACACAAGAGTGAAGAAAAGCCTTACTGTCCTTTAACAAGTGTCTAAATAGGGTGTACACAAAAGTGAAGAAAAGCCTTACTGTCCTTTAACAAGTGTCTAAATAGGGTGTACACAAGAGTGAAGAAAAGCCTTACTGTCCTTTAACAAGTGTCTAAATAGGGTGTACACAAGAGTGAAGAAAAACCTTACTGTCCTTTAACAAGTGTCTAAATAGGGTGTACACAAGAGTGAGGTCAGATAGGTGAAATGTTGCATAGTGAACATATTTTGTGTTTGATTCTGGATTGAAGCCAGTGAAGGTTACAGAGGAAGGTGTGCTCAGTTCTTTGTGTTCTAAGAATTTCAAAGCAGCTTTGTTTTGAACTTTTTGAAGTCTGTAGTAGGTACAGATTACATGAACAGCTGTGTACACACAGGGCACTATATAGATTTCATAAGAAGCAGTATACACACAGGGCACTATATAGATTCCATAAACTGCAGTGTATAAACAGGGCACTATTTGGATTCCATGAACAGTAGTGTACAAACATGGCACTATATGGATTCCATAAACAGTAGTGTACAAACATAGCACTATATGAATTCCATAAACAGCAGTATATACATTGGACACTATATAAATTCCATTAACAAAATTGTACACAGAAGGCAGTATATGGATTCCATGAGCAGTAGTGTACAAACAGGGCACTATATGAATTCCATAAACAGCGTGTACACACATATCACGATATGGATTCTGTGAGCATTAGTGTACAAACAGGGCACTATATGGATTCCATGAAAAGCATTGTACATAGAAGGATCTAAATGGAGACCATTTCCATCATTGTACGCATAGAGCATTATATGGATTCCATGAACAAAATTGTACACAGAAGGCATTATATATATATTCCATGATAATATTGTAACAGAGAAGATAATGTGACTAAAGATGTCACAATTTTGGAAGAAGTCTCCCGGGTACATGTTGATTCTAATGATCAGTTACCTGGTTACCTGATCAAAGGGAAATTATATTAAATATGATCCTGAACTGCTTTGTTGTACATTCATACATGACAGCACCCTGAGAGATATAAGGGTAATTATTGCTAATATGAGTGGCAAAAAAAAACCACAATCTGAGCATAAAATGAATATTCTATTAATTACATGCCATAATTACAGAAAGCTATATGAAAAACATACTTTTATTTTTGCTACTTACCTGATTCTGCAGCTAGTTAAAATTGTCACAACTTAGCAAATTGCAAATGGATTAGTATAAAAATACAGACACAAAACAAAATGATAAATTATTTTTACATAACATTCATGTTAACTAGTCTACTTCACATATTTAACATTTGCTGAATGATCATAAAGTCAAGTCCAAAAAATCTGAATGCTGTATTACATCACTGTAAAAATCCTCTTACAAAATTTTTAAATCTCTATTTGTCATTTTCTTGATGCAAGATGTTCTTCAAATGTAACAAAAATCCCTCTTTTCCTACATTTTTTAGTCATATAAAATCCATGAGTCACATTCATAAAGACCATTTCACTTAATATTTGGCGCCATGTTTTTTTTCCCCAATACAGATTGGTCTGCTAATATAATGAATCTGTGGCACTTTGTATCAAATTTAAGAAACCTGTCTATTTCTTGGAAACGTGTCATGTACAATTACTATATCTAGAAAATAAGGAAACAGTTTGATATATATATATATATATAGCCAAAAGGTCAACCATGTTGAATTAAAAAAATCAGTAGACAGGAGGTCTATGATGGATCAATGTCCCATGACATGAGCCTTGTATTGTACTGGTTATTCTGTCTCTCACTTCTGATGTTGCTAGATTTGAGCATTGATCTGAACTTGGAACATTTTTTTTACATGGATTAAACAGGTACTCTATAGCTTATTTTATTATCCAGGTAATTATGAACAGGCGGGTACCAGAGTACCAAGGTACCCATTGACACCTTTAAATGCAGCTATGCCAAATGAAGGTCTGGTCATGTGACTCTGGCATCAATGTATTACAAGGGTCTGGTCATGTGACTCTGGCATCAATGTATTACAATGGTCTGGTCATGTGACTGGCATCAATGTATTACAAGGGTCTGGTCGTGTGACTCTGGCATCAATGTATTACAAGGGTCTGGTCGTGTGACTCTGGCATCAATGTATTACATGGGTCTGGTCATGTGACTCTGGCATCAATGTATTACAAGGGTTTGGTTTAATAAAAAAGGTTAGTTTTCCTTGAAGTGCCAGAATGAGGCTTTCCCAAAGTTGATTTGGCATATAGGATGAGATGATGTAACTGTAATGAAGGGCAGACATAAATATTTGACTGTAATGAAAATAGACATAAATATTTGACTGTAATGAAGGGCAGACATAAATATTTGACTGTAATGAAGGGCAGACATAAATATTTGACTGTAATGAAGGGCAGACATAAATATTTGACTGTAATGAAGGGCAGACATAAATATTTGACTGTAATGAAGGGCAGACATAAATATTTGACTGTAATGAAGGGCAGACATAAATATTTGACTGTAATGAAGGGCAGACATAAATATTTGACTGTTTTCATTAAGACATGTCTCTTGCATTGGAGTCTGTAGTTTGGCAGATTGCTCCTGTCACAAACCAGTAATGATTTTTTGGTGGTTTGATATCTGATCTCACCTTTTCATACAACATTGCAATTATTGCTGACAGAGTTGTTCACAACAGATGATTGCACATATGAAAACCCTGCAAACCCTTAAGATTTTGATACAAGTCTTAAGAAAATGAACCTTAAAATGCAGACTTATGGAATTAAAACAAAAGCTATGCAAATATAAATGTTGACATAAAATCTAGATAACTGGCTCATACCTGTTCAATCTGGATTCATGTTTTTATATTAGATTTGGTTGAGTTAATCAGGGAACATAACAGTAGTACCTCAAATGCTTTAAATTGCATGAATTTTTTTCATGCAAGGAATCTTCATTATGAAACTGTTGATTATAGAAATTAAAAATATTGTATCTAACAAGCAATATATGTTGGAGACAGAGGGGAAAATATGCCTGTTATAAATCAGTATAGAGTATAATAAAAAGGAATATTCAGATTCCTGTGAATAAAAGTTAAAAGTAGGATTGGACAAAAATATATTTGCTTGACATGACATCTTGTCTCATGGTATGAAATATTACTGTCAACATGCGAAATAAAAAAAAATGCAAAAATTTGATTAAGTTGAGATACAGCAACAAACCATTGAGCTGCATAGGGTTTGGAACTGATGTTTGTGCAACTGTACTCTAGGTAAGATCTGCATATACTATACAACCTTTTCTCACTGCATTTGTAGACTCAGATGCTGGAGGTCATGGGTTTGAACCCTGGCTGATTCATACCAATGACTTATTGAAATGGTGTTTGCAGCTGCCTCACTTAGTGCTCCACATTAAGATGTTAGATGTTAGTGTTAGGATTGGCGGCCTGGTGTCAGGATAATGTTAGGACATAATGCTACATGTCTGCAGCAAGACACTACACATCACTACACTACAGACATCAATATGACAGAATTTTTTTTAATGTTATGTTAAAATCCAAGTCACACACAGACATGTATAAACTTTTCAGTGGAACATAATGTTTACAGCTACTGCACCAGTTTTGAATACCGAACATTTTAAATTACATGTTTTCCAACTTTACAATAGCAGTCATTTTTTAATACAGTACTAAAAATTGGTCAAACTTAAGAAAAAAAAAATCAACTCTCTTACTAAGACTGCCTTTTTAGGGTCAGCAGGTCTTATGTCAGTTATATTTAGATACATATCATTTCTTTTTTCTGCTGAGTTGCAATTTGTTGAATTGGCCTTTCGGATGTGTATACATCATTTTGTTTTACGAGACTAATCACTCAGTATTGATGAAAGAGTTGATTATCTGCCTATGTAACACAGTAATTTAAATGGCAGTATGGTATTATGTTTCTACTTGGATTTACTAGTTTTTGAGATTCAGATTTGACATGGAAATATGCTGTACAGATTTGACATGGAACTATGCTGTACAGATTTGACATGGAACTATGCTGTACAGATTTGACATGGAACTAAGCTGTACAGATTTGACATGGAACTATGCTGTACAGATTTGACATGGAACTATGCTGTACAGATTTGACATGGAAATATGCTGTACAGATTTGACATGGAAATATGCTGTACAGATTTGACATGGAAATATATTGTACAGATTTTACATGGAAGTATGCTGTACAGATTTGACATGTAAATATGCCGAACAGATTTGACATGTAAATATGCTGTACAGATTTGACATGGAACTATGCTGTACAGATTTGACATGGAAATATGCTGTACAGATTTGACATGTAAATATGCTGAACAGATTTGACATGTAAATATGCTGTACAGATTTGACATGGAAATATACTGTACAGATTTGACATGGAAATATGCTGTACAGATTTGACATGGAAATATGCTGTACATATTTGACATGGAAAGACAAATGACCAAAAGGCCTCTTCAACCGGTTAAAACTCGAGACTTGTGAGAAATAATGATGTCTAAAAGCATATGTACAATCATGTTGTAGATTGATTTATTGGACTATTTATTGAATTATTCTTAATTTAATCTTTTAAGGCTTACAATAGAATGTAAGCCTGAATGATTGAACAAAATTTCTTGATAAATTTTGAGACATTGAGAAATGTCGTCATTTCACGAAAACAAAAAAATGACCGAAAAATCCATTAAGGGTAATAGAAATCAGATATACATATTGAAGGATCTTACATGGCAAAGTTCTCAAAGAGATACACAGGAATCTTATTTGAACAAGACTACCACATGCAGTTCTTCCTCTTTAATGGGAAACTTTTGATCAAGCAAGTTAAGTCAGTTTCAGAATCATTTATTGGAATTGTAGAATTTCAGTGATGAAACTATGAAATTTAATGAAGATAAATAACTTTATTTGAATATTAAAAAAAATTCCAATATCATTTTGTCATTATTAAATTGATAATTAGGGCCCCCTCTCCGATCAGATATATACTATAATACTATTGCCTAATAAACCAGTATGCCTCCAGATCTAATACATATTGTGGCATTGTTGGCTAATTAACCACTAGGCTCCCGTATCTAATAGATACTGTGGCATTGTCTGAATGATGTACTGAAAGAATTCTCTTTTCAGCTTCTGTAGCTATCGTGAAGTCTCGGGATATGCACTGGGGATTGTTAGCACAGAAAGATCACAAGGACATCAATTTTAATACACTGCGGCTTCTGCTTGTGGCTGATGGTGCCAATCCTTGTAAGTAAACTATATATTAAATACCTTGTCATTTTCAGAGTGTAAACTCCTGTCTTCCTATGCATGCTTATGACTCCACATTGCAATATTTCCTGCTTGACCTTATGTAACAATACTGCCTACATGGCACTTTTCACTATAGCTTTACCCAATGTAACAATACTGTCTACATGGCACTTTTCACTATAGCTTTACCCAATGTAACAATACTGTCTACATGGCACTTTTCACTATAGCTTTACCCAATGTAACAATACTGTCTACATGGCACTTTTCACTATAGCTTTACCCAATGTAACAATACTGTCTACATGGCACTTTTCACTATAGCTTTATCCAATGTAACAATACTGTCTACATGGCACTTTTCACTATAGCTTTACCCAATGTAACAATACTGTCTACATGGCACTTTTCACTATAGCTTTACTCAATGTAACAATACTGTCTACATGGCACTTTTCACTATAGCTTTACCCAATGTAACAATACTGTCTACATGGCACTTTTCACTATAGCTTAAGTGGCAACATAACCCACTTTACTGAACTCTCTCAAACTTAACCACAGGTTAATTATTACAACTAATTCTAAAAATTATCAGCATCTACTTATAAATCATATGCAGTCTACAGAGACATGCCAAAGGTGAAAACTATATATATATATATATATATATATATATATATATATATATATATATATATATATATATATATATATAAATACAAATCATATGGCAAATAACCCTTTCAAGTGCACTGGATCTAGCAAAGAATCATGTGTGTCAGGGATTGATTAATAATAGATGCAATAAACTGACGCAAGTAACTTGTTTTAGATCATCTGCAGTGACCAACATTGAGGATGGCTTGTGTCTGACAGAAAGATTAACCATATTTATTTTAGAGTTCAAGGTACAAGTCTGAATAAATGAATAAAAATGTTTTTTAATAACTAATTTAGTTTCAGACCATGTACCTTAATAAAAGTGTATAGAGGGTTTGCACTTAAGGTGTGGAAAATGCCTGTTTGGTTTTCAGACCCAAAGGTCAAGATCGTTATTTTTTTTTAATTGACTGCTGTTCTACAGTAAGTTTCTTAACCAAAGTTAGTGTATGTCTTGCAGTTTTGTTAATTCAAAATCCTTAGATTCTGGGTTCTGAATATCAGAGGTCAAGACCATGTTAAGTCTGGTATCAAAATAATGGTTTCTGCACAATATGGTGTTTAGACCAAACATCTTGACCAAAGATAAATGTCATTGAGACCTAGGTTAATGATAATATAAACCTACCATCTAGTTTCTGGATAACACACTGTTGAACACAGTGGGGTTTAAAATGTATCATTTATCTTGTTTCATTTACTCATTTTTCTTAATCCCATGATAGATTTTGATCAAATGTTGGGTGAATCAGTTAAAGTTAGGACAATTCATTCTGTCACATACTTGCCTTTGTATTTCAGGGTCATTGACATCATGTGATGCTTTCCTCAATGCCTTCCAGAGCAAGGGTTTAAAACCAGAGGCCATCTGTCCTTGTGCCAATTCCTCCGAGGCACTCACAGTTTCTGTAAGAAGGTAAGTCTTATTTCCCATCCATCCTATTGTATTTTTTTATTTGCAGTATATACTTGCTAACATACTCAGTACAGCTGCACCAGAAGATCAGGGTCTGTGCGTTATGATGGTAGAAATAGACAACATAGACACAGATCTGTTTGTGCATTATATATGGCAGATCCACAAGTTCGTTGCTTTTAGTTGTAACAGACTATAAGGGTATATGCAGTATATGTACAACTTGCATATCATGCAGTTTGGAAAGAAATTAAATTCAAAATGACAAAATAAAAGAAAATATTAAAGCATAATTTAAGTATTTCTTTAGATATTAACTATAGAAAAGAAATAGACAATAAAGGAAGTAATAAAAAATGTATATAGCAGGATAGGCATGAAGATTAACCCTTTCATCACTGCGGACCGTAAAAACGGTCATGGGGAAGTAAGTCCATAAACACTATGGACCGATTTTTTGGTCTGGGGCAGTGTTCTTCTTTAACAATAAAGTACCACAGGGTTCCCAAAGGTCATGGAATCCTGGAAAAGTTTTGGAATTTAAAAAAAAAATTTCAAGGGCCTTGAAAAGTTGTGGAATTTGTCAAAACCTTGCAAAGTTTTGGAAAAGTCATGGAATTTGTGACAGTGGAGTTAAAGAAATTGATTACTTCAAATTTCATAGAGCACCGAGAACTGATTAAATAAAATGATAAAATTACAATTCATATAACAATAGTAAGTTCCCCTAATGGAAGTTTCACATGATTTCCGGTGCAGTTCACTAAATAAAAGAAAGCAACTGGAAAGTAATGTTTTGTTAATATTGTAAATAGGAACACGTACAAAGACTACATAGGATTGTTTCCTTTTTTCTTTTGAATACAAATTACATTGAACATTGGATTATGACATGAATTGCTACATAAAGTCAAAGTGTGCTAGGCAAGGTAAATTTAAAATCTACATATTAAAAATATTTGTTTTTAACTTATTTGTTATTTTAGATTGAAAGATGTCATTCTTTAAGTTCAATTGCTTGACAACGCAAGATTTGCGTGGTCCTTGAGTTTTATGAAATGGCCCTGGAAAAGTTTTGGAAAAGTCATGGAATTTGTTTTTGTTAAGTCTGCAGGAACCCTGGTACCAGACTAAATAACTTTTGGGGTACCTCTAATAACTTCCATCTTGTAATGTAGATGTTATATTTGGATGATCTCATGAGTTTAGCATGTATACAACTAGAAATATCGAACAAAGTAGGAAGTTTTAACGTGTTTTCCGAATGTTAAAATTTGTATCCAAAATGGCGGCGTTTGAAGAAACCTCAGTGGAGAGGTATCGGATGATTTGAATAATTTCGACCTGGTAAATTTGGATGAAAATAAGAGAAGATGTATGGAGAGACAATGAAATGCACTTGTGGGTGACAGTGATGACGATGAAGAGGACTTTGAAGGTTTTGAACCAGAGGAATTGTACGCTCCACATGGTTTTGTTTGGACGAAGCCGGAAAACCAAAGATATTTTTTTCAGTTTTCTGACAGAGTTGGGCACATCTGAGTGTTAGATGGCTCCAGGAAAGCTTCTGAAAATTTTCAAATATTCTATTCAGATGAAGTTTTTGAAAAAATTGTCTGTTTAACGAACTTCACCTTGGAGATCATTTAGGTTCATTTTATAGAATCTTATATATTATGGACACCATGAATGAAAGACTTGTGTTGCTAATGTGATTATTCACTAGTACATCTAGGGTCAATTGAACAAGTTTTGAGAACTTTCTAAGTTTTTTAAGAGGTAATGAAATAATTGTATTTTACCTGTTGTGTTACCTGTTTGTACCTGCATAATAACAGTTGTAATAGATATGCACATTTTATTGAATTAGTCATAAAATTTTATATTTAACCTTGATTTTGACACCTAATCCAGCCAGATATCTTTAACATTGGCAAAGTTATGTTGTTTCAAAGTCCACAAGTCATTTTGCTTTACAACTCCAAAGTTACTTAGTGTTGAGGACTCTATGCCTACAAAGTTACTTAGTGATGAAAGGGTTAAAACGAGATAAGTAATAGGAAGCTAAAAGTAAGTAGAACACTATTATATTTATACTGTCAATGTAGGATCTATATTAAATCTATTTTGTGTTTCATAGGATAACTGTAACAACTTTCAGGTAGAAATTCTGAAACACAAGACTGCCAGCATACTTGCCTTATGAATTTTTACTATTGTCATATTTCAGATTTTTAGCTGTGTATTTAATAAAGATTCTGTTATGAGAAGTCACTTATTATTTGCAGTGTTCCAGTCTTCATGGATTTTACAATACATACAGATCATAATTTAAAGATCAGATGAATAGTGAGTCATCTATGAAGACAACAGGACATTTTCCCAGTCCATTATCTAGTTTCTGCACCATTCCCAACCCATGTTCTGGAAACTGTACTATCCATAGCCCATTATATGCTACCTGTACAATTCCCAGTCCATTACCTGCTACCTGTACAATTCCCTGTACATTATCTTGTACCTTACTACAATCCAAATCCATTATCTGGTACCTATACAATCCTTCATCCAGTATCTTGAACCTGTACCATCCCGAATCCATGATCTAGTACCTGTAAAGTTCCCATTTCATTATTTGGTACCCGAGTCATCTCCAATTCATTATCTGGTACATTTAATTTTCTTAATCAATTATTTGGTACCTGTACAGTCACCAATCAATTATCTAGTACATAGAGAGTCTCCAATCCATTATTTGGTATTTGTACAGTCCCCAATCAATTACCTAGTACATAGAGTGTCTCCAATCCATTATTTGGTACTTGTAAAGTCCCCAATCAATTATCTAGTACATAGAGTGTATTTAATCCATTATTTGGTACCAGTTCAGTCCCCAATCAATTATCTAGAACATAGAATGTCTCCAATCCATTATTTGGTACCAGTACAGTCCCCAATCAATTATCTAGTACATAGAGTGTCTCCAATCCATTATTTGGTACTTGTACAGTCCCCAATCAATTATCTAGTACATAGAGTGTATCCAATCCATTATTTGGTACCAGTACAGTCCCCAATCAATTATCTAGTACATAGAGTGTCTCCAATCCATTATTTGGTACCTATACAGTCCCCAATCAATTATCTAGTACATAGAGTGTCTCCAATCCATTATTTGGTACCTGTACAGTCCCCAATCAATTATCTAGTACATAGAGTGTCTCCAATCCATTATTTGGTACCTGTACAGTCCCCAATCAATTATCTAGTACATAGTGTCTCCAATCCATTATTTGGTACTTGTACAGTCCCCAATCAATTATCTAGTACATAGAGTGTCTCCAATCCATTATTTGGTACTTGTACAGTCCCCAATCAATTATCTAGTACATAGAGTGTCTCCAATCCATTATTTGGTACTTGTACAGTCCCCAATCAATTATCTAGTACATAGAGTGTCTCCAATCCATTATTTGGTACCTGTACAGTCCCCAATCAATTATCTAGTACATAGAGTGTCTCCAATCCATTATTTGGTACCTGTACAGTCCCCAATCAATTATCTAGTACATAGAGTGTCCCCAATCCATTATTTGGTACCTGTACAGCCCCCAATCAGTTAGCTAGTACATAGGGTGTATCCAATCCATTATTTGGTACCAGTACAGTTCCCAATCAATTATCTAGTTCATAGAGTGTCTCCAATCCATTATTTGGTACCTGTACAGTCCCCAATCAATTATCTAGTACATAGAGTGTCTCCAATCCATTATTTGGTACTTGTACAGTCCCCAATCAATTATCTAGTACATAGAGTGTATCCAATCCATTATTTGGTACCAGTACAGTCCCCAATCAATTATCTAGTACATAGAGTGTATCCAATCCATTATTTGGTACCAGTACAGTCCCCAATCAATTATCTAGTACATAGAGTGTCTCCAATCCATTATTTGGTACCTGTACAGTCCCCAATCAATTATCTAGTACATAGAATGTCTCCAATCCATTATTTGGTACCTATACAGTCCCCAATCAATTATCTAGTACATAGAGTGTCTCCAATCCATTATTTGGTACCTGTACAGTCCCCAATCAATTATCTAGTACATAGAGTGTCTCCAATCCATTATTTGGTACCTGTACAATCTCCAATCAATTATCTAGTACATAGAGTGTCTCCAATCCATTATTTGGTACCTGTACAGTCCCCAATCAATTATCTAGTACATAGAGTGTCTCCAATCCATTACTTGGTACCTATACAGTTCCCAATCAATTATCTAGTACATAGAGTGTCTCCAATCCATTATTTGGTACTTGTACAGTCCCTAATCAATTATCTAGTACATAGAGTGTCTCCAATCCATTATTTGGTAGTTGTACATGTTCCAATCAAATACCTAGTACATAGAGTGTCTCCAATCCATTATTTGGTAGTTGTACAGGTTCCAATCAATTATCTAGTACATAGAGTGTCTCCAATCCATTATTTGATACCTGTACAGTCCCCAATCAATTATCTAGTACATAGAGTGTCTCCAATCCATTATTTGGTACTTGTACAGTCCCCAATCAATTATCTAGTACATAGAGTGGTGTCTCCAATCCATTATTTGGTACCTGTATAGTCCCCAATCAATTATCTAGTACATAGAGTGTCTCCAATCCATTATTTGATACCTGTACAGTCCCCAATCAATTATCTAGTACATAGAGTGTCTTGTATCATATCCAATTCATAACCAGGTACATTTACTATTCTCAATCCATTGTCTTTTATGTTTATGATCATCTTTGGCAATGCCATAATCATTGGTGCTTAGGGTTTTTCCATGTTAACATTGGTGGTTCCAGGGAAGGCACTTCTTAAAAATTATATGCCTGGTACTCAGATTACCCAAAGACTTTGTATGAAAGCAATAAAATATTCTAAATGCATCTATGGCTGACTATTCAATATTAAAAGTGCCTTACCAGTGTCCCATGTATATATTATTTTAACAGCCCTCACAAAGATAAAAGTATTCACTGTATTTTGTACCATTTCCAGTGAAAGACATGACTTGCAAATGAAGTATCACAACCTATGGACTCATGATAGTTAATATTAAAAAAGAATAATGGTAACAAGCAAAATCAACGGTACTTATTTTTGTAGTGTCATACAAATTTTATTTCAGGCCTGGTAGAACCAGTAACAGTGCTACAGGACGTGGCATTCTCTCCATGCAGGGACTGAGTCATGGAGTTGTGAGAGTTGATAGTGAGAACAGTCTGACCTCACTTACGCTTCAGGACTGTGGACAAGTTATGCCTGGAGGTATGCTAATATATTGTTAGATAAGTTACTGTAAAATCTGTCAATCTGTTTTTGTCAGATAACGTGTCATTTTTTAGTACGGTGATGTCATATCATAATGTTTATTCAAGACACTATGGTATAACAATTAAAAATGTCATTTAATAACATCATTAATTCCTTAATGTTATAAATTTTAAAATTTGATATGTGATACTTATGAAACTCACTGAACAATAAAATATGCCACTTGCTGTAGGCAGCTCATGATGTATATTAATCAAGTCATTTAATAAATTTTGTTCCCAGTGTTATTATATGGTTCCTTCATCACTCACTAACTATAGTGCCCATAATTATAATATGGGTCCTTCAGCTCACACTAACAACAGAGCTCAACTATATAGGATGGTTCCTACAAGTCATATTAATTATTGGGCCCATCATTATAACATATTTAATACAGCATTCACTCACTACAGGCTTGTTATTATGTCTATTATTGTCTCTACAGCTCTAAATCTTTACATGGCACATCATTATGACATGGTTCCTATAGTACTCGCTCACTACACAGCCCTTCATTATAACATGGTTCCTATAGTACTCGCTCACTACACAGCCCTTCATTATAACATGGTACATTGTTTTTACAGCTTTCTTTACATGACACATCATTATTACATGGTTATTACAGCAGTCACTAACTACCACAGGGCCCATCAGTATAACATTGTCCCTACAGCACTCACTTGCTTCTGGCACATCAATATGATATGGTCTCTACAGCTCTCTTTCTCTTTACATGGCACATCATTACAACATGGTTATTACAGCAGTCACTACCACAGGGCCCATTAGTATAACATGGTCCCTTTAGCACTCACTTGCTTCTGGCACATCAATATGATATGGTCTCTACAGCTCTCACTCTTTACATGGCACATCATTATAACATGGTTCCTACAGCACTCACCCAGTAGAGGCTCATCATTAGGAGATGGTCCCTACAGCTCTTTACAGGGCACAACATTATAACATAGTTATTATAGCATTCACTCATTTCTAGGCTTTCACTCTTTACAGGGCACGTCATTATGACATGGTTCAAACATCACACACCCACTGCAGGGTCATAATTATAACATGGTTCCTACAGCACATCACACACTTCAGGGATCATCATTAACACATGGTCCCTGCAGCTTTCTCCAATGATAGGGCTCATTATAACATGGTTCTGACAGCACTCACTCACTTTAGCGCCCATCATTATAATATGGTTCTTCCAGCATTGACTCACTATCGGACTCATCTTTATAACATGGTTCCTACAGCTCTAACTCTAATGATTGGGCTCATTATAACATAGTTCTAACAGTACTCACTCACTTAAGTGCTCATCATTATAATATGGTTCTTCCAGCAGTGACTTACTAAATGGCTCATCTTTATAACTTGGTTCCTACAGCTCTCACTAACTTTTAAGGCCCTTCATTACCTTTTTTAAGGTTGGTATGGTAATGGAACAGTCTTATATTATGAGGTAGTAAATTTATATGCAGACCTGTCAACTTGTACGATTTTGCCATAAATCTTATGAAAATTACCCTTAAAATATGGACTTACTGCATACAAGCAAAAACAGCGAAAAAATCATCAGTGCCGAACAATCTGGATAATTGGTTGATATGTGTTTGATACGGATCCGGGTTTCATATTAGAATTTATACTGCACACATTTCTTCTTGTAAAGCGTCTGCATGATCATACTGTTGATTACAAATTTTTTTAAAATGGCATCCAGAGGGTGATGGATGTTTAAGACAAAAGGGAAAATAAACTTCAAAAATGAGTGTTAACAATCAACGCAGAAGAATAAAAAGGAGTATTTAGATTCTTATGAATAAAAGCTGGAAAGGACACAATTACGTTTATTAGGCATCACATGCCAATTTGAGTATGCCTTGTAGTGGGAGATATGATTGCCATCTTTGCGTGAAATGGAAAAGAATTTCCAAGAATTATGTCAAGTTAAAAGATAGCAGCAAGCCATTGAGTTGCATAGGGTTTGGAACAAAGGTTTATGCAGCTGTACTAGTGGTAAATAAAGTCTACATATACTTTAAAACTTTTTAGTTGAACATGTTTATCATTGCTGGGTCATACTTTTATTTACATTTCCCTCTTTTACAATAGCAGTTATTGACATTTATGTTACATCTTACTGAAAACTGGTCAATCTTATGGAAAAGAATAAACTGCCTTACTGAGATGGACACATCAAGGTTGGTAGGTCTGTATATGTTAAATGTACTTCTTTACCATGTCATCTGACAATTTGGTATACTCCATGGCTCACATGGATAGCACTGTGTTGAGGGAATGATGCATATCTTTTATCTAACAGTCCATTTTCTTATCAATCCTTTCATCCATCATTTTCATTTCATATATTGTTCTCATTGTCTTTGCCACCTTATCAGTTCTAATCTGTATGTTACTTAGCTGTTCTCTCTTGGTCTATCTAAATTATATTATGGTCTTTTATTAGCTGTGATGGTGGTGATAAAGATAGATGGACCTCCACTGTTATGCAAGACAGATGAAGTCGGGGAGCTGTGTGTCTGCTCAGGGTATGCTGGAGTTGGATACTGGGGACTCCAGGGAATAACAACTTCTACATTCCAGGTCAGTTTCTTGACAAATTCTTAGGTAGAACAACACCATCATTACATAGGTTTGGCAAAGTGTTCATTTAAAGCAAACTTTATGAAACAATGATAATAGTTGCTTTGTTTTGGAAATAAAATATTGTAATCATCCAACAATTTTTGCATGAAATAATTTTATGTTTATTACATGACAAAAGACAATGTGTTATTAGTTATATTGTTCCAACATCAGCTTTCCTGTTCTCTCTTGTATTTCTTGCCACAGTACATATATATTATTGCTGCTTCTAAACTACTTTGCCATGAATCTTTGCACAGCATCCCAAATTAAAGTTGGTAATAAATGGAAATTGTGCAGCATATATGCAGTATGGGTGGACATCTTGAAAATCGTATTGCTGCTTCTCTTTAATGAATAGTCATATGAGCTTAGGGTTTTCACTTCTATAGGTATCTGCTTGATCTAAATGAAACTGGTCTTATGTCCAATATGACCATCAAATAGAGCCAGCATGAAAATCTTGTTTTTGCTATTTCTTCTGAACCTGGAGTCAAATTAATGTGAGGTTTTCAAAAGACTTCTTTTGATTTTGATTGGCTGTAAACAAAAATAGTCCTGATCTGACCTACAGAGGTCATGTAGTTGTCAACAAAATACTTCTTATGATATCCCGTTGGTCCTATATAAGGAGTGTGCTAATCTATCCACAACAGCAGCCAGATTGAAAATCTTTTTGTTTCTTACAAATGCAAGGTCATTTTGGAATGGAGTTTTCACTGGATGGCTTCTTATGGTTCTAATAAAAATGGTATGACCTTGAGTATGACCTTCATAATGACCGTCTTAAAGATGTTCTTATAGATGCTCATTCTAGATAGGTAGTCATATCAACAATGAAATTATGCGTTAATGAATTCTTATGTTTTTTAGTTGCTTTTAAATGAAAATGCCGCTGTTCTAATATCCAATATGACCACTATAACATCCATGTTTAAAATTCTTGCAATCTCTATTACTTTGGATAGTATGGTCATAATGACCTGGTACATTCACCAAAAGACGTAGTAACTGCTCTGGTGGCCTGGTAGTTAGAGCTTCTGTTTTGGATACGGGAGGTTGTGGGTTCGATCCCGGGTCGAGTCATACCAAAGACTTACAAAAATGGTACTAACAGCTGCCTTTGTTTGGCGCTTAGCATTAAGAGATTAGTGTTAGGACTGGTCGGCCTGGTGTCAGTATAATATGACTGGGTGGAACATCATACTACATGTCTGCAGCATGATGCCTCAGGGCTAGACATCACTATAAACTGCCACACTGCAGACATCATAGCAATATGACTGACATTTTTTTAAAAACTATGTTGAAATTCCAAATCACATGAGACTAAAAGACATAAAATCATGTTGGACCTAAATGAGAATGGAGCCTCTCTTATCAAGTATAGACATCACAATTTTAAATTTTTGTTGTATTTGAACATACCAGAACATTAGAGATGACTTCAGGTATTGAAAGGTAGATGGTTTTACCTTTCATTCCTAGAAATTGCATTCATGCTGAGTTATAACCTGTTGAATGACTTTTTTGGCCAAGAAAAAGCAAAAGAAGTGTTAAATTAATAAGTCAAATGCTTCGTCAGTGATGTTTGTGGCATATAGGGTGTCTTTACATATGTCATCTTGATAGGATATGATGTCATGATGTGTTATATAATTGACATAATTTAACGTCTTGATATGGCATATTGACATGGGGGCCGTGAGTGGCTGAATGGTTTAAGGCACTCACCATTACTGATCACTGCCATCTCACCTCTGTCTGCATGGGTTCAAGTCTCGGGTTCAGCCAATGTAGGCATATGAGAAAGCTTGCCAGTAGCTTTTTGTGGGTCAGTGGTTCTTTCTGAGGTTTTCCCAGGGTTCTTCCTCCACAATTTATACTGGCAGCCATGTATAGCCTTTATTGTGCTGAAAAATGGTGTTAATCCCTGCAATAACAACAATAACAATATATTGACATGATGTGACATCTTGATATGATATCCAGACCGTCCAAGTTTTAAGATTTTGTCGTAAGTCTTAACGAAAATTACCCTTAAAATACTGACTTATGGCATAAAAGCAAACACTATGAAAAAATGATCATTGCCAAAAAATCCGGAAAATTTGTTCATCCATGTTTGATTTTGAATCCGGGTGTCTTATAAGAATTAGTGAAAATTGTCAGGGAACCAGACTAACTTTACAGCAGCACCTCAGACGCTTTAAACTGCCATTGTTTGTTCATGGGAAGTGCATGCATGATCCAACTGTTGAGTATAGAATTTGTTTTAAAATGGCGTCCAGCATGTAATGTAATGAATGTTTAAGACGAAAGGGAAAATAAGCCTCTTAAAAAGTGTTAATATTCAGCATCGATGAATAAAAAGGAATATTCATATTCATGTGAATAAAAGATGGAATGGACACAAGTATTTGGGCATCATGTGCCAATTTAAGTATTACTCTTGGCGGGAGATATGATTTCTCATGTGCAATGGTAAAATATAAGAGACAGCAACAAGCCATTAAGCTGCATACAGGTTGAAATTTGAGTTTGTGCAACTGTACAAGTGGTAAATAATGCCTACACATACTTTGCAATCTCTACAATTGAACATAATGTTTTTTTTCGCTGCTTGTATAGAAAACCAAACTTTTAATTATGTTTTCAAGCTTTACTCTATCAGTTTATGATATTTCTTTTACAACTTACTGAAAACAAGTCAAACTTATGGAAAAAATCAACTGCTTTACTAAGAAGGACTCGTCAGGGTTGGCAGGTCTGGATATCTTGATATGACATCTTGACATAATGTGATATCTTGATATGATATTTTGACATAATGTGATCTATCAGAAAGGACTGTCTGAGGAAAAACTCCAGAGCTCTACTTTCATCCAGTTCAACTTGGTTTTGTTTCACAATCAAACATATAACACACAAGCAAGTAAAATTTGTCATCTATCAAATCATAGAGTTTGTCATATACCCAACATAACTTTAGAAGTCAACTCTATATATGTTTCTAAAATGCTACCTCTTTTCTATATACATCTCTTGTCATCAGGCTTTATATTTAAGGGTACCAGTGGTTATGGAAGGTGCAGTGTTGTGTTGTATACAAAAAGCTTGAAGTTCAGATGTTTGCTTGTTGAGTATTGAGGATGAGCATTGAGTATTATTACAAGTCAGATGATGGTTTTAAACAATCTTTATTGTAGATAGTTGTTAAATAGCTATCAGGTTGTATCAAAATGTTCTACTTGATAAAACTTGTTTTCAGTTTATAAAACCTCAGCATGATGTGATTATTTTTCAGGTTCAACCTGTACATCCAGATGGGAGAACCATTGGTGATAAATATTTTGTAAGAACTGGACTTCTGGGATTTCTTGGTCCAGTAAGTAAATTAAATATCCTCTATGACATATTTATGTAAGAACTTTACTCCTGTAATTTCATGGTCCCGTAAGTACAGTAACATGAAATATTTTTGTTTGAACTTGACTACTTGGATTTCTTGGTCCATTAGGTACAGTAAATATCCCACATATCTTTATATATTAGACTCCTGAGATGTCTAGGTCCAGTAAATATCCCACATTATGTCTTATATTAAAATGGGACTCAGGTGATTTCTTGGTCAAGTAGGTACAGTAGATATCCCACAAAATGTCCTTGTCTTATAACTGGACTCCTGTTTTAATATTTTGGTCCAGTAGGAATACCTGATGTCTTTATGTCATAATTATACTCCTGGGATTTCTGGGTCGGTTAGGTACAGAACTGTACATACACTACTTGTTGTCTTTATGTCGGAACCAACTGCTGGAATTTCTTGGTCAAGTAGGTATCATACATAATATTTTTGTCAGAACTCCTTTATGGTCCAGTAGATAAAGTAGATATCCTACATTATGTCCTTATGTCAGAACTGTACTACAAGGATTTCATTGCCTTTTATATATAGTGCATATCATACATGATGTCTTAATGTAAGAACTGGATTACTGGGATTTCATTGACTGGTAGATATAGTGCATATCCTACATGATGTCTTTATGTAAGAACTGGATTACTACTGGAATTTCATTGCCTTTTAGGTATAGTGTATATCCTACACGATGTCTTTATGTAAGAACTAGACTACTGGGATTTCATTGCCTTTTAGGTATAGTGCATATCCTACACAATGTCTTTATGTAAGAACTAGACTACTGGGATTTCATTGCCTTTTAGGTATAGTGCATATCCTACACAATGTCTTTATGTAAGAACTAGACTACTGGGATTTCATTGCCTTTTAGGTATAGTGCATATCCTACACAATGTCTTTATGTAAGAACTGGACTACTGGGATTTCATTGCCTTTTAGGTATAGTGCATATCCTACACAATGTCTTTATGTAAGAACTGGACTACTAGGATTTCATTGCCTTTTAGGTATAGTGCATATCCTACACAATGTCTTTATGTAAGAACTGGACTACTGGGATTTCATTGCCTTTTAGGTATAGTGCATATCCTACACGATGTCTTTATGTAAGAACTGGACTACTAGGATTTCATTGCCTTTTAGGTATAGTGCATATCCTACACGATTTCTTTATGTAAGAACTGGACTACTGGGATTTCATTGCCTTTTGGGTATAGTGCATATCTTACACGATGTCTTTATGTAAGAACTGGACTACTGGGATTTCATTGCCTGGTAGATATAGTGCATATCCTACATGATGTCTTTATGTAAGAACTGGACTACTAGGATTTCATTGCCTGGTAGATATAGTGCATATCATACACAACATCTTTATATAAGAACTTGACAACTGGGATTTCATTGCCTTTTAGGTATAGTGCATATCATACACGATGTCTTTATGTAAGAACTGGACTACTGGGATTTTATTGCCTGGTAGATATAGTGCATATCATACACGACATCTTTATGTATGGGTTGTTTTTGGTGAAGGATAGAAAACTGTATAGTGTTCATGATAAATTGATTTCAAGAATATAGAAATGGCATGAAGTTAAAATACCATTCTTTCATCAAAAGCAATTACCTTTGTGCATGATTAAAGTGATGATCTTTTTACATGATTTAAAAAGTTTGCTTCTTTAAAATAATAAACAGTGTATCATTTATTAATCCTATTTGCATGTTCATTGTTTAGATTCTGGAAATTTGAAAATCTATTTTCTAACATTGAGTACTACATTGAAAATGACTGTTATATTTCAACATTTCAAATAAATTATTAAGAATTGTGTCTCATGTGCATTCTTCAGGGTGGTCTGGTATTTGTATGTGGAAGCAAGGAAGGTTTAATGCAGGTTTCAAGCAGACGTCACAATACAGATGATATAATTGCGACAGTGCTAGCTGTAGAGCCCATGAAGTTTATTTATAGAGGAAGGTAAAACTTTTCATTTTTATCATGCTTCTCAGGCTAATGTCTCTTGAGACTTTGCACCAGTGTTCAAATTCTTTCTTTTATTCTGCAGTCTGTGTAGTTAAAATGGAAAAAGACTGCATCTCCTCTCTGTCCCTGTCAGCCAGTCATATTATTTTTGTCATATATAGATCTATGTGGATAATGTAAAGTAATTTTGCATTTGTGTCAGAGCTTTATAATTTTCTTTATTTTGTTTTAACACTGCTTCGTCACTTAAAGGACTCACAGAACATCATAGTATTTTAACTGAGGACACATACAGAGGGATAGTTTATGTAGTATAAATGTATGGTGTTGTAAGTGTGAATATTTTTTGCTAAAGCTTTCTGATGACAGATGCTCTTACTCTATGTGTGATTTGCAATCAAGAAATATACCTCAAATCACAGGATGGTTGAGAATCAAAAAATATACCCCAAATCACAGGATGGTTGAGAATCAAAAAATATATCCCAAATGACGGATGGTTGAAGAGCAAGATGTATAGCCAGAATCATGGGGAAAATCACCATCAAGACATACCCAAAATCATGAGGTTCACAGTTAAGACCTATACCCAGAATGATTATATTGTTCACATTCAAGACATCATGGTGTGGTTCATAATAAAGATATATACCCAAAATCAATGTGTGGTTCCTAGTGCCCACATAGCTTTTCTTAAAGCTTTCTTAGGACATGTACCCAGCACAATTGTTTTGTTCACAGATCTCATGTTGAGACTTTCTGAATACATATGCCCTAAAGCAGAGGAATTTTTGGCTGGGAGCCAAGAGAGAAAATGCTTAAGGTCATAGACTGCATTTGCAGGAACTTTTCCTTAACATTAATTACACATGTTTATTAAATATGTATTTTCAAAATGACCGACAACATGGCAGCATGTCTCACTGTGTGAAGGACTTAGCTGCATGTGGCTTGCATGATGAACTTGCCTGCCCAAAGTCATTGTGTGATTCAGTGTCCACAGATCTCTTAAAGCTTTATGAAGTTGCATACCCTAAATCATTGTGTGATTGTGTCCACAGATCTCTTTAAAGCTTTCTGAACTTGCCTGCCCAAAATCATGGTGTGATTCAGTGTCCACAGATCTCTTACAGCTTTCAGAAGTTGCATACCCAAAATCATTGTGTGATTCAGTGTCCACAGATCTCTTAAAGCTTTATGAAGTTGCCTGCCCAAAATCATGGTGTGATTCAGTGTCCAGAGATCTCTTAAAGCTTTCTGAAGTTGCCTGACCAAAATCATTGTGTGATTCAGTGTCCACAGATCTCTTTAAGCTTTCTGAAGTTGCCTGCCCAAAATCATTGTGTGATTCAGTGTCCACAGATCTCTTAAAGCTTTCTGAAGTTGCCTGCCCAAAATCATTGTGTGATTCCGTGTCCACAGATCTCTTAAAGCTTTCTGAAGTTGCATACCCTAAATCATTGTGTGATTCAGTGTCCACAGATCTCTTAAAGCTTTCTGAAGTTGCCTGCCCAAAATCATTGTGTGATTCAGTGTCCACAGATCTCTTAAAGCTTTCTGAAGTTGCCTGCCCAAAATCATTGTGTGATTCAGTGTCCACAGATCTCGTTAAAACTTTCTGAAGTTGCATACCCTAAATCATTGTGTGATTCAGTGTCAACAGATCTCTTAAAGCTTTCTGAAGTTGCATACCCTAAATCATTGTGTGATTCAGTGTCCACAGATCTCTTAAAGCTTTCTGAAGTTGCCTGCCCAAAATCATTGTGTGATTTAGTGTCCACAGATCTCTTAAAGCTTTCTGAAGTTGTCTGCCCAAAATCATTGTGTGATTCAGTGTCCACAGATCTCTTAAAGCTTTCTGAAGTTGCCTGCCCAAAATCATTGTGTGATTCAGTGTCCACAGATCTCTTAAAGCTTTCTGAAGTTGCCTGCCCAAAATCATTGTGTGATTCAGTGTCCACAGATCTCTTAAAGCTTTCTGAAGTTGCATACCCAAAATCATTGTGTGATTCAGTGTCCAGAGATCTCTTAAAGCTCTATGAAGTTGCTTTCCCTAAATCATTGTGTGATTCAGTGTCCACAGATCTCTTAAAGCTTTCTGAAGTTGCATACCCAAAATCATTGTGTGATTCAGTGTCCAGAGATCTCTTAAAGCTTTATGGAGTTGCATACCCTAAATCATTGTTTAATTCCGTGTCCAGAGATCTCTTAAAGCTTTATGAAGTTGCATACCATAAATCATGTGTCTCACAATCAAGACGTACCATGAATCATTCAGTTGTTCACAACCAATATCATAATGTTCCACAGATTTTATTAAAGCTTTTAGTGCCTGCAAGTTTTACAGGAGTTATTGCCCATGACAATGCTTGATTTACAGATTTCATTGGATCATCAAGTTCTTATGACTGTCATCCAAAATGTACATCTTGACAAAATAACTCTGCTCATTTAATTTTTGTTGGAGTTATTACCTTTGTGACGTTGAGTCTGTACAGTTAATCTCTAATTTGAATGGATCACCCAGAAACATTTGTACATCTTACGATGATGATCTGAAATGTTATATATTGGTAAATCACGTTGATTTTTAAAATTGTTTGGCCAATGTCATGGAGCTGAATGCAGTGTACCAAAGAATCTTGTAACATCGTTTTGTCTTGATTCTTTGAATTGGAAATTCGGCATCATGTAAGGATGCATATATTGATAAATCTTCAAGTTTACATGGGGTTCTTTTTGTAAAACATCATTGCCTTTTTTACTGACTGGTGGATTCTATTTGTAGTTTTTAAAATTTAGTACATATGACAGATATCATAAGAAAATGTATTAATAATAAAAAAGAATGAGGAATGAATGCCTGATCTTTAGAAGCTCTAAACAGATGACAATATTAGCTAATGCATAGAAACATATACAGCAACATGATTACAAAAACAAAGAGTATGAAATTACAGACATGCTAACAATAAGTATAGTAGTAAACATTAAGTCTTTTAGTTTTTACTTGTAGTCAGAATTGGCGAGTTTTTGGCACACTTCTGAATTTGATCACATTGCACTTGTGTCTAAGATCGGTGGGCAATTTGTTCCATTTAACTGGGTACATAAAAGATTGTTGTCTGTATGAGAAGCACAAGTTTCTATTGAGGGTGTTCAAATGGGCAAGGTCAGATTGGACTGGAGTCAGTCAACAAAATGTAGGACAGTGACAGAATAGAAGGTTGTGTTCTTATATCTTCATTCTCTGGCGATGTTCCAAGCCACAGTGTTTTGAACTTTTTGAAGTTTCTGTAGTAAATACTGAGACAAACTAGATTGTAGCAAATTACAATATTCAATCTTGAAAAACAAAAGTTTTTTGGTGGCATAAACCAAAAGAAAATTGCAAATGGAGCTGATGCATCTCAGCTCCAGATAGGCAGCCATACATATGTTCATTTCATGTTCTCATGAGAGAGTACTGTCAAGAGGAACAGCTAGGTTTCACTGTTAAATGTTGATACAGTCAAAACCACTTATCTTGAATTTGGTTATATAAAGAATCCATGTATATTGAACATTTTTGTCCAGTCCCAAAAAATCCTTTGGTATAGATGCAAATTTTATTGGTAAACCTGGCCTATAACTGTAAAAGAACAACTGATAATCATCAGAAGCGATCAATTTAAATTTTTTTGTCAGTTGTGTGTTGCTACTTACTAGTCACAAGTCAACAACAACAAAAGTAAATATTTTAGCCCTTTACCAAAATGAGTGTATGGCTTTTTAGCCCTAAGTTACCCAGTGCAGTGTGCTGTGAGTAGAAATGTGTTACCCATTCTACTCCTTACACATAGGACTGCTTGTTAAATGTTAAGCTGTGTAGTGTATGTTATGGTTAACAGCAATTTTAACCTTTTTACATTTTTGGTACCCACATATTATGTATGGAAAGATTTAAGAGTAAAATCCAACTGTTATAGCTGTATAATTATTTTTTTCACATACATTTTTGTATGTGCTTTAAAATCTAGAGAGAATTCATTCATGTCAAGTCAGTGAAGCTGAATGACCTACAGTAGCTACCATCTCTAATGCTTAAAATTGACATGTTTTTGGCATCACTAAATCATCTGAATTTAATAATTTATAAAAACTAATTGCTGCCTAAATCATTATAAGAGCCTTGAACTAAGCTAATGAAACTTTCATAGTTGTGATTCTAATCATGAAAATTCAATTAAGTACTGAACAAAATCTGCAAGCATAAACAATGACCACATGATTTGACGTAATGGTCATTCACACCAGTGAATGTAGTATCTAATAGGGGGTTTTCCTTGATGGTGGCACTACGTAAACCTGTGCAAAATGGCTGATGTTTACAGCAGGCATTGAAAGATGCTGCTATGAGAATTGGGTAGAGGTGTCCAAAGTCGCTTCCATGCAATTAGAGTACAGGCAACTTAAGTGTTACTTAATATCATTAAAAGACTTCCGGTCTTCCTTTTTCAGCAACCTAGCTTTACTGAATTGTGTTTAATGTGCATCAGAAGTGCCATTTGTTTTTGAAAACAAAACTCCAGATGTTTTGTACTTATGTGCATACAGTATATTTATCAACTAAATCCTGATATCACAGGACCCGGTTGTGCTTATAATTTTTGGACACCCCCGATGTAGCGTAGGTAACCAGGTTTGACTGTATTACTGATATTTATTGTTTGGGGTAAAGAATATGAATGAGAAAGTCTTTGCATGGTGAACAGAATGGCTTCAGTTTTTTCAACATTCATCTGCCACTTGTTACATGTCAACCATGACTTCATATCAGAGATGCACCCCTCTTCACCTTCTATGGTATATCTGAGCATTATCATTGTACAGTTTGTGAGACAGATCATACTATTTTCAAAAGAATTATAAGCGTATGTGAGAAAGCTTCTCGTGGGAAGTGGTTCTTTCCTGGGGATTTTCTGGGTTTATCCTCAACCATTTATACTGGCCTCCATGTATAGTCTTTCTAGTGCTAAAAAATGGCATTAAACCCTACAACAACAAAAATGTAATTTATTTTTACTGTATATTTATCTTCCTCATGGGTAGGAGCAGAATGGGAACTTGTGGTCCTTTTGTGTGCAAATTGCTCAGCATTACTTTATTTCATTATGGAAAACATGTGCATGTGTAGAATGTAAAGAATAAATATTCATTTTTCTACTTAGTGGTTCCATCATTGTTGATTTTTTACATGGACCTTTGTATTTCTTGTCTCTATAAACTGTTCAACTGAAATGTTACCGTTGTTTCTTCCAGAATTGCTGTATTTTCTATAGAAGTGCTAAAAGATGAAAGAATAGTCATCATTGCTGAGCAGAGACCAGACTGCTCAGAGGAGGAGGTGAGTGATGAATTAGCTTTTTGATTAGCAAATTTTCTAGTCGACTTGTTTGTAGTATCATTAAACAATGAGAAATCACATTGCTCAGAGGAAGGAGCCTGTTGAATAGACTATATTGAATAGTTGGAAAACAGTTTAGTCTTGATGACTGTTTGGAAAATGTTGGAGCAGTTGAAAAATTAGTCCTATTACAAAGTTACAAGTTTGAGAGACCCAAAATAATTTAAATAGGATGGTGTGTATTTTGCTTTTCTTATATAAATATCTATCCTCAATTAATCACACAGAATATTATGGGGAAAAAAAGAACCCCATCATCAGTTGCTTATACAATAATAGCTGAATATATGTTTAAAAATTCATCATAATTGAATGGGTTAAAAATCACAAACTACTGTTATCAAATGCACAAATAAATGTGTGTTTGGTTTGTGTAATTTTAAGTGTAGCATGGTGAGATCAGATGTTTTCCTCAACAGTTTGTGTAATTTTAAGGGTAGCATGGTGAGATCAGATGTTTTCCTCAACAGTTTGTGTAATTTTAAGGGTAGCATGGTAAGATCAGATGTTTTCCTCAACAGTTTGTGTAATTTTAAGGGTAGCATGGTGAGATCAGATGTTTTCCTCAACACTTTGTGTAATTTTAAGGGTAGCATGGTGAGATCAGATGTTTTCCTCAACAGTTTGTGTAATTTTAAGGGTAGCATGGTGAGATCAGATGTTTTCCTCAACAGTTTGTGTAATTCTAAGGGTAGCATGGTGAGATCAGATGTTTTCCTCAACAGTTTGTGTAATTTTAAGTGTAGCATGGTGAGATCAGATGTTTTTCTCAACAGTTTGTGTAATTTTAAGTGCAGCATGGTGAGATCAGATGTTTTCCTCAACAGTTTGTGTAATTTTAAGTGTAGCATGATGAGATCAGATGTTTTCCTCAACAGTTTGTGTAATTTTAAGGGTAGCATGGTGAGATCAGATGTTTTCCTCAACAGTTTGTGTAATTTTAAGGGTAGCATGGTGAGATCAGATGTTTTCCTCAACAGTTTGTGTAATTTTAAGGGTAGCATGGTGAGATCAGATGTTTTCCTCAACAGTTTGTGTAATTTTAAGGGTAGCATGGTGAGATCAGATGTTTTCCTCAACAGTTTGTGTAATTTTAAGTGTAGCATGGTGAGATCAGGTGTTTTTCTCAACAGTTTGTGTAATTTTAAGTGCAGCATGGTGAGATCAGATGTTTTCCTCAACAGTTTGTGTAATTTTAAGTGTAGCATGGTGAGATCAGATGTTTTCCTCAACAGAAAACCTGTGAATGATTTCAAGCAGGTCATATTTTTTCACAAGTATTCTGTTGCAATGAGTTAAATTATATAATTCGTTTTCTTTGACATCGTTTATCACATCTTTTTGCAATGAGTTAAATTGTATAAGTAGTTTTCTTTGACATCATTTATCACATCATTTTGCCTCAAATCTCTCACAGAGTTCAGAGCATTGCACTGCATGTAATATATTGATGACATCATTAACATAATGATGACATCATAGAGACATATAGTGGGATTTGTCTTATTTACCTTTGCTGGGGTTATTGCCCTGAGTTTGGTTTTTAACACAGTTAAAGTTAGTATTATCTATGACTTGTATAGTGGCCAGTATTTTCTTAAATCTTCCCCCCACCTTACCCAGCTAACAGAGCTTGATGTCATGAAAAATGCTGTGTATGACGATAAGACATGGCTGTCAAACTTTGCCTTTCTTACAGACATCACAGGTCATTTAAATACTGTGAATCAACATCTTCAGGGTAAAGATCATTTTATCTTTTACATTTTTCAAGAGTTACAAACTTTTCAATTAAAACTAAAATCTTTGTCACATCTACAGTTTGGGAATCTTTATTTGAGACATACTTACTTTTGCAGGTGGAGTTCCACTGTGATTTTTCAGAATATCATGAATGAAACCTTAAAGAAGGAATTTAATAATTGGTTACAAGACTTCAAAGAAAGAAAGATTTGTTTAATTTCATGCCTGATTACTTTTCCGGTATAATGGAAGATATTCCTGCTGACTATCAATTAGAGGTCGTTGACCTTCATTGTACCATGCCATTTATGAACATTACGTGATAGGTACCATGGTACACTGTTTTTTTTATTAAAGACCAGCAATTTAATAATAATTCTAAGCATTAGCCAGACACTTAGTTTTTAAAAATTCCATGTGGCAGTAGCCAGAAATATATCTTGCTCTGATTAATAGCTAAATAACAATATATATTGAAAGCAAGTCACATATCTTGACACAAAGAATCCAAAAAATATTGACACAAATCCCTAGCCAAAAAATATTTTTAGGACAATTCACCATAATGCAAAGTAATGCATACTCTTAACACATCAGTATATGCTAGTAAATAATAAAAAATGACTTATTCTTTTAAAATCCAGACTTTTTCCAGAAGTTGAATTTGGTCTGCATATCTTTCACACATCCCATTTTGTCACAAGGCAGAGGCCTGCAAGTCAAATCCAGCCCAAGAATGTGTTCTGTTCTGTCCTCAGGGTAAATTAAAACAACACAGAAGTCTGGCCCTCAGGGTAAATTAAAACAACACAGAAGTCTGGCCCTCAGGGTAAATTAAAACAACACAGAAGTCTGGCCCTCAGGGTAAATTAAGACAACACAGAAGTCTGGCCCTCAGGGTAAATTAAAACAACACAGAAGTCTGTTCTCAGGGTAAATTAAAACAACACGGAAATCTGGCCCTCAGGGTAAATTAAAACAACACAGAAGTCTGGCCCTCAGGGTAAATTAAAACAACACAGAAGTCTGGCCCTCAGGGTAAATTAAAACAACACAGAAGTCTGGCCCTCAGGGTAAATTAAAACAACACAGAAGTCTGGCCCTCAGGGTAAATTAAAACAACGCAGAAGTCTGTCCTGAGGGTAAATTAAAACAACACCGAAATCTGGCCCTCGGGGTAAAATAAAACAACACAGAAGTCTGGTCCTCAGGGTAAATTAAAACAACACGGAAATCTGGCCCTCAGGGTAAATTAAAACATCACGGAAGTCTGGCCCTCAGGGTAAATTAAAACAACACAGAAGTCTGGCCCTCAGGGTAAATTAAAACAACACAGAAGTCTTGTCCTCAGGGTAAATTAAAACAACACGGAAATCTGGCCCTCAGGGTAAATTAAAACAACACAGAAGTCTGGCCCTCAGGGTAAATTAAAATAACACGGAAGTCTGGCCCTCAGGGTAAATTAAAACAACACAGAAGTCTGGCCCTCAGGGTAAATTAAAACAACACAAGTCTGTCCTGAGGGTAAATTAAAACAACACAGAAGTCTGGCCCTGAGGGTAAATTAAAACAACACAGAAGTCTGGCCCTCAGGGTAAATTAAAACAACACGGAAGACTGGCCCTCAGGGTAAATTAAAACAACACAGAAGTCTGGCCCTCAGGGTAAATTAAAACAACACAGAAGTCTGGCCCTCAGGGTAAATTAAAACAACACAGAAGTCTGGCCCTCAGGGTAAATTAAAACAACACAGAAGTCTGGCCCTCAGGGTAAATTAAAACAACACAGAAGTCTGGCCCTCAGGGTAAATTAAAACAACACGGAAATCTGGCCCTCAGGGTAAAATAAAACAACACAGAAGTCTGGTCCTCAGGGTAAATTAAAACAACACGGAAATCTGGCCCTCAGGGTAAATTAAAACATCACGGAAGTCTGGCCCTCAGGGTAAATTAAAACAACACAGAAGTCTGGCCCTCAGGGTAAATTAAAACAACACAGAAGTCTTGTCCTCAGGGTAAATTAAAACAACACGGAAATCTGGCCCTCAGGGTAAATTAAAACAACACAGAAGTCTGGCCCTCAGGGTAAATTAAAATAACACGGAAGTCTGGCCATCAGGGTAAATTAAAACAACACAGAAGTCTGGCCCTCAGGGTAAATTAAAACAACACAAGTCTGTCCTGAGGGTAAATTAAAACAACACAGAAGTCTGGCCCTGAGGGTAAATTAAAACAACACAGAAGTCTGGCCCTCAGGGTAAATTAAAACAACACGGAAGACTGGCCCTCAGGGTAAATTAAAACAACACGGAAGTCTGGCCCGTGAACAAAAATTATATTAAAGAAATTAGAAATCTATTGGGTTACTAACAAATTTGTGATCTATACCAACCTGACACAGAGCTTAACTCTGGAAAGGCAATAATGTCATCCTCACCAAACAAGTTAAAAAAAAAGCCGCATCTGTTTGAATACCAGCGCAAAAAGGCAGCATAAACTTTGCTTGCTCCGGCAGCAATTTTTGCTGTGCCAGCCCTGTCAAGTCTTTTATTAAGATTTTTATTTATTGGCAGCTTGTTGCATGATCTTAATTAAGTTCACTGTCTGCAATTCTTGAATATATTTTCTTCATTGCATCAACAGTGTCAGCAATAATTAAGACAAAGCATGCTTTTCTAAGGTATAAATGTATAGTGCCATAAGCAAAAATGTCTAAACCTGAAGCTAAAATCATAAAATTGGTGAAAAATATTAGTTCAGTGTTGAATAGACATGTCATTATTTTGTGAATAGGTTTAATGGCAAATAAATGTGTTTAATTTGCCACAAATCACAGCGATATGAAATAGTATAACTGCAGATGCTACTACGAAATGAAATGTGCCACTGCTTATAAGGAATTGCAAGGTGACTTCAGAAGGCAGAAAATCGAAGAAGACTCTCAGCTGAGCAAAGTTATTTCACAAGTAAATTGCAAGAAACAAGATGTTTGACGTGTGCCGGCTGCAAAGTGGCACAGATAATTGCAAGAAACAAGATGTTTGACGTGTGCCAGCTGCAAAGTGGCACAGATAATTGCAAGAAACAAGATGTTTGACATGTGCCAGCTGCAAAGTGGCACAGATAATTGCAGGAAACAAGATGTTTGACTTGTGCCAGCTGCAAAGTGGCACAGATAATTTCAAGAAACAAGATGTTTGACATGTGCTGGCTGCAAAGTGGCACAGATAATTGCAAGAAACAAGATGTTTGACATGTGCCGGCTGCAAAGTGGCACAGATAATTGCAAGAAACAAGATGTTTGACATGTGCCGGCTGCAAAGTGGCACAGATAATTGCAAGAAACAAGATGGTTCACATGTTCCAGCTGCAAAGTGGCACAGATAATTGCAAGAAACAAGATGTTTGACATGTGCCGGCTGCAAAGTGGCACAGATAGTTGCAAGAAACAAGATGTTTGACATGTGCCAGCTGCAAAGTGGCACAGATAATTGCAAGTAAAAAGATGTTTGACGTGTGCTGGCTGCAAAGTGGCACAGATAATTGCAAAGTTATAACGGCCTTTTACAGAAGGCAATTTTATTAGAGAATATGTCCAAAGCATATGCCCAAAAATATGTCCAGAAAATGTCAGTATTTTAAGCCAAGTCACTTTATCAAGAATGACAATTTAAAGCCGAGTAAAGGACCTTGCAAAAGACAGTACTGAGCAGTTGCATGACAGATTAGCTAGCTGTACACATTTTTCAGTAACTTTGGATGAGAGTACTGATGATAAAGATAATGCACAGCTTTTACTTTACAAGTAGTGAGGTAACTGAGAAATTGGCAGGTCTAGATATTTTCAGTGGAATGAAGTCTGATCATGATGGATTTGATGTACAGTGGCCGAAGATGTGTAGTGTGACAACAGATGGAGCTTCTGCAATGGTTGAAAAAAAGCTCAAGTGAAAATACATTTGAACAAAATTTGTATTCAAGGTGATGCGGTCAATATGTACAACTGTATTATTCACCAGAAAGCACTATTCAGTCGCATAATGAAATATGTTTTCACTGCTATTAACCACATCTGTTCCTGAGGCCCATGGGCAATGTAGATCCTTTCTGGAAGAGATTCAAGCTGATTACCAAAATGTTCCTTATCACACAGATGTCTGATGATTGAACAGAGAAAAAGTTTTGAAAAGATTTGTTGAACTGCTTTCAGAAATTCATGAATTTCTAACTGCGAAGGGCAAGGAAGCAGCTGTTTATGACGATAAGACATGGCTGTCTAACTTTGCCTTTCTTACAGACATCACAGGTCAATTAACGAATCAACATCTTCAGGGTAAAGATCATTTTATCTTTGACATTTTTCAAAAGTTGCAAGTTTTCAATTTAAACTAAAATCTTTCAGTCACATCTACAGTTTGGGAATCTTTACTTTGAGACATGCTTACTTTTGCAGGTGGAGTTCCACTGTGATTTTTCGGAATATCATGAATGAAACCTTAAAGAAGGAATTTAATAATTGGTTACAAGACTTCAAAGAAAGAAAGATTTGTTTAATTTCATGCCTGATTACTTTTCCTGTATAATGGAAGCTATTCCTGCTGACTATCAGTTAGAGGTAGTTGACCTTTATTGTTCAGCTGAACAAAAGTGGCCTTTAAAGAAAAGAAACATTTTAACATTTTTCAAGCATTGTCTGGGCAAAATTAAGGACTTTACTTTAAAGTTGTTGTCACAGTTACGAAGTACATAATTTATCTTAGCATTCTCAATCATGAAAGAATAAACAGAGATCAAACTTGACTGATAGCAGTCTCAGTTCCATCTTTGCTGATAGCAGTCTCAGTTCCATCTTTACTGATAGCAGTCTCAGTTCCATCTTTACAGATAGCAGTCTCAGTTCCATCTTTACTGATAGCAGTCTCAGTTCCATCTTTACTGATAGCAGTCTCAGTTCCATCTTTACTGATAGCAGTCTCAGTTCCATCTTTACTGATAGCAGTCTCAGTTCCATCTTTACTGATAGCAGTCTCAGTTCCATCTTTACTGATAGCAGTCTCAGTTCCATCTTTAATATAGCAACAACTGAATTACAACCAATGATAAAATAGAATAGTTCAAAACATTCAGTCATAGCCTTTCCATTAGATTACATGCAACAAATGAGGAATTATACGTTGGATTTAAACTTAGTTAAGTAAAAATTGGTGTTCATTTCCTCTTGACTCATGACTTTTACATGTAAAATTAAATTATATAAAACCTTCATGTCAGGCAATAGTTTATTACAACTTTTATTAACATTACTTTTGTTTACAAAGTCGCTGTTGTAGCGTCGTGTTTGTGGCCCTAGAGTGATTTTAGAAAATCCAATCTGGCTTGTTACATGGACCTCATTCATATGTAAACTACACCCATCAACTTTTTTATATGTCTGTCCCAGTTTGCATTTGACACAAGCCATTTCCTGGTATGTCATCCACTGGTTTAGTGTCGATGATTTTTCCTGTGATGATATATTTGAATTGTATTGGATAACTGGGATTAGTTGTTGTTCCAATACACTAGACTAGTACACAGTCTTGAAATTCTGAGACCTGTACACCAAGTCTAGAACTTTTGTAAAACATGGATACATTAAAGAGTTTTCAAATAATGTTGGTTATTGAGAAAATAAATGCCAAAATAAAAGAAGTAATTTTTTCTTCTTTGTTTCCTTGCAGAGTTTCCAGTGGATGAGTAGGGTACTGCAAGCAGTAGACAGTATCCATCAGACAGGGGTCTTTTGTCTGGCTCTTGTTCCACCTAACTACTTGCCCAAGGTAAGTCATCAGATAGGGGGCTACTTGTTCCACCTAACTACTTGCCCAAGGTAAGTCATCAGATAGGGGGCTACTTGTTCCACCTAACTACTTGCCAACCATATGGCATCAGACAGGGGTCTTCTATTGGGCTCTTGTTCCACCTAACCATTTGGCCAAGGTAAGACATCAGACAGGGGTCATCTCTTGGGTTAATGTTCCACCCAATTGCTTGCAGATGGTAAGTCATTAGATAGGGGTCTATTTTTTAGCTCTTTTTCCACCTAACTACTTGCCCAAAACAAGACATCAGCTAGGTGTCTACTGTTTGTTTCCACCTAATTACTTGCCCAAGGTAAGACATCAGCCAGATATCTACTGTTTCCACCTAACTACTTGCCCAAGGTAAGAATTCAGCCATGTGTCTACTGTTTGTTTCCACCTAACTACTTGCCCAAGGTAAGACATCAGTCAGAGGTCTACTATTTGTTTTCACCTAACTACTTGCCTAAGACAAGACATCAGCCATATGTCTACTGTTTGTTTCCACCTAATTACATGCCCAAGGTAAGACATCAGCCATATGTCTACTGTTTGTTTCCACCTAACTACTTGCCCAAGGTAAGACATAGAATGGATGAGTAGAGTATTACAAGCAGCAGACTGTTCATCAGATGGTTTCTTGTTCCACAAAACTACTTGCCCATCAGCTAGGAGTCTACTGTTATGCTCTTGTTCCACCTAATGGATATAGTAAGTGAATGTAAATAAAATGTATACTAATATTTCATTCATATTCACAGATAATTTCAGTTCTGTGACTAATTGATTTCATATATTTCATTAATATTCCGGTGTTCAGATGTTACCATAATGGATGTGGTTGTGACATCACTAAGCTAAATGCAGTTTATTGTCCATTTTATTGATGTTACCATTATGGATGTGGTTGTGATATCACTAAGTTGAATGCAGTTTTTGTCCAGTATATTGGTCTCCTATTTGCTGCTCTTAGGATAAAATCTTTTTGGAATGTTACAAAGTCATGCTGAAAAGCAAAATCAAATTTTGTAGTAAATATAATTAATATTGGTGTATGTAATAAACAGTGGTAAGTATATAATAAAAAAAAATATGAATTCAGATATGGAAAATACACAATACTAGTTTTATAAGACTTTCAGATTGTACACATTGGAAAATACACAATACTAGTTTTATAAGGCTTTCAGATTATACAAATTGGAAAATACACAATACTAGTTTTATAAGGCTTTCAGATTGTACAAATTGCTCTGGGATCTTACCATTTTCACAATAGCAGATAACTAACTGATGCATTTGCTAGTCTAAATTAAGATACATCAAGTTACTTTTAAAACCATTACTCTTCATATGAAGGAATGATATCTTAATTTTCTAACAACTATCCAAACTTGAATCGCTTTTAGCTGTTGTCCTGGTGTACAATTAAGACTAAACTGAGACAAAGATACAAAAATTAAAGCTGTCACAGTTAAAGAGGTTACATGTATAGCTGTCACAGTTAAAGAGGTTACATGTATAGCTGTCACAGTTAAAGAAGTTATATATATATATATATATATATATATATATATATATATATATATATATATATATATATATATATATATATATAGTAACATCCTGTTCATTATGAAAACAATGCATTGTGGGAAAAAAATGGACACATCCCCTTGAGAGTGCTAAGAACTATACATTGTTTGGTATGGTATTTTGTACACATTTTATTTAATTGGGCAAATTTGGTACGGTATTTTGTACACATTTTTAATTGGGCCAGTTTATTATGGTATCTTGTAAAAATTTTGATTGGGCAAATTTGGTTTGTTTTCCTTTAATTTGTCCTTTATTTATCTAACTCAGAGATTTATGAAGTGAAATGTGCTTTCAGTTTAAGGTTGAGGAAAGAAATAAACTGTTGTCAGGACGATTGATACATGGTCAGTTCTAGAACTGACAATTTGTTGAAATCTCACACAATTATTTGAAAAAAGGGATAAGTTCTAAATATATATTGTGTATATTCTAGTAAACAAAGATATGTTATTATATGTCATTTTGATAAATTGAATTGGACTGCTCCATTGGCCTATTGAGATTCTGTCTCATATGCAGAAGGCTGACGGTTCGAACCCCAGCTGAGTTATACAAAGACTTATTAAAGTGGTACTTAGAGCTGCCTCACTAGGCACTCAGTGTTAAGAGGTTAGTATTTGGACTGGTTGGCCTGGTGTCAGGACAATGTGATTGGGTGGGACATCGTGTTACATGTCTATGGCATGATGCCCCAGTGCTAGACATCACTATAATCTGCCACAATGCAGACATTGTAGTAATATGACAAATTTTTTTACAGCTGCATAAAAAAATCCAAAGACACACACAAATTGAATTGACTTTTGATGCAGACCTGAGGAAGTAAACTTGAACCTTGTAATTACACAAAAAAGTAGATATTTCTTATCTTATTTATATTGCAAGAGAAGCCATTTAGGACCATGGTAGTGTAATATTTCTTTTATGATTTATATTTCAAGAGAAGCCATCTAGGACCATGGAAGTGTAATATTTCTTAAATCGTTTATATTGCAAGAGAAGCCATTTAGGACCAGGGAAGTGTAATATTATATTTATATTGCAAAAGATGCCATTTAGGACCATGGAAGTGTAATATTTCTTATATCATTTATGTTGCAAGAGAAGCCATTTAGAACCATGGAAGTGTAATATTTCTTAAATCGTTTATATTGCAAGAGAAGCTATTTCGGACAATGGAAGTGTAATATTTCTTGTATCATTTATATTGCAAGAAAAACCATTTAGGACCATGTAAGTGTAATACTTCTTAAATCGTGTTTATATTGCAAGAGAAGCTATTCAGGACCATGGAAGGGTAATATTTATTATCTCATTTATATTGCAAGAGAAACCATTTAGGACCATAGAAGTGTAATATTTCTTAAATCATTTATATTGCAAGAGAAGCCATTTAGGACCAGGGAAGTGTAATATTTTGGGACCATGGAAGTGTAATATTTTAGGACCATGGAAGTGTAATATTTCTGCTTTAATATATCCTGAGTTTCTTCATTAAGAACCATGAAGAAATATGAAAGAAAATAGAAAATGTGACTATTGTTCAAAAGAAAGCAGATGTAAAGATATAGAATAAGTATATTAAGAATTTAAAATAAAGAACATAAATCATTCTTTCTTTCAGACACCTTTGGGTGGTATCCACCTACATGAGACTAGGAAAAAATTCCTAGAAGGATCACTACATCCAGCCAATGTTTTAATGTGTCCTCACACTTGTGTTACTAACCTCCCCAAACCGCGTGAGCATAGACCAGGTAAGATTTTCTCATTTATATTTTCACCTTTGTAACCAACCTCTCCAAACCTCTCCACATGATCTGAGATAAATGACTCTTGGGTTAATGCCACTAATCTGTATAATCAGACATTGATAATGAGATTATTTTTTATTGTTATATGTAGCAAGATGATTATGTGTGTGTGTGTGTGTATGTGTGTGTGTGCATGCATTGATTTATGTTTAGCATCTCTTTGACACACTATAGAAAATATGCAGCCAAAAATAGTTTGTAATTTTAAAATTAATAAATATACACGAACTATGTTCCATCACGAGGAATCGTTTGTGTGTCTGATAATAAGGTATTTTCTAAATTTAGTTCTGGAAGTTATGTAAAAGGACATAAATATATAATCCTGAGAGAAAAAGATTAATCATAGTTGTTTTCTCTTTGTCATGATGTGATTTTTTGTGTTGCATTTCAGACTATATGGAATTGTTCCAATATAATGTCTTTTAAGATATTTGATTAAATATCTTTCTCTATAAATATTTCAATATTTAAAAAAAAAAATCAATTCTCTGTTAGGAGACAAGGAGAAAAAGACATTAAAACCTGATATTTAAGATTTGAATTTGTTGAGAGTAATATTCTCATCATTAATTTAATCCCTTGGATTCTGTTCAGTGTAGTATTATCAGAATGAATCAGAATACAAGTATTATCATTACTTCCAAGATATGTTAATCCCTTTGATCCTGTGTAATGTAGTGTTGCCTGAATCATTCAATAAATCAGTATTTTTAGTATTACCAAGTTATATTAATTCTTTGGATCCTGCATAATAGAGCAATACCTGAATACTTCAAGACACAAGTTTTATCGGTACCACCAAGTTATGTTAAGCCCTTCAAGAAATTTGCATTCTTAATACCATGACTATACTATTTCTAAAACTAATTACTGTCTTTATTACCATTCAATTTAGTTGTCTTAATATTTATTTGGCAGATGTGACCCCTTCAGCCGTCCATGTCGGTAATATAGTTCAGGGAGCACGGATGGCCTGGGCTCAAGGGAGGGAACTTGGTGTGCAGGAAGATGAGCCAGACACTTCTAAAAAGGTCAAACATCTCGTTAGTTATGAACTTAAAATGTGACAAATTATTATAGTTCTATCGTAGTCAAATAATTTGCCAGGAACGGATCAATTTACAAAGATTCAAATTCTGGATCCAAATAATAACCTTCTTATATTGTATTGCATGTAAATAATATAAAATTATTAGTTTGCTATTAAATCTAGCACCCTTTTGATGTTCATTTTTTTTTCTTGTTTTAACACTTTTTAAACTGCATACCTTCAGACATAAAATTAAAGTGATATGTGACTCCAGAATTTGGTTTTTATTGATAAGGAGAAATTTTAAGTTACATCTGTTTAAACTAGTATTGTTATTTGTCTCATGTTTTTCTAATAATATTTCTGACTGAGATTGAAACACGGACCAGCAGGATAATTATGATATTTTTTATTATTTCTTCCCCTTTTAAACAGGAGATATTTTGGTTCTGTGATGTCTATACATCTATCTTTCTGTCTGTCAGACTTTGTTGTCAGAAAGATAGCAGTATGGGAGGAATGCATTTAATATATTAAAAATAAATCATTATTATTATTATTATTATTATTATTATTATTATTATTATTATTATTATTATTATTATTATTTTAGCACCAATTCCTGACAGAGATCTTGAGGTATAGAAACCAGACTACCCCTGATCATATTCTCTTCACACTTCTCAATTCCAAGGTATGGCTGTTCATAAATAAAGCTTTTTTATCCTATATTATTTTCCTAAATACATTACCTAATCATATAAGTTTAGGAAAACATCCACTGTACAAATCCAGCCTTCCCAAGCAAAGAAAGACATCAGCCATGTCTTGTGGCTTATTTTAGCAATAGGTGCTGAAACATTATGTTTATCAAGACAGAATGTCAGATAAGAGCATTTGGTTATTCTAGCACTGAACAGACTTCCTGGAGACTGCTAACACAGTACTGGTCAGTGATTTGTCCCTTGACAGTTGGTACCAAACATTGAGACCAATCCATTCCAGGCCTTGTATTCTCTTGGTTCTCCAAACAATAACTTACATCTTTATTTCTTACTGCCAGCTTCAGCTGTTCAGTCTAAAATTGCAGAAGACTTCTTTTTCCCAGAGACCTCTAACTTCAAAGACATATATATATATATATATATATATATATATATATATATATATATATATATATATATATATATATATATATATATATATATATATATATATACAAACACCTTTATCTTTACTGGATATTCAGGGAAGACAAAGCCTGCCACACATCCATTGATATTCTGGGAAGACATACCCTTACACAGATCCATCAAAAAAGTCTTCTGGCTCCTCCTCCTCTTGCTCTGTCACTGGAGACTCATACAATTCAAGCAGTTGTTGAAATTTAGATTTTAACTTAAAGTGACCCTGAATCAGTAAGCAAATTCAATAACCCAGCATATACAGGTTAGTCTTACAAAAATAGCTCTTGTCAAACTTCAGTCTAAGCCTATAAAAAGCACATATGCCAGTTTTCAATTCCAAACTTTAAACCCTTGAGAGATATTGTACACCTATGAAGCCAATGTTTGCACTCATAGAAACATTTCCTCAACATTCAACAACTGGTTTGAAGCATTGTAGCTGCTGGCCTCATGCTCTGTGGTTATATTTCAGTAATCTGATATCATGCTCAGTCTCTTCTCCATGTCAGTAATCTGATATCATGCTCAGTCTCTTCTCCATGGCAGTAATCTGATATCATGCTCAGTCTCTTCTCCATGGCAGTAAGCTGATATCATGCTCAGTCTCTTTTCCATGTCAGTAAGCTGATATCATGCTCAGTCTCTTCTCCATGTCAGTAAGCTGATATCATGCTCAGTCTCTTCTCCATGGCAGTAAGCTGATATCATGCTCAGTCTCTTCTCCATGTCACTAAGCTGATATCATGCTCAGTCTCTTCTCCATGGCAGTAATCTGATATCATGCTCACTCTCTTCTCCATGGCAGTAAGCTGATATCATGCTCACTCTCTTCTCCATGGCAGTAAGCTGATATCATGCTCAGTCTCTTCTCCATGTCAGTAAGCTGATATCATGCTCAGTCTCTTCTCCATGGCAGTAAGCTGATATCATGCTCAGTCTCTTCTCCATGTCAGTAAGCTGATATCATGCTCAGTCTCTTCTCCATGGCAGTAATCTGATATCATGCTCACTCTCTTCTCCATGTCAGTAAGCTGATATCATGCTCAGTCTCTTCTCCATGGCAGTAAGCTGATATCATGCTCAGTCTCTTCTCCATGGCAGTAAGCTGATATCATGCTCAGTCTCTTCTCCATTGCAGTAAGCTGATATCATGCTCACTCTCTTCTCCATGGCAGTAAGCTGATATCATGCTTCATCTGGACTGTTGCTATATTTTGTAAGCTGATATTATGTTCAGCCTGGACTCCATGATTATATTTTAGTAACCTGAGTATAGCCTTGGTCTTGTAGCTGAATTGTGACGACATGTGACACAGAAAATTCTAACTTTGAATCCCTGAACATAAAAATATAACTTACAATCAATTTAGTGTACGAGAAATGTCTTGAACTGTGTAAACATTTGTAAATTGATAGCCTCACACTTCATGCTCCAGGAAGACTATTAATACTGAGCCATTCATAAAGTTATAAAGGCATGTACACAGTAAAGACTAGAGAGAACAAACCATAATTTTACATATAACACAATTGACTGACATAGCTTGAGTAATGTTATCGTTGTTAGTCCATTGAGAATTGTTGGTTGAGAGCCCACTATACAGATTTGAATATGTATAATACATGAAGTAAAACACATTAGGCAGATTTGAATAGGTATAATACATGAAGTAAAAGCCATTAGGCAGATTTGAATATGTATAATACATAAAGGAAAACCTATTAGGCAGATTTAAATAGGTATAATAATTGAAGGAAAATCCATTAGTCAGATTTGAAAAGGTATAATAAATCAAAAAGTAGAACAATCCATATGAATTTCCTCTCTTTCTAGTGGTTTAAATGATTACATAATTTATTCTCAATTGTACAATATTGTGCATTTAAATCATGTGTACTGACACCCCTTTTTATCATAAAACACTTTTTGAGTCTCAGAATACCCCAGGATTCTGTTATTGAGACCCCAGCCAACAGACATGTATGGAGGTCCATCTGGCTCATGGCTTGTGTACTCTACACTCTGTTGGAACAAATCCATAACTGCCTTTGTTGATCTTGATCATTCCTATCCATGTCTGTACAACTTGAAGATTGCTACCAGGCAACCTTCATTTTCCAACCTCTTATTTGAATACAGCCTAGAGGGTATCTGGCTATATACAGCATAGAGGATATCAGGCTATAGACAGCATAGAGGGTATCAGGCTATAGAGAGCATAGAGGATATCAGGCTATAGACAGCTTAAAAATATCAGGCTATAGACAGCATAGAGAGTATCAGGCTATAGACAGCATAGAGGATATTAGGTTATAGACAGCTTAAAAATATCAGGCTATAGACAGCATAGAGGGTATCAGGCTATAGACAGCATGGAGGATATCTGGCTATAGACAGCGTAGAGGGTATCAGGCTATAGACAGCATAGAGGGTATCAGGCTATAGACAGCATAGAGGTTATCAGGCTATAGACAGCATAGAGGGTATCAGGCTATAGACAGCTTAAAAATATCAGGCTATAGACAGCATAGAGGATATCAGGCTATAGACAGCATAGAGGGTATCAGGCTATAGACAGCATAGAGGATATCAGGCTATAGACAGCATAGAGGATATCAGGCTATAGACAAAATAGAGGGTATCAGGCTATAGACAGCATAGAGGGTATCAGGCTATAGGCAGCATAGAGGGTATCAGGCTATAGACAGCATAGAGGATATCAGGCTATAGACAGCATAGAGGATATCAGGGTATAGACAGCTTAAAAATATCAGGCTATAGACAGCTTAAAAATATCAGGCTATAGACAGCATAGAGGGTATCAGGCTATAGACAGCATAGAGGATATCTGGCTATAGACAGCATAGAGGGTATCAGGCTATAGACAGCATAGAGGATATCAGGCTATAGACAGCTTAAAAATATCAGGCTATAGACAGCATAGAGGGTATCAGGCTATAGACAGCATAGAGGGTATCAGGCTATAGACAGCATAGAGGATATCAGGCTATAGACAGCTTAAAAATATCAGGCTATAGACAGCATAGAGGGTATCAGGCTATAGACAGCATAGAGGATATCTGGCTATAGACAGCATAGAGGGTATCAGGCTATAGACAGCATAGAGGGTATCAGGCTATAGACAGCATAGAGGGTATCAGGCTATAGACAGATTAAAAATATCAGGCTATAGACAGCACAGAGGGTATCAGGCTATAAACAGCATAGAGGAAATCTGGCTACAGACAGCATAGAGGGTATCAGGCTATAGACAGCATAGAGGACATCAGGCTATAGACAGCATAGAGGATATCAGGCTATAGACAGCATAGAGGGTATCAGGCTATAGACAGCATAGAGGATATCAGGCTATAGACAGCTTAAAAATATCAGGCTATAGACAGCATAGAGGATATCAGGCTATAGACAGCATAGAGGATATCAGGCTATAGACAGCTTAAAAATATCAGGCTATAGACAGCATAGAGGATATCAGGCTATAGACAGCATAGAGGATATCAGGCTATAGACAGCATAGAGGGTATCAGGCTATAGACAGCATAGAGGATATCAGGCTATAGACAGCATAGAGGGTATCAGGCTATAGACAGCATAGAGGGTGTCAGGCTATAGACAGCATAGAGGGTGTCAGGCTATAGACAGCATAGAGGGGATCAGGCTATAGAATGCATAGAGGGGATCAGGCTATAGGTCAGTTAAAAAGCCAGATAGTTACTATTTCTAATTGATATTATAAGGTAGAAGACAAGAGTAGCTAAGACTCCCAGACCGTTTATGCAGTGACCATAGCCAGAGCATAATTAGATAATATCTTGCCTTATTAGTCAATACAAACTATCAGCACTTCCACCATGATAGTATATTTTCACTCATGATGGACCCTGGCTTCACAGTAGAGAACTCATGCGAAATACAGACATTTGTTCTGAAACCACTGTCTTCAGATTTTTCCTGTGGAGGTCTGTAGGAAGTGCTACCAGAAGCAGTGGATCTGAAGATGATCTTACATATTCCAAACTAAAGAGGCAAGAGGCAATATTTTTTCTTTCACTCTTGTTTCCTGGATTTGTTGGTTTACCTTTGCAGCCTTCAAGGAATTACACAGTATGAATTTCTTCTTGGCATTATGAGGTATAGTCGCTACCAGCATATCAGTCAAGTGAGATTGTTAGTAACTGATATCATTCAAGCAATTGAATAGAGATGTGATGTAACATTCTTCATCTTCTGTGTGAGAAATCATCCATCCTAGAATGCTTGACTAGGTAGTACCTACATCAACAAAACAACATAATGCCTTCACAACATCATTCCTATTGGATTTGTTGGGGCAAACACTTTTCTTTGAGACCATATTTCATCATTGGTATGAGCTAACCCTGGCCCATATCTAGTTTGAGACCATATCCCATCATTGGTATGAGCTATCCCTGGCCCATATCTAGTTTGAGACCATATCCCATCATTGGTATGAGCTAACCCAGGCCTATATCTAGTTTGAGACCATGTCCCATCATTGGTATTAGCTAACCCTGGCCCATATCTAGTTTGAGATCATGTCCCATCATTGGTATGAGCTAACCCTGGCCCATATCTAGTTTAAGATCGTGTCCCATCATTGGTATGAGCTAACCCAGGCCTATATCTAGTTTGAGACCATGTCCCATCATTGGTATTAGCTAACCCTGGCCTATATCTAGTTTAAGATCATGTCCCATCATTGGTATGAGCTAACCCTGGCCCATATCTAGTTTGAGATCATGTCCCATCATTGGTATGAGCTAACCCTGGCCCATATCTAGTTTGAGATCGTGTCCCATAATTGGTATGAGCTAACCCTGGCCCATATCTAGTTTGAGACCATATCCCATCATTGGTATGAGCTAACCCTGGCCCATATCTAGTTTGAGACCATATCCCATCATTGGTATGAGCTAACCCTAGCCCATATCTAGTTTGAGACCATATCCCATCATTGGTATGAGCTAACACTGGCCCATATCTAGTTTGAGACCATATCCCATCATTGGTATGAGCTAACCCTGGCCCATATCTAGTTTGAGATCATGTCCCATCATTGGTATGAGCTAACCCTGGCCCATATCTAGTTTGAGACCATATCCCATCATTGGTATGAGCTAACCCTGGCCCATATCTAGTTTGAGATCATGTCCCATCATTGGTATGAGCTAACCCTGGCCCATATCTAGTTTGAGACCATATCCCATCATTGGTATGAGCTAACCCTGGCCCATATCTAGTTTGAGATCATGTCCCATCATTGGTATGAGCTAACCCTGGCCCATATCTAGTTTGAGACCATATCCCATCATTGGTATGAGCTAACCCTGGCCCATATCTAGTTTGAGACCATATCCCATCATTGGTATGAGCTAACCCTGGCCCATATCTAGTTTGAGATCATGTCCCATAATTGGTATGAGCTAACCCTGGCCCATATCTAGTTTGAGACCATATCCCATCATTGGTATGAGCTAACCCAGGCCCATATCTAGTTTGAGATCGTGTCCCATAATTGGTATGAGCTAACCCTGGCCCATATCTAGTTTGAGACCATATCCCATCATTGGTATGAGCTAACCCTGGCCCATATCTAGTTTGAGACCATATCCCATCATTGGTATGAGCTAACCCTGGCCCATATCTAGTTTGAGACCATATCCCATCATTGGTATGAGCTAACCCTGGCCCATATCTAGTTTGAGACCATATCCCATCATTGGTATGAGCTAACCCTGGCCCATATCTAGTTTGAGGCTGAAAGCTGCTTTGCATTTGCTACTCTACTGGAGACAGGGCTAACTCCAGTTTAAGGGGATATAACTCTTATTTCTTACCTATTCTACTAATGTATTCTGTGATGTGTTTGAAAAAGAAATCAAATTTTGGAGTGCAGTAAATTTCTTTGATGATATTTAGCCAGTTATAATACATACACTTCCTCCTAAGCCCAGCCAACAGTTAGACAACTCCGATAACATTCATTTCTTTGTAAATAGTAATGGATTTATGTGAAAGCAATCCCACTGTACATAGAGACCACTCTTATCTGTCATTCATCTCATTAAACAGATAACATGTTAAAACAATGCAAAAACAAGAGAGAACTGTGATTAACCTTTTTTTATTATTTGGGGGAGCTGGATTTGAGTGTTTTCCTAAAAAAAAAAATATAATTTTACTAGTGAAAGAAATGAAAATGTAATGCAGAGATGAGTGCAAATGAAATGGTGAATGCATTTTTAAGAAATAGGAAAGCATAGATGCATAATATTTAACTTAGAACAATAAGTAATGAATGAAGAACATATACATTTCATGACTAGATGTGAAAATGAATTATTTTCATGCCGGCACTAAATTTACACTTTTGAAGGCATAATTCTGGGATCTGATTCTTTATACTGGCAGCAAATATAACAACTGCCATTGATAGTATTATCTGTACAATTTGAATTTTTCAATTTTGAATTTGAAAATAAATGAAATCAGAAAAAACATTTGCAGACAAATACTTGCAATTTTACATTAATTGACATTTGTTTTGTTTATCATAAATTCAGTCTTTTGCATTTATGTTTTTTAAAGCTCATCAGTTTATAACAAGATGCAAAAGAAATAGTTCTCTCCAATTAACACTCACAATACATACATGACTGTAATGTAAAACAATGAATTTTAAAATGGACATACATGTCTTTAAAATAAACATAAATTTCAAATGCATTTCAAATGCACATACATGACCTGAATGTAAACATGAATTTCAAATGCATTTTAGTGTAAATTACATGCAGATTTGCTAAAAGTACCCATTTCAATGCATATGTTATGTTCGAGTAGAAAAACATATTCTCCTCCAAATTTTGGCTTTTAAAACAATAATTCTGAAGATATCCAGATTACATGATCAGGGTATTTGTTGCAGATATTACTCGAAATTAGATTTTGTACAAATCACTCTGAATAAAATGACTTGCTGCTAACCTAGGATTCGTTTTTGTAGTCAAGATACCTTTTTCATAAACTATTTATTTGTTACAATTATGCCGGAAGTCTGTTAGGATTTTCGTCGTAAATATATAAGAAACTTTGATAATGTTCACATCATGATTATACAGGATGTCTGTGGTGATGTTCACATCATTAAAGTAAAAACTTTGTGCTAAAACCTTTTGTTGTTAGGTTTATGGATAGGTTTGGAATATATAATTTGCAGATGCATATGTAGCACTGAGTTTTACATAACACTTGTTACTGGTATTGGAATATTTTTTGCACTGGTTTATGTGAGGCACAAAGTTTTGCAGAACACTCTTCTTGTTCTTGATGTTGCAATATATATATATATGGCACAGATATATACAAAAGACCGAGTTCTGCAGAACACTCGTCTTGTTTTTGATGTTGGATTATATATTGCATGGGTACATACAAAGCCTGAATTCTGCAAAACAGTTGTCTTTTTCCTGGCATGTATAATGCACAAGGGAATTTAATACCTGAAGTTCTGCAGAACTCCTGTTTTGTTCCAGATATTAAAATATTACATTCACAAGTGTGTATGAGAAACTGAATTCTGCACAATGCATACTCGGTGTTGGTATTGTTCCTTTTTTCACTTAATATTGCATTTCTTCCTTGCAACCTCACTAGGCTGAGAAAGTAAGCTGTCAACAAAGTCCACATTGCAATAGAACCTTTAATGAAAACATGTTTGCTTCTCCCTACCCATTTTCTCCATGTTTTGGGATACATTTTCTCAGCAAATTTTGTATGCAGTTTGTCATTTCCTGATAGAGAATAAATAAAGTGGCTTATGGTTTTCTGTTCATAATTTCAAACTGTAATAAGTCACATGTAAATGCATTTCGGTCAATCAGCAGATAACAGTTATTAAACACTTATTTTGACAATGGCACTAACCCTTCAGCATAGTTGGTACAAAAAAATCCTACTAAATTGCCTCTTATAAAATTAATTGCCTTTTCTTTGATTTGAATTTTTTCAGTTAGAAAACGCAAACATGTTTTATATAGGCTTACGTCAGTGTCCTCAGATTAATCAGAATTCTTGTACAGTTTGTAAGTTGCATGGAATTTTTTTGTTGAAAATTGAGATTTTGTGAAATAATGACTGTACAGGCATGTTCTGGAAATTAGTTGGTTCAGTTCATAACATGTTGATCAGTGTTATGCTTGGAAATGTTATTAGATTAATGAATTTTCTGACCAGGAGTTTATACAATGGAATGTTGTTTGTTGCCTGAAGATTGCCAGAAAATAATTATTGACATATTTATTTCAAGTTGGTCTCAGACATCCAGTATCATGGCTGCCATGTTTACAGACTGAAACTCGTAATATTGCTACTACTTCTGAACAGATGGTCGTCATATCCACTTGAATTTTTTTCTGAAAAACATGTTGCAGCTTTTTAAAATGGGGCTGATCTGTCCTCCAACATAGTCACCATGGTTACCATCTTGAAAATCAACTGCCTCTGTGTTTCCTTGCAAAATATGCTTGCTTCCAAATTGCCTTGGCATGATGTAACCAATAAAGTGTTACAAGTGCCATTTAGAGCACAAATTTCCGGAATGGATGGTTGTATTAACACTTACTTAGACTTCTGATGATTTCAAGTTAATACTGGTGATGTATAATGTTGCATTGTACTGACATTTTCCATAACTACAGCATCTAAAATAAAATTCAAAATCGTTGATATGACAGAGAGGATTTATAAAGACAGTCAATTATGAGTTGAAATTTTAGTCTTGGAAACACTATATATAAATACAGTCTTGGAAACACTATTTATAAATAAAGTCTTGGAAACACTATACAAATAAGATTTAGTTTGAACATATTTCGTTGAAGTTGCTTTCTTTTGAAATTGTATATCCTATATCAGTATTGCAACCTTGAAAATACATGACATTGATGGCTGTCAGTAACTAGCAGGAAGCATGTGTAATTCTGTTAAAACATGAAGACACAAGATTCTCAGTTGCTAAAATTTTTTTTAGTATAAAGGCATCTCCAACATTTGGTGATATTAATGATTCTTACTTACAGCAGAGTTTAGACCTTTCTTTCAAAGTCAGAATTATTGGTTAAGGAACTCAATATATTTTTTTTCCTTTTCCTTTGTCAGATATATTTTATATTAAGTTTCCTTAAAAATCTTTTGTATTAAATTTCTGTATAGAATATACATAACACTATCCATCACAATTGATTTCCCAGTAGAATCCACACATTACCTCCCCTCACAACTTATTTCCCTCTAGAATCCACATAACACCTACCGTCACAGCTTTTCTGTAGAATCCTCATAATACTTCCCTTCATAACTTCTCTGTAGAATCCTCATAATACCTCCCTTCATAACTTCTCTTTAGAATCCACATAACACCTACCTTCATAACTTCTCTTTAGAATCAACATAACACCTTCCTCAAAAAGGTAATGTAGAATCCACATAACAGCTCCCTGAAAAACTTATTTTTTTGTAGAATCCACAATGCCAAACCATAACAATTTATTTTCTGTAGAATCCACATAACACTTTCTTTCACAACTGATATTCCTTGCAGCTATGTTAACAGTACTTTTCCAAATGGAAATGATGCTTATTTTTGGCAGAACAAATTATAATTAAAATTACTTTTTCTTCAGCCAATGAAAACCACAATGTAATAGTGCTAATATGGTTTTCTTTTACAAATATTGTTTTAACTTAAGACATATTTGAAGATTTTTTGTCTATAAATTGGATATCTTGGAGGTCCTCAGGAATATTGGAAATGGTTTCAGTACTCAGCAATTAGAAAGAAGAAAAGGACACAAGAAATGGATTTATCATGGATTCCTAGAAATTTTTTTGGCCATTAGTTCTTCAGTCCTGTTGAGAGACATCAGTTGATGAAACTTATGCTTCATTTTGTCTTCTTGTAATTATGCTTCTAGTAGCATGTATGTGTGCATTGTATCAGGCAAATTTTTAATTATATAATTTTAAAACAATGTCTGACTCAATTATGATATTAAATTGCTTTTAAATGACCAGCACTTCTTGCAGATGGTTTGTAAATAAACATGTATTGAATTCCTGATATCTGAAAAATAATTAATAAACATGTATTTCTGCAAACTGAGGAGAGCAAAATTGACCAAAATATAAAATAGAAACTTTCTTTTTATACCAATTTATTTACATAGATTGGGAACTAATGTTGATGTTTAGATGCAGACTATTATATTTCTTCAATATGATATAATTGTAATGTGCATTATGATTGGGTCTGGTATTGGTTGTTTGAACCAAACTGCCTCCAGCTAATGAATTTTAATTTTATAAATATTTGCTTTGTATTTTGGGACATGTTTTGCCTTGTTTGACATGGAACATGTTTTGCCTTGTAAGTTCATTCTTCCATGATATGCACCAATACTCCAGCATACACTTTACTGTCTTTTATTTGTAAATTTTGTCTTTTTCATTTTGTCTTTTGTTGTGTTGTTTATTCTGTCTATTGTTTTGATTTACACAGCCTACCCAAGGCAAATCATGGCCACCTCAGGTAGTAGTTTTATAAAGACATCCTTATATCATTATTTCTTACAGCTATGCATGCAACTTGTACATAGAAGAGTCTACATGGTTTACAGTTTTATGGTTTTGGGGATGTGCGTTGAAAATTTTTTAACTTAAGTTGCAGAACTTACCAAGTAAAAGGAGTGAAGCAATTCAGCAAGTTTAATTTAATAAAATGCTTCATTGTAAGATGCTGTTTATCACATGTCAAAAATAGCTTATGTTTGTAATGTCCAAGACATCATGCTTTTGTAATGTATGAGATGCTGCCATTTAATGCTAGAGTGTTACATGGTACAGCAAGATAAATAGGTTATTTAAGATTTCTAATGCAGCAGATGGATTTAATTGCCATACCCAAGAACATACCACAGTAGTTAACCAAGGCTTACTCAAAGGTAGGAATTATACTTGCACCCTTTCATAATGATTTTGGTAGTGCACCTGAGGCTCCTGTTATTTATACCTTCATGAATGTAATGTATGCATTGATATGGATGAGAATAAGGAAATCCAGTCTTTGAGTCAGATTGAGTTTGGTAAGGATTAAAATGCCTATCAGATGTCTAAGAAAAAGGCTTTTGAAATACAAACCAAATCCATCAATATAGGCAGTGGTGGTCAGATAATTAAATCTCACCCTGAGTTAGAATTTGTGGGCAAACAAACCATGATCCCAATCATTGGACATTCCTTTCCCAGGCCAAGGCATATGATGAATTATTTTCTGCCATTTTTGTGTAAAACGTATGAAGAATTGTTGATATGTATGTAATAGCCATTTTCATGCAGCTGGACTGTTGTCCATAGTGTCAGTTAATGACTACAATTTTTATCTCAAAGCAAAAGCTGACCAGTGCAATTCAAAACTTTTCCATTACATTTCACTATATCAATCTGTTTATAATTATTGAAATTTTGAAAACAGCAAATCTATTCCTTTTCATTATTTTTGCAATTTCTTCAACATCCCTCACTTAAACCTATGATCAATTCATTTTAAGTAATGACCCAATGGTCTATTTTCTCCAAACAATTCTGAATGACTGCTTGCATTGCATTTATCTCCCTTTGAAGTACTAACTATCACTGGTTTCACCATTAAAATTAACCATGTTTTGTACTCCTGATGTTCAAAAGATTTTTTCACACATTAATCTATCAGCGCTTCCCAAGACAAAATAATGGCCGTTTTGTGGAGAGTAGAACAGAGAATTCCAGCCAGTGAATATGACCCCAAATCCAGGATACATTCTCAACTTTTTATTTTAACATGATGTTGGATTTACTGCATCCGACCACTCTTGTAAAATGTCAAGTTTGCTCTAATAGCTGTAATTTATATTTCCATTATACCTTACTGAAAATTGGTCAAACTTCTGAAGAAAATAAAAATGTATGCCTTTCTCAGGGCTAGAAGACTTGGAAGATGAATTCATAAGGAAGTGGGGTTCAGCTCTAAACCCTTAAAAATATCATGTATGTACATTTCTTTCCAGTGTTATCCTTTTCTCAGATCCAGAGAAAATTTTCTTTTGATCAAAAAGCATAGAATAATATGACTATTTATGTCATGTGATAAATGGATCATCGTAATGGATCTTATACATTTATTATTACCTTTACTAATAACTTCTCAAACCCTGTGACCATATGCTCATAACAACTGCTTTTCTTTAAGCCCCCCCCCTTCATTTTGCTTCATAATCTCTAATATTTACTGAATTATCTTTGTAAATGTGACCATTAACTCTATGTTGAAGATCCTGTCGACTGCATGTACTTAGTATAATGTATGAAAAGGAATAATGTAGGAGAATATTATGGTAACTGCCAAGATGTCATATTTAACACATATATCATTTATACTGGAATTTGTGTATTTTTGTATCAGTTAATTGGATAGGGTAGATATGTCTTGTCACTTGTCCTTTCCATGGTTTGCCAAATAACTTAACATTTTGTGTGATTGTAGGATTAATAAACACTTTAAGCGGAACATATACATTATATTGCATCTTATTAAAATACTACTGAATAATTGGGTAATGGATAGTGTTTGAAATATACACTATGCCTTGTTTTTAATAGAGAATTTAAGAAAAATAAGCCCTTCCAGTATTAACTTAATTTTATTTTGTGTGGTGGATGTAGCAATTTATTTCTTTTGGAAAGAGATGTAATAGCAGGAAGATAGAATTTACTTTGATTGAAAATTATTACAGGTAAATGCATACAAAATTACCAGTCATGCTGCTTGTCTTACTACTAGAATATTTACATATTACAGGTAAATGCATACAAAATTACCAGTCATGCTGCTTGTCTTATTACTAGAATATTTACATATTACAGGTAAATGCATACAAAATTACCACAGTCATGCTGCTTGTCTTATTACTAGAATATTTACATATTACAGGTAAATGCATACAAAATTACCACAGTCATGCTGCTTGTCTTATTACTAGAATATTTACATATTACAGGTAAATGCATACAAAATTACCAGTCATGCTGCTTGCCTTACTAAATATTACTAGAATATTTACATATTACAGGTAAATGCATACAAAATTACCAGTCATGCTGCTTGCCTTACTAAATATTACTAGAATATTTACATATTACAGGTAAATGCATACAAAATTACCAGTCATGCTGCTTGCCTTACTAAATATTACTAGAATATTTACATATTACGGGTAAATGCATACAAAATTACCAGTCATGCTGCTTGCCTTACTAAATATTACTAGAATATTTACATATTACAGGTAAATGCATACAAAATTACCAGTCATGCTGCTTGCCTTACTAAATATTACTAGAATATTTACATATTACAGGTAAATGCATACAAAATTACCAGTCATGCTGCTTGTCGTACTAAATATTTACAGTGGCCAGACTAGCATTGAATGCTCATTAATAATTTGAAGATAAAAAACAACAGCTGTCCAAGAATAGCTTGTTCCCACACATTGTTGTTGAACTTAGATTTGTTTTTATCTTGTATGTCCTCTGTCATCTTTGTACATTGTTGTCCTATGTTTTTATACTCAAAGTTGACTGTATCATGTTTGTCCTGTGTTGTTGTTGTTATTATTATTATTATTATTATTATTTTTATACACAGTTGACTGTATCGTGTATGTCCTGTGTTATTATTATACACAGGGTTGACTATCTTGTATGCCCTGTGTTGTTGTTGTTGTTGTTATTATTATTATTATTATTATTATTATTATTATTATTATTATTATTATTATTATAATACACAGTTGACTATATATGTATGTCCTGTGTTATTATTATACAGAGAGTTGACTTTATGTCTCCTGTATTGTCATTATAGAAAGTTGACGATCTTTTATGTCCTACATTATAGTAAAGTTTACTGAATATTGTATGTTCTGTTTTGTCATTGTACAAAATTGACTGTATCTTGTATGTCCTGTGTTGTCATTATATACAAAATTGACTGTATCTTGTATGTCTTGTCTTGTCATTATATACAAAATTGACTGTATCTTGTATGACCTGTGTTGTCATACACAAAATTGACTGTATCTTGTATGTCCTGTGTTGTCATTATACACAAAATTGACTGTATCTTGTATGTCCTGTGTTGTCATTATACACAAAATTGACTGTATCTTGTATGACCTGTGTTGTCATTATACACAAAATTGACTGTATCTTGTATGACCTGTGTTGTCATTATACACAAAATTGACTGTATCTTGTATGACCTGTGTTCTCATTATACACAAAATTGACTGTATCTTGTATGACCTGTGTTCTCATTATACACAAAATTGACTGTATCTTGTATGACCTGTGTTCTCATTATACACAAAATTGACTGTATCTTGTATGACCTGTGTTGTCATTATACACAAAATTGACTGTATCTTGTATGACCTGTGTTGTCATACACAAAGTTGACTGTATCTTGTATGTCCTGTGTTGTCATTATACACAAAATTGACTGTATCTTGTATGTCCTGTGTTGTCATTATACACAAAATTGACTGTATCTTGTATGTCCTGTGTTGTCATTATACACAAAATTGACTGTATCTTGTATGTCCTATGTTGTCATTATACACAAAATTGACTGTATCTTGTATGTCCTGTGTTGTCATTATACACAAAATTGACTGTATCTTGTATGTCCTGTGTTGTCATTATACATAGTTTACTGTATATTGTATGTCCTATGATTGAAAAATCGTTAAGCGTCATTATAAATCAAAATCATACACACAAACACATACACACACACTGTTATTTTATATTGAATTTAACATATCTTGTATATCCTATATTGTTATTGTACATATAAAATAGGAAGTATCTAGTATGTCTGTGCAGTTATCTCTGCCACATGTAGTATACATTACTCTTGAACATCGCTAAAGCATCATGGGAAATTTATAAAATCATAAATAATTTTTATAAATTTTGGCAAACATTTCAAGGAGCCACAAAATTGACATCAGGTTAAAAGCCACATAAAAATAAAGTACTATATGATATATAATGATTTTAAGTCAGCAAAGATTAACATTGGCTTCCTGTTGTTCAAAAAGCCTGGGCCTGACCACAATTCCATGAAAATTATTTATATGGGTTCTACTAGGCTTGGAATTTTTTTCTCCTCAAAATGTAAAAAGAAATTAATAGGCAATTTGCATTAATGAAATAACTATGCATGTGATAAGTTTATTGGATTCAAAATACACACCACCCCTCTTTTACTTGACCTATTTACAGACAATAAAAATGACACAGCTGGAAGGATAAATTGAGACAGGTGACAGTTAATTTCACCCCTTCACTTTTTTGGTGGGACATCAAAACAAGTAGTTGGTACGAAAATATGATTTGCCTGTCGCTTTCGAAGTTCTTAAGTATTGTGCTTTAAAAAAGTTCAATGAAAGTTTGATCATGCTCTGACTTATTGACAAGTATAGATAAATTTTTCATGTACATGGAGACAAGAAATTTGATTGATTAAATTCTGTGATGTTTGAATCATTCAGGATTACAAAGTTTCTTTTCACATGAACATGTGTGTGAAATATAAAATTAATAGCATTAATTATGTTTACTTGTATGAATTTTTTTATTTCGTACATTTGATACACAGAAGAGTTGAGGTTTTTCCACTTCAGGATTATAATTCATTTTGTGTGGAATAATTAAAGTATTTTTTTTTAATAGTTAATGAATATTGTGTTTTTTCATGATAATGTGTTTTTTCATGATAATATTGTGTTTTTTCATGATAATATTAGTTTCCTTAGTTGTATTTCAACACAAAATTTCAAGCATCTGCATGACTTGGTTTGTGTCCAGTTTTAGAATTAATCTTGCAAGCAATACTGATTCAATGACTTTTTTGTAACCATGGAAAAAAATGCATGAAGCATTAAAATTAGATGCTTTAAAAATTATATTTTCTGATGGGGTACCATTTTTCATTTCTTGTCATACATAAAAAACACAAACTTAAACACCCATCAAACAGTAACCCTTTTGCATAAATGAAACAAAAATCCTTCTATGGAGATTCATTCCTGAATCCACATATCTACTTATGTTGGCATCCGTTAGTCTCTAGAGACGACGGAAATGTGCCAATGAGAGGTGTCCCAGTTGTGCAGTGTCTTCATGCTGATGATAATGTAATTTGACACAAAACATGATACCCAATAACAGAAAAAGATCGAAGAATTGACAGTTTGTGAAATGGAATTCTCTAAGAGTAATATCACCATGGAGCCAAAAAGGTGCAAATTTCATGAAATTTACAAGAGTTTCTTACTATGAATTCAAACTAAGCCACATATTTACACTTATTTTCATGGAATTGGAATGAGGAATCATGAGTATGAAACCATATAGCTGCAGTTTTCATGAAATTCAATGGGAATCTCACCATGGAATCAAATAGCCACAATTTTCATGGAACTCACAGGGAATCTCACCATCATATCAACTAGCTGCAATTTTCATGAAATTTAACAGGAATCTCACATGGAATCAAATTGCCGCAATTTTCATGGGATTCTCAGGGAATCTCACCATCAAATCAAATAGCTGCAATTTTCATGAAATTCTGATCAGCCTGACCATGAAATCAAAAACCAGAAATTTGTTTTTCTGTAAAAAAAAATTTGTTAGCACAGTAACATATGATTAATAGCTACACAATAGCTACACAATTAATAGCTACACAATAGTTTGGCATTAGGAAGGTGGACATTATGTAGTAAGTATAAGGTTTGTTTTCAGATCTCAAAAATTGTTTTTGACAGTCATAGAAAATCAGAAATGAAATACATTGTCATAGCTTATTTTTATTGATCTTGCTTATTAAGCATTAATTTACTTAATTAATTAATCAAATATTAATAGTGTTATCATATATGAATTATATAGTCACAACTTATCAAATATTAATTATAATATTTTTGTACATAAAGTATTCATTGACAGTCACAAGTACAAATTGATTGACAGTTTATAACTGCTCGTAATAAACATCATCCTGTTGTACATATTTCACATCCATCATGGCATACACAGAATAATGAAATCAAAGGAGAAACAACAACCAGGTGACACAGACATCATGGCATACATAGAATAATGAAATCAAAGGAGAAAGAACAACCAGGTGACACAGGCATCATGGCATACACAGAATAATGAAATCAAAGGAGAAAGAACAACCAGGTGACACAGACATCATGGCATACACAGAATAATGAAATCAAAGGAGAAACAACAACCATGTGACACAGGCATCATGACATATACAGAATAATGAAGAGCAGACACTATTGACAAAGATGTAGAAATCACTGTAACATGACATAACTAACACATGTTAACCTTGACATTGAATGACAACATTTAGAGTTAGTGTTTAAGTCACTGACATGCCAATGTGTACAGTTAATTAAGAACCAACTAAAACCAACACCTCACTGTAAAATGATATGAAATAAATAAAACAATACTCAGTAATTCTAAGACTTTTAACTTGATATGAAATACATTTCAGACTTGATGTGAAATACATTTCAGACTTGATATCAAATACATATGATTCCCTCACTATACCACTTCTAAATGGACATGAAATGCATATGACAGCATTCCTGTTCAATAACACTTCTAAATGGACATGAAATGTATATGACAGTATTCCTGTTCAATAACACTTTAAAATGGACATGAAATGCATATGACAGCATTCCTGTTCAATAACACTTTAAAATTGACATGAAATGCATATGACAGCATTCCTGTTCAATAACACTTTAAAATTGACATGAAATGCATATGACAGCATTCCTGTTCAATAACACTTTAAAATTGACATGAAATGCATATGACAGCATTCCTGTTCAATAACACTTTAAAATTGACATGAAATGCATATGACAGTATTCCTGTTCAATAACACTTTAAAATTGACATGAAATCAGTACTCCATCACTATAATATTTGTGGAATGATGTGAAACAGATATCATTTCTTCATCACTATAACACTTATAAATTGACATGAAATACATACAGCAGTACTCTATGGCTATAACACTTGTAAATTGACATGACATACATATAACAGTACTCAATTGCTATAACACTTGTAAATTGACATGGAATACATATAACAGTACTTTATTTCTATAACACTTGTAAATTGACGTGAAATACATATAAAAGTACTCAATATAACACTTGTAAAATGACATAAAATAGATGTGACAATACTCTATCATTTTAACACTTGGAGCTATACATATGGACTACCTTATATTATGTTATTTTGTTCATATTATTACTGTTTACTACTAAAATGGTATCCATGACTGCCTTTCTTCTAAAAGGGACTACTTGTAATGCATTAGGTACCTTTAATTGAAGCAGCAATGTACATGTAATTATGTATTTTCTCCATTAAACCATTTCTCCTTAGTTGCAGATTTAGTATATAGTTAGGATTCCAGATTAGGGATGGATTACTTCTTATTCAATTGCAGTATGTGTTGTAAAACCCTGATTGTAAGTAAGTCCATCCCATGCTTAAAAGATTCCTTCAATGTCTTACTGGCATATTCTGTGATAAGACTAGCCCCTCACCTTTTAAAATGATTTTGTTGTAAAGACTCTGAGGCTTTTCATTGGAGAAATACTGTAAATAACTGTTGTTCATTTTTATATAAAAAAATGATGTCTCCTTATTTCTAGGTGCAAGCCCAGCTGACAATAACCTGTTCCCAACTCCACAAGAGGTCTGAGAGGATTGGCTCAATGCTGATGGAGAAAGGACATTTGAACACAGGGGACCATGTGGCCCTTATTTACCCGCCAGGTAAAAAAAGCATGACCTTTAACCTTTGATTTGGAGTTTTGTTACATCACTTTGAATTCTAGATTTTGATAACATACCACATATAGATGTTAAGGGATCATTATCAAATTAGGAAATTATTTGTATCAGTTTGGATTTCTGGATTGCATTATGGTATCCACAAAGCAAACTAATGTGGCCTTTACTATCTGCTCTTAATTGAATTGGGATCAGACTGGATTAACAGATCCAGTAATGAAATATGACCTCTGATCTTCGGACTCAATTTTTTCTGAATAAATTTTGATTTTGTTTCTGTCATAAGAACTATAACAAGATTTTTAAAATTATGTCAGGAATTGCTATCATAATGATGATAAACTTGAGAAAAGTAAACAGATATAAATGAGCCATAATTACTAAATTAAAAGAAAGACTGTACCATTTCATTATGCAGCTGAAAGTTTTGAATCTCAGTGTTTTGTGGGTTTGCTGCCACATGATAAACATGGCAGCCACTATTTGGTTAAGGAGAAACCCTGGCAGAGCCACCAACCCAAGGGGAGCTGCTAAAAAGCTTTCCCACATGCGTACATGTTAGTGATCTGCACTTAGATTATATCACTCAGCCAATCAGGTCCACTGAATCATTGCACCACTCAGCCAATCAGGTCCACTGAATCATTGCACCACTCAGCCAACCAGGTCCACTGAATCATCAAACCACTCAGCCAACCAGGTCCACTGAATCATCAAACCACTCAGCCAACCAGGTCCACTGAATTAAACCACTCAGCCAATAAGGTCCATTGAATCATCAAACCACTCAGCCAACCAGGTCCACTGAATCATCAAACCACTCAGCCAACCAGGTCCACTAAATCATCAAACCACTCAGCCAACCAAGTCCACTGAATCATCAAAACATTCAGTCAACCAAGTCCACTGAATCATCAAACCACTCAGCCAACCAGGTGCAATGAATCATCAAAACTCTCAGCCAACCAGGTCCACTGAATCATCAAACCACTCAGCCAACCAAGTCCACTGAATCATCAAACCACTCAGCCAACCAAGTCCACTGAATCATCAAAACACTCAACCAACCAGGTCCACTGAATCATCAAAACACTCAGCCAACCAGGTCCACTGAATCATCAAAACACTCAGCCAACCAGGTCCACTGAATCATCAAACCACTCAGCCAACCAGATCCACCGAATCAGTTGTACAACATTGACCTTGGCATAAGTAGTTGTTTGAGATTTTGAGGAAGATCAACTTTTAACAGCTGGTGGAAGTGGGAGGGAGCTAGCAACTTTTGATTAAGGGCTATTCATATAAATAAAACTGACAGGCAATACTTGCAGATTTGTGCATTAGAAATGATAGAGTCATTGAAGGGCTATTCATATAAATAAAACTGACAGGCAATACTTGCAGATTTGTGCATTAGAAATGATAGAGTCATTGAAGGGCTATTCATATAAATAAAACTGACAGGCAATACTTGCAGATTTGTGCATTAGAAATGATAGAGTCATTGAAGGGCTATTCATATAAATAAAACTGACAGGCAATACTTGCAGATTTGTGCATTAGAAATGATAGAGTCATTGAAAAGCTATTCATATAAATAAAACTGATAGGCAATAATTTTTTTGTGCATTAAAAATGATAGATTCATCTCCATTTCAGGATAAAGATACATTTTTTTACTGTAAGAAATTAAATTACCTGAAGCTATGGTGTTAGAATTACAACCATAAAAAATGACCTGCATCAAATCCATAACTATTTTTGTACCGGATAATAGATCAAGAACGAGATTTTAAATGTTGGCATTCATTCTGTCCTTACCACATGTCACAAAATAGCACTTTAATTTCTTTACCTTGGTTGACTAGAGTTTCAAGGTGTATTGTATATTTCAGACAGTTGTAAAAGAGCTGAATCTTTTGAGATGATGCTTGATTGAAGATGAGTTATTAGATTGTTGTAAGAAAGTTAAAACTAGCAGACCAATCATATTTGGAGTTGTGCAGTCCTTGTAAAGGTCATACCAGTCATAACTGGAGCTGTGCAATCCTTGTAACAGTCAGACCAATCAAAATTGGAGTTGTGTAGTCCTTGTAAAGGTCAGACCAGTCATAACTGGAGCTGTGCAGTCCTTGTAACTAGCAGAAAAATCAAAATTGGAGTTGTGCAGTCCTTGTACCAGTCAGACCAATCAAAATTGGAGTTGTGCAGTCCTTGTAAGTCAGACCAGTCATAATTGGAGTTGTGCAGTCATTGTAAAGGTCAGACAAGTCATAACTGGAGCTGTGCAGTCCTTGTAACAGTCAGACCAATCAAAATTGGAGTTGTGCAGTCCTTGTAACAGTCAGACCAGTCATAATTGGAGTTGTGCAGTCCTTGTAATGGTCAGACCAGTCATAACTGGAGCTGTGCAGTCCTTGTAACAGTCAGACCAATCATAATTGGAGTTCTGCAGTCCTTGTAAAGGTCAGACCAATCATAATTGGAGATGTGCAGTACTTTTAACAGTCAGACCAATCAAAATTGGAGTTGTACTGTCCTTGTAACAGTCAGACCAATCATAATTGGAGTTGTACTGTCCTTATAACCATCAGACCAGTCATAATTGGAGTTGTACTGTCCTTGTAACAGTCAGACCAATCAAAATTGGAGTTGTACTGTCCTTATAACCATCAGACCAGTCATAATTGGAGTTGTACTGTCCTTGTAACAGTCAGACCAATCGTAATTGGAGATGTGCTATCCTTATAACCATCAGATTAATCAAAATTGGAGTTGTGCAGTCCTTGTAAGGTTAGACCAATCAAAATTGGAGTTGTGCAGTCCTTATAACCATCAGACCAATCAAAATTGGAGTTGTGCAGTCCTTATAACCATCAGACCAATCATAATTGGAGTTGTACTGTCTTTATAACCATCAGACCAATCATAATTGAAGCTAACCTTGCTATTTTTTTTTTCTTTACAGGAATAGAACTGATAGCAGCATTCTATGGTTGTCTGTATGTAGGTAAGTGGTGATACTTTGTTTTGAATTTCAAATACAGTAGAAGTGATATATGTTAAATGTACATCTTAATATCTGTATTTCTTCTTGTCATTTGAGTTTTAATTGAAAATTGCTTTTCTTTAAGAAATGTCAGAAGTTTGTATGAAGGCACACAAGCAGGTGTGTTTTATATATATATATATATATATATATATATATATATATATATATATATATATATATATATATATATATATATATATATATTGTTACAACCCTGGAGTTCAAGTACGTTAAAAAATTGATTTTGTATAAATCTTTTTATTTCATTTTATTTCATATGGTCTAACATGTTTTTGATAATTATGTTTACTTGAGTTGTAGATGTAGTTCATGTTGGCACGTGCTGTGTATGATGACAAAAATTCATTGTTCAGAAGTATTGGGAAATTGCATGCTTCCTCGTGTAAGTGCAGTTCAGGCTATGCATTAGCCTTCCCATATATGCTTTGAGATTTTGTGATTAATACACAGTCACATACAAACTGTCCTGTTTAAGAGTCAACATGTCATGGACAGGCTGTCGTAGTTGAGTCGAGTTGAGTCATACAACTTTTAATTTGTTGTGCCAGAAGAAGAATTTGTTATTATGTCTATGTAAAATAACATGCCATGTTAGAGGAACTATTCTTCACTTCTTTATAACTTTCCTAGCAAGCAACATTGCCTATTTGGACATTTTCATGCTAATTTTGGAATGGGACAACACATACATTGTTTGTTTTTTGTGAAAAATTCTGGAAATTGTGGTTAGCCTTCGTTTGACATGGTCAACCACCATTTTGGACCGGAGCATCATACTTTCAGACTGTGTTTAGAACTTTTTTCAGGACTTATATTTTTTTATATTATTTTTGAACAAAATTTGGATCATTCCTGTAAACCGTAAGTCTTGTTTTAAATAATATACATTGTTTTGTATTTTAGTAAAATAAATTTTTTGATTGTTAAAATTTGTAAAGCTTGTTGTGTGCACTTTTTCTTTTTATGTTACATAGAACTAGCCGTCAGGTAACAAGATATATATATATATATATATATATATATATATATATATATATATATATATATATATATATATATATATATTCCAGGCTGTGTTCCAGTAACAATTCGACCACCACACCCCCAAAATGTGTCCACCACTCTGCCTACAGTGAAGATGATTGTGGAAGTCAGCAAGTCTGTGGCCATACTTAGCAACACACTCATTGTTAAACTGCTGAAATCAAAAGTAAGTCTATTCATTAGGTTCCCCATCCTCTATATATTGTACGCCCTGCATTGGCAGGACATTTAGTATTGCCTTTGTCTTTTTGTCAGTCAAACATGCCTTAATTAAGAATTGTACTTGAAATATTTTTCAGGCACTGTGTTGGGTATTTGTTTTATAATCATAGTATGTATTATTTGGTGGCTAGGAGTGTCCAGCGTCCATCTGTCAGCAGTTGCTTGTTACCACCTTGTGGTCCATATTTTTGATCTAATTTCAGTCAGACTTGCATGAAAATCAACCACTTGACGAGCCCACTTTGTAAATACTGAGCATCTTTTGTTACAACAACAAATTGCCAGTGAAGGAAAAGTTGTTGCAAAAAGTAAAAAGTGTTTTCAGGGAGGGTGTCAGTTTAGAAAATGTAAAACCATTACATTAAATGAGAGACAGAGTCTTTTGATTAATACTAAAGTATTTCAAGTCAGAAAATTCAGATAAAATTCATAAATTTACATTTAACTGTAGTTAGTGGGAACGAAGAATTACATAATGGGTTAGTTACGACCAGATGTTTGTGTCCTCATTTTACTGACTGTTGTTTTCATGATTGGCCACAGCTGTTATTAGAATAACATTGATTTAAGATTTATCTCATTACATCCATCACCTGATAATGTTAAATGAAAATATTAAATATTTAAAAATTAGTTATGCCAATACATGTTATGTAATTATTAATTCCATCTTTGTGATCCCTCTCTAGCCTTGTGAGGTCAATTTACTGCTGCAATAAATTCTAAGTACCAAGAGAAAGGAGTTTGATTTAATAATTTTGGTGTGTGTGTATGTTTTTGTGTGTGTGATTTAGAATTTTAACGTAGCTTTAACAGTTTAGTGATGTCTAGCACTAGGACATCATACTGCAGTCATGTAACATAATGTCCCACCCAGGCACATACATTTCTGTAAGTGTTTTGTATGACTCGGCCATGGATCGAACCCACAATAATTTGGCAAGATGTGTTATATTCTTAAAGAAGAAAAAAATCTTATCAGATTCTTGCTTATATTTGAAATATTTTACCTCCTTGCAAATTGGATATTTGTTAATCTGTTATTATTAAACCATCAACAATTAAGCCAATGAGTTTTATTTATGTTTGTCATCATTGTACCCTGTGTATGACGATTATTAAATTTCTATTGTAGAACTTCCATTGTATGATTCATGCATTTCATTGTCAGAAATCAAACCTTTTCAGTTATAGTTTTACTTAATAATATACTTTAATTTTTTTACTATATTTCTGAAGTGCACTCTTCTGCATGCACACACACACATACACATGCACAAACATGCACAGTAGTGTGTTACTGTAACTTATTGTAACATGATTTAATTTAATTTCATGCAGTCTTGGACAGATACATACAATTTACATTTTCTTTCCCAGAGCTGTGTTCCACTCAGGATTACTGTATGCTGCATACTTAAGTCATCCCATAAATCATAACTGATGATTTGACTTTTAAAAAATCACTGATCTTAGTTTGTGTGCACGAGTTCAGTATTAAAGGTCATTGTCCACCCATATTGTACAAATGTTTGATATTGTAGTCATTAACAAAAATGCATTGGTTATGTATGCATACCATAAAAATGTTTAATTAGAATTAAAAGTCTGCTATTTAAATAAAAATATTCAGCAAACAGTGAGTAGTTTTCACATTATAAAAAAAAGGAAATGTGTTTATCCCTTCTATTCAGTCTAGTTGTTCAAGTGTTTTATTTTCCCCACAGAAATGCAAAATATTTTAAGATCATGCTTTTGCAAATGTGGTGCACTGTGTTGCATATGAATGTAGCCAAAGCAGTAATGATTGGACAAAGCAATGATGATTGGACAAAAGGGTTCTTTTTTTGTTTGCTGAAAGACTTCCCCAAAAAAATCGATGTGAAGCTGTGGAATTGAATAGGGTGAGGGATTGGAAAGTCCTAAATCTTTTTAAATCCCATTGAATGCTCAATGGTGCATGTGAGAAGAGCGATAGAGAGAGAGTTTAAGTAAAATATATCAAATAAAGGATTACAGTACAGTAATGTTACTGCAGATGTGAAATATTAATGTTTAAAATAATCATAATACTTTTTGAATGTGTAGACTTTAATCAATCTCTTTATTTAGCTTTATTATAACTACTATGAACTCAAAAGGATTTTAAAACAAAGATGAAGTATTACTCTGGGATGTTCATTACTTATAGGTGTACAAGTCTGTAGAATTAGTCATATATATATATATATATATATATATATATATATATATATATATATATATATATATATATATATATATAGGTTACTGCATTTGTATGGGAAAATATGAAGAGTTTTTTTGGATGAATATACTGCACGACCTTGGGAGTGCAGTATATCTTTCTGACAAAACGAGTATATTTTCCTCATGCAAATACAGTAACCTTTTTATTATATGCTCATTTCTTATTCTTCCTAAGGCTTAAATATATAAACAAAAATACACTGAAAGAAACAAAGTAAATAAATCTGTCATATTCCGAACTAAATACATAAGCGTTGATGGATCATTACACCACATTATTAATGAGTGCATAACCCCGCCCAGATAAATATGAAGTTGGTTATGTGCTAGACGTAAGTTCCGAAAGAAAATGGCGCTTGCTGTACTTAAAATTGAAATTTGGAGTAATATTGTCAATGAATACGCATTGCAACAACTTTTCCATTTGATGTGGAATGAATACCTTTTTGGTATTTTTGTCGATTCAGTGCAATCTTTTGATTATGGTCTGGATTTATTTACATGAAGTGACTTGCATTGGTTTCCAGCAGCATCTGCCAATTTAATGTTTTCAATTGTGTTGTCATCGGCATGCGTGTTTCTTTTGTCATTGAATGATTCAGATCACAATGTGGGAAAATTATGAAGCATTTCCATTGCAATTATCGAAAACAGGCTGTGGAATTTAATGTTTACTTCATTTTGAGTGCAGAAAGGAGGATGTAGCTACACTTGGAATATACTCCAAATTACAGTACAATTTCAAAATGTGTAATCAATCTTGAGAACCCATGACATGGCTCATATAATTCAGATTTACATACCTACGAAAATATATTTTTTGAGGAAATTCAGGATGTAAAATTGTAAGTATATTTTTGGCTATTTAACAGCTAAAGAAGACAGTTTATATGTATAACTTGCATTTTATTGTGAGGAACCTGTATAGCATCAATATATAGTTAAATTTGAAACATTGTATCAAAAAAGTAAACGCGGAATGTGCCAAAGCAGTTTGTATGTGTCAGTCTATGAAACATTAGCTGGTATGTGGCCGGCTATAAAATATATGCTTAAGTTCATTCATAAAAAATTGTTTATGTTAGAAAATAGTTCCTTTGCACGTGGGATACAGTATAAAGGTGTTCAATATCAGTGAATATTGTAATGATTCTGACAATATACAGTTAACAGAGAAAAAAGATGAGCATATAATAAATACACACACACACTTTATTTACCGTATATATCGGATGCACAATAAAAGTTTTTCCTGTCCCAGAACTTAATGGTGAAACTGTTTTCCATCAAGGTATATGTCTCAAAACTTAAGAAACGAAATAATTTTGTGTTGAATTTGTGACACCCCCACCCCCATGGTATAGTAAAATAGATAAACAAAACACTTTTTGAAAGTAAAATGAAAAAATAACCTTGCATTAGTATTATTATCCTTCAATTTTTATCATGCGATATTTATTTTTAAAAAAAATATTATGACGAACTCCGTATCTGTTGCAGAAAACAGTTGGCTTATTCATCCTATGTAGTGTTATAACTTACGTCAGGTAATGAAATTCCAAATGAGACGGGAATATCACCTGATTGCTTGAAGGCACCTGCCATTTATGCATGATATGTTATAAGGTGCAAAGTGACCAAGATTGTATTGTATCAAGGGTAACTATACAACAGTATCTCACAAATAAAAATCATTATTTGAACATTTATTCACTGTGAGTGCAAATGATAATCTTTTTACTAGCTATTGCTGTGTATACAGTATACCCTAAGGACATTAATGAATGTTTGTATCAATTATGATTACATATGACAAATGAATAGAAGCCTGGGTGATGAACAAACACAACTGGCAGTGAGTAATAAACTTATTGCATAAACTTACAGACAGGATATCAGATTCAAAATTTATTTTATTACAAAGCAAACCAACCCTGGAAACTGACTCTGTATCCTTTTAAGTGTGCTGATTTTGTTTATGAAGTTGGCCAAAATAAGGAAGTCAACTTTGGGTTTTTTTGGATTCTTTTAAGTGTGCCGATTTCTTTTTACTTACAAAGTCAGCAGATATATGGAATCCAACATTGATTCCATTGTACCTGTATTAATGGGAATTTTGAAAATAAATTGAAATAATGGAACAGTTTTGAAATCGACACAATCTAGTGCATCGTGCATGCATATCAATATATGGCTGAACAGTAAATTAGTTTTCAGTAGTTTCATCTAAATGCTCCCTTTCCATAGTTTATAGTTTTATTTTTTGACAGCAAGAAACACATTTTTCATCTTGTGGGGATAAATGTACATCATTTCTGGTTGGTATTCTCGGTAGGTGGGAAATCATAGTTCAGGTGAAGTTACATCATTACTTCTATTTCAATTATTATTTTTTCTGTACACTTGATAATTTTTTTATTCTTTTTGTGCGAGTATAACTCCTTTAATCATGTAATTCAAATCGGATGTAAAAAGAAAAATATTAGGCAATGGCCATGACCTTTAATACTTAATACATCATAAACTTTGAAAAATACCAAAACAAGATAAAATTACATAACATTCATAAAAGAGTCTTGTCTTGAAAGTTTTGTTACTATGTATGAATGATAACCAGAAACTTGTTCTCTCCTAAGGATGCTGCTGGTATTGTTAACAGTATGTATGAATGATAACTAGAAACTTGTTTTCTCCTAAGGATGCTGCTGGTATTGTTGAGCCAAAATCTTGGCCTCCAATTCTTGACACAGATGACTTGCCCAAGAAGAAGCTGGCTGTAGTTTATAGAGCACCCACCCCAGAGATGCTCTGTTACCTTGACTTCAGTGTATCCACAACTGGCATGCTAGCAGGGGTCAAGGTAAGTGATCAGTGTTGGTCAAGTCTGTGGTCCATGTGTTACCACTGAAGATATATGTCATCATCATGATTTCCCTGGTTACACATTTGTCAATATTAAACTAATTGCTACATTGGTCCTTATCGTATTGATTTATTCCAATTTTTAATATTAAACTAATTGCTACATTGGTCCTTATCATATTGTCTTATTCCATTTGTTAATATTAAACTAATTGCTACATTGGTCCTTATCGTATTGATTTATTCCAATTTTTAATATTAAACTAATTGCTACATTGGTCCTTATCGTATTGATTTATTCCAATTTTTAATATTAAACTAATTGCTACATTGGTCCTTATCGTATTGATTTATTCCAATTTTTAATATTAAACTAATTGCTACATTGGTCCTTATCGTATTGATTCCAATTTTTTATATTAAACTAATTGCTACATTGGTCCTTATCGTATTGATTTATTCCAATTTTTAATATTAAACTAATTGCTACATTGGTCCTTATCATATTGATTTATTCCAATTTTTAATATTAAACTAATTGCTACATTGGTCCTTATCTTATTGTCTTATTCCAATGTATAATATTAAACTAATTGCTACATTGGTCCTTATCATATTGATTTATTCCAATGTATAATATTAAACTAATTGCTACATTGGTCCTCATCATATTGATTTATTCCAATTTTTAATATTAATCTAATTGCTACATTGGTCCTTATCATATTGATTTATTCCAATTTTTAATATTAAACTAATTGCTACATTGGTCCTTATCTTATTGTCTTATTCCAATGTATAATATTAAACTAATTGCTACATTGGTCCTTATTGTATTGATTTATTCCAATTTTTAATATTAAACTAATTGCTACATTGGTCCTTATCGTATTGATTTATTCCAATTTTTAATATGAAACTAATTGCTACATTGGTTCTTATCGTATTGATTTATTCCAATTTTTAATATTAAACTAATTGCTACATTGGTCCTTATCTTATTGTCTTATTCCAATGTATAATATTAAACTAATTGCTACATTGGTCCTTATCGTATTGATTTTTTCCAATTTTTAATATTAAACTAATTGCTACATTGGTCCTTATCTTGTTTTCTTATTCCATTGTTTAATATTAAACTAATTCCTACATTGGTCCTTATCTTATTTTCTTATTCCAATGTTTAATATTAAACTAATTGCTACATTGGTCCCTTATCTTATTTTCTTATTCCAATGTTTAATATTGAACCAATTGCTACATTGGTCCTTATCTTATTGTCTTATTCCATTGTTTAATATTAAACTAATTGCTACATTGGTCTTTATCTTATTGTCTTATTCCAATGTTTAATACTAAACTAATTGCTACATTGGTCTTTATCTTGTTGTCTTATTCCAATGTTTAATATTAAACTAATTGCTACATTGGTCTTTATCTTATTGTCTTATTCCAATGTTTAATATTAAACTAATTGCTACATTGGTCCTTATCTTGTTGTCTTATTCCATTGATTAATATTAAACTAATTGCTACATTGGTCCTTATCTTATTGTCTTATTCCATTGTTTAATATTAATCTAGTTGCTACATTGGTCCTTATCCTGTTTTCTTATTCCAATGTTTAATATTAAACTAATTGCTACATTGGTCTTTATCTTATTGTCTTATTCCAATTTTTAATATTAAACTAATTGCTACATTGGTCCTTATCTTGTTTTCTTTTTCCATTGATTAATATTAAACTAATTGCTACATTGGTCCTTATCTTGTTGTGTAATTCCATTAATTAATATTAAACTAGTTGCTACATTGGTCCTTATCTTATTTTCTTATTCCATTGTTTAATATTAATCTAGTTGCTACATTGGTCCTTATCCTGTTTTCTTATTCCAATGTTTAATATTAAACTAGATGCTACATTGGTCCTTATCTTATTGTCTTATTCCATTGTTTAATATTAATCTAGTTGCTACATTGTTCTTTATCTTGTTTTCTTATTCCATTGATTAATATTAAACTAATTGCTACATTGGTCCTTATCTTGTTTTCTTATTCCATTGATTAATATTAAACTAATTACTACATTGGTCCTTATCTTCTTTTCTTATTCCATTGATTAATATTAAACTAATTGCTACATTGGTCCTTATCTTGTTTTCGTATTCCATTGTTTAATATTAAACTAATTGCTACATTGGTCCTTATCTTATTGTCTTATTCCAATGTTTGATATTAAACTAATTGCTACATTGGTCCTTATCTTATTTTCTTATTCCAATGTTTAATATTAAACTAGTTACTACATTGGTCCTTATCTTATTGTCTTATTCCAATGTTTAATATTAAACTAGTTGCTACATTGGTCCTTATCTTATTTTCTTATTCCAATGTTTAATATTAAACTAGTTGCTACATTGGTCCTTATCTTATTGTCTTATTCCATTTTTTAATTCAGCAGTGTTGTACCAGCCTCTTGAATATGACCTTAAATAAGTCTGACTTTCACAAAAAGAAGGTTGATATAATATGTCAATGGTATTTTGCTTCAAAATTATTCAGTTCCACATACTTACCATTGTGTAATAATACATTGTGGTGTGGGAAAAGCATTAATGTTTTATCCTGGCATGAAATCAAATGAAGGTAACTCAAAGTCACAGCATAGAAAATAATGTTTTTCTGTTTCAACTTTAACCAATCGAGTTGAATTTCCACCTTTACAATTTCCTCCTTTGAGAATTGTAACCACTGATTTTTAATTTTTTTGGAATTGTTCCATGATCATGTGCTGTATATTATGTGTACTCTATTGCAATGAAGTAGGTTATTTGGCCATAGTACACAATTATAATTTCACTATATTGTCTCTACATTTGTTTCTCAGCACTGAACTTTCCACTGTGTGCCAATCAATACAAATCATATGTTAATCTAAAATACCTTCAAAGATGACTTTTTGGTTTAGTTCTTATCAAGGGTTGACCTACATTTTTTTGAGAGGCTGAATTGTAAACAAAACACCAGGCAATGGAACACAGATTTCACTTCCGGATCATCACCATGACCTTATAACTCAATGTGCACTGTCGCTGAAATACACACAGACAACCACACCATAAGCTCATATTTTAAAGAATAAACAATTGCCTTTAAATCCTTACCAAGAATGCCAAAATCTGTTTCTAGTATCACCACCAAACTTCGACAGGAAAATGTGATCTAAAAATAGACTGGGACTGCATTCGTGGGTACCGAACCGGATTTTATTGTGTACTGATTCCTGAAAGGGTCAATGTTTTTGTCCAACTTTTTTATTTGCATTTTATTTTGCATGCCACTACTGTTTCAATTTCATACATAAAGTCTTTTGAATTTTTCTTGCAAGCAAGACATGTGACATCTGTCAGAAAGTGTGTAGTGCTGGTGTTCTATAGGGTGCAATTTGAGGTCCAATTGTTCTTAAGAAACCAAAACTAAATTTGCTGTATCTTCCTTAATTGTAGGAATTTTTCAATGCAGTAAAAACCTAATTGTAATACTTGATAAGGCCTGTCAAAAAATAGTCTTGAAATTAAAAATTATTGATAAATTAAATTTTAATGGAAATTTAAATAAATATATAAATTTTAAAAACTATTTATTTTACAAAAAATAAATTTTCATACAAGTTATGACATTCAGTTTCACAAATTTAAGCCAGTAAAGTTGATTAAGAAATGTTGTTTAAAACAAATGGTAGTTTAGGTCTGTACAACTGATAATATTTATCTCAGGGGTACTGAAGCATGATAGCTCACAGTGATTTTGACAGCAAATTGCAATATGCCTATCCAGATGCATATAGGTGTATATACTAAAGAAATAATGACAGGTGCTATGTTCTACATTTATTGTTTCAGGTACTTGGGCAGTTGTTTGTATAACTAATATCCCACTCAAATTTAAAGTTTTGATGGAACCACTACTATGTTTTATATATAGCAAATATGTATTCCATTTTAATGCAGATAAATACAAAAGTCAACAATGCAAGTCACTTTACTGAAAAATGATGCGAATCTCTCTCATGAAGATCTAAGCCATGTCTTTGAGATGCTGTATATCAGTGTACTGATGTGAACTCATCTTGGTCACTTATAGCAGCACACTCCACATGTCCTTATGAGACCTTGCTATCACCATTGGACTACTGGAGAGCTTCCAAAGTGATCCAACTCTAATACTTTGTTCCAGATACAAGGCTAGACCTGAAAAGATATAACATGTTTCATTAATTCTAAAAAAAACCCAGAAAGATGTAGGCAAATGAAGTTAAAATGTGTTAGATATGGTGATTTCAAAATAACATTCAGGTTGCAAATATGGTTAAAAAAGGTAAACTTGATAGAGTGACACTCAAAGATGTGAAGCATTGGGCATGTATTAAAGTGACAAATGCATCTTAAAAATAGATAAAGTTTCTACAAGCATATTTAGCCATTTACAGGTTAAATAACTAATCAGGTAGAGTATGTATCATAAAGTTTAAGGCAATGTTGGAACGGTGAGGTTTGATCATTGGTGCAAACATTGATACATACCAGTATAGTGGAAAGTCAAATGACAATGTACCAAATTAAAATTTATTACTATATGCAATCCTATTCATGAAGGATAAACAATTTTAGATATTGCGAGTGAATATAGCAAAATGTAGCCACACAGATCAACTATAGGTACCAATAGATCCTATATCATCAACTAAATGTGAAATTTTCATCCCGAAAACTTGTAAACAAGGATGGATATTTGCATGTGTGGGACATGTGCAATGTACTTGTTAAAATCACATGTACAAACATGATTCAAATGATCTGTTTGAACATTTTTAGTCTATTTTTAAGAGTCTTGGCTACCAAGTTATTAAGTTCAATGATTCAATGGAATCAGATATCAGCTGATGCTGCAATACCGTCCTTTGTCAAAGTACTAAATTGAAATGCGTTACCATACAGAGGCATATTCATGATGAAAATAACATCTTAGGATATTCTAAGTGCACACAGTGAAAACTGAGCCTTACAGATTCACTATAGGTACTATGTCAGCCTAACAATGTCAACTTTTGATTCCAAACATTACAAAATATATGCATATTTGTTCATGTCAGCTATGTAACCATGTTAGGATCAGTTGTAGAAAGTTAAATTCAAATAATCTGTTTGAATATTACTTATGTAATCTTTAAAGTGTCAGATAACAAATATTATTAGTCATTAATAATGCATAAAGCAAAATGGATCATGAGAATTCCCATAATATCATCTGGGCCACAATGTCGAACTACATCAGTCAACATCTTAAAGAAACTGAACAATAAAATGGAATGCATTCCGTGTTCAACTTACATCATTTTGCTGTTTTCTTACATGCAATGGTAAATATACCTGGGTAAAGTGTATTTTACCCCTCTGACCTGTATTTCATTCTCTGACAGCTTAATATGATTTTGTAGAGAACTTGAACAGGTTCTAGTATAAAGTCTTCATCTCTGTCCTCTCACTAAATACCCTATAACTATAGTTATAAACAATTACTGATAGCTATACAAGCAGATATGTGTTACTCAGGAAGTCACCCCATAATAAACACATAAATTAACTGTTTGGACCCCAAATAAATAGTTTCAATGACCTAAAGGTACAAAGCAAAATAGAATTTTGTATTCATGTATTTTAAATTAGGGTCTCATTTTGACTAATAAAGATATTTTCTCTGATCAAATTTGACAAATATCCATCATTTGAGCTTGTATATGGTGTAGGAGTATATATATGCTGATATCATTTAATATCATTCCAAAAAAATATTATATATGTGTATACTTGGTGGAAAATGTTTATTTTTTAATTATTTTTTTTGAATTTCAATTAAATTTTTAAAATTAAAATTATTTTTTATTTTTAATTTCATTTTTATATTTTTAAAGTCTTTATACATCACATATTAAAATTTCATGTGTATGTCATAATAAAAATTTTATATCAGTTTCAAGTTTTTACTGACAGGCCATAGTACACAATTAATTTCACTATATTGTCTCTACATTTGTTTCTCAGTACTGAATTTACCACTGTGACATTCAATACAAATCATATGTTATTCTAAAATACATTCAAAGATGACTTTACAGTTTAGTTCTTGTCAAGGGTTGACCTGCATTTTTTTGAGAGGCTGAATTGTAAACAAAACACCAGGCAACGGAACACAGATTTCACTTCTGGATCATCACCATGACCTTATTACTCAATGTGCACTGTTGCCGAAATACACACAGACAACCACACCATAAGCTCACACTTTAAAGAATAAACCACTTGCCTTTAAATCCTTACCAAGAATGCCAAAATCTGACTCTATTATCACCACCAAACTTAAACAGGAAAACGTGATCTAAAAATAGACTGGGACTACATTCGTGGGTACCGAAACAGATTTTATTAATTGTGTACTGATTCCATTTGTCAGTTGCAAGAGTTATGGTTCTTATTAAAACATTTTCAAGAGTTTTATCCCTGTAAGTAGAACAGTACAACATGAACAACATTTAGGTAGCATTGGTGGCGCTCACCAGTTATTATGTACTTTTGAGAGAGTGATGTATGTAAGGTGAAGTTGTTTGCATTTTAAGCATGCACAGTGGAGAGAATGTTGGCATACCTATATACTACTTTCATGTAATGTGGATGAAATTTCTTTGGATATTGTACTTTTGGAAATTTTAAATGATCTTAGGACACTGCTAACTGAAAGGACTGCTCCCTTGTGCTCCAAAAATCAACCTAAATTTGCCTAAAATACACTATACTTGGCAGCTATTAAAATATGGAAAATGAATTTTGCCAAACTAGATAATACCAGCTTCTAAAAGTGCAAAGACTAAATTACCAAATACATAAAATGTTAAAAAAAAGTTATTGGCTCTTTTTTTTTACAATTTACCTCTGAAGTTCGAGAAGTGAAAATGAGGAAGTAGAGCTAGCACTTTTTTGAAAGGTGCACATCTGGAGTAAGGCCAAGCTGTATACTCTCTAACCAATATAACACCCATCAATCATACATCAAAATAAAGAGAATTAAAGATTCTTTGAACAATACCTAAGATATACAAAGTCTCTTTTAAATAACCAGTATAACTAGTGAGGAAACCCAGGGAAACTCTTTATCTTTAAAATTTTAACCCTATGCTAAATACGAAACTGTAGAGCACCACCATTTAATTGGTATTTAACAAAGCCCATGTGACTGCATGCAATGTCAGATGCAAATCCACCCAGTGCAATGCAGTCATCAGTATATAACAAGGCCCATATGATAGCATGCAATATCAGATGGAAATGCACCCAGTGCAATGCAGTCATCAGTATATAACAAGGCCCATGTGACTGCATGCAATGTCAGATGGAAATGCACCCAGTGCAATGCAGTCATCAGTATATAACAAGGCCCATGTGACTGCATGCAATGTCAGATGGAAATGCACCCAGTGAAAAACAATCATCAATATATAACAAGGTCCATGTGACTGCATGCACTGTCAGATGGAAATGCACCCAGTGCAATGCAGTCATCAGTATATAACAAGGCCCATGTGACTGCATGCAATGTCAGATGCAAATCCACCAAGTGCAATACATTCATCAGTATATAACAAGGCCCATGTGACTGCATGCACTGTCAGATGGAAATGCACCCAATGCAATGCAGTCATCAGTATATAACAAGGCCCATGTGACTGCATGCAATGTCAGATGGAACTGCACCCAGTGCAATGCAGTCATCAGTATATAACAAGGTCCATGTGACTGCATGCACTGTCAGATGGAAATGCACCCAGTGCAAAACAATCATCAGTATATAACAAGGTGCATGTGACTGCATGCACTGTCAGATGGAAATGCACCCAGTGCAATGCAGTCATCAGTATATAACAAGGCCCATGTGACTGCATGCAATGTCAGATGGAAATGCACCCAGTGCAATGCAGTCATCAGTATATAACAAGGCCCATGTGACTGCATGCAATGTCAGATGGAAAAACACCAAGTGCAATACATTCATCAGTATATAACAAGGCCCATGTGACTGCATGCACTGTCAGATGGAAATGCACCCAGTGCAATGCAGTCATCAGTATATAACAAGGCCCATGTGACTGCATGCACTGTCAGATGGAAATGCACCCAGTGCAATGCAGTCATCAGTATATAACAAGGCCCATGTGACTGCATGCAATGTCAGATGGAAATGCACCCAGTGCAATGCAGTCATCAGTATATAACAAGGCCCATGTGACTGCATGCAATGTCAGAAGGAAATGCACCCAGTGCAATGCAGTCATCAGTATTTAACAAGGCCCATGTGACTGCATGCAATGTCAGATGGAAATTCACCCAGTGCAATGCAGTCATCAGTATATAACAAGGCCCATGTGACTGCATGCAATGTCAGAAGGAAATTCACCCAGTGCAATGCAGTCATCAGTATATAACAAGGCCCATGTGACTGCATGCAATGTCAGAATGAAATGCACCCAGTGCAATGCAGTCATCAGTATATAACAAGGCCCATGTGACTGCATGCAATGTCAGATGGAAATGTACCCAGTGCAATGCAGTCATCAGTATACAACAAGGCCCATGTGACTGCATGCAATGTCAGATGGAAATGCACCCAGTGCAATGCAGTCATCAGTATATAACAAGGCCCATGTGACTGCATGCAATGCCAGATATGGAAATTAACCCAGTGCAATATAGTGGATTGCAGTCATCAGCATGTATGTATTTTTATGCTCACAAAAGACTTTAGAAACTCTTGAGATAAATTTGCATGGCAAACATTTCTTAAGGTTTATTTTTTACATTTATTTATTACACCCACCCACCCTCTATGACTGACTATAAAAAGTAGAACTTTATATCTTCAGTCTCATTATATACGAATACCAAACATAGTAATAACAGTAATAAAGACTTATTATATGAGACCCAGTGCAAACTAGTACCAAATATAGTAATGACAGTAATAAAGACTACAATATGAGACCCATCACAGACAAATACCAAACATAGTAATGGAAATGACAGTGATAAAGACTTACTATGAGAGATCCATTACATATACCAAATATTATTAAATGACAATAGTAAAGACCCTTTTAATGAGTCCCATAACAGATGAATGGAAAAGATTATTGTGGAAATGACAGTAGAAAGGCTTATCAAATGAGACCCCAATGATGTAAACAAAATCAGAAAAAAACAAGAAAATGAAAAGATAATTTTTCCACAGAGTACTTAATTTTATAATTGCCAAGCAAGTGGTCATTGATTGGTCCATGCTAGATAAACACACTTAACAACTGTAGCATTGAACTTAATCTCAAACCTAACTGGCAGAATAGTTTTTTTTGCTCAAAACTTATCTAAATCAAGGCCTATGATAGGAAGATGTACATTCATGAAAATAATGTTGAAGATTGTGTGGAATAACTTACACTTATCCCTAGTTTTAACAGTTTAACTGTAAGCCACTCATAAGAAATTATTATTATTTCTAACCATACCTTGTCAAAGAGAAAATTAATTGTTTTAATGCTTTTTATAACCAAAAGGATTAGCACTTCTTATGAGAATTTTTATTTTACTCGTATTTAGAAAAAATGTAAATGCCTTTTAGGTCATCAATAGGTGTTTAAGATGTTCTTTTCTTTCTAGAAACAAAAGTGGTTTTATTCTTACGACTTGAAGATTTCTGAACAAAGTTATTTCTTGCTATCTCTTATAGATGTCACATGCAGCAGCCACAGCGTTATGTAGGTCCATCAAGTTACAATGTGAACTGTACCCCTCCAGAGATGTGGCCCTTTGCCTGGACCCCTACTGTGGACTTGGATTTTCACTCTGGTGTCTCACAAGGTTTGCTTTTCAGTGCATGGTATATTGATTTGTACTAACCAGCTCCAAATTTATGTTAGGTTTTAGTATTATTCATGTTGTGTCAAAAAAATTTCTTAAATTTAATTTCTGTACAATAAGCATTTAAAGACTAAACAATTAAGTCAAATAAAAGAATCATGTCAGGTTTGACTGGTGCTATTTTCTACAAAAAGTAGAAAGTTATGTGAATCTTGTTGAAGAAAGCAGTTTGCCATTGTAGTCTCTTACAAGTTGCAACAGTTATTTTAATATTGAAGGATCTTAATTTGATAATGTTAACCTTTTCTGTCCATCTTGCAGGTTACGTTTTCTGTCCAGCTCACTAGTTAAATTTTGAGTTTAATTCAGTTACAAGAACAATGATGGTTTGTTCTTGCTCATCAGACAAACCTAATTTACTTAGCATGAGATGGCCATATGCTTAGTCAGTATGAGATGGCAATATTCTTAGTCAGAATGAGATGGCCATATGCTTACAGTCAGCATGAGATGGCAATATTCTTAGTCAGAATGAGATGGCCATATGCTTACAGTCAGCATGAGATGGCAATATTCTTAGTCAGCATGAGATAGCCATATGCTTACAGTCAGAATGAGATGGCAATATTCTTAGTCAGCATGAGATGGCAATATGCTTAGTCAGCATGAGATAGCCATATGCTTAGTCAGAATGAGATGGCCAGATGCTTAGTCAGAATGAGATGGCCATATGCTTAGTCTGAATGAGATGGCCATATGCTTACAGTCAGCATGAGATGGCAATATTCTTAGTCAGAATGAGATGGCCATATGCTTAGTCAGAATGAGATGGCCATATGCTTAGTCAGCATGAGATGGCCATATGCTTAGTCAGAATGAGATGGCCATATGCTTAGTCAGAATGAGATGGCAATATTCTTAGTCAGCATGAGATAGCCATATGCTTAGTCAGAATGAGATGGCCATATGCTTAGTCAGCATGAGATGGCCACATGCTTAGTCAGAATGAGATGGCCATATGCTTAGTCAGAATGAGATGGCTGTATGCTTACATTCAGCATGAGATGATCAAATGCTTACAGTCAGAAGGAGATGGCCATATGCTTACAGTCAGAAGGAGATGGCCATATGCTTACAGTCAGCATGAGATGGCCATATGCTTAGTCAGCATGAGATGGCTGTATGCTTACAGTCAGCATGAGATGACTGTATGCTTACAATCAGATTGAGATGGCAATATGCTTAGTCAGCATGAGATGGCCATATGCTTAGTCGGCATGAGATGGATGTATGTTTAGTCAGCATGAGATGGCCATATGCTTAGTCAGCATGAGATGGCAATATGCTTAGTCAGCATGAGATGGCCATATGCTTAGTCAGCATGAGATTTCCATATGCTTAGTCAGCATGAGATGGCCATATGCATAGTCAGCATGAGATGGCTGTATGCTTACAGTCAGCATTAGATGGCTGTATGCTTAGTCAAATTGAGATGGTAATATGCTTAGTCAGTATGAGATGACTATGCTTACAGTCAGCATGAGATGACTGTATGCTTACAGTAAGCATGAGATGGCAATATGCTTAGTCAGCATGAGATGGTCATATGCTTACATTCAGCATGAGATGGCTGTATGCTTACAGTCAGATTGAGATGGCAATATGCTTAGTCAGCATGAGATGGCCATATGCTTACAGTCAACATGAGATGGTCATATGCTTAGTCAGCATGAGATGGCCATATGCTTACAGTCAGAATGAGATGGCTTTATGCTTACTGTAAGCATGAGATGGCTGTATGCTTACAGTCAGCATGAGATGGTCATATGCTTAAAGTCAGCATGAGATGGCCATATGCTTAGTAAGCATGAGATGGCCATATACTTAAAGTCAGCATGAGATGGCTGTATGCTTACAGACAGCATGAGATGGCTGTATGCTTACAATCAGCATGAGATGGCCATATTCTTACAGTCAGCATGAGATGGCTGTATGCTTACAGACAGCATGAGATGGCTGTATGCTTATAGTCAGCATGAGATGGTCATATGCTTATAGTCAGCATGAGATGGCCATATGCTTAGTCAGCATGAGATGGCCATATGCTTAGCCAGCATGAGATGGTCATATGCTTAGTTAGCATGAGATTGCCATATGCTTACAGTCAGCATGAGATGGACATATGCTTAGTCAGCATGTGATGGCCATATGCTTACAGTCAGCATGAGATGGCCATATGCTTAGCCAGCATGAGATGGTCATATGCTTAGTTAGCATGAGATTGCCATATGCTTACAGTCAGCATGAGATGGACATATGCTTAGTCAGCATGTGATGGCCATATGCTTACAGTCAGCATGAGATGGCCATATGCTTAGTCAGCATGAGATGGCTGTATGCTTACAGTCAGCATGAGATTTCCATATGGTTACAGTCAGCATGAGATCGCCATATGCTGTCAGAATGAGATGGCCATATGCTTCCAGTCAGCAACATATGAGATATTGGCTATGTTACTGTTTGAGAATTACAACATAATTCATTTCCCAATCCACCGTAATTTTCTTGTTTTTGATACACAAAAAAGTAATAATTGTGTACAAAAAAAATGAAGGACCTGGCTTTGAGGATGACTCTAAAACATTTGTCTGATTGTAACTTTAAAATCCAATGTACTTGTGCTTTTTTTGCATTAAACAACATCAATACACAGTATGTCTGAATTTGCTTATAAATTTGTTTTAGGATAAGATAACAGTGTGTATGTTCATTACATAAGATAACTCTGTGTGTGTGTGTGTGTGTGTATTGTATAAGATAGCACCAGTGAACAAATAGTCATGAATATTCTTTGTCTATAGTAATTATTTACAGTGTCTGATAAGTATGAAAATAGTTAACTAAGACATAGACATTGGTATCCCATCTTGACATTAATACTGGTATCCATTATGTCATGAACACTAAAATCCCATTATGACATGGATGTTGCCTACCCATCGTGACAGGGACATTGATATCAAATCAAAAAAATCTACATTGGTATCCCATCATGACACTGTCATTTGTATCCCATGATGACACTGACATTGGCATTCCATCATGACACTGTCATTGGCATCCCATCATGACACTGTCATTGGTATCCCATCACAACATTAATATTGGTATCCCATCATGTCATGAACACTAAAATCTCATTAAGACACTGTCATTGGCATCCATCATGACACTGTCATTGGCATTCCATCATGACACTGTCACTGGCATCCCATCATGACACTCATTGGCATCCCATCATGACAGTCATTGGCATTCCATCATGACACTGTCATTGGTATCCCATCATGACACTGTCATTGGCATCCCATCATGACACTCATTGGTATCCCATCAATACAGTAATATTGGTATCCCATCATGTCATGAACACTAAAATCCCATTAAGACACTGTCATTGGCATCCATCATGACACTGTCATTGGAATTCCATCATGACACTGTCATTGGCATCCATCATGACACTGTCATTGTTGGCATCCCATCATGACACTGACATTGGCATCCCATCATGACACTGTCATTGGTATTCCATCATGACACTGTCATTGGCATTCCATCATGACACTGTCACTGGCATCCCATCATGACACTCATTGGCATCCCATCATGACAGTCATTGGCATTCCATCATGACACTGTCATTGGTATCCCATCATGACACTGTCATTGGCATCCCATCATGACACTCATTGGTATCCCATCAATACAGTAATATTGGTATCCCATCATGTCATGAACACTAAAATCCCATTAAGACACTGTCATTGGCATCCATCATGACACTGTCATTGGAATTCCATCATGACACTGTCATTGGCATCCATCATGACACTGTCATTGTTGGCATCCCATCATGACACTGACATTGGCATCCCATCATGACACTGTCATTGGTATTCCATCATGACACTGTCATTGGCATCCCATCATGACACTGTCATTGGTATCCCATCATGACACTGAAATAGGCATCCCATCTAGACACTCTCATTGTTGTCAATCATGACACTGTCATTAGCATCCCATCATGACACTGTCATTGGTATCCCATCATGACACTGTCATTGGTATCTCATCATGACACTGTCATTGGTACCCCATCATGATACTGACATTGTCATCCCATCTTGACACTCTCATTGGTATCCCATCATAACACTGTCTTTGGCATCCAATCATGACACTCATTTGTATCCCATCATGACACTGTCATTGGCATCCCATCATGACAGTCATTAGTATCCCATCATGACATTGACATTGGCATCCCATCATGACACTGTCATTGGTATTCCATCATGACACTGTCATTGGTATCCCATCATGACACTGACATAGGCATCCTATCTTGACACTCTCATTGTTGTCCATCATGACACTGTCATTAGCTTCCCATCATGACACTGTCAATGGTATCCTATCATGACACTGTCATTGGTATCCCATCATGACACTGACATTGGCATCTCATCATGACACTGTCATTGGTACCCCATCATGACACTGACATTGGCATCCCATCATGACACACATTGGTATCCCATCATAACACTGTCTTTGACATCCAATCATGACACTCATTTGTATCCCATCATGACACTGTCATTGGTATCCCATCATGACACTGTCATTAGTATCCCATCATGACACTGACATTGGCATCTCATCATGACACTGTCATTGGTACCCCATCATGACACTGACATTGGCATCCCATCTTGACACTCTCATTGGTATCCCATCATAACACTGTCTTTGGCATCCAATCATGACACTCATTTGTATCCCATCATGACACTGTCATTGGCATCCCATCATGACACTGTCATTAGTATCCCATCATGACACTGACATTGGCATCCCATCATGACACTGTCATTGGCATCCCATCATGACACTCATTGGTATCCCTTCATGACACTCATTGGTATCCCATCATGATACGGAAAGTGATGTTCCTTTATGACATGGACATTGGCATCCCATCATGACACTATCATTGATATCCCATCATAACACTGTCATTGGTATTCCATCATGACACTCATTGGTATCCCATCATGATATGGAAAGTGAAATTCCTTTATGATATGGACATTGGCATCCTATCATGACACTGTCATTGGTATCCCATCATGATATGGACAGTTTGGTATCCATGATTTGAAGCATCCTGTCAAGACATGGAAATGGGTACCACATTATGACATGGACAGTGGTTATCTTATCAATTTGTGGACATTGGTATCCCATCATGACACTGTCATTGGTATCAGATCAAGACATGAAAAGTGCTATTCCATCATAACATAGACAAGAAAAGAACTCCAATAAATAAAGTAAAATAAAATAAGTAATTTATATTAAGTAGACTATTTTTAGACAAAATAAACATGTTAATGAGAAGTGTACTTATAAAATATACCTTCTCAAAACTAAACATAGTACAATAAAAAGTAAAATGAATTAAATTTGTCAGAGACGTATCTTAGTTTAGGTAATAAAAATGTGTATAGGTGATATTAGTTATGTCCCATGGATATATATTTTCTGATAGTAGTATTTAAATCATTAGTGGATTAACCTCTATAAATAAGTCTGAGTTGCCTTTATTCCTCATTTTATGTTTCTGATCTTAATATCAATGTTCTTGTGAAATGAGAAGAAAATCTGGAATGAATATGTTGTTTTAGGTTTAATGCTGTTTCTCAGTGCAAGATAGATTATACATGGCGGCCAGTATAACAGTTCCAGGAAGAACCCAGGAAAACCCTAGCAATGACTATTGACCCATGAAAAGCTACTGGAAAACATTCTCACATCATCACATTGGTTACACCAAATCTTAAACAGAGATGAAATGGCAGTGATCATTAAAGACATGCACTTTAGACCAATTGGCCAGCTGAGGCCCAGAAAGATTATTTAAAGCAGGCTATTTATAATCATAAAAATGACAGTGATTAGCAGTATGTCTTGAATTGTATTCTTTCATCTGAACTGATGCAAATTAATATGAATTCCAGTTAAAGTTATCAGTATCTTCATAGTTTCTTTCATTTCAGCATCTACTCTGGTCATCACTCCATCCTGATTCCTCCATCAGAGGTGGAGACAAACCCTGCAGTCTGGTTGACTGCTGTTAGTATGTACAAAGGTATGAATGAACTCTGATGTATTTGACAGCACATTTATCATTCCATGGGTAGTATTTAATTTACCATACATTTATTTTTACATTGTCGGTATTTAACTTACATTATGTTTATCATTCCATGGGTAGTATTTAACTTACAACATATTTATCATTCCATGAGTAGTATTTAACAATTTTTCAGTCATATCCCTACGTGTGGCAGTTTATAGTGATTTCTAGCACTGGGGCATCATAACGCAGACATTTAGTGTGATGTCCCACCCAATCACATTATCCTGACACCAGGCTGACCATCCTAAGATTAACCTCTTAATGCTGAGTGCCAAGCATTGCAGCTGTTAGTACCATTTTTTAAGTCTTTGGGTTGGATAGAAAGCAAGACCTCCCTCATTCAAAATGAACACTAACCACTAGGCCACTGGAGCAGTCAAATCATGATTAAGTTTTAGATTCATGTTTTTCTGTATGGTCATACATCCCAAACTTTGAAAAGGAGATCTGTCTTGTTTGGACTGTTAAATCAGGAAAATGTTCCTTTTTTTCTATCCACACACCCTTACCCAACAAGTTAGCATCATGCAAGGTCAGGACTAGTTTAAAAATCTTTGTTCAATTTTCAGTTTAAGTTTATCAGTACAGTTATAAGTCCCAAACCCTTTGACAGGTAAGTGTAGGTGTGTGAACAGTCATCACCAATCAACCTTATCATCAGCGTAATCATCAGGCACTGACAAAATCATTGAAATTCTTGGTTATGTGTGGTTCAAGGTTTTCTGTGGTTAAAGTCCCAAAAATCAATGGGAGAGATGGTTGTCACACTAATCCAGTAGAATCAGGAAGTTATACCCTTTCACACCCATGCACACCTACCCTCATTGTAACCCCAGGCAAGGTGAGGGTTATTTGACAGTCTTGATTAAGTGAGCTTATGGTGTTTTTGTCTATCACCTTTGCACAGATGATATTTACAATTCCAAAAGAAATTATACCAGACTTTATGAGGAGCATTCTTGCATTAGAGTCTTACAGATTTGTTCAAAGAATGCCAGCCCATAATTGGATATGACTGTCATGACTAAAATGGATAAACCTTTTAAACCACTTAATCTGCAAAACTGCTGAACAAAATTTGGCCATATTTGAAAGAAAACATGCTTTAATGAAGGCCTGTCAAATGTGATAAATGATGCTGAGCCATTGTCTGATATGGCAAGTGTTGCATAAACTAGAAAATCTTTAAATGACTTCTCAAAAACAAAAAAATGAATTTGACGAGATTTGTAAACATGATGCTGTTCTTCAAACAGATATTGCCACCATTACAGAAACCTTAAAAATGACTTTTAAAAACAGAAAGCATTACAGCGTAATGATATCTTAACTTTCATGTTGCCAATCAGCCATTTTATATTTTTACCATTAATAAAAGTAGCATAAACCTGTACTTATAAATTACATCTTCTCAAGAAGTATTATACTGAATTTGTCAAAATTTGACAGAAAGACAGAGATAACTTTAAAGTTTATACAGTGCCGGTCTGCCATCAATAGGGTCATTGTTTCTCCAAATAGAAAATCCTCAAATTAACCTCTAAAAATGTAAAACAAAATTTGACAAAGTATCCTATCATGTAGATCTCTTAATTTTGTTAAAATGATTCAGATCCACAAGCAGATATGATCACTGTTTCTAAACTCAAAAGTTGAATATATCAATTAGATGATATTTTATCTTATTGGCTGAGCTTGTTAGGCCTTCGATCTGGAGTCTGTATTTCGCATCAAGTTTTGAGAAAGCTTAATAAATAGATTCATATCATAAAGCTCTTGGATGAGTCTGATTATGAGCAACAGAGGCTGCATATTAATTATGTGTTACTGTTGGGAAAAAAATGTTTGCAGACAATAATAAATCAGGTCTAATGACCTTGATGTAATATTTAACAAACAGGGTTGTGTTTTTAGCCTAGATAGTGAAATGTCAACTTTTGTATGAGCCAGATATATCATGCACACTTGGGACTCTTGTTATATCCCTTTTGGAATTTCTACAAATTTGTTGCTTGACATAAAAGCTTTCTGGACAAATGCTGTTTAACACAGAAGTATGAAGAAAAGTATTATTTGACACAAAAGTATGAAACGAGTATTTCTGCACAAATGATGTTTAACACAAAGGTACATAAATAAGAAAGTATTGTTAGAACATGTCCATCATTGAATAACGTACTTGGTGAGCAAATGCTGGATATTATGCCATGAGTTTCACAAATGCCATATTATAATGATATTATGCCATGAGTTTCACAAATGCCATATTATAATGATATTATGCCATGAGTTTCACAAATGCCATATTATAATGATATTATGCCATGAGTTTCACAAATGCCATATTATAATGATATTATGCCATGAGTTTCACAAATGCCATATTATAATGATATTATGCCATGAGTTTCACAAATGCCATATTATAATGATATTATGCCATGAGTTTCACAAATGCCATATTATAATGATATTATGCCATGAGTTTCACAAATGCCATATTATAATGATATTATGCCATGAGTTTCACAAATGCCATATTATAATGATATTATGCCATGAGTTTCACAAATGCCATATTATAATGATATTATGCCATGAGTTTCACAAATGCCATATTATAATGATATTATTCCATGAGTTATTTTTAATAGAAATACAGTGAAATAAAATTTTTTTTTAATTTGTTCTGACTCAAGTGCTGCATCTTTCATTTGCTGCAAGTAATAAAAACAGTCCCTGGAATTTTAGTGCTTTTCTATAAACTTGTAAAATTTGTTTTTTTTTATTTTACCATTTGTAATTCAAGGAGCAACTGATCTTCCAAAATATCAAAAGTATGAAACTGCAGATAATATATGGAAAGTGTACCAAGTATGTGGCAACACTACACACTAAAACTCATAGTTTATCATTTTGCCTTCTGCTTGAGATACATAATCTATCTTGTAACTCTTAGTTAAATATATTATATTTCCTTCAATTAAAAGGTACATCTTTGGTTCCTGTTCATTTTATACATTAGCATCTTTAGTTTTAAAGGTTGTCATGTTTAGTTGTCTCAGTTACATTGTTTCCTGCAGTTTAAAATATATTCCATCTTTTCTGTTTCAGTTCGAGATACATTTTGCTCCTATGGTGTAATGGAGCTGTGCACTAGAGGTTTAGGAACATCCACTGCAGCCCTTAAGGTAGTTTAAATTAATAATAATCATTGGGTTACATTAGGAACATCCACTGCAGCCCCTAAGGTAGTTGAAATCAATAATAATTATTGGGTTAGTTTAGGAACATCCAATGCAGCCCTTAAGGTAATTTAAATCAATGATTCTTACTGGAACATGAAGGTTATTAATGTTAAGGTAACATCAGCAAAGTACCTTGTCCAGGGACACAACTGCTGAAGACCCAGGTTGATCCAGTGGTAGGATTTGAACATGCACCTTTCAGGTTATGAGTTTTGCATATCGACTACTATGGTATCTCACAATAATCATCATAACCATGGTAACATTTTAGTTCTGTTTTCTAGTTAATTATTGCTACCTCATTGTAATAAATAGTTAACCACACATCAGCACAGCTTTCCATAATAATAATCATAACCATGGTAACATGATGGTGATCTTTCTATTTAAGTATTGTAGTCAACAGCTAACTGTTGAATGCACAAGTGGTTCAAGAACTTTTGGTATTATTTTATGACAGCATTTGTGACTATATTTTATGAGAGAGCTTATGACCATGTTTTATAATAGTACTTCTGACTGTATTTTACAATAAATAGTTGTTGTATCTGTGACAATTATTTCAGATGCATACATGTTCAACTGTCACTTGAGCAGTATCCACCATGCCACCGTCATCAAAATACATTTCAAAGGACTTAGCAGATTGATACCATGTTTAGTATAAAATTTTGGTATTAAAAGGAACTATTCAGGTTCAGCTTTCATCACATTCTTGCAATGTTTTGTTGAGACTTTTCTGTTAAAATGTTATGAAGTTATTGACTCTTTATTTTTCTTGGATTTTACTTTTCAAATTCTGCTCAGTACTTTATGAAGGACTCTTTGAATTGAAGCAAAATGTTAAATGAGATTTTACATGCAGAAGACTTGTGTCAATTTATTTTCACTGTTTGCATCAAACTTTTATGGAGTAATGCCCACGACTTATCACTTTGCCCATTCATTGCATAATATTGATAGGGGCATCAATATTGAATGGGCACATTTCTGGTAAACTTATGAAATGATGTTGTTAGATAGTAGGTCTGTATCAGTCATCTCTATATGCCAGTGTTTACTTTGAGTAGCAAATCTTTGTATTTTTTAAGTGACTTTATGCATGATTATAAAGTGTGATTATTTTATGTGTTAATTTACTGTGCTATTATGTTTAAGGTTTTATAACCATTGTACAATATTGAATATATAATACAATATATTTCATTGGGCACAGACTACATTTTAAGGTTGGCTTTGAGTGTAGTCAGCAGTAATTGAAATGGTGTGAGGATTAGTTAACATAAATTGAGTAAAACGGTGAATTGTTTCTTTCATGATAACATCCCATTTCTCAGTACCACTTGTGTGGGGCCATAGGATTTAAAGTTCTATTGGAGACCTGTATTTATTTTTTTTTACTGATATTTCCATAACCACTTAACCGTTTCACATCATGGCTATAATCATATATCTTCACATACTCCACTTCTCACAGCATAACATCTGTATCTGAGTGGAGGCATTTGTTTATTAAAACATGTATTATCTGATTCAATTAGAATACTTCTTAAAAATTTTCAGTCAGTATATCTTATTTGTATACTTCCCCACCGCTACCATTTACCCCAAGGTTGTGTCCCTTGAATTGGCTGAGGTCAACTAGGACACTGATTTTATTATTATTATTATTATTATTATTATTATTATTATTATTATTATTATTATTATTATTATTATTCAGTAAAGCCTTGTCAGGTTCATTGATATTTGGAATTGAACATCATTTTTGCCTTTACATTTCCTGCTATTGAGTTAACTATTATGCTCTATTTGATTTTAGTTGATTTACATCTAATTTACACATTTGGAATAAATAAAAACATGTACTTATCTTGTGTACTGTAGCATTACTGCCCATGGGCCATGCTTATGGTTGGAGTCCTGGGTTATGTCCCTTTGGTATTTTGTTAGTTTGTCATATAGGGATACAGTTTTTCTTGAATAGAGTTCTTTTTTTAGTAAAAATCTTTATAGATTCCTCTCAGGGTCAGTGGGATTCATTTATTTTTCATAAGAATTTTGGTAATATACACATTATTATATACACATTGTTATATGATTGGAATACAAGCTACATCTCCTATGTGCCTGATGATATCTCCTAGCTATTTCCATGTTGTAGCATTTAAATATAGCCTGTCTCCTCTACCTATTATGTCCTCTAACTATTCCTTAGGCCCGTGGAATTAACCTGTCCTGTGTCAGGGCATGCTGTATTATCGCTGAAGAGAGGCCAAGAATACAGCTTACCACGTCTTTCACCAAACTTTTCGCCAACCTGGGTCTGTCTCCCAGAGCCGTCAGCACAAGCTTTGGCTGTCGTGTCTGTGTTGGAATCTCACTTCAGGTAAATTTTTGCTGCTGATAATTAAATTATTAAAATGTTCTATTTCTATTGATGTGTTCTAGCTTAAAAAAGGGATCATTTTGAAAACAATGTATCACAAGTTACAAAATTTCATCAACAAATATACATAAATATATTCTTGTTATTATCAGTGTGTGCAGTTAGCTCCATCACTAGAATATGAAAGTAATAATATTGTATTTGTAGTTGTCATATATATATGTGTGTGAAAAAAAATGTTAGTAAAGGTTTAAATTTGTGTCACTTTCAAAATAAAAAAAAATTAGTAGCTAATATTACCGCAGAAAAACTTGACCATATACAAAGGCAAAATTGATTATTTATTTAGACTATCAGAATTGCCCACTAATCTGATCTTTCAATAGAATATAATTGGAAGGCCTTTTCCATTTCCAAAATATAGTATTAAAGGTTTAAGTTTTTAAAAAATGCAGAATTTGTTTGCACCGCTTGTGGTACAGTGTATATAGGATGGTTTGTCTATCTTCAGTTTTATTAAGTGAAATATTTAAATGATTTTTGTTTGTCTCTAGGGAGCCTCCTGTCCAGACCCCACCACAGTGTATGTTGATCTAAGGGCCCTTAGAAATGACAGGGTAACTTTACTTGAGAAGGGAAGCCCACACAGTCTCTGCCTCATGGAATCAGGAAAGGTAAAAATGCCTTAAATGTTTACATTTAAGGATCGATCTTGAAATGCCATTTCATGCATAATGTGTAATCAATTTTAAAGCTTTGTGTAGAGTACATAATTGATTTTCATGCTTCATGAATCCATGTACAGTGTGTAAACAATGTTCAGTCATCATGAATCCATATACAGTGTGTAAAAAATGTTCATTCTTCATGAATCCATATACAGTGTGTAAACAATGTTCAGGCATCATGAATCCATATACAGTGTGTAAAAAATGTTCATTCTTCATGAATCCATGTACAGTGTGTAAACAATGTTCAAGCTTTCTGAATCCATGTACAGAGTATAATCAATGTTCATGCTTTATGAATCCATGTACAGTGTGTAAACAATGTTCAAGCTTTCTGAATCCATGTACAGAGTATAATCAATGTTCATGCTTTATGAATCCATGTACAGTGTGTAAACAATGTTCAGGCTTTAGGAATCCATGTACAGTATGTAAACAATGTTCAGGCTTCATTAATCCATGTACAGTGTGTAAACAATGTTCAAGCTTTGTGAATCCATGTACAATGTATAATCAATGTTCAGACTTCATGAATCCATGTACAGTGTATAATCAATGTTCAGGCTTCATGAATCCATGTACAGTGTGTAAACAATGTTCAGGCTTCATGAATCCATGTACAGTATGTAATCAATGTTCAGGCTTCATGAATCCATGTACAGTGTAATCAGTGTTCAGGCTTCATGAATCCATGCATAGTTCTTAATCACTTTTCAGGTTTCATGACTTCATAGCGTGTAATCAATTTTTATGCTTCATGAATCGATGCATAGTGTGTAAAACATTTTCAAGCTTTATGAATCCATTCATAGTTTGTAATGATTTTTCATATCTTAGGAATCCATTCACAGTACTTAATCATTTTTCAGGCTTCATGAATCGATGCACAGTTCTTGAACACTTTTCAGGCTTCGTAACTATGCCTAAGGTGTAATACATGTTTAGGTCTCATGACTCCATGATTCTTGTAAACTAGAAAGTTGTGGTCTTATAAATAAAACCATCTTCACTTGCCAAGTTTCTAATATGTTAACCTACATGCACCTTGGTGGATTGATCAAATACGTCATTGCTTTGTCCTATCAACATCTGTAACATCTGTTGGATTTCATGAGTTGCCTCCCTTATTATGAAGGCCAACTAATAATTAGTGTGAAACAAATAAGTGCATTGTACATGAGACAAAAATGGTGGAGGCATTTGGCATCAAAAGGATACTTTATAAGTTTAACATTGAAAGTATGACTTAGTATCTGAGAGATGACATTACAGGTGTACTTGATGGAAAGAATGTATTTGTTGAAACACAGACCAGCATTGGAAAATTGCTTATGTATGCGTCTTTTCTAGTTGTGTGCTTACCTTGTGTCAGTCATGTAGGAAGTGTTCAGATTTTTAAAAACTTGATTTTGATTGGATGTGGTGGCTTGCCACTGCGTCCAGTTAATTTCACAGACCCGAATCACTAAAATATCTGATTGGCCGAAGTGTAGATAGGTTACCCAATTTGAACCTTGCAGAGCGAAGATGAATTAAAACTAGAAAAATAACATCTCAAGAAATAAATAACAATTTCATTTTAATCAATATTTAAACAGTTGGCAAAAGACAGGGAGAGACACATGATGAAAACATAAGTAGATCCATTTAGGTTTGATGAATAACTGATGTGATTTTAACAAATTTAAGTACTTGTTACAATGGATTAGTAATTCTATGTTTAATTATTACAGTATTTAGTTTTATCTAGCCTTTATGTAACTGGTTGTTGCCTTGATCATGAATCTACACTCTTTAAAAAAAAACCCACAGGCTCTCCTGAAAGTATCGTGTTTCAATAAAAATATTTTTTTTTAAAACATAAAATAATTAAATCTTACTATGCATGAATATGACACTGTTTACTTCCGCCTGATTGGTAGTGTGATGAGCTGCCTGATTGGTAGTGTGATGAGCTGCCAGATTGGTAGTGTGATGAGCTGCCTGATTGGTAGTGTGATGAGCTGCCAGATTGGTAGTGTGATGAGCTGCCAGATTGGTAGTGTGATGAGCTGCCTGATTGGTAGTGTGATGAGCTGCCAGATTGGTAGTGTGATGAGCTGCCAGATTGGTAGTGTGATGAGCTGCCTGATTGGTAGTGTGATGAGCTGCCAGATTGGTAGTGTGATGAGCTGCCAGATTGGTAGTGTGATGAGCTGCCAGATTGGTAGTGTGATGAGCTGCCTGATTGGTAGTGTGATGAGCTGCCAGATTGGTAGTGTGATGAGCTGCCAGATTGGTAGTGTGATGAGCTGCCTGATTGGTAGTGTGATGAGCTGCCAGATTGGTAGTGTGATGAGCTGCCAGATTGGTAGTGTGATGAGCTGCCTGATTGGTAGTGTGATGAGCTGCCAGATTGGTAGTGTGATGAGCTGCCAGATTGGTAGTGTGATGAGCTGCCTGATTGGTAGTGTGATGAGCTGACAGATTGGTAGTGTGATGAGCTGCCTGATTGGTAGTGTGATGAGCTGCCTGATTGGTAGTGTGATGAGCTGCCTGATTGGTAGTGTGATGAGCTGCCTGATTGGTAGTGTGATGAGCTGCCAGATTGGTAGTGTGATGAGCTGCCTGATTGGTAGTGTGATGAGCTGCCTGATTGGTAGTGTGATGAGCTGCCTGATTGGTAGTGTGATGAGCTGCCTGATTGGTAGTGTGATGAGCTGCCAGATTGGTAGTGTGATGAGCTGCCAGATTGGTAGTGTGATGAGCTGCCTGATTGGTAGTGTGATGAGCTGCCAGATTGGTAGTGTGATGAGCTGCCTGATTGGTAGTGTGATGAGCTGCCAGATTGGTAGTGTGATGAGCTGCCAGATTGGTAGTGTGATGAGCTGCCTGATTGGTAGTGTGATGAGCTGACAGATTGGTAGTGTGATGAGCTGCCTGATTGGTAGTGTGATGAGCTGCCTGATTGGTAGTGTGATGAGCTGACAGATTGGTAGTGTGATGAGCTGCCTGATTGGTAGTGTGATGAGCTGCCAGATAAGTTGTCATTATTATTGACAAAACTTGTCAAAAACAGCTGGAGATATAGTGTCTGCATTTCCATTCCAATTTAACATTAGAAGATATGATGTAAACCACACTAGGGATAATGTCTCTAAGGTCAAGGTCACAATTCAACATTTTAAGATTTACCTCTCACTTACCATTCCAGTCTATAATGATAGAACTGTTTCAGGTTAAGGGATGAACTTTGTTACCTGTTTATTATAAGTGTGATTTGTTTTATTTTGTATAGTATCATTGTAATTGTGATGTGTACTATTTTTATATTGTTGTTAGAAGTGTGATGTGTTATGTTTCATATATTATCATATTAGAATTGGAATGTATCAGAGTAAATATAGAGAAGCTGGGTGTAAAAAAATCGGTTCTCAAAAGATGTTTTTTCCCACTATTTAGTAATGCGATTAGAAAGCCAGATTTTCTTGGTACCATTGTAGAGCTACAGCTATATACTTTTTTGTAATACCGCCCACTTAAACCATGTAACTTAAATGACCTTGACACAACATAGCTCGGAAGTATGGCACTACCTCTTGATGCTTAAATGGAACATCTGGGGTTATAGGAGTTAACAAGGATTTTGGAAATTTCTAACAAATTGTCATGGAATTGATAATTTTATAATTTATATGCAGTGTTAATGCACAAGTTTTTAAATGTGCAAGGAATATTCAAATTTTGTGAAGTCATAAAAATTTACCAATTAACATGGTGAGACATAGGTGTTTACTGTATTGATATGGTGATATGGGTGTTGACTGTAATAAAATGGCAAGACATAGGTGTTGACTATATTAGCATGGTGAGACAGTTTTAATGTTTGGTGTTGGGAGCCTTGGGAGGCAAGTGAGATGCAAAGTTTCGTGTATTATGTCTGTTGTTCCCAGACTGAAGATGGGTGGCAGAATTGGGGGAGTTTAATGTTAAGTGTTTTATATTGAAGTTTTTGAAACTGTTATCATAGTGACATTTTGTTGCAAGACATTGAATTCAGTGGAAACTTTTTTTTCCCAGCTACTGCCAGGGGTGAAGGTTGCCATAGCAAATCCAGACACAAAGGGGCAGTGTGCAGACTCTCATCTTGGAGAGGTCAGTATGATGTAGGGCAGAGGTCAGTACAGCTAAGGTGAAAAGATCACTAAAGAGAAATATTCAGCAAATTTTAATGCTGGGTAGTCCAAAAGTAACCACATAGTAGTTTTATAGGTTATTATACTGTAAGTCAAGTGGAGAAGAAGAATTTACCTGTATCATGCCTGTTCAGATGAACTTGCAACTTCTTATACTGCTATAGAAGAATTAGATTTGCATATGTGTTATCATTGTATTAATATAATGGGGTTGGGGTCAGTTGTTTTCAATCAGTCATCTGGCTAGATGGTTGTATGCATCTTTATTTAGTAGCACATTCATGCTAGAGTCATTAGACTGGACGATTGTATGCTTCTTTATTTAGTAGCACATTCATGCTAGAGTTATTAGACTGGATGATTGTATGGTTCTTTATTTAGTATCACATTCATGCTAGAGTTATTAGACTGGACGATTGTATGCATCTTTATTTAGTATCACATTCATGCTGGAGTTATTAGACTGGATGATTGTATGGTTCTTTATTTAGTATCACATTCATGCTAGAGTTATTAGACTGGACGATTGTATGCATCTTTATTTAGTATCACATTCATGCTAGAGTCATCAGGCTAGATGGTTGTATGCATCTTTATTTAGTATCACATTCATTCTGGAGTCATGAGGCTAGATGGTTGTATGCATCTTTATTTAGTATCACATTCATGCTAGAGTTATTAGACTGGACGATTGTATGCTTCTTTATTTAGTAGCACATTCATGCTAGAGTCATCAGGCTAGATGGTTGTATGCATCTTTATTTAGTATCACATTCATGCTAGAGTTATTAGACTGGACGATTGTATGCATCTTTATTTAGTATCACATTCATGCTGGAGTTATTAGACTGGACGATTGTATGCTTCTTTATTTAGTATCACATTCATGATAGAGTTATTAGACTGGACGATTGTATGCTTCTTTATTTAGTAGCACATTCATGATAGAGTTATTAGACTGGACGATTGTATGCATCTTTATTTAGTAGCACATTCATGCTAGAGTCATCAGGCTAGATGGTTGTATGCATCTTTATTTAGTATCACATTCATGCTAGAGTTATTAGACTGGACGATTGTATGCATCTTTATTTAGTATCACATTCATGCTAGAGTCATCAGGCTAGATGGTTGTATGCATCTTTATTTAGTATCACATTCATGCTAGAGTTATTAGACTGGACGATTGTATGCTTCTTTATTTAGTAGCACATTCATGATAGAGTTATTAGACTGGACGATTGTATGCATCTTTATTTAGTAGCACATTCATGCTAGAGTCATTAGACTGGACGATTGTATGCTTCTTTATTTAGTAGCACATTCATGCTAGAGTCATCAGGCTAGATGGTTGTATGCATCTTTATTTAGTATCACATTCATGCTAGAGTTATTAGACTGGACGATTGTATGCTTCTTTATTTAGTAGCACATTCATGATAGAGTTATTAGACTGGACGATTGTATGCATCTTTATTTAGTAGCACATTCATGATAGAGTTATTAGACTGGACGATTGTATGCATCTTTATTTAGTAGCACATTCATGCTAGAGTCATCAGGCTAGATGGTTGTATGCATCTTTATTTAGTATCACATTCATGCTAGAGTTATTAGACTGGACGATTGTATGCTTCTTTATTTAGTAGCACATTCATGCTAGAGTTATTAGACTGGACGATTGTATGCTTCTTTATTTAGTATCACATTCATGCTGGAGTCATGAGGCTAGATGGTTGTATGCATCTTTATTTAGTATCACATTCATGCTAGAGTCATTAGACTGGACGATTGTATGCATCTTTATTTAGTAGCACATTCATGCTAGAGTCATCAAGCTAGATGGTTGTATGCATCTTTATTTAGTATCACATTCATGCTAGAGTCATTAGACTGGACGATTGTATGCATCTTTATTTAGTATCACATTCATGCTAGAGTCATCAGACTGGATGATGGTATGCATCTTTATTTAGTAGCACATTCATGCTAGAGTTATTAGACTGGACGATTGTATGCTTCTTTATTTAGTAGCACATTCATGCTAGAGTCATCAGACTAGATGGTTGTATGCATCTTTATTTAGTATCACATTCATGATAGAGTCATCAGGCTAGATGGTTGTATGCATCTTTATTTAGTATCACATTCATGCTAGAGTTATTAGACTGGACGATTGTATGCTTCTTTATTTAGTAGCACATTCATGCAAGAGTCATCAGGCTAGATGGTTGTATGCATCTTTATTTAGTAGCACATTCATGCTAGAGTCATTAGACTGGACGATTGTATGCTTCTTTATTTAGTAGCACATTCATGCTAGAGTCATCAGGCTAGATGGTTGTATGCATCTTTATTTAGTATCACATTCATGCTAGAGTTATTAGACTGGACGATTGTATGCATCTTTATTTAGTATCACATTCATGCTAGAGTCATCAGGCTAGATGGTTGTATGCATCTTTATTTAGTATCACATTCATGCTAGAGTTATTAGACTGGACGATTGTATGCTTCTTTATTTAGTAGCACATTCATGATAGAGTTATTAGACTGGACGATTGTATGCTTCTTTATTTAGTAGCACATTCATGCTAGAGTCATCAGGCTAGATGGTTGTATGCATCTTTATTTAGTATCACATTCATGCTAGAGTTATTAGACTGGACGATTGTATGCATCTTTATTTAGTAGCACATTTATGCTAGAGTTATTAGACTGGACGATTGTATGCTTCTTTATTTAGTATCACATTCATGATAGAGTCATCAGACTGGATGATTGTATGCATCTTTATTTAGTATCACATTCATGCTAGAGTCATCAGACTCGATGATTATATATAATTATATGCATCTTTATTTAGTAGCACATTCATGCTAGAGTCATCAGACTGGACGATTGTATGCATCTTTATTTAGTATCACATTCATGCTAGAGTCATCAGGCTAGATGGTTGTATGCATCTTTATTTAGTATCACATTCATTCTGGAGTCATCAGACTGGATGATTGTATGCATCTTTATTTAGTAGCACATTCATGCTAGAGTCATCAGGCTAGATGGTTGTATGCATCTTTGTTTAGTAGCACATTCATGCAACCAAGGAAGGCCACAATTACTAATACTGAAAATTTTCAAAATGGTTAAAATTTAAAATGTAGAGAAAAAAGTTTTAAAAAAAAGGAATTGACTAAGCAATGAACTTATTTTCTGCATTAATGTTTATAATCACTCCTGAAGACTAAAAGCTCTGTAATCATTGATTACACTCTGGTTTATTTGTTGTTTTTTTTTTCAGATCTGGGTGAGCAGCTCCCAGAATGCTACAGGTTATTTTACAATTTATGGGGATGAATCTCTTCATCCGGATCATTTTGATGCCCATCTGGCAACAGGAGATACACACACATCGTATGCCAGGACTGGTTACCTGGGTTTTGTTAGGCGAACAGAACTGACACAGAGTGATGGAGGTAAATAAATGCAACATTTTCATAATGACCTATATTTCTGTTATTTCAGTCTTCTTTGGACTTGACTTTCACACATATCAAATATTGCCAGTTGGCATATATTTGTCTATGCATGTTTGTCTTTCTGGCTGTCATAATAGATTGACAAGTTGATAGGTTCAAAATGGACTTTCAAAATCTAATCATAGACCTGTTCCAAGTATACAAACCACTTGTGTGTTCTTTTACTGATTTATATATAACAAAAGTGATTAATTCTTTTATTCATTGTTTAATATATTTTTGTAATGGAAACAGTATTTGATCTGTGTTTCCATTTCACCTTGGAGAGTTAAACTTCAAGCTTCTATTTTAATCAAAGGAATTTGAGCATAGACAGGATTAATTTTCTGCTTATGGAAAGTATATTTATGCATACTGACTTTAAACAGTCATGGAATTGTGTCTAGCCAGAGGTCAGAATCATGTCTAGCCATGGATCAGAAATAATGTCTAACCTAGGGTTTGATTCATATCTAGTCAGATGTCAGAATCATGTCTGGCCAAGGATCAGAAATCATGTCTAATCTAGGGTCAGAGTCATATCTAAACATGATCAGAATTGTTTAGACGGGGTCAGAGGCTTGTCTACAAATGGTCAGAATATGTGACCCTTCCAATTGCAACCTTTATGCACTATATTTTTCATACAGTCATCAGTTGTCTTGATCATTCATCACACCACTAGATGGATATGCTATTTTTCTCCAGGCCGGCATGATGCAATTTTTGTCGTTGGAGCACTGGATGAAACAATAATGCTGAGGGGGATGAGATACCACCCCACTGATATTGAAACCTGTGTACTTCGCAGTCACCGCAAGATCTGTGAATGGTAAGTGGAGATTTCTGTATATTCTTTTTCACATTTCTAACATATAGTTTAAAATAAAATTGTACAATATCCTTTAAATCACTGATGGCCAAAGTAAATCCAATAAAAAAAAGGACATTGCGAATTTGCATCCAATGCTATAATGTTCATGATCCAAAAATTGTATCTTCTGAAAATATTGTTCTTTGTTACCACTGTTAATGCCTGTATTATCCATGGCATGAAGTGGATAACATCAACAAATGAATTACATCAATATATTATTACAAGCATTTTTGCATATTGACTGAGAAATATACAAATTTGACCATGTTAAGGACTCTAATGCAAGATTATGTCTATCTATTGTTAGTTTTTAGATATTTTATGCTGGGAATGTGCTACCATTCATACCAAACATTTTATGCTGAAAATGTGCTACCATTCATACCAAACATTTTATGCTGAAAATGTGCTGCCATTCATATCAAACATTTTATGCTGGGAATGTGCCACCATACACACTAAACATTTTATGCTGGGAATGTGCTACCATTCATATCAAGCATTTTATGCTGGGAATGTGCTGCCATTCATATCAAACATTTTATGTTGGGAATGTGCCACCATACACACTAATCATTTTATGTTGGGAATGTGCTGCCATTCATATCAAACATTTTATGTTGGGAATGTGCCACCATACACACTAATCATTTTATGCTGGGAATGTGTTACCATTCGTACCAAACATTTTATGTTGGGAATGTGCCACCATACACACTATACATTTTATGCTGGGAATGTGCCACCATACACACTAATCATTTTATTTTGGGAATTCATACCAAACATTTTATGATGGGAATGTATACATACCAAACATTTTATGTTTGGAATGTGCCACCATATATGATAAACATTTTATGTTGGGAATGTGTTGCCATTCACACCAAACATTTTAAGCTGGGACTGTAGTATCATTCATACCAAACATTTTATGTTGGGCATGTGCTACCATACATATCAAACATTTTATGTTGGTCGTGTGCTACCATTCATACCAAACATTTTAGGCTACTTATACACACTAAACATTTTATTTTGGAAATGTGTTACCATGCTCACCATACATTTAATTTTAGGAATGTGGTTAATGTGGCACTTATAGCAAATATTTTGTGTTGGGAATATGCTACCATACACACAGCAAATATTTTGTATTGGGAATATACTACCATACACACAGCAAATATTTTGTATTGGGAATATACTACCAAACACACACAGCAAATATTTTGTATTGGGAATATGCTACCATACACACACAGCAAATATTTTGTATTGGGAATATGCTACCATACACACAGCAAATATTTTGTATTGGGAATATGCTACCATACACACACAGCAAATATTTTGTATTGGGAATATGCTACCATACACACAGCAAATATTTTGTATTGGGAATATGCTACCATACTCACAGCAAATATTTTGTATTGGGAATATACTACCAAACACACACAGCAAATATTTTGTATTGGGAATATACTACCAAACACACACAGCAAATATTTTGTATTGGGAATATGCTACCATACACACAGCAAATATTTTGTATTGGGAATATACTACCAAACACACACAGCAAATATTTTGTATTGGGAATATGCTACCATACACACTTGACATCTTATTTTGGAAATATCTTCATTACTAACAAAATATTTGACTGTGAATCATGCTAAATGTATCATAAATGATATAATATATATATAGTATAATAGCTAAATGTATCATAAATGATATAATATATATATATATATATATATATATATATATATATATATATATATATATATATATAGTATATATATATAGTATAATAGCTAAATGTATCATAATTTAATTCTGACAAAATTAGTCAAATGAAGGGTTTAATTTGTTGTTTTGTGAAGAGTGTTATTCAATGTAGAGGTGATTGGATGTTTTACCCAAGAAAACACCTAAGTAACCAAGCCAGGAAAATTTGATAATAGGGAAGATGATGGCTAATTGGGGGTGGGGGTGGAGGCATTCCCTCCCATCTGCAGGGGTGTTCTAGTCACCTCCGTCCAACTGGTTTAGTTGCTGTTGTTACTCGTCAGAGGGAATAATTCAGGTTGATTCATATGTTTAACTGAATAAACCTAAATTATTCCCTTGCATGAGATACAATGGCACTGGAACCAGTCAACCTGAATTATTCCCTTGCATGAGTTACAATAGCAATGAAACCAGTCAACCTAAATTATTCCCTTGCATGAGTTTCAATAGCAATGAAAAAAGTCAACCTGAATTATTCCCTTGCATGAGTTACAATAGCAATGAAACCAGTCAACCTGAATTATTCCCTTGCATGAGTTACAATAGCAATGAAACCAGTCAAACTGAATTATTCTCTTGCATGAGTTACAATAACAATGAAACCAGCTTATAAAAGTGCAATGACTGAATTACCAAATACATAAAATGTAAAAAAAGTTATCGGCTCTTTTTTTTTACAATTTACCTCTGAAGTTCGAGAAGTGAAAATGAGCGAAGAGAGCTAGCACTTTTTTGACAGGTGCACATCTGCAATAAGGCCAAGCTGTATACATAATAACTGGTGAGCGCCACCATAGCAATGAAACCAGTCAACCTGAATTATTCTCTTGCATGAGTTACAATAACAATGAAACCAGTCAACCTGAAATATTCCCTTGCATGAGTTACAATAGCAATGAAACCAGTCAACCTGAATTGTTCCTTGTATGAGTTGCAATAGCAATGAAACCAGTCAACCTGAATTATTCCCTTGCATGAGTTACAATAACAATGAAACCAGTCAACCTGAATTATTCCCTTGCATGAGTTACAATAGCACTGGAACCAGTCAACCTGAATTATCAATAGGTGGCACTCACCAGTTATTATGTACTTTTGAGAGAGTGATGTATGTAAGGTGAAGTTGTTTGCATTTTAAACATGCAGAGTGGAGAGAATGTTGGCATACCTATATACTACTTTCATGTAATGTGGATGAAATTTCTTTGGATATTGTACTTTTGGAAATTTTAAATGATCTTAGGACACTGCTAACTAAAATGACTGCTCCCTTGTGCTCCAAAAATCAACCTAAATTTGTCTAAAGTACACTATTCTTGGCAGCTATTAAAATATGGAAAATGAATTTTGCCAAACTAGAAAATACCAGCTTCTAAAAGTGCAATGACTGAATTACCAAATACATAAAATGTAAAAAAAGTTATCGGCTCTTTTTTTTTTACAATTTACCTCTGAAGTTCGAGAAGTGAAAATAAGCAAGTAGAGCTAGCACTTTTTTGAAAGATGCACATCTGGAGTAAGGCCAAGCTGTATACTCTCTAACCCATATTACACCCATCAATCATACATCAAAATAAAGGGAATTAAAGGTTCTTTGAACAACACCTAAGATATACAAAGTCTCTTTTAAATAACCAGTATAACTAGTGAGGAAACCCGGAGAAACTCTTTGTCTTTAAAATTTTAACCCTATGCTAAATACGAAACTGTAGAGTGCCACCATAGCAATGAAACCAGTCAACCTGAATTATTCCCTTGCATGAGTTACAATAGCAATGAAACCAGTCAACCTGAATTATTCCCTTGCATGAGATGCAATAGCAATGAAACCAGTCAGACAGGGGGTGACTAGATATAATTTGACACTGTACCACATGTAATATCACCTATTAACTCACCTGCACTAAGTTTGGTAAACAATATGTAGGTGAGACAAAAAGGGAATTACAAGTGAGGGACATCGGTAATCATAGGGATTCCCCAGTGTCTAAGCATTTTTATTTACCTGACCATAATATAGATAATATCATATAATAGAAATTATTAAATCTGATTCAGAACTCTCCAGTAGGACTTTTTTTTTTTGAAGGATAGAGAACTTTCTGGGATAAACCAATTACACATTCTATAGCAGGTACAGATCAACATCTCTTGAAATAGGAGTTCAGACAATTAACCTAATTTGATGAAAGGGTTCGAACTTGTGCCATTTCCATTGCCAGTTCAACATGCTAACCACTACCAATACAACACTTATCTCCATTAGTTGCCCTTTATGACATGTGGGAGTATACATTGCCCATATTCCACATCCCCAAGCCCCCAGGGAAGGTGTTTCATCCATATTCCACATTCCCAACAGTGCAGATGTGTTACCTCTGTTCCACATCCCCAACAGTGAGGGTGTATTGCCCATATTCCACAGCCCAAGACTGCAAAGAGGGTGCATCTCCTATATTTCACCACCCCACCCCACAAATCAACAGGTAGGATGTATCACCTCTACATAACCAGACCTGGTGAGAGGATACATTGCACCTATTCTACCTCCCTATGCCAAGAAGGAAGGGTGTATCACCTCTACATTCCCAGACCTGGTGAGAGGATACATTGCACCTATTCTACCTCCCTATGCCAACAGGGAGGGTGTATCACCTCTACATTTCCAGACCTGGTGAGAGGGTACATTGCACCTATTCTACCTCCCTATGCCAAGAGGGAGGGTGTATCACCTCTACATTCCCAGACCTGGTGAGAGGATACATTGCACCTATTCTACCTCTCTATGCCAAGAGGGAAGGGTGTATCACCTCTTTGCCAAGAGGGAAGGGTGTATCACCTCTACATTCCCAGATTGTGATAAGGGGGCATTGCACATATACTACCTCCCTATGCCCAGAGGGAGGGTATATCCATCCAATGATATAACCCAAGCCCACAGAGATTGCACAACCCTTGGTTTGCATCCCAACCCTGCTGGGAGGGTGCATTGGCCCGTTTCATAATTCCCAACACCACCATGAAGGTACATTGCCCCTATTTTAGATCCACAGACACATTTAGGAATATATAGAATTATAGACCTTTGGTATAATCAGTGTGAAGTTTTGTAAGCCAGTAAATGCCTTATTGACTAGGTTCATAAAATTTAATATTGACTAAACATAAAAAAATTTTATTACGCTATTTTGTAACAGAACTTCCAATTTGTTTTGTAATCCAGAGCAGCATGAAGTCTTCAGTTCAGCACTAAGATATTATAGCAAATATGCAATGACTTGTAACTTACTGATTTAGTCTATATTGCACATTACCTTAACCAGTGAAAATTCTTCTCTCAGAATTCTTAAGTTAAAGAATTTACAGTATCTTTTGGTGTCAATCTGCAACTATTGGAGCAAATCTTCCCAACTACGAAAATTGCCAAACAAAATCTCTTTTGTAATATATGTAACAAAATAACATACATCTTACAATATAAAAGTGATCTTTGATTTGTCTGATATTTTATTTTTTGCAGTGCGGTTTTCACATGGACAAATTTACTTGTGGTAGTTGTAGAACTTGATGGAAATGAAAATGAGGCACTAGACTTGGTTCCCTTGGTAACTAATGTTGTCCTTGAGGAACATTATATGATTGTTGGTGTTGTCGTCGTTGTTGACCCTGGAGTAATTCCAATAAACTCTCGTGGAGAGAAACAACGCATGCACCTTCGTGATGGTTTCCTGGCAGATCAGCTGGACCCTATATATGTGGCATATAATATGTGAATTTTACTATTTTTATTTCATGTGGTCTATTGGACAACTTGACAAGCAAGAAGTGTATATTTATAGTGTGGAATTCATATAGCAGGCATGAATTTAACTGTTGCATCACATATATGTGTCTTCAGAACATTTTAACCTGTTGAGAAAATTTCAACAGGAAAACCTACATGTTACCATGGAGATACTTTCCATGACAACAACTAAGTTAAATCACTCAACCCTAATAATCACAGAGAGCATTTGTTAATCTTTTATCTAGAAAGTGTTTCATTGGTATTATTTTTTGTGTGAAGTAACCAGTCTTAAAATCAGCTATAAATAGTGTGAAGTAACCAGTCTTAAAATCAGCTATAAATAGTGTGAAGTAACCAGTCTTAAAATCAGCTATAAATAGTATTTGGAGAAAAATAATTGAGAGGGATTGTCTTTATAGGAATTGACCAAAAGCTAAAAACATTCATCAAGAAAATTATAAAAGAAATGTTTCAAAATGAAATGTGCAATTTTGCAGTTTCAAGAACATGCATATACTTATTTACACAAAACTAAGTATGTTTAGATCAAGTGGCAAACTTTTGTTGATAAAACATAATTCATTTGTTTTCATGTTTATAAGAGGATGTTTTGTCATGAGATCAGAACACTCTTGAGCATTAGAAAATGACAAAAGATCTTCAGTAAATTGGTCTGGTTTTGTTCTATACTCTTTAATAAAGTAGTATTCATGTTGTTCAAAGCCAGTAAAATAACTTAGAATAAACAAAGTTTGTAAAAACTTGTAATGCACAAATTATAGACACTGAGAAGAAAAATCAAGGCACATATCATGTATATTTTCTTTTTTTCCTGTAAACATATTGATAATATTTATGTGTAACATGCAGTTCTAGTCACCATAGACATGAAATTCAACCAGATCCGTGCTTACTCTGCTGCCAAAAATACAAGCATCTGGTAAAATTCGTTTTTATCGTTGTTACTAGTAGGCAGCTCTTTTGTCAAACTTTTCTGAAGCAAAACTATTTTCTGTCTGTCCCAGAATTGATCTACATTTACATTCTTCATTAATTTGAACCCAAATACTCTTGTATGCTTAAAAGAAAAGAAATTAAATAATACTTTACAAAATGGTGCCAATGCCGGAGGTACCAGATAGTCTTTTCATGTTTTTTTCAAAATGTCATTATTACTGTGACACAGTGCATGATCATTTCATGAGAAAACTAAATGACGTTTCCAAATTTGATGGCAGTCTTGTTCCGATGTTGCAAGGAAAACTGTTTTTACCAGATTCTTGCTTAGTGGAGATCTGATGTAGGCATATGATAGGTCTGGTTATATGAGACTAATCGGAAGTCGGCTGCTCTCATCTTCTGCTTTGCCTATTTCATGTATTTTACTGCTTTTATTAGACATGTACATATTTGTACTGTTGAGTCAGAGATACCAACCATTCCGGAATATGTGGAATTATGTATTTTAGTTAAAATTCCACATTCCAAATTATATCATTCAGGAAAATCTAAATTTTGGTTAATGAAAGTTTGAGCAGGCATTTTCTGCATAAACACAAGTAGGGAGAAAAGTACTTCAATGCCAGCCTAGTAGACTGCTCCACAGAATTGTAGATAACAAGAAACCAGTTAATTCAATAGTTATAAAATGAAAACTTGTGGCAGAGACAAAAAGAAAATGAACTTGAAGCTAATTTATGAGGAGAACTGATGTTTATGATTATCATTTTGGGCAATTCATTGCTCTGTAGATGGAGAAATGGAGAGAGCATGGACTAATTATTAACGACTGTGTACATTATATAGGCTCTTAGGAAGATGCAATATAAAAACATATGTGTTATCCATTCCGGATGGGCTGCCAGGATTCCACAAATGTGTTATCCATTCCGGATGGGCTGCCTTGATTCCACAAAATTGATGCCAGGATTCCTGACAGGCATGCTCATGGGTTGGCATCTCTGCAATATTTTTTTGTTTGTATTTTTAACATTCTGTGTAACAATACACTTAAACATCGACAAAATTGTTTTGTATTTTATTCCCACAAATATTTTATACACCTTATAAAGTCACAAAAATTGTTTGTTTTTCTTGGTACTGCAGTTTTTTTTAATAGTAAAATGCTGTTTTATAATGTGGAAAATTTAGTTTTGCAGAATGAGCTGAAAATTGTTATTGATGTCTTAATTGATAATTATTTGCACACCCAAAATATATTCAACAAAAATTGTACTAATTAAGTACATTAAAAATTTCACCTTCATATTAGCATGTCAAAATTCTTTAAAATTTCCAATATGGTTGGTATGTTGATTTTTGATTGGTACATGCTTTGTTGAAACCAATCAGATGTATTAACTGTAAATGACCATACTATAATATATGTGCAGTCAGAGAAGCACACACATCATAAATAGATTATGCCAGATTTAGGTTTATTTTTTTTTTTGTTTTTATTCTCAATTGAAATATTATAGACAATAATTTATATAATATATTTATCTAATGATAAGCCCCATCACCACCTATAAGCCCCACCCAATTATATATATATATATATATATATATATATATATATATATATATATATATATATATATATATATATATATATATATATAAGATATTGGCTGTTGATAAGAAAAAACTCTTAGCTTTTGGAATAGCTCTTAGGCTGGTGGTACGGATTAAACTGACCACATGGACTTATCATGGGAAGAATAATTTTTTTGCATTCAAGGCATTTTGGTTGAGGTATAATACTCAGTTGATAAGTTGTTTTGTTTTCTTTATATACATTATATCTGGTCTATATTTTCCATCATAATCTGAAAAATTGAATTTTATTTAGAAAATGTCTGCAAAATGAGGTTGGTAATGAAATGATACACAATGGGTTTATGATTATTCTGTGCATCCAGACCTTTCATAATTTGATTCCTTGCTCAATAAGGTACAATGTTTTGGCCTGGCCAATCAACTCTGTGGGACCCATTCCAAAATACATGTACAGGCAAATTGTCAATCAACCACTACTTCCTATTTGTTCAACATGCTTCAGCAAGCAAGGCACAGGACAATGAAGTTGAGGTACCAAAAAAGATATGCAAGCATTATTTTTTTCATAAGACCATGTGGACTTTATCCTAGATACAAACAAAGAATGAAAGCAATGAATGTAACCAGCCATACTGTACTATAATTAGTATACTATATTTACTATTGTTAGAATCCATTCACCAAAAATTAATTGGTTGAATTTGAAAATTAGATGTAACAGAAAACAGCCAGAACTTGTTGTCGATCTGTAAGGCTGCAGGAAAATATCAGTTTTAATTTGCCAATTTTAACTACTGTAATCCTTCTCCAATGTGCAAAGGTTGGCAAGTTTATTTTCTTTGTTTTATATTAAAAAACTTCCTATACTAATGCATCGGTGAAGACCGTACTATTTTTACAGGACACACACCTTTTGACATACTGGAGCTGTATGTACCCAAAGATGGGAAGTAATATTTTATTGGGAAAAAAAAACTCCATTTGAATGAGAGTAATATTCCATTCCACTTAAAGTCACAATGACTGAAATGACTCACTGAGATGACTGAAATGACTCACTAAGATTAAAGTCTCAATGACTGAAATGACTCAATAAGATTAAAGTCACAATGGCTGAAATGACTCACTAAGATGACTGAAATGACTCACTAAGATTAAAGTCACATTGACTGAAATGACTCGTTAAGATTGAAGTCTCAATGACAGAAATGACTCATTAAGATTAAAGTCTCAATGACTGAAATGACTCAGTAAGATTAAAGTCACAATGACTGAAATGACTCACTAAGATTTAAGTCTCAATGACTGAAATGACTCACTAAGATTAAAGTTTCAGCGACTGAAATGACTCACTAAGATGACTGAAAAGACTCACTAAGATTAAAGTCTCAATGACTGAAATGACTCACTAAGATGACTGAAATGACTCACTAAGATTAAAGTCTCAACGACTGAAATGACTCACCAAGATGAAAGTCTCAATGACTGAAATGACTCATTAAGATGACTGAAATGACACTAAGATTAAAGTCTCAACGACTGAAATGACTCACTAAGATTAAAGTCTCAACGACTGAAATGACTCACTAAGATTAAAGTCTCAACGACTGAAATGACTCACTAAGATTAAAGTCTCAATGACTGAAATGACTTACTAAGATTAAAGTCTCAACGACTGAAATGACTCACTAATATTAAAGTCTCAACGACTGAAATGACTCACTAAGATGACTGAAATGACTCACTAAGATGACTGAAATGACTCACTAAGATTAAAGTCTCAACGACTGAAATGACTCACTAAGATTAAAGTCTCAACGACTGAAATGACTCACTAAGATGACTGAAATGACTCACTAAGATGACTGAAATGACTCACTAAGATTAAAGTCACAATGACTGAAATGACCAACTAAGATTAAAGTCTCAACAACTGAAATGACTCACTAAGATTAAAGTCTCAACGACTGAAATGACTCACTAAGATTAATGTCTCAGCGACTGAAATGACTCACTAAGATGACTGAAATGACTCGCTAAGATGACTGAAATGACTCACTAAGATTAAAGTCACAATGACTGAAATGACCCACTAAGATTAAAGTCTCAACGCCTGAAATGACTCACTAAGATTAAAGTCTCAGCGACTGAAATGACTCACTAAGATTAAAGTCTCAATGACTGAAATGACTCACTAAGATTAAAGTCTTAATGACGGAAATGACTCACTAAGATGACTAAAATGACTCACTAAGATGACTGAAATGACTCACTAAGATTAAAGTCTCAATGACTGAAATGACTCACTAAGATTAAAGTCTCAACGACTGAAATTACTCACTAAGATGACTGAAATGACTCACTAAGATGACATAAATGACTAAGATTAAAGTCACAATGAATGAAATGACTCACTAAGAACTACATGCTGTGAGAAATACTGGTGTATTTAACTTTTGAACTCAGAGAGGGGAATATGAAACAAAATCTATCTGTACATGTAAATAGAAGTTACATGAGGAAACATGTTATTGTGGGTTAAATGCCAATTTTCTGTACGTGATAGTCTATACATAGTGGCCAGTGTAATTTGTAGGGAAAGAACCTGGGATAACCCTGGTGAGGACCATCAACCCACAGGAAGTTAATGAGAAGAGTTCTAAGAAAACTTTACTGACCTTGTCCAAGACATGGACAGAGGTGCGGTGGCCGAGTACATTAAAAGCAAACATTTACGACCACGTTGCCAATGGTGGCCTATGGTTAGAAGCATAGCAAATAGTATGGAAACTAAAATTTAAAATATTATAGTAGTTTGATATATCTCTGAAACAGCTCTGGGAGAGGAATGTGAAAAAAGATATATAGCAGTACATATAAATTGAATTATATTAATGTGGTTGTAACACAATTTATTCAGCAGATGATATTCTATACATGGCAGCCAGTATAACTGGTAGAGGAAGAACCTGGGAATACCATGGTAAGGATGACCAATGCACAGGAAGCTACTGGCAAGCTTTCTAACATGCCCACATTAGCTGAGCTCAAGATTTAAACATACATGGACAGAGATGAGATGGAAGAGTTCAATAAACATAAGTACTTAATTCCACTCAAGTACTGGTGGCTTCCAGTGAGAAGAATACTAAATAGTATGTAATCTAAAATAATTTTTTCACAATAAATTCTTGATACATCTCTGATTGGTAATAATTGGAAGAAATTTTAATAGATAGTCTGATATCCTTACAAAATCCATGATCAATATACATTCAGATTCCATGTATCAATATACAGCAAGGAACAGGGACATAGATTCAGATTCCATGTATCAATATACATCAAGGAACAGGGACATAGATTCAGATTCCATGTATCAATATACATCAAGGAACAGGAACATAGATTCAGATTGTATCAATATACATCAAGGAACAGGGACATAGATTCAGATTCCATGTATCAATCAATATACATCAAGGAAAAGGGACATAGATTCAGATTGTATCAATATACATCAAGGAACAGGGACATAGATTCAGATTCCATGTATCAATATACATCAAGGAACAGGGACATAGATTCAGATTCCATGTATCAATCAATATACATCAAGGAACAGGGACATAGATTCAGATTCCATGTATCAATATACATCAAGGAACAGGAACATAGATTCAGATTGTATCAATATACATCAAGGAACAGGGACATAGATTCAGATTCCATGTATCAATATACATCAAGGAACAGGAACATAGATTCAGATTCCATGTATCAATCAATATACATCAAGGAACAGGGACATAGATTCAGATTCCATGTATCAATATACATCAAGGAACAGGGACATAGATTCAGATTCCATGTATCAATCAATATACATCAAGGAACAGGAACATAGATTCAGATTCCATGTATCAATATACATCAAGGAACAGGAACATAGATTCAGATTCCATGTATCAATATACATCAAGGAACAGGAACATAGATTCAGATTCCATGTATCAATATACATCAAGGAACAGGAACATAGATTCAGATTCCATGTATCAATATACATCAAGGAACAGGGACATAGATTCAGATTCCATGTATCAATATACATCAAGGAACAGGGACATAGATTCAGATTCCATGTATCAATATACATCAAGGAAAAGGGACATAGATTCAGATTGTATCAATATACATCAAGGAACAGGGACATAGATTCAGATTCCATGTATCAATATACATCAGGGATAAGGGATATAGGTACAAAGTCCTTGTATCAGTATACATCAAGGGAAAAGGACATATTTACATACAGATATATGCATGTTGTTTTGTGATGTGGTAGTATTGACTTATGCAATATATTAAGTCTTATAACTGTCTGGCACTCTTTGGAGTTCACACGATCATTACATATATTTTGCAATCTATCGAGTTCACATGATCATTACATTTAAATAGCATTAGAATGACAGACTTCACAAAATCACTACATTTAAATAGCATTAGGATCACAGAGTTCACAAAATCACTACATTTAAATAGCATTAGGATCACAGAGTTTACAAAATAACTACATTTAAAAAGCATTAGGAGCACAGAGTTCACAAAATTACTACATTTAAAAAGCATTAGGATGACAGTTCACAAAATTACATTTAAATAGCATTTGGATCACAGTTCACAAAATTACTACATTTAAATAGCATTAGGATCACAGAGTTCACAAAATCACTACATTTAAATAGCATTAGAATGACAGAGTTCACAAAATTACTACATTTAAATAGCATTAGGATCGAGAGTCCACATGATCTTTACGTTTGCATAGCATTAAGATCACAGGGTTCAATAAGACATTATATTTAAATAGAATTAGGATCACACAGTTCACAAGATCATTACATTTAAATAGCATTATGATTACAGTTCACAAGATCATAATAAATAACATTAGGATCACAGTTCACAAGATCATTATAAATAGCATTAGGATCACAGTTCACAAGATCATTATAAATAGCATTAGGATCACAGTTCACAAGATCATTACATTTAAATAGCATTAGGATCACAGTTCACAAGCTCATTATATTAAAGTAGCATTAGGGTCACTATTCTACATGCTGTCAATGTAAACATTTGCAACATCTTTAAGTAAAAAGGCATTTAAGGCAATAATATAATGTATCACCCAAGTCATGAAAGTTAAAAACCACTGTAATGAGTTTTCAGTGTAAAAATTAAATAGTATTAAGAATTTAGTATGAGATAAATACATATGAATCTATATAGATATATAATAAGTGATCAAAATAATGCTGAAAAATATAATTTCCTGTCTTAACTTCCTGAATATACTTTTCAGCATGTCATCTACTGATGATTTAGAAACTTGAATGTTTGCAGATTGTGTATATTGAGCTTATGGTATGGTATCACACTATGGTTTATCAATGTCTGTATTTGTTTGATACAAGTTTGGAGGCCATATATCTGATCAGTTTTGTTCAAGCATGTACAGGTTTATATCCAATGGATCAGGGATGTGATCAGAAATCAGCAGTAAGTACATGTATTATTGAAATGTTGTTTCATCAAATAGAGCTTGTTACATTTTAATTGAGTTACAAATGTAGAAACCATATATCTAGTAGTTTCACTCAGATTCTACCTTATATTGGCTATAATTTTGAGATAAATTCCTATGTATAAAAGCCGCAATATTGCATCTGTTTGGTTGAACTGTAACCATATGGAGTTTCTTTAATATCCCTTTGTTTTACTAGAAAGAAAAATAAGTTTTCTTGGTAATTAAGAGATATATTGTCTTGTTTACCTTGAACCAGTGTTCTGTTATGAAAAACTTGTATGCAACTCAACATCCACTTTATTGTTTCCATTATGGATCACTGCCATCTCACCTCTGCGTGTGTTCAAGTCTAGGATTCGGTGAATGTGAATATGTGAGAAAGCTTGCCAGTAGCTTCTCGTGGGTCGGTGGTTCTTTCCGGCGATTTCCCGGTTTCTTCCTCCACCATTAGTAATGGCTGCCATGTATAGCCTATCATGTGCTGATAAATGGTGTTAAGCCCAACAACAACAACAACAACTTTATTGTTTAAAAACAAACTCTAAGCTTTAGTTTTTTAAAAAACAAAGAAAAAGTTGCAAACTTGGAGAAAAGTGAAAGTAATGACATTTTGACAATTTTCAATGTTGCTTTCGGGGAAAAAAAATGGAAGTTTTCATTTTTAAATGAATAATAATTCTATACTGAGGATATATTAGTATGGTGGTAAAGTGATTGAATCTTCTCATATTTATTGGTGATTATTGTTGTTGTTAATGATAATACTATTATTATTATTATTATTGATAACCTTCCTCATCACTAACAACAACATTACTGTATACAAGCACAATACAAGTTCAGCAGTATTTTCTTCTTTAAAACAATATTTAAAAAAACTGCATGTTTCTGTTGGCTTTGAAATAATGGCTTTGAAATGATGGTCTTCATGGAAAAAACTGTTTTTATGATCCTGCAAGAAATGATGTACGTGGAGAATGCCACATTTGTATTATCCCTCGAGGATTATGGTACATGGAGGAGATGAGTTTGTGATTGCCCTCAAGGATTATGGTACATGGAGGAGATGAGTATGTGATTACTCTCAAAGATTATGGTACATGGAGGAGATGAGTTTGTGATTACCCTCAAAGATTATGGTACATGGAGGAAATGAGTTTGATTGCCCTCAAGGATTATGGTACATGGAGGAGATGAGTTTATGATTGCCCTCAAGGATTATGGTACATGGAGGAGATGAGTTTATGATTGCCCTCAAGGATTATGGTACATGGAGATGAGTTTATGATTGCCCTCAAGAATTATGGTACATGGAGGAGATGAGTTTATGATTGCCCTCAAGGATTATGGTACAGGGAGGAGATGAGTTTGTGATTGCCCTCAAAGATTATGGTACATGGAGGAGATGAGTTTGTGATTGCCCTCAAGGATTATGGTATATGGAGGAGATAAGTTTGTGATTGCCCTCAAGGATTATGGTATATGGAGGAGATAAGTTTGTGATTGCCCTCAAGAATTATGGTACTTGGAGGAGATGAGTTTATGATTGCCCTCAAGGATTATGGTATATGGAGGAGATAAGTTTGTGATTGCCCTCAAGGATTATGTATGGTACATGGAAGATATTAGTTTGTGATTGCCCTCAAGGTTTATGGTACATGGAGGAGATGAGATTGGGATTGCCCTCAAGGATTATGGTACATGGAGGAGATGAGTTTGTGATTGCCCTCAAGGATTATAGTACATGGAAGAGTTGTTTGTGATTGTCCTCAAGGATTATAGTACATGAGAAGTTGTTTGTGATTGCCCTCAAGGATTATGGTACATGGAGGAGATGAGTTTATGATTGCCTTCAAGGATTATGGTACAGGGAGGAGATGAGTTTATGATTGCACTCAAGGATTATGGTACAGTGAGGAGATGAGTTTATGATTGCCCTCAAGGATTATGGTACAGGGAGGAGATGAGTTTGTGATTGCCTTCAAGGATTATGATACATGAAAGAGATGAGTTTATGATTGCCCTCAAGGATTATGGTACAGGGAGAAGATGAGTTTATGATTGCCCGCAAGGACTGCTTTACATGGAGAGTCGTTCAAATTAGCAATAGCCATGAATATGTCATAGGAATTTAAAATATAAATGGTAAAGTGTTTAGCCTAATTGAACAATTTCTAGTGAATTTTGAATTTGGCTGAGTGTATCCAATGTATTTATATATTTATTGCACAGTTGACTTCCTCGTTCATTGCACATGCTCTGTTTTCTTTTTTACATGATAGATCCATGCTCTAAACTAACAGACGATGACAGGATAATACTGTTGTGGTCCATTATGAGAACTTACTGTTGAAAATCAGATAAAAGACTTTTGATAATTGCAGTTTTGCCTCATCACATCATTATGTCTTTATTTAATAAATTTGTACTCATCAATTTTGTGGTGTAATGTTAATGATGCTATGACTATAATCTCTAGAGAATACTATTTTGTAATTTGAGGTTTGAAGAATAATATCTCAGATTTGAGGTTTAGAGAATAATATTAGACTTGAGGTTTAAAGAATAATATATCAGATTTGAGGTTTGAAGCTTGATCATGTGTTACATGTTTGAAAATGTTTTGTTCCTATTTGGCCAGGAAAATTAAATCATAAGATATTCTTAAAGAAAAAGCAATTTATCATTTAGGTTGGTGGTTGATTTGACACCAGATTACAAACTTAATCTCAGTTCTTAAAACCTTGCTTATTAAGGTAGTAAGATTAAATTAAAGTATATGTTTGCATATTAGTTGCTTCCAAATGCAAACACTACCATGTCATGATTTGCCATTCACAATGCACCAGGGTCAGTGTTGTTTTCTGATTACGTTTAGTAAACTGTGTCAACCCAGACTTGCCAGAGTACCGTACACACATGGTGAGATGACAATGCAAAACTTTGGCCATCTTCTTACTATGATTCTCTCTTACTACTAGAACCATGCAATGTCTGGCCATCTTGCTATGTTACTTTGATTCCCTCTTACAACTAGAACCATGCAATGTCTGGCCATCTTGCTATGTTACTTTGATTCCCTCTTACAACTAGAACCATGCCATGTCTGGTCATCTTGCTATGTTACTTTGATTTCCTCTGACGACTAGAACCTTGCAATGTCTGGCCATCTTGCTATGTTACTTTGATTCCCTCTTACAACTAGAACCATGCCATGTCTGGTCATCTTGCTATGTTACTTTGATTTCCTCTGACGACTAGAACCTTGCAATGTCTGGCCATCTTGCTATGTTACTTTGATTCCCTCTTACAACTAGAACCATGCCATGTCTGGTCATCTTGCTATGTTACTTTGATTTCCTCTGACGACTAGAACCTTGCAATGTCTGGCCATCTTGCTATGTTACTTTGATTCCCTCTTAAAACTAGAACCATGCCATGTCTGGTCATCTTGCTATGTTACTTTGATTTCCTCTGACGACTAGAACCTTGCAATGTCTGGCCATCTTGCTATGTTACTTTGATTTCCTCTTACGACTAGACCCATGCAATGTCTGGCCATCTTGCTAGGTTACTTTGATTTCCTCTTATGACTAGAACCATGCAATGTCTGGTCATCTTGCTATGTTACTTTGATTTCCTCTGACGACTAGAACCTTGCAATGTCTGGCCATCTTGCTATGTTACTTTGATTTCCTCTTACGACTAGACCCATGCAATGTCTGGCCATCTTGCTAGGTTACTTTGATTCCCTCTTATGACTAGAACCATGCAATGTCTGGCCATCATGCTATGTTACTATGATTCCCTCTTACAACTAGAACCATGCAATGTCTGGCCATCTTGCTTTGTTACTTTGATTCCTTCTTATGGCTAGAACCATGCAATGTCTGGCCATCTTGCTATGTTACTTTGATTCCCTTTTACAACTAGAACCATGCCATGTCTGGTCAACTTGCTATGTTACTTTGATTTCCTCTTACGACTAGACCCATGCAATGTCTGGCCATCTTGCTAGGTTACTTTGATTTCCTCTTACGACTAGAACCATGCAATGTCTGGCCATCTTGCTATGTTACTTTGATTACCTCTTACGACTAGAACCATGCAATGTCTGGCCATCATGCTATGTTACTATGATTCCCTCTTACAACTAGAACCATGCAATGTCTGGCCGTCTTGCTATGTTACTTTGATTCCTTCTTATGGCTAGAACCATGCAATGTCTGGCCATCTTGCTATGTTACTTTGATTCCCTCTTACGGCTAGAACCATGCAATGTCTGGCCATCTTGCTATGTTACTTTGATTCCCTCTTACGACTAGAACCATGTAATGTCTGGCCATCTTGCTATATTACTTTGATTTCCTCTGGCGACTAGAACCATGCAATGTCTGGCCATCTTGCTATGTTACTTTGATTCCCTCTTACAACTAGAATCGTGCAATGTCTGGCCATCTTTTTATATTACTTTGATTCCCTCTTATGACTAGAACCATGCAATGTCTGGCCATCTTGCTATGTTACTTTGATTCCCTCTTACGACTAGAACCATGCAATGTTTGGCCATCTTTGTATGTTACTTTGATTCCCTCTTACGACTAGAACCATAGCAATTCCCTCTTACGACTAGAACCATGCATTGTCTGGCCATCTTGCTATGTTACTTTGATTCCCTCTTACGATTAGAACCATGCACTGTCTGGCCATCTTTGTATGTTACTTTGATTCCCTCTTACGACTAGAACCATAACAATTCCCTCTTACGACTAGAACCATGCCATGTCTGGCCATCTTGCTATGTTACTTTCATTCCCTCTTACGACAAGAACCATAACAATTCCCTCTTACGACTAGAACCATGCAATGTCTGGCCATCTTTGTATGTTACTTTGATTCCCTCTTACGACTAGAACCATAACAATTCCCTCTTGCAACTAAAACCATGAAATGATTGGCCATCTTGCTATGTTACTTTGATTCCCTCTTACACCTAGAACCATGCAATGTCTGGCCATCTTGCTATGTTACTTTGATTCCCTCTAACGACTAGAACCATGTAATGTCTGGCCATCTTGCTATGTTGCTTTGATTCTCTCTTTCGACTAGAACCATGCAATGTCTGGCCATCTTGCTATGATACTTTGATTCCTTCTTACAACTAGAACCATGCAATGTCTGGCCATATTGTTATGTTTGATTTCCTCTTACTACTAGAACCATGCAATGTCTGGCCATCTTGTTATGTTACTATGATTCCCTCTTACGACTAGACCCATGCAATGTCTGGCCATCTTGCTATGTTACTTTAATTCCCTCTTACGACTAGAACCATTCAATGTCTGGCCATCTTGCTATGTTACTATGATTCCCTCTTACGGCTAGAACCATGCAACGTCTGGCCATCTTGTTATGTTACTATGATTCCCTCTTACGACTAGACCCGTGCAATGTCTGGCCATCTTGCTATGTTACTTTGATTCCCTTTAATGTTGGTATATCTAGAACCATCTGAGTTTGAGACGAAAACTAGATATGCAATTTTCATTACCTTTTTGCATAGACAAACTAAAACATTATGAATACTTGTATCACAATATATCAGTGTCAATATAAAATGTTGCCATTAAGATGTACAAAGAAATAAAAGTACACATTTTTAAACTGAATATAGTTCAAATTGCTAATTGTAATAGTTCATTTAGGTTTCATATCATCTGAATACTGTATTATTTTCTTTGATAAAATGCAGTTTTAATGTTTGCATATCAAATCCATATAATTACATCTTGTTAAGATCTGTGTGAAGACATATCAGACATAGGCTTAACATCTAAATGTACTTTATTTCATTTAAATTTAAGTAATTATTATGTTTTCATCAACTGTAGTTAAGTGGATAAAATAAGTGTTTTGACATGTTACAGAAAGAATTGTGTACTCGAGTTGAATGAAATCAAGAATCTATGGTAATTGAATAGTGTTAAGCCTTTGTTTCCCAGTGTATTCATGTTTCTAGAGACAAAAATATTCCGAGTTTTTATTTTCTACTTTAATGTGGACAACTTTTTCTGTTTTCAGTAAATATTTTGTACAGTGCTTATATTAAGTTCATTTTGTTAGAATTTGTTTCAAAACTTTAGAGATGATGTTTGGGTGTGTATCCCATGAACACAATAAAATCTAACAAAACAGAGACAACTGTATCAGTATTGTTTCTATACCGTATTGAAGTGTCATTTACTTGAAGTATGCATGTGTTTTTTTTTATCTAAGTCTTACCAGTAAATTCATTCCGAATGAGTCTGGTCATTTCTTGAGCAATGTTTCAGTTATACAGTATGCAATATTTCCACAAGTATACTCAGTATATGCTACTGGTACATGAGTATACACAGTATATGCTACTGGTACATGAGTATACACAGTATATACTACTGGTACATGGGGACATAGAGTATCTGATAATTGTACATGAGTATATATTATGATACTTGTACACAAGTATATAAAGTACAATACTTGCATGAGTATGCACAGTATATCCTACTGGTATATGTGTACAAGAGTATATACAGTATTTGATAATTATACATGAGTATGCACAGTATATCCTACTGGTACATGGGGACATAGAGTATATATATGTACAAGAGTATATACAGTATTTGATACTTATACATGAATATGTACAGTATGCAACATGTACATGGGTGTATACAGTATATGAGACTTGTATGTGAGTACACAGTATGACATGTATATTCAGTGTATGGTACTTTCAATTCATATGTTTTGTGGCTGTGGTTGATGGCCAAAATGATATATGTGTCAGCACACAGATTTGGACATATCACATCGGGTGTCCTATCCTTTTTTTGGCAGTATTCTAATTAATGATTTGTGTCAAGCATTTCATTTTTAGACAGAATTGAAATTAGTGGTTTGTGTTGACCTTTTTATCTACCAGTAATATTCAAGTTAATGGTACTTTCAATTCATTTGTTTTGTGGCTGTGGTTGATGGCCAAAATGATATATGTGTCAGCACCCAGATTTGGACATATCACATCGGGTGTCCTATCCTTTTTTGGGCAGTATTCTAATTAATGATTTGTGTCAAGCATTTCATTTATAGACAGAATTGAAATTAGTGGTTTGTGTTGATCTTTTTATCTACCAGTAATTTTCAAGTTAATGGTACTTTCAATTTATTTGTTTTGTGGCTGTGGTTGATGGCCAAAATGATATACGTGTCAGCACCCAGATTTGGACATATCACATCAGGTGTCCTATCCTTTTTTGGGCAGTATTCTAATTAATGATTTGTGTCAAGCATTTCATTTATAGACAGAATTGAAATTAGTGGTTTGTGTTGACCTTTTTATCTACCAGTAATATTCAAGTTAATGGTTTGTATCAACCATGAAATCAACAAAAAGAATTGAATTCATAGTATTACCCCAATGGAATGGATGATAATTAGTTTTGAATAAATTTTAATTTAGAAAAGAACTTGTGTAAAATCTTACTTTGTTTAGGGTTTTTATAGCTGGAATAGATCTGAATATTGTCATAGTTGTTACCTTGTTATGAAGCTTTCCTGTATGAGATGTCATAGTTTCCGGCACTAGGGTAGTTATTTTTCTTTTTACTTGCACCCATTAGAGGTCATCTCTTTTATAATTCCAATAGTTCCTTGCTCAGTGGGTAGCCTCACAAGAAGGAAACCAGTGAACCTTTCTATTTATCATATTTCAAGGCATAACTTTATTATAATAATAAAGTCAGTTAAGTGAATTTGTATTATGTATTTGTCTAGTCAGGTATGCTATAAGTATAAAAAATGTATTATTTGTTATAAAGTCATATGTACAGTGATAATGCTCACATTTTTATCTTTTTTATACAAGTGAAATACCCACTTATTTTTCATTAAAGTCATCTACCATAAATTGATTAAAATCCTAATCTACATTTAATAATCAGATTTGGCAAGCACAGATAAAGGTCAGTGTTTTTTTGACCGTGGGAATTCCCAGTCCATTTATTTTTATTAACATGTCTTGTAAGTCATTGCATTTCATCTTGATGGAGTTAGCATTAAAAACATGTTCTAAATAAATAATTTCACTTCAATAAATATGATACTATTAGCTGTACTTTCATGGGGGAATCGAATGGTTACCAGAATATGATGCTGTTACTGTGTCTGTCAGATCTTTATTATGTAGAAGATTTTGATTTTAATTGAAACAGTTAAAAATTATACTAAACATGCATTTCACACAGTATTGGTAGTACATGTACATTTCACACAATACTAGTATTGCATATACATTTCACACAGTACTAGTACTACATGTACATTTAATGCAGTACTAGTACTACAAACACATTTTTATGCAGTGTTAGTATTATATGTACATTTCATGTGGTACTAATACTACATTCACATTTAACAGTACTAGTACTTCACATTTCACACAGTACTAGTACTGCATTCACATTCACACAATGCTAGTAGTACATGTACATTTCATACAATGCTAGTACTAGATGCACATTTCACACAGTACTAGAACTAGTATACATTTAACAGATATCACTAGTTCTACTGCACATTTCACTTTCCTAATAAAACAAATGATCAGTAGAAAGTGAATGTACAACATGCAGGTGCTTGTATTTTTTCCCCAAATATAGATGATATAAACACTTTACCTTGTATTCATCTTGATGTGGTATGAACATGTCAATATATTGTATAGGTGTTATGTAAACTGACACAAAATTTAATAACCATCCATTTCTAAACGAATTTCCTTCGCTGACTGTTTTAATATTAACTGTGTGCTATTTCATTTTTTATACAATGGTACATGTGACTATATTGCATAGCTTTGGATACCTTCTGACTTCTTTGCTGTTAAGCCCTTTTTTCTTACTTTTTCAAGAAAATAGTCATGTGCTCACGAGTTAATGTACCTTGATATTTTACAGTTAAAACACATGCAGATGAACAGTCAGCTGATGCTTTATACTTAAGTTACATAAAGACCAACCAATTTTCTGATATTTTATACTTAAAGCACTTATTGATCAACCAATCGGTTGATATTTTATAGTTAAAGCACGTATTAATCAAATAATCGGCTGATATTTTATAGTTGAGGCATGTATCGATCACTATAAAGCCTGTCAATATGTCATGGATTCTGTCAAATTGGGTAACACCTCAATGTATGGCCTGTCAAACTATCATGGATCCTGTCAGATTTAGTACTACCTCACTAAATACCTGTCAATATGTCATGGGTTCTGTCAACTTTGGTAATACCTCGTTGTAAGACCTGTCAATATGTCATGGATCCTGTATTATTGGGTAATATCTCGTTGTAAGGCCTGTCGGTCATCAATGCTGTGGAGATTAGGTAATGACTCATCTGATTGATTAAGCTAAATTCACTATAAGGCCTGTATGTGTATTGCTGCCCCTATTATAACACTGATATGGTCGTGAATAATATTTAAATTGGTCTTAAAAATAATATATTCATTGATGTTACGAAAGTTAAGAATAGGACTGATGAAAACTAGTATTAATGTGGGATCAAATTATTGAAGACCCTAAGTTTAATCTGTTGCTCCATTATGACATAATTTGTACCACAGTATAACATGTTTTCACTTTTAATGGTGGTCATTGTTTTGGCTGTCATGGAGAACATTATAAAGAGGGAGAACTTCGTGAGAAGGCAACATCATTCGTCACATTCAGTTAGGTATATACCTCTCTATCAGGCTTGTAAATCGGTCAATTGGGTATTACTTTGCTATCTAGAGGGAAGGGAAAACTGTTCTATGATGAGAAGGCAGCATATTTGCTGAATTAACAAAATAAGTTTGTGTTTGTTCAACTGCTTAAATTTTGCATGGCATGACAAAGTGACATATACATAGTGATGAAACTTGCTATGATGGTAGTAGATAATGGTGATGAATCTTGCTATGATGGTAGTAGATAATGTGGGAAAAGGGATAGATGTGAATGTGCTTAATTAATCATTTAAAAGTGTGTTGTTAATTTGTTTGGTATTTACATGAGATATAATTTTATGTCGTTTGGCTGAATTTTTTGCATCCTTTTTGTAGGTTATGAAGAAGCTCAAACAGGGTGTAAATGTAAAATTAAAATAGTTTTTTATTATTGCATTATCTATTAATATTTATGGGGTTTTTTTTCTTCATACAGAGAGCTAATTCTTAAGTGATACAATATTGTATTGATAGAAATAAATGCTTTTCAAAAATGTGTTCAAGTGTTTCTTTTCATTTTTGGTGGAAACATGGAAATTAATTGAAATTGTGTTTTGAGACTACTAATTGTTTCCCTACCTTCAACAACAAACTCAGCAATGTGTTAGTGTCCTGGTCAATCGCTACGATGTCTACAGTGTGGCAGTTTATAGTGATGTCTAACACTGATTTATCATGTCATCAGACATGAAGCACGATGTCATACCCAGTCACATTATCCTGACACCATGCCGATATTAAATGATCATGATGGCGGTGATGATTCCTAATCGTTATTATTGTGACACGTGATAATATTAGTAATTGTAGTAGTAGTGTTGTGTTTAGTATTGTAAAATGTATGCCCATAATAATACCTTTATATTTCAGTCGGGGAGGGGGCATAAACCTCTGTGAATCTCACAATTTTAGATATTTATATGTTTGTGTGCAGAGGGATGTTGAGGTGGCCAATATTTTTTGATTCTGCTGATTCGAATATTCCGATTTTCTTAAGGCATAAAACCCACCGACCCATACAAAGATGGGAAGTTATAATTCTACCTGATAAATGGTGTATGTGTGTTAAACTATTGAAACCACGATGGATACTTCTAACTAAAACAAAACCCAAAACCAGGGTCGCATCTAGACAAGTAAGTCCAAGACCAGGGGATACATTATTTGTCCCCCCCCTCTCTCTCTCTCTCTCTCTCTCTCTCTCTCTCTCTCTCTCTCTCTCTCTCTCTCTCTCTCTCTCTCTCTCTCTCTCTCTCTCTCTCTCTCTCTCTCTCTCTCTCTCAAGATTCTTTTAGACCCATTATAATTTGGCTTTACTTATAATGATGGTAGCTTGTATTCTTTTTAGTTCAACTCTTTAATTTTTACATAGAATCGCAATGCTCACGGATATACAAAGTAATGACACTTGCACTGGTTGTATTAAAAACTAGGGGAATAGAGCCATGCGGTAATGTGCCCAATTAATAATTAAAATTGTTAATGAATGTAACCTAAATCGAAGTAAAAATATAATTACATCATTAGTGAATATGCATAATTCATCTTACAGAAAACTTATTGCTTCTCATTTGGGTTGTCTGCTGAGACAGTTGATCACTATTTGTTTCTGTGGTCATTTTAATCTTTGCTTGTGTAGGGATGGGGGTGGGTGGGTGAGTTTATAGGAGTCTTCATTGCCTGGACTTTAAATGTGAATTCAGTGCCGCAATTAAGAAGAATCATGCAGTATTGGCACACCAAGATCCGAAAATGTATCACATCAAAACTGGGTAACTGTGTCACACTTATTATAAAGTACTTAAAATACGTATTTTTAAATCTTGCCTCGGCCCCATTTCCATCACCATTTTATACATTGATAACAAGGCTCCATTGCCATCACAATTTTATACAATGATATCAAGGCTCCATTGCCATCACCATTAAATGCATTGATATCAAGTCTCCATTGCCATCACCATTTTATGCATTGATGTCAAGGCTCCTTTGCCACCACCATTTGATGCATTGATATCAAGGCTTCATTGCCATAAAAATTTTATGCATTGATATCAAGGCTTCATTGCCACCACCATTTGATGCATTGATATCAAGGCTTCATTGCCATAAAAATTTTATGCATTGATATCAAGGCTTCATTGCCACCACCATTTTATACAATTATATCAAGTCCCCATTGCCATCACCATTTTATACATTGATATCAAGGCTTCATTGCCATCACTATTTTATGCATTGATATCAAGGCTGCAATATTGCTGCACATTAAAATTGTTGCATATCAGTGATTAAGGCTGGTTAAACTGATTTGTTTTACGGTGTACATATTAATAAAAATGCTAAAGAAGATAGGGCAACTTCTTATGACTGCCATTGGTCGAGTGCTAAAGAAGATAGGGCAACTTCTTATGACTGCCATTGGTCGAGAAATAGTCTTGTGCCTAAAATCTATCAATATTATGTCCCAACCAGTTCATTTTGAAATTTACTTGTCATTTCACTGTCTGAATTAAAATGGGTTCATAAGAATGATTGTAGCATGATCGTGCATGGGTTTGTAGAAGCAACTCGTAAAATCAAAACTTCCAGTATTCTCGCTGGTAGTTTGAATCGGTCATTTGTTTAATTGAAATATTTTGTAAAGATGCAAATTCAGCTGAAAGGATGTAAGTTTCTTTTCAGGAAGAAATTTAGCTGATAATGCAAATTGCTTCTGAAATGAGAGATGATGATTATATATGGGTTTTAGGAATGTATTAGCTTTACCAGTGACCACTCAATCATCAAATTATAATATACAACGCCTTATAAATCTTGTCATATATTTTAAGCCAAAATTAGAGATCACATATTCCTTCCCAGATATAGTGATTATCATGACTCTAAATTTGGTAGGTCTTTTGTTGAAAGGAGCGTAGAATGAAATACAATGGTAACTGAAACATAACTTTGTCGCTAAAACGTAAAATTCGGTTACAGTGACCTACATTAATCCATGTAATGTTGAACTGCCCATGATAAATGCATCAATCTTTATCACTAACGCTTCAGCGTTCGAAAGATAGAGCTAAACCCATTTACGTTCCAATTCCAATGGAGTCTGGAACTGAGCTACCAAGAGTATGTAAGGGTAGGAACCCACGAATTGTGATCTTTTACACTAGATTACACAGGTGAATATAAATGAGATTTGCATAGGGGCCCGCACAGTGGTCCAGATATCCTAACTTCACTATGACTGGAGCGCAAAAAGGTAAGCCAGCAGTCATTTCCAGTACTAGCCCTTCCTCGGGAGCGAATTGTCATTATTACAGGTGTTAATACAGGTTGGAAAAAGTTACTATACATGCGTAGTTTGGTAGGAGAAGAAGTAGGGTGAGTGTACCTGAATACAGGTAAGAAAAGGGTGCTATACATACGTAGTTTGGTATAAGAAGTGGGGTGGGGGTCTCTTGGTATTATCTCTGCCAGTCATAGCCACGTTATTTAAAACTCAATTTATGTTAATCATTCTTACGATGCAGTTATGCGATGCGCATATCATAACAAAATATAAATAAATATTATTTTTATTGCCCGAATATTATTCGTAAAATCCAATTTGGCTGTCAAATGACACTTGTCCAACTTGTCATTAAAGGACGCCATCCCCAGTCTGCCTAAGGACTCTAAAGATCTTTTTATTAGACGAAGCCCAGTTGACTCCAAAGCTTTGGTATCCACTACAAGAAACCCAATATCTTCCTCTGAACCACTGTCACTACCGACAGCAGCATACATATTACACGATACCCCTCTGAGTCCTATAACTAAACATACGACATATCAGCTCTAGATACAAAAAAGATTTATATGCAGACGAACTCAAATACAAAATTACAACCCCCAAAGAAGTCATGCAGCTGAAGATTGACCCGTAAAGTGAACAGATTCCTGATACAAGTTGTATTGTGTTGTGATATTACTGCTTGGCTTGACTCTTTTAGTACCCTGGATATGGTTAAATCAACAGCTTGAGAGCTAAAGGTCATCTTTTGTTCACACGATTCCATGACATTATTTAATGCACCACTTGCTATCTATAAGTGTTGTTCGATAGTCACTTTCTTGTCTAAAGTAGGATCAATGTTGTCAAAAGTCTTGTCTAATGCAATATCTAAATAGTCAAATTCTTGACCAAAGGAATATCTATGAAGTCACATTTGTGTCTAAAATCGTATCTAAGTAGTCACGATGTTGTATTAATCAAAAGATAAGTTCTTGCCTCAACTGATATCTAAGTATTTTCAGTGCTTGTCTAAAGTATATCTAAGTAGACACGTTCCTAACTAAATAAATATCTAAGTAGTGACGTTTTTAACTAAAGTAATGCTTAAGTAATCACGTTAGTGTCTTTAGGAATATCTAAGCAGTCATGTTCTTTTCTAAAGCAACGTCTAATTAGCCTTGATCTAGTCTAAGGCAATATATCCAAAATATGGCTTCTGATTCTGTGATTACCAGTGATGAGGTAACAAAAAGATTATCGATATCTCCTGTAGATAGCATTTATCAAATATGTTTATGTAACATACTGAAAGTAGACACGTTCTTAACAAAATTAATATCTAAGTAGTGACGTTTTTAACTAAAGTAATGCTTAAGTAGTCACGTTAGTGTCTTTAGGAATATCTAAGCAGTCATGTTCTTTTCTAAAGCAACGTCTAATTAGTCTCGATCTAGTCTAAGGTAATATGTAAGTAGTCACGTTATTGTCTATAGTAATATTCAAATACGTCACTGTTCTTGTCTATTGTAATATTCAAGTATGTCACTATTCTTGTCTATTGTAATATCCAAGTAGTCACTGTTCTTGTCTATTGTAATATCCAAGTAGTCACTGTTCTTGTCTATTGCAATATCCAAGTAGTCACTGTTCTTGTCTATTACAATATCCAAGTAGTCACTGTTCTTGTCTATTGCAATATCCAAGTAGTCACTGTTCTTGTCTATTACAATATCCAAGTAGTCACTGTTCTTGTCTATTGTAATATCCAAGTAGTCTATTGCAATATCCAAGTAGTCACTGTTCTTGTCTATTACAATATCCAAGTAGTCACTGTTTTTGTCTATTGCAATATCCAAGTAGTCAATGTTCTTGTCTATTGTAATATCCAAGTAGTCTATCGTAATATCCAAGTAGTCACAGTTATTATCTCTAGTAATATTTCATATTATGTCCTTTCTATGAACAATGTTGCGATCAGATTTGTATCCCTTTAGAGAGCATAACGCTGGTCTTACCAACGTGGAGACTTAGCTAATCGCCGTTGAAACAATTAAAGCCATTGCTAATCTCATGCTCATAGGAATGTACCGCTTAAGCTTGGAACTATTTCTATTTCATGGGTAAACCACTAATAAATCTCTCTGAACAATTAGAAGTGAAATCATAAAAATCTTTAACATGATAGATAATATGTAATCTTGCCGCACTTGTAAAATGTTAAACAGCAATAGTGACATTACATGCTAAGACAAATATGCATGGTAATGTATTATCCAACTACTGCATTATGATCGTATTGAGACCAAGAAGGCGATGTTCAGTGCCTTGCAGGGAAGACATTCAACGGTGTTTTAAAGAAGCATTCTGTCTCCACTCACACTCTTTATTAGTAACCAGCTTTTTTTTTTTACAAGGGTATCAGAACAACCCAAACTATGAACACTAGCAAAAAAAAAAGCAACAAATGTTTCATATCAAGATTTTTTTTTCAAGTCTTGTGACTTTTATTATTCTGCTGAAAATGAATTAAAGAAAAAAGCAATCAGTTTCGGAAATGATATTAGCTTCATAAACTTTGTAAATTTTTCATCAGTCTAAATAAGAAATATAAATGACACGATGCAATGATGTTAATATGATTTTCAAATATTAGTTATACATTTTGACATGATTCACAAGTACATCATTTTAAAGCAGTTTCAACTTTCTCTTCCTCGTGACACGGAATCCATTGATATGCCTGACTACGACAGAAGAAAGAAGAATATCATTTTGCATACGACTGTCGTTGTATCCTTGAGCCCATTCTTTGTATCCTTGAGCCCATTCTAATTCCTTTATCCATTTTAGTGCTATTGCACAAAGACCATTGCCTTGAGTCACGAATGGTTCATTATTAATAAGATTAACCGATTAAATGTGCAGGATATTTCAGCAATTTTGCTATCATCAAATCGATTTTTCAAATTATTAGTTTGATGTTTGGGAGCTGTACAAAAAACAAGAATGAATGAATGACATTATAAAGTGAATGCCGAATAAAGCAGAGAAATAGAACGTCGTTGTCATGATTCTGTGTACATGTAGCTGTCATGATTCTGTGTACATGTACCTGTCATGATTCTGTGTACATGTTGATGACCCAAATTTCGTGACACTGCTACAACGATGTAAATCTAATGGTAAGATGCCAACTAGAGAAAACCTTAGGCTGTGATACCTGCGCCACACTCATTGTATATTTGCATTTTATGCCAAATAACACACACATACACACACTGGTAGAAATACAGTCAGCCAGGCAAAATGTAGCAAATCACCATGAAAGCAATATTCACATGCCTCAATGGTTGTTTAAAGTAGAAGGTCGTACACAAAACAGCGCTTCCTGTACGTTTGGTTGTCTCGGGATTTATCGTTCATCCTCCGCTAAAATTCTCTTAAGCTATGGTTGCAGAATCCTTTAAATCTGAGTTGGAATAAATTTAGGAAAATTGTTCACGTGATAGTACGAATACAATTTTGGTCTTGACTAATAATGGTGACACAGAAAGATTTATTTATCATCAAAGGCAAAGAACTTTAAAACCGATAAATATCAAGTAATTCATCTCCTCAAATGAGCACATATCCAAAGATCTGAGATATGTCTTCTAATTCTGTGATTACCAGTGATTAGGTAACGAAAAGGTCATCGATATCTCCTGTAGGTAGCATTTGTCAAATATGTGCATGTAACATATTACTGTCTATACCTTTTGAAGGTTCTTAATGGAGTCAATTTGCATGTAACATATTACTGTCTATACCGTTTGAACGTTCTTAATGGAGTCAATTGTCCCCAGTTGTAAAATTGTGAGGAATAAGTCAGGTAATCCTGGATATTTTCATAATTGGTCATGGGATCCTGATTATATCTCTGGTACTCATAAGAATTAGTATGCGTTGGATAATAAGTCCCAAAATTGTCCGGGATTTTTCTGGGGTTTCCGTAATAGTGCGGTCTCAATTGTTGATTTCCGTGACGCTGAGGAGGAGAATATGCTTTGTTCTGTGAAAAAGAAAATTTACGTGTAATATTCATAACCATTTCGTACATTATCAATCTATATAAATCAGATATCAATCTATATAAATCAGAATATCTTGATTTCTAATTTCATAAAGAAAATAGTAACTTTCTTAAGTTTGACAAATATTTTGCTCATTATTGTCAGCTGAAATTGTGATTAAAAGTTTTCATCTTTCATTATTCTTGCATCAAAAATATTCAATAAATTTTAACACGTGTCAAAAATTTCTAAACCAAGTCGATAGAATTGTGCTTGTTTTGATTTAGATTACAAGCGAGGGGCCCCGAGTGGCCGATTGGTCTAAAGCGCTGTCCGTTATGGATCACTGCCATCTCACCTCTGTCTGCGTGGGTTCGAGTCTAGGATTCGGCGAATGTGGATATGTGAGAAAGCTTGCCAGAAGCTTCTCGTGGGTCGGTGGTTCTTTCCGGTGATTTCCCGGTTTCTTCCTCCACCATTAATACTGGCCGCCATGAATAGCCTATCGTGTGCTGAAAAATGGCGTTAAGACCAACAACAACACATTACAAGCGAGTTAAACAGAGCAAACCATTGGGTTGGTTCGGAATTTTCAAGAGTTTAAAGTTCTTGAAGTTAAATATTTATGTCATGGCACGAAACGACGCGTGCTCAGCTTTTATATGCACCAGTACCCGCTTTTATTAGGATGCTAAAATAAGACATTAGGATTAGTGGGAAAATATTGCTTCGTTCGAAAAAAGAATATTTAGCTAAATACTAGGCAAAGACCCAACAATTTATTTGCAGTCACACTGTCCTAAATTCATCAGATTCTTAGATACAAGATACGGATTTCATCTAGTGTCAGGAACTTCTCAGTCCATTTCTTTAAAATATTAATTATTATAATAATAAAATATGAATTCTTCCACGCTGGTTTTACAAGTGCAAAACATTATAATTAATTTCATTACATTTATATTGAAACCATCCAGATATTGTCCGAAATATGGAGTACTCTCTTTATCAGATGAAAAAATACAAATTTATTATTATTATTATTATTATTATTATTATTATTATTATTATTATTATTATTATTATTATTATTATTATTATTATTATTATTCTTGTAGTTGTTGCTTTTTAGAGCACAGCAGCATTACACATTAAGGTCTCAGAGTAATACATAAGAAAAAGCAGTGTCCTTGGCCTTGATGCGCACCACAATATCCATCTTATTCATTCTTAGTCTGAACGCCATTTTACAAGGACTGATCAAATGGTAGACTTGGACTGATCTAATGGTAGACTTGGACTGATCAAATGGTAGACTTGAACTGATCAAATGGTAGACTTGGACTGATCTAATGGTAGACTTGGACTGATCAAATGGTAGACGTGGACTGATCTAATGGTAGACTTGGACTGATCAAATGGTAGACTTGGACTGATCTAATGGTAGACTTGGACTGATCAAATGGTAGACTTGGACTGATCTAATGGTAGACTTGGACTGATCAAATGGTAGACTTGAACTGATCAAATGGTAGACTTGGACTGATCTAATGGTAGACTTGGACTGATCAAATGGTAGACGTGGACTGATCTAATGGTAGACTTGGACTGATCAAATGGTAGACTTGGACTGATCAAATGGTAGACTTGGACTGATCAAATGGTAGACTTGGACTGATCTAATGGTAGACTTGGACTGATCAAATAGTAGACTAGGACTGATCTAATGGTAGACTTGGACTGATCTAATGGTAGACTTGGACTGATCAAATGGTAGACTTGGACTAATCTAATGGTAGAATTGGACTGATCTAATGGTAGGCTTCGACTGATCTAATTGTAGACTTGGACTAATCTAATGGTAGACTTGGACTGATATAATGGTAGACTTGGACTATTCTAATTTGTAGACTTGGACTAATCAAATGGCAGACTAATCTAATGGCAGACTTGGAATGATCTAATGGTAGAATTGGAATGATCTAATGGTAGACTTGGACTGATCAAATGGTAGGCTTGGACTGATCAAATGGTAGACTTGGATTGATCTAATATTAGACCTGGACTGATCTAATGGTAGACTTGGACTGATATAATGGTAGACTTGGACTGATCAAATGGTAGACTTGGAATGATCTAATGGTAGACTTGGACTGATCTAATGGTAGATTTGGACTGATCTGATGGTAGACTTGGACTAATCTATTGGTAGACTGGTAGACTTGGACTGATCTAATGGTAGACTTGGACTGATCTAATAGTATACTTGGAGTGGTCTAATGGTAGACTAGGACTGATGTAATGTTAGACTTGGAATAATCTAATTGTAGACTAGGACTGATATAATGTTAGACTTGGACTGATCTAATGATAGTCTTCTAACTTCATTTTTTTGTGTTTCAGTCTCATACGCTAAACACAAAATAACCGTGCAACGTTTGCTATATTTGTAACTTGATTTACTATTTCTTTGAAACTATGGAAGTCTTCTGATAAGTTTTAAAAATTATGTAAATATATTATGTATATTATGTCTGAGATATGTACATGAAATCATTATTACTTTTAAAAGATTTAACTGAATGTTTACCACCATTTAAAATCAGCACTAGTTTGAAAATTGTTCTTAACTGTCAAATGAAATCAGGACGAGTGATGTTTGCAAAGAGTTCGGTGAATGCTTGCGATTTTTTTAATAGGTATAAAATATGAGCGTGCTTTAGATAGTGACGATGACAACGAAGAAGAATGAGTGAGAGGTAGATTCCTAGAGAACGAATCTAAAAGTTGTTGTTGTTGTTGATTTGAGTTTAACGCCATTTTTCAGCACAAGATAGGCTATACATGGCGGCCAGTATTAATGGTGGAGGAAGAACCCTGGAAAACACAGGGAAGAACCACCGACCCACGAGAAGCTACTGGCAGGCTTTCTCACTTACCCACGTTAGCCGAGTCTGGACTCGAACTCACGAAGACAGAGGTGAGATGGCAGTGATCCGTAACGGTCAGCGCTTTAGAACACTCGGCCACTCGGGGCCCCGAATCTAAAAGTATTCATCAGGAAATTCAACTGTTTCTGATATTACCTTTAGTGCCTTTTTCATTTTCATGGCAATTATACAAAGGACTGCTGCAGCGCAACATACAAAAATAAGACCGCCCACCGACGAAACTGCCACTATAATTTTTTCTGCAATATAAAGAGACTATGTATATATATATATATATATATATATATATATATATATATATATATATATATATATATATATATATATATATATATATATATATATATATATATATATATATATATATATATATACATACATACATACATGTGTGTGTGTGTTAGCCATGTCAACTGTACTTAATGTATTATATACAAAGATTGCATAAATCAAAGCATTTGTTTTTATCCCTCAAATGCAATCACTTTATAATTGATTTCTTCAGAAATACATTCGATACTGTGATGTACGTGTCTACTGTTCACGTGGGCAATTCAATCGTAAATAAGACATAGTGGTGCCAAGATTAGATTCTACGTAAAATTAAACATTATGTACAACGAGCACGTCATTATGAATATCTATGTTATCAATGATAGAATACAAACTTTGTTAAACTAAAATGTTCTTTGCACAAAGTTCCCTAATTATTAGGTTAATATAGTAGCGTGATCCTCGACATTGGATTTCGATCACTATTATTTATTGTTCTGAATGCAAACAATTGGGACGTCATACGTTAGACATTTTACGTAATGCATATAATGTGGACATCTACAGGAAGAGTACAAGTTTTTCTTTGCTCTTAGTAATGGACACGCCCGAGATTTTAGTGCTGTATGGCTTCGGTCATAAATTGATGTTTCTATTCTCATCTTTGATAGGTGCATTGGCTTAGGAACAAAACTACTGGCGCTCCACCCCTCGAAATATTCAGTTATGGTACTCCTTTCCTATGCAATAGGTTGTTTGTTGGCATTTTTGGTACCCACTGTGCTTGCTCACCCAAATCATACACCAAGTCCCGCTTACCTCCCTCCTTTTAGATACAAGGGTATCCACGCCGCTGCGTAGTTCAAGACCCAGAAAAATAAAATTTGGGTTGTTTTTTTTTTTTAACGGTGCCTGGTTGGAAAACAATTTTAAAATCAACATTAATAACAACGATAAGGATAACATCTCAAGCTTCTCATAAAATTTAGCGAATCCTGGTATTGTCTCCCTTGCTACAACGCTAAACTTATGTGACCAGATTTTTAAAGAATGGACACGAAAATGAATTATTAAAAAAAACAAAACAATTAAAAGGCAACATTAGATTATTGCATTCATCAATGAGTTCTGCACTGGAGTTACAAAAGGCGTGTCTTTTGGGTAAAAATATCATATCGGAATATGGATCCCGTTTTAAAATTATCTTATGTATAGTACGAAAGTGTAAATGTGTAAATCCCGACTTTTCATTGCAATGAATTGTTAATAGTACATTTACAATTTAATTTAGACATACAAAAATAGAATTTATGTTTGGTATTTGACATAAAAAGGCCTAATTTTCATACAGCTTACTTTAGAAAGCAAAATGTCCTGGGAATGTGACTGTTTTTTTTTCGAGACGGCTTACTTTAGTGAACTCAACAACAAAGAATTTTGACATTTTTTTTATATGGCTGACTTAAGAGAGCAAAGAATCATGGGAATTGTAGGCTTACTTTCTGCGAGTACGGCATACTCTTTGAGGCCGGCTTAATTTCAAATTTTTTAAAGTGTATCCTTACCTTCTGCGGAGAGTGATCCTGGCTGGACGGGAAACGAAGCTATGGAAAAAGAAAGACCACAAGTCAACATATAACTAGGCAACACGATTAAACTCTGCAAGCATATTCTCACACTTTTGCTTATTACTTCATTTCTAGTATTAAAATTATGGCATGGATTTTCAAAAATAAATTTAAAAAAACAAATACGCAATATCTTTTTAAAACAAAACATTTTAAGAATCAAATGCCATATTTAGAAGATTACCAGATTCTTCTCTTAGAGGAAAACTCAATAAATATATCACTACATTTTAGTGAATGATAATGCAGCAGTGGCAGCAGCAGTAGTAAGATTAGTAGTAGAGAAGTCACTGAATATTGTCACGTGATTCAGCTAGAAATTGATTAGGTCCTCATCTCCACTTTCTTACAAGTGTCTGTGTCTATGAGAATCAAACACGTCATTTGAAAGAACACTAATCTCAGTAATGCCAAGACCGGCCTTAAACTTAGTAACCAGAAAATAGCAAATACCATCCAGTTTTGTGAAACTCAACATATAATTTATTTCCATAGAGCACAAAGAGAAAATTTAAAAGGAAATTCCAGTATTTTGAACTAAATCTCAAACAGAAGCAAAAGTGATATCACAAGTCCAAAAGTATTCCGAATGAATTCCAAACTTGAATCTGCTGTTGATCAATAACCGGAAACAGAGCGTATGTGCTAAAGATTTATATGTATCCCAAGAATGTAATCCGACATGTCCTTAAATTCACAATAATCCCAAAATAATGATTTAGTCCCAGATCAATATGTAACACTTTGCAATTCCAATAAATACGGGAAATAAACAAATACTCTCAAATATTAAATGATACACAACTACAATTGATTTATCTAACACATGGAAGGAAGAAGTTATATTTACTCCTCCATATTAGGAACATCTAAGACCAGGATGAAAGTCAAAAGTTAATTTCTATAATTATTTTAGTTGTCAACAAGATCAGGTCTCTTTTAACATTTTAGGAAAGAATACGGCAAACAGCAGGTACACCCGAAATTATCGAGGAAAATATCAATATTCTGAATTCAAACTCGAGTAAACATGCTTACTGCAAATAACGATAATGTTAATACATACTCAGCAACCATAAATAATAATATTATATATGTTGAACAAAACAAATTCAGTCAAGTCCACTTCCTTTCACAAATTATGATTATATGGTCAATCACACAATATTAATGAAATATACAAAATCTATAATCATGAACAAATGACAGCATACGAATTAAATATAAATAACAGTATACATTAATTTTTCCCAACATATGAACTGATAGTTTTAGGTTTGAATGTGTTTTCTATACGTGCAAACAAGATGGCGTCTGACCTATTTACAAGCAAGACGCAAGGCTTGAGGTTGTGTTCTTTTATTACATAATACTCACCTCTTTCCAATGATAACATCAACCAATGATTAGCAATCTCTTTATCCCTAACAGACAAGTAGAAGGAGTCAGCAATCAATCAGGTATGTAATTAGTGAACTAAAAGTATGCCGCGATAAGAAAGTCTAAAGGCAACATAGAACAATCAAACTCAAATAAGACATAATATCTTAAAAAATAACAAATTCTCACACTACTTTGCATGGAAATAGATCATTGCGCTATCAATTACAGCATAAATTAGCAACAATCCAGACGCTATCAATAGCCTTATACTTTTACACCGTTTGACCCTGTAAATCTATTTCAATACTTTGCCGATGAAGGAAGTCTGTCTGTAGTCACCAGTGTTTACCATTGACCTTTAAACTTACCATAACATGTATTATTTATGGCAACCACATTACTTCTTGCCCTATCGTCTGCAGCGATAGCGACGATTTCAAATGTAAAGCAAGTGCCGGCATCTGCTTGACTGTCAAACACGTAAAGAGCTGATGTCGTACCGGCTGGAAGGTCCACTGTCTTTGCCATGTCACCGGTCCGTCTTATTTGGAAAGACTTGGCTAAACTATCAGACGAAATGGAGATATTCAGTTTGATGTTTTTAGTAGTGGTTTCCACAACATATACCTGTGGTTTATTTGGAGCTGTGCAAAAAGAAAGACATTTTGTACGTATGTTGTCGTATATTCCCGTAAGAATCTGCAATAAACGATGAAGAAGAAATAACATTTTAGACTATTTTTGCACGTCCTTTCTATGTAGTGTTATTACTACCGATGCTGATTGACAGCAGGGCTTATATCTCCCTAACCGAGAGGAAAAGTACGTTCCTATATCATCGATATCGTGCTCATATGATAAATGCAATATCGGAAAGTAGCTAAACGAAATAAGCTGATTTGAGAGTTGCTTCCTATTACAGAGATGGCTTGTATACAGTTCATCTATGAGAAAGCCACCCACACCCCCTTTATTGCATCGACGGCTTATATCACGTCAGCTTTTAGAGACACACTTTTGAGTAGGAAGGGCTTATGTACAGTTTAGCTATGGAAGACTCCCTTTGGTTCCAGCAGAGAAAACTATGTACTATTTATGTAAAAGGACGACCACCTTTTGTTCGGCTCATCTATAACTAAGCAAAGATAAAACTTTAAAAATTGACATTATTCTAAAGTCTATCACTGAGGTTAATCTACGACATGGATGGGCGTGGATGGCCTACGGAAATACAGACTCCAAGAGGATCTATATCCCGAGCTTCCACCAAGGCAGGTTAGGCGAAAAAACAAAAATTGTTCCCTTGGTGTGGTCGCTAAGCGGCAACAGCCTATGTACATAAATGCTTTATTGTACCTTTCTTGTTTGATCGCTCCGGTGTCTTAGGACCAGTCATCTTAGCTGAAGAATTATTTCACACATGGGTGTAAGGAAACCCGATATTGGTTAGTGGCATGCGTTGTCTCCTTAGAGAGACAGACAGACAGATATACAAACTGAAATAACTTCTATAGCTATAAATAAAATTGACAAGGTAGGATCTAAAAAGTCCTAATATTTATCGTGCCATTTTTTGCATCAACAGCAAACAAACGTCAAAATGGCAAACGATAAAATAGAATACGTATTGCTGCGGAGATGGAATCAATGAAATGCTAGCACAAATTAAGGTATTTGGTTGGACAAATTGTAGCAATTTTTGCAGGTATTAACTGTATAAAACATACCATGATACTGAAGCAATATTTCATTCAGAACTAAATGCATCGTTTCCAGGTCTTAACCGACCTTACATAATATATGAACTTTAGTTCATATCACGCACTACAGTCAGCCGTTAGCTGGAAAAAGAATCCACATAACTTTAAAGAGCACGTTACTCAACAGGTGCCCGGAGATGGTCGCTCATAGTGGCAAATTTAATATTCAACACAAGCAGTGTCTGATTGCTTCCATTTCGAAGCTATTGTATGTCTGCATTTGTGTACAATAATTAAATTTCAAAAGTGAAGGTTGTGTTCAATGTGGGGAACTCGGTACGTCATTAACGTTCTTTGATTCAAGCAAATCTGTTGGGATGTTTCAAAAGCAATAGTAAAATCTCCAAGTCTGTCAGTTCAAAAAGTATAAAACTATTCATATGAAAAATATGTATATATCATCGTAGAGAATGAAGAACAATTTAAGTACCAGAATATAATATAAATTAATATTCACTAAATATATTTCTTTAAAAAAGAAATGAAACATAAATGCCAGTTAGAAGGACATACATACACACATACATACATGTATGTATATATATATATATATATATATATATATATATATATATATATATATATATATATATATATAGATATATATATATATATATAGATATATATATATATAGATACATACATACATACATACATAGTGTGTGTGCTTAAAATTTATCTTAGTTTTGCTGACTTATTACCCACCTGATGGTTGTTTACAATTGTAAAAAGCAAAAGCGATGTTGACTAAAATTTGAGTCTAACGCCACTCACATCCACAGGTGAAAACCATTAAATCATACAACACTTGCAAATTTAATAAAACACACCATAGCAAATGTTTGTAATTGATGATGCCTCACTCTGTGTTACATTAGCAACACTCAGTGTCTTTGCTTGTAATGTGAAGCATGTGCCTGGAGTACCAGCTTCGTTGAATACAAAATGTACACCTGTTGATCCCTCTGGAATTTCAAGGTCATATTCTTTTCCACCAAGGAATTTAACATTAAACGACTTGCCGGTACTTCCTGCTTGCATGACAATATTGAAGGAAATGTAATTCATGCTCTGTTCAACAACGCTTGCAGTTGGCTTGAAAGGCACTAATGCAAAGAAAAATGGATACAGTTAAACACGTGCTTAAGTTATAATTCCCTCTAAGTTACTTTAAATTTTGAAAAAAATCTGAAATCTGTTACAAATTATTCAATGTAAAATAAAGAGGTGTTTTCCTAAATGACAACAATAATACTTTTTTGAATATTATGTACGGTACACTCTAAAGTTTTACAAAAAGCTTTTACTGTTAGTTTATGCATGAAAGAACTTTCAACAGCTATAACATTTGTATGCTCAGTTTATGAATACCCATTTGATTTTGCCTTGTGTTGTTTCTGAAGATCATTTTGTCTTTGCATTGCTATTGCGTATATATATATATATATATATATATATATATATATATATATATATATATATATATATATATATATATATATATATATATATAAGCATAACTAACATTGATAGGAGCCGTATACTGTAAATGTCATATGTCATACTGGTACTGCTGAGTAGGTGCACCCTCTAGAGTAATGCAAAATGCATGTAAACAGTTATGTCTGCCTATTATGCAATCTGTCTAACAGTAGGTAGGTTGGTGGTGTGGTAGGTAATGAGGTTGTAGCTGGTAAAGTAGAATAATGAGGTTGTATCTGGTAAATTAGAATAATGAGGTTGTACCTGGTAAATTAGAATAATGAAGATGTACCGGGTAAACTAGAATAATGAGGTTGTATCTGGTAAAGTAGAATAATGAGGTTGTACCTGGTAAATTAGAATAATGAGGATGTACCGGGTAAATTAGAATAAGGAGGTTGTACTGGTAAATTAGAATAGCATTGGATGGATTTAGATGTATCTTACCATAACACGAACTGGTAACAGATTCATCACTTTTTATCGGGTTGTTAGTAACGATGGTGACAATCTCTAGATCAAAACAAGTGCCAGCAGTCGCCACCTCATTAAACACGTGCTGAACAGACCTGGATCCACCAACAGAGAAGGGCACAGATCTGGACGTCATTCCTCCTTTCACCTTGATTTCAAATTTATTTCCCAGGGATCCCGTGGGAAGCGCAATATTCATGGTTATGTTCATGGTAGTTTGTGCGACCACGTCTACTTGCGGTTTTGATGGCGCTAAAAGAATACCAAAAAATGCTGGATATAAAATATAATATTTGTAACAATAATTAGGGTTTGAACATTGTCAGTTGTAAAGACAATTTGTATATAAAGTGTCACTATGAGTTTTGACGATATTTTAATAAATATTCAAAATTAAATAAGAATAGTAATACCATATTTTGACATCGAACTTTCTTCTTTAAAAATCTAAAGCGTCAACTTCTTGTTGTAGTATTATTTTCTTAAACATCGAAATGTCGGCCGCCCATCGCAACTGTTGGCATAACATGCATTTTGGAACTCCGTCTTAAGAGTTACGTATATTGTAGTGTTATTACGTATATTATAGTGTTATTACGTATATTACAGTATTTTTACGAATGATATAGTGTTATTACGTATATTACAGTGTTATTACGTATATTGTAGTGTTATTACGTATATTGTAGTGTTATTACGTATATTATAGTGTTATTACGTATATTACAGTATTTTTACGTATAATATAGTGTTATTACGTATATTACAGTATTATTACGTATATTGTAGTGTTATTACGCATATTATAGTGTTATTACGTATATTACAGTATTTTTACGTATAATATAGTGTTATTACGTATATTGCAGTTTTATTACGTATATTACAGTATTTTTACGTATATTACAGTGTTATTACGTATATTAGTGTTATTATGTATATTAGTGTTATTACGTATATTATAGTGATATTACGTATATTACAGTATTTTTACGTATATTATAGTGTTATTACGTATATTACAGTGTTATTATGTATATTAGTGTTATTACGTATATTATAGTGTTATTACGTATATTACAGTATTTTTACGTATATTATAGTGTTATTACGTATATTACAGTGTTATTACGTATATCACTGTATTTTTATGTATATTACAGTGTTATTACGTATATTATAGTGTTATTACGTATATTATAGTGTTATTCCGTATATTATAATGTTATTACGTATAATACAGTGTTATTACGTATATTACAGTGTTATTATGTATATTAATGTTATTAGGTATCTTGTAGTGTTATTACGTACATGACAGTGTTATTACGTACATTAGTGTCCATATAATTTATATCTTCCCGTTTGATTACTTAATGCCTATTGATAACTAGGTAGATAGGTAGGTAATTGGTTGTAAGGATAGTGAGGCAGTGAAGTATGGTATGGGTGGGTGTGTTTCATACCGTAACATGCATTGGTAACGGTTGTTGTATCACTTTTGATCGGGTTGGTAGTGACGACTATCACGAATTCTAGACGAAAACAGGTTCCTGCTTCCGCCACTTCATTAAATACGTGCTGAAGGGATCTGGAGATTCCTATAGTGAAGGGCCTAAATGCTCCTCCTCCTGTGACTTTGATTTCAAATGTGTTTCCCAAAGAGAACGTGGGAAGCGTAATATTCAATGTCACACTGCTGGTAGTTTGCGTGATCACATTTACTTCAGGCATTTTAGGAGCTAAAAGATTATATATATATATATATATATATATATATATATATATATATATATATATATATATATATATATATATATATATATATATATATATATATATATATATATATACTAATAGAAATGTGTGACCGGTTTCACTTTATTGCTTCATCAGACTGAATTCAAACTGAATTCAATATCATTGCTTAAGTCAATAAATATATTATGTTTCTAAGTGATCAATAATATGAAATAAACACGATGACGTTATACTTACATTTTGAACTTGTATGAATAGTTGGCATGTAAAATGCATATAAAGCAAAAATTAATTGATTTTTTTTAATACATAAAACTGGATCGTAAAGATATCTATCTACTATATATATATATATATATATATATATATATATATATATATATATATATATATATATATATATATATATATATATATATAATATATATATATATATATATATATATATATATATATATATATATATATATATATTGAACACCATCTCAAAAACACATCAAACACTTTAGGTACAAATAGAGAACAGTTTTATTAATTTTTGTATCATGTATAACCATATTTGAAATAAATATTGGTTGTGGTCTCTCTCAGACTGACATCATTTGAGTAACCCACTTGTGACAAAAACTAAAGTATTTTATATGTTCATGAGTTTTTATGGGTGTGTTTCTTTTATTAATTTTATTAAATTGTGTTTTATTAAAGTTTGAGTAAAGGTTTGTACACTATTTAAATCTTTTATTTCTTCTAATATATCAAATTTATGGAGTTGTTTTTTAATTCATAATCATAAACTCCTATAAGTCTAAAGTTTAATAAATGAAAACTAAATTATTCATAATTGGTTACTATTAAGTATATTTTTATAGTTTTAATAAATAGATCTATATTATACTGTCTATATTATACTGTCTATATTATACTGTCTATCTTATACTGTTTCTGCTTTACTGCTTTGCGTTGTTTGAGATCTTGATTAGGCACGAGCAGCATTCACACTACGCTTTCGCGTAAACACTAGATTAGGTGCCACAAGTTTCTTGTCTAATACATGAATAACAATTTTAATCGTAAATATAATATTAAGTGGCTATATTTAAATTACTAACAACTTAGTAATTTAATAATAATTTATTAAAGTAATAAATGAATAATTCTTTAGTTTAGTCAATTTAATCTTAATCAGTTATTCTTGAAAATTTAGCTATAATATTTATTGGTAAAGTTAAAATAGTAATATTAAATTGTTTAATAAGTGTTCTTCACATTCATTTAATTTGTTTAAACATTTCTTACGCAATATGAATCGTAAGTCCGTTTTTCATTGTGGTAAGTCATTTTTTAATCCATACAGTATGGCACAGGAAGGAGTCTGTGATAAGGTATTTATTATATAGGATGTAGCCGTTTCCCGTTTGTCTATTTTTGCCTGCCTGTCTGAATTTGTATGTGTCTATTAGTTGGTAGTTAAATTGGAAGGATAGAACTCAGTAGTAGGGTGAATACATAGGTCTCTTACCATAACACGCGCTGGTAACGTCCGTTTTATCACTTTTAATTGGATTGTTAATGACAAGGTTGACAATCTCTAGACTAAAGCAGGTGCCCGCCTTCACTGTCTCATTCAACACATACTGAACGGACCTCGATCCTCCAACTGCGAGAGACACGTTCCGGACCATCCCTCTTCCTGTAACATTGACTTCAAATATGCTGCCTAGGGATGCGACAGGAAGCGTAATGTTTAGGGTGACACTGCTGGTAGTTTGGGTTACTACAGTTACTTCTGGTCTTTTAGGTGCTGAAAAATGATTGGATATGTTAATATATTATATACATATCAATATTCTAAATGAAAACTTCATTCATGTCAGTTGCATCTTTGACATGTCTTGTCAAAGACTTGAACATCTCAAAGACATTAGTCTAACACGTGCTGATGTACCAATAGGTCTGACTAATATAAAACGCGTGCATTTTGATTTATTTGTTATTTGTCTTGCCATTGTTCTGTTTTATTTTTTTCTGTACATCGCAATGGTTGGTGTTCCTTAAGTATAGTTTGCTTCCAATGGTCAGAAGTACTGCTGTTGGTGAGCAAAACAGATGTGTTTATATATCTGCAAGTTTGGCAAAATCTCATTACATAGGTATATAAGCAGTTATGTAAGCAATTGGATGAGTAGGTACTAGGGTAGAAAAGTATCAGTCTAGTATATAGGTATCTTACCATAACATGCATTAGCAATAGTTGCTGTATCACTTTTAATAAGGTTGTTAGTGACAACGGTAACGATGTCAAGCTTGAAACAAGTGCCCGCATCCGCCATCTCATTAAACTCGTGCTGCATGGATCTGGATCCACCAAGAGAGAGGGACACTGACCTGGACGTCCCGCCTCCAGTAACGTTGACTTCAAATATATTTCCTAAGGATCCCGTGGAAAGGGTAATGTTAATGGTCACATTGCTGGTCGTTTGTGCAATCACGTTTACTTCAGGCTTTTGAGGAGCTAAAAAATCATCAGTTTATATATATATATATATATATATATATATATATATATATATATATATATATATATATATACATATATATATATATATATATATATATATATATATATATATATTAAACTATGCTATAATAATAGTATAAATAGCTGCATGGAAGTCAAACTTCAGTGTTTATAATTTCTCAATAAAACATTAACCAACTAATGAGTATAATAATATCTTGTTTCGGTACCCTACATTTCGTCTTTTAATATAGTTGTGAAGCATCTTACTGTGTTTCGTCAATCAAAACTTTAAGAATGTATTTGATATATTATTATGGCTTACTATTAGTATTGCCAAAGTAAATTATAGTGTGTCGAAGGTACTCATTCTTCAGTGCAGCAAAAAGGTCTATCCTTCTGTCAGCTTGTCTGACTTAGTAGATAGGAGCTATTCGTCCTTCAAGTTTGTAGATAACTTTGCCATCACAAGCTAGTTTGGAGTTTGGATTGGATGAGCTCTTGAGTGGATGATCACGCCACTCTGAACTGTCCAAGGCACATTTGACAGAAGATGTCGCTTGTGACTGAACTGTCCTAGGCACACTTGACATCAAATGTCGCTTGGGACTGAACTGTCTTAGGCACACTTGACAGAAGATGTCAGTTGGGACTGACATATTATAGTTGTGTCGAAGGTACTCATTCTTCAGTGCAGCAAAAAGGTCTATCCTTCTGTCAGCTTGTCTGACTTAGTAGATAGGAGCTATTCGTCCTTCAAGTTTGTAGATAACTTTGCCATCACAAGCTAGTTTGGAGTTTGGATTGGATGAGCTCTTGAGTGGATGATCACGCCACTCTGAACTGTCCAAGGCACATTTGACAGAAGATGTCGCTTGTGACTGAACTGTCCTAGGCACACTTGACAGGATATGTCGCTTGGAACTGAACTGTCCTAGGCACACTTGACAGGAGATATCGCTTGGAACTGAACTGTCCTAGGCACACTTGACATGAGATGTCGCTTGGGACTGAACTGTCCTAGGCACACTTGACATAAGATGTCGCTTGGGACTGAACTGTTCTAGGCACACTTGACAGGAAATATCGCTTGGGACTGAACTGTTCTAGGCACACTTGACAGGAGATGTCGCTTGGGACTGAACTGTCCTAGGCACACTTGACAGGAGATATCGCTTGGGACTGAACTGTTCTAGGCACACTTGACATGAGATGTCGCTTGAACTGCTTGACTAATAGAGAGCATGGATCAGTTTTGATATCAATATACTCTCGCTTCTGCAATGCCATTCAGTTCAAAGTTAGTGTTTCATGTGCTCCAGGTGGAAGGATTCTAATCGACCTATTAACAAAACTCAAGGTCAGCGATTCAAAGATAATCTGATGGAATCTTTGAAGTGTTTTCTATGGACAGCGAGATATAATTTACCATCCTTCATCTCGTTGTACATTATCTTTGGATATGCTAATGAGGTTGTCCGCCATCTCATCCATGATTTCATCAGCAGGGTTGAATGCCTGGATTGCCTGACCGTTTGAAACCAAAAATGTCATGGACCATGTCTTAGTATATTATCCTCATCAGTTTCGTCAGAAAGCCCATGTAAGAATGTTTTAGTTTCTTGACATGGTGTCTGAACTCCATCTAGGTTTCGCATGCATACAACAAGGTCGACAACACTTTTGTCTACTTGCATATTTATTTGTAGAACGATTACTCTGCGTTCCTGTACATATCCGCATATTTAGCCGAAGGATACTATTTGCTTAACACTGCTATTGATTACGTCATCAGTATGTGCTGTAAGTGACAGGGTGTTGCCGACATAGGCAAGTTTGTCCACTGCCAGGCTACATTTTTGGAGGGCTCTGCGTAATACTTTTCTGATGTAGGCTGACTTATTTCCTCTGCATCCTGATTGTGAAACCGAAAGTGTCACATACTAAAGAGAAATGGACCATACTCTGGTAGATGCCATACTCAAATTTGGCATTTAGGGAACAGACGTCAGCAAATAGAGTTTGAACTTTTTCTGTCAATTAGATTTCGCATGCAGACTCCACTAATTGAAGAACGTACCATTAGTCCGTTATCTGCTGTAAATCTCAATTTCTTTATCACGTAAAGAAATAATAAACATGGCAGAGAACATCATAATGAAGCTATGTATGGCAAACGCACATTCTTGCTTGATCCCATTAGTGATTGGAAATAGTTCATACAACTAATCGTTGCCCACGAGAGAAGTGAATATGCCATCATGGAATTGCCGAAACATTACGATGAATGTGTATAGGAAAACCCAAAAGTTTTTTAAGAGGCCCCCACCCCTGACTGTATCAAAGGCTTTCGTCAGGTCCATAAATGTCGCGAACAGGTTGGAGTTATGTTCCTGACATTTATCATCGAGTTGACAAGCTGTAAGCACCGTGTATGTAGACCTCAATCCTTTCCTCAGGGTGGAGCCCTTGGTAAATATGACATTTAAAAGCGACGTGAAAACATACATATAACCCGATATCTAATTCAGTATTATTTGTTGCCGTTTACGAGTATATATTGTGGCCAGGTTAGCATTCTGTACTTATCATGACCTCATTCATATATCCTGCATGTCCCTTTTGCAGACTATGACTTGCTCATTGCTTGGAGCGTGCATTGTTTCAGGATGAAGGAACCGTTGTTGCATTGCCAAGACAATAGTTGCCAATGACACCTGGACGCCTCTCATAATCTGTAATATTTCGTGTACTACTGAAGTCACCATTAGTACAATAGAAAAGAACTGGGTGAGTAGAATGATTTCGTTCTTCAGCAGGCATTGTAACTGTCGGATTTATCACTTTTAATTTGGGTTGTTAGTGACAACATTGACAATCTCTGGCCTAAAGCATTTGTCCGCCTCCTTCACCTTGTGAGGCACATATTGAACGGACTTGGATTTTCCAACTGAGACGAGAAATGACCAGGCCATCCTTCCTCCAATGACAACAGCCTCAAAGGTAATGCCTTTTGCAGTGTTCGGGATACTATTGCTTGCAGAATATATGTATTTGTGTGTGCATGTGTACGCGTGTGTTACTAGTTACTTCACGTTTTATGGGTGTAGAAAATGTGCACATGGTACACACTAATAGAGGCCTTATAGAAAACTACTGAATGGATGTTAAAACTTTTTAAATGTCTCGGTAAATTGTTCAGTGCATTTGAATAACGTACTTGTACGCCAATCTTCCAGTTGCTAATAGAATATGTATAAAAGTTATCTTCCTATTTGTTTTTTAAATATCCTACAGTGTGTCTTTCTGTTATTACTGTATGTATGTATTAGGAATATTTTACAGTGATGACGGTATTTCAGCCATTTTCCATCTTATTGTTATCATATGGATTTCAGTCTCTGCTTCATTTTCTTTCAGTCTACGTATCGGTAGGTATTGGTTAGTAGGATGTATTGTTGGCTATGAGGTGGTAGGTGGTGGGATATGTAGTGAGGTGGAAAACTATTGTATAGGTTGATAAGCGTCATAGCATAACAAGTATTGGTCATATAAACTTTATAGCTTTTATGGACTTTTAAGAGATGAATATCACTAGCTCTAGACTAAAACAGGTCCCCTACTCAGCTTCACATTAAGAACGTGCTAAAAGGACCTGGATCCTACCACTAAAAAGTGAATGAATTTGAATGTCATACCTTCTGTAACGCAGACTACAAAGGTGTTTCATAGGGATCTAGTGGGATGAGTAAATGTTAAGGTCACATTGCTGGTAGTTTGTGTGACCACGATTTCTTTAAGCTTCCGTGGCGCTAAAAGAATCGTACAATTTATAAAAGTTATTACTGTTGTGTTTAACACCATTTTCAGCTCTCTCTCTCTCTCTCTCTCTCTCTCTCTCTCTCTCTCTCTCTCTCTCTCTCTCTATATATATATATATATATATATATATATATATATATATATATATATATATATATATATATATATATATATATATATATATATATATATATATACATGTATATATACATACATGTGAGCCTGTATAACTGGTGGAGGAAAATCCGGGGAAAACCCTACAAGAACCTCCTACCTACGAGAAGCTGGTTGCAAGCTTTCTACCGTACCCCAGTAAGTCGAGTACTTGACTGAAGCCCACGAAAACAATAGCAACGATTTGGAACGGTGAGCTCTTTAAACCACTCGGCGATTGGAGACTTGATTTTAAGAAGTATACTATGTATAATGCCTTCTAAAATGTGAAATTCAGTGTATATAAGTCTATATTTAAAGCTGAAGTTCAAGTTATATATATATATATATATATATATATATATATATATATATATATATATATATATATATATATATATATATATATATATATATATATATATATATATATATAACTGACAACAAATAGTGTAAAACTAGTATTTAACTATCCTGAGCTCTTCGACTCGTAATGAGTCTTTTCCAAACGCATATACACAACATAGACAAGACAAACAACCCACCAACCCGAGAAAAACCGTAGTGTTTGCAAACCTTTACATGGCTGTTTCTACAGGAATTAAACCTTAAAATTATTATGTTTCAACCAGCTTATATCAACATTTTGCGGATATTATAAATTATTATAGGTATACAATCGTTAGTTTTGTGGTATTGGTAAGAAAATACATGATCTCTAGAATAGCAAGTGCCTGTGCGTCTTTATTTAAGTCTTATTGGCTATGTCTGTTAATTGCTAGGTAGGAAATCAGTAAATTATATTTGAATATGCCTTACCATAGCACGCATTGCTGACTGTTGTCTTATCACTTCTAACAGGATTGTTATCGACGAGAGTGACGATCTCTACATTAAAACAGGTTCCTGCCGCTGCCACATCAATAAGCACGTGTTGAACGGACCTAGATGTTCCCAATGCGAGAGGAGTAGACAGAGTTCACCCCCCCCTCCGCCTTGTACATTTACCTCAAAGTTGCTTCCCAGAGATCCGTTGGGGAGGGAAATAGTCAAGGTTACGTTGCTGGTAGTTTGATTAGGGGCAAATACGTTTTTGATGTAAGTTTATGTGTTTGTCATTGTAGAATGATGATGCATATATTTTAGAGTCGCTGACTAAAATCATGACAAACTGGGAGGTTCTACGGATGGTTCTTACTGTAGAGCAAACAAGATAACTTGTCAATCTGCTATGACATTGATTTCTCTGGTTTTCATCGTGGGTAACGAGCGGGAATTTCCTTCTCTGTGTATAATAATACACAGAGAAGGAAATTCCCGTTCGTTACCCACGATGAAAATCAATCAGCTATACGTTAATCTTTGCATATTATGGTAGCCGTGGACAAACATGGAAAAATTTAATGATCAGTCATATTGTTATCAGTGTGTGTGTGTCTGTGTGTGTGTGTCCATAGTTACTTCTGGGTTTCTGGGTGATGCAAAATATCATATGTCATATATTGGTCTAGATTGTAAACGAAATTATTTTTTACCAAAGGGAAACTTTTCAAATGTCTCAATAAAATGTTAACCATGCTTATGGTATTTTAATTACTCGGTATATCTGCCCCATTTACTAATAAAAACTGTATAAAGCTCATCTTTGTTATTAAAAAGCTCTCATATTTTGATTGAACGTTGTAGACTCTGTCTCTTCGACAGTACTATATGCAGTTTAATAATAGTTTGCAGTGCTATAGGTGAAAGCGGCATATTCAGTATTGTTGTTATCACAAGTTATTCAATCTTTGCTGTAAGGCAGGTGTTTGCATACCTTTGAGCCTATCTATGTATAAGTAGGTATTAGTAACTTAGTGACACTAATAGTTTGTGTAGTACATATAAGTCCGGACATTTTGCAGGAACACTTAATCACTTATTCTAGACCACAATAAAAATCTTCACATAATGCAGTGAATCCCTGTTTATATATTACAAGAAAAATATATAAACTAATTTGGCATGTATGGAGTTCTAACGATTTCTAATATTCTCGTCAAAACTATATAGAGTTAGTTCTGTAATTTGAGTCTCATTTTGAGACAAGCATAAATGTTAAAACAAACCTCTGTAGTGTTCTCAGTGACATATAAGACCTTTGTAATTATCATAAACATCTTTGTTGTTGTGTAAAGAAATTGGTCTAAATTGCATCATGCTTTTAAAAAGAAAGTAATCCCTCAAGTAAGCATTTAAATGGCGTGTCATGCAGTCATCGTCATCTTTTTTCTGGGAACACTCATACATCATAATGGCGTGTCATGCAGTCATCGTCATCTTGTTTCTGGGAACAATCATACATAATAATGGCGTGTCATGCAGTCATCGTCATCTTGTTTCCGGGAATAATCATACACCATAATGGCGTGTCATGCAGTCATCGTCATCTTGTTTCTAGGAATAATCATACATCATAATGGCGTGTCATGCAGTCATCATCGTCATCTTCTTTCTGGGAACACTCATACATCATAATGGCGTGTCATGCAGTCACCATCGTCATCTTGTTTCTGGGAACAATCATACATAATAATGGCGTGTCATGCGGTCATCGTCATCTTGTTTCTGGGAACACTCATACATCATAATGGCGTGTCACGCAGTCATCGTCATCTTGTTTTGGGAACACTCATACATCATAATGGCGTGTCATGCAGTCATCGTCATCTTGTTTCTGGGAATAATCATACATCATAATGGCGTGTTATGCAGTCATCGTCATGTTGTTTCTGGGAACACTCATACATCATAATGGCGTGTCATGCAGTCATCGTCATCTTGTTTCTGGGAACACTCATACATCATAATGGCGTGTCATGCAGTCATAGTCATCTTGTTTCTGGGAACACTCATACATCATAATGGCGTGTCATGCAGTCATCGTTATCTTGTTTCTGGAAACACTCATACATCATAATGGCGTGTCATGCAGTCATCGTCATCTTGTTTCTGTGAACACTCATACATCATAATGGCGTGTCATGCAGTCATCGTCATCATGTTTATGTAAACACTCATACATAATATTGGTTGTGAAGCCATCATTTCTGTTAAGTCATCGTAAATATAGTATTCATTGTTAAATCAGCTACGTCAGTTGTTTTTCTGGGAATATCATAAACAGAGAAGGATATTCCCTCCCGTTAGACACATAATGTATCTAGATTTAGACCTTACAAGAAGCTTTTTCTTACTGTACAAATGAGGAAACTTGATAGGTGGCTGGTTGTTTGGATAGGCAAGTGGGTACTAGATAGGTGGCTGGGTGTTTGGATAGACCTGTAGATACTTGATAGGTGACTGGGTGTTTAGAAAGGCAAGTGGGTACTAGATAGGTGACTGGCTGCTTAGATAGGCAAATTGATTCTAGATAGGTGGTTGGGTGTTTGGATAGGCAAGTATATACTAGATAGGTTGGTACGTACCATAGCAAACATATCGAACTATTGTTGATTGACTTTTTATAGGGTTGTCAGTGACGATGGTGATAACCTCTATAAAAAAGCAGGTGCCAGCTTCCTCCACTGCATCAAGCACGTATTGAATGGATCTGGATCCCCCCAAGGCTAAGGACACTGTTCGGTTTGTCCCGGCTCCTGTCACTTTAACTTCGAATGTGTTGCCAAGGGATCCTAATGCTAAAGTCAGGTTCAAGGTAACATTGGTCGCTGTTTGTGCTACATGAGTAACTAAAGGTGGTAACGGTGCTGGAATTAGACGGAAAGATAACTCAATGTTAAAATGATTTCCAATACATAAATCGTTATTGTCAAACTTAAAATTTTACTTTTTAAAGTAGATTCCTAATAATAGCACTTATGTATTTTTCTCCCCAAAATATAATGAAAGATTGAAAACGGATAAAATATTATCTGGGTAATTAAAATCAGGCCTGACCGGGTTCATGCTCTCCATGAAGGATTGAAAACTGATAAAGAGTTTTAAGGTGATTAAAATCAGTCTTGACTGGTTCCTAACTTAAGAATATAATATAAGGTTGGAAACTGATCCGATATTAGAGGGGTCTTTATAATTAGTCCTGACTGGCTCCTAACTCTATAACATTTAGTGAAATGTTGAAAACAGATAGAGTATTACATGGGTATCAGAAACCATTTTAAAGATGTCGTTTCTTGCAGCCGAATGCATATATACTAAGTAACAATATTGATTTGGTAATGCTGCAAAATCACTGAGCCAAGACGCTGTTAGTCCAAATTTATAATACCAAGTGTGATTTGAGATTAGAACTATAATGTCAGTGAAGAAAAGTTATAGTGAATAAGCGATATAAATGAATAGATAATATGTGGCCTGAAGACAAGTATATTAAATGACTGGTGCAAAGTTGAACACGGCCGATGTTGTTTGAGAGAGAGAGAGAGAGAGAGAGAGAGAGAGAGAGAGAGAGAGAGAGAGAGAGAGAGAGAGAGAGAGAGAGAGAGAGAGAGAGAGAGTACCATAACATGCGTTTGACACAGTGGTTGCAGCACTTCTCCCAGCAGCATTGATAGCAACAATTTCAAATGTAAAGCACGTGCCCGAATTATTCGGGGCACTGAAGACGTATTCCACGGAAACATTTCCAGCTGGTAGCGGTATTTTATGTACAACTCCTGTTGAAGCATTGATCTCAAATTCATTGACTGTACTTCCGGCCTGAAAACAAATGAATCCGCTTCTTTCAATTCATACTACTCGCATAAGGACCCGAATACAAACTGGAAAAGTATTCAGATTCTGATTTAAAAATTTACAAAATGGAATTTCACGTAACTATGATCCTTCGCAATTGTAGTGACTAACAATAACTCCATTAAAAGTAAGAGATAAGATGCTAACGTATGCATAATTAGTTACTGAAACTTCATTAAAGGTAAATGACGTTATGTAAATGTTGATTTCTTTTAACAGAATGCTGGTTCTTCTCAGTATTAAAATTTAATTTAATGATAAATCAACGGCACATGATGTCATTTATGCTTAATTATTCAATGGGTAACTGAATGGATTGCTGGACGGACCAACCAATCTATCTATCTATCTATCTATCTATCTATCTATCTATCTATCTATCTATCTATCTATCTATCTATCTATCTATCTATCTATCTATCTATCTATGTTTATGTCTGTATGTACGTCTGTCTGTCTGTTTGTCCGTCCGTCCGTCCGTCCATCCATCCGTCACCTTCTACATGCACCTGTCTGCTATAGAGATGTTTACACAACTAACTCAGATGAAAAGATAAATTAAAATATGTGTCACCTAGGGCACGTTCTAACATTGGACACATATGTCAAAACTGCATGAAAACCAAACTAAACCACTGTGCAAATACAGAAACAATATTTTTAAAAATAAAGTTAAAAACAATTTTTATATAAAAAAATAGTTTTAAAAAAAAACAATTAAAATGCAATGAAATTAGAAAGTAGTTAACAAGATTTAAACATTTTTGACATATTTTGGAACTATTCCAATTGAAAAGAAGCAATAATGCCAAGTAATTTACTTGATTTTAATACTGCACGGCAAGTGAGAAGAAGTTTTAAAGCTCCTTTAATGGCCGCAAACTAAACGCGAATGAAGACTTACAGATAAACGGTGTGATGCCTCCATAGGCCAGCCATAGAAGGCCTCACTTATCTCCCATTTCCAACGTATCTCCCCTTTCAGTTAAAAACTATAGACAACAGATTATTTGATTTGCTTAATTAAGACTTTTATCTGTTTACAAAAAGCTGACATTATATTTTTGCTGTAAAATCAGTTTAAAATACTCTCCAAGAATATCTGCAGAAAAAATCAAAATATAACGGAACCAAGTTCTTATACTGACTTAATAGCTGTGATATAAATTTAAACTACAAAAAATTGTGTTGAAGAATGCAATATAATACCTATATAAGAAAGGTAAAAATTGTATGATGAAAAGAGAAAAAGCATTAACCCCACAAAGCAAATGTATTATTGAAAGTACAAAAGGTTGTCATTTTATATTCCAGACATCGTAATAACTAAACTAATAGAAGATACCATTAGGGGAGGACAATATATCAATTGAAATTGGTGTCATCATAGAGAAACAAGCTAAAATGTATCTGTAAGGAAAGTTTACAATTTTTAGTACACAAGAAAAGTCACGAGAACACTGTGTTATAGACTATCGGTAGAAAACATGAAGATGGAAAAATAAAGAATTTAAAATTGGCATCAGCAGCTTGAACACGAATTTGTTTAACCTAAATCTAAGAGCGTATCATGTTCGTATTATGAACACAAGTCTGAATCTAAGAGCGTATCATGTTCGTATTATGAACACAAGTCTGAATCTAAGAGCGTATCATGTTCGTATTATGGACACAAGTCTGAATTTAAGAGCGTATCATGTTCCTATTATGAACACAAGTCTGAATCTAAGAGCGTATTATGTTCGTATTATGAACACAAGTCTGAATCTAAGAGCGTATCATGTTCGTATTATGAACACAAGTCTGAATCTAAGAGCGTATCATGTTCGTATTATGAACACAAGTCTGACTCTAAGAGCGTATCATGTTCGTATTATGGACACAAGTCTGAATTTAAGAGCGTATCATGTTACTATTATGAACACAAGTCTGAATCTAAGAGCGTATTATGTTCGTATTATGAACACAAGTCTGAATCTAAGAGCGTATCATGTTCGTATTATGAACACAAGTCTGAATCTAAGAGCGTATCATGTTCGTATTATGAACACAAGTCTGAATCTAAGAGCGTATCATGTTACTATTATTAACACAAGTCTGAATCTAAGAGCGTATCATGTTCGTATTATGAACACAAGTCTGAATCTAAGAGCGTATCATGTTCGTATTATGAACACAAGTCTGAATCTAAGAGCGTATCATGTTACTATTATGAACACAGGTAATGTTCATATATGATACTTATACTTCCTTCAGGGTTTTCCATGTCTCGGAAATCTTAGAAACCAATAGCTGCATAGGATAGAATTACGTTCATGTGTCTTAACTTAGCAGAGACAAAAAGCATAATGTATACCTAAAATGGAAGAAAACATTATCGGTTATAATAAAAGATGATTTAAGAATTCAAGATGGCGATTTATAATTATAATACGTAAACGGACTTAGAATGTCCTTGTTATGCAATCAACGAGAAGTTGTGTCTGGAGAAAGTGAATGGAGCTTTATATATAGAGACGAATAAGCATTTTGCAAAATCTAAAATGGCAGAGAAATATTTATTCCAAATTTAGCGTTTAGAGTAAATGGTTCATTCAGCATTCTTTAAAACAAAATACCAGAAGAAACGAAACTTAAATTGCCGTTTAATAACCAAATGAGAAAAGCATATACTAAAAGCGATGATTACGACCGACCCACATTAAACTACTAGCATGATTACTACCGACCCATGGTAAACTACTGGCAAGCTTACTTAGATACTCGGGTCGGTTTGAAACCAGAATCGAACTCACGCGTACAGAGGTGACGTGTTGTTGACCTGTAAAGACTAGCGCCTTATACGACTTTGCCACCCAGGACCGCAACAAAATATTTTTTTGTTATATAAAAAAAAACATTCTATATTATAAGTTACTCAGTAGTCATCAAATAAAAAGTATAATCTACGGAATCTGATGTTGCAATGCATGAAGTTATGATACAAGTCTTAACAATGGACACCACTAAAGGAACACACCCAATGATAAAAGCTATTTATAATTCATGAAAAGAACTCAGATATTTGAATATCTAACACATATGGAGAGCATTTGTAAAGAAAATGTTTTCACAAATCAAGCTTAATATGATGTAGAATTTACCATTTGGCAAATAATAATAATAATAATAATAATAATAATAATAATAATAATAATAATAATAATAATAATAATAATAATAATAATAATAATAATAATAATAATGATGATGATGATGATGATGATGATGATGATGATGATGATGACGATGATGATGATGATGATGATACTTTTTAAATTAGAAAACAACTATAATGGACATGTGTACCAATGTATTACATAGCTATAGCAATATTATTGACCATAGAAACAACACTTCTAATGGCAGCAATTTGAGTAGAACAATTTTTCTTCTACTCCAGCAATTGTCTCTACTTGTCTGCCTTCTTCTCTTGTATCTTGTACATTTGTACGCAAAATACAAAACACAAAATCTGGTGTAACCTTGAAATACATTCATCTGTGAGACCAATACTGTCTTGAACAAAGGGGTATGTTTAACCTGTTGGAACTTCTTATACTGATAGCACTAGTACGGGTATATTGTAGTTCTTATACTAATAGTACTAGTACAGGTATATTGTAGTTCCTATACTGATAGTACTAGTACGGATATATTGTAATTCTTATACTGATAGTACTAGTACGGGTATATTGTAGTTCTTATACTGATGATACTAGTACGGGTATATTGTAGTTCTTATACTGATAGTACTAGTAAGGGTATATTGTAGTTATTATACTGATAGTACTAGTACGGGTATACTGTAGTTCTTATACTGATAGTACTAGTACGGGTATATTGTAGTTCTTATACTGATAGTAATAGTAAGGGTATATTGTAGTTAGTATACTGATGGTACTAGTAAAGGTATATTGTAGTTCTTATACTGATAGTACTAGTACAGGTATATTGTAGTTTTTATACTGATAGTACTAGTACTTGTATATTGTAGTTCTTAGACTGATAGTATTTGTACCGGTATATTGTAGTTCTTATACTGATGATACTAGTACGGGTATATTGTAGTTATTATACTGATAGTACTAGTACGGGTATATTGTAGTTATTATACTGATAGTACTAGTACGGGTATATTGTAGTTCGAGAAATGCATGAAGAAAACCAATTATCCCAATATTAAAATGTTACCATTCACACTGGCCAAATATAGACGATTCAGCCAAAATTTCATGTCGCAGTCTAACAAGGAAAATCGACGAAAGAAAGACGAAATGGACTATCCGGTTCACGGCTGTTACAAACTGCACTTCGACAAAGAAATAAGGGAAGAGACTAAATGGAATCAGGAAACAAATTTTGACTGCAAAAACGATAAACCTGACACATGCGATATGGTGAATATATAACTATAGGTAAATAATAATAATAATAATAATAATAATAATAATAATAATAATAATAATAATAATAATAATAATAATAATAATAATAATAATAATAATAATAACTACAAAAACAACAATAATAATAATAATAATAATAATAATAATAATAATAATAATAATAATAATAATAATAATAATAAAAAATCTTTTTAAAAAAACAATTAAGAAAGAATTCCACCCAAAAAATCCACATGAACGACATGTTCAAAGCTAAAAATTAAGAAAGAATTGAGTTGAAAGGTCACACTCACACAAAAAAAAATCAATAGTAATGTATACTGCAAATGAAATAACTACCGGAAATGTCAAATATGGTCCAAGCCAAACTAAATTTAAAAACTATATGAAGAATCACTTTATGGAAATTTTATAGAAGACCTGCGGACTGAGGTCACAAAATCTTTTAAAAACAGGCCTCAGGTGAATAACGAATGGGAACCTGACCAGTAGGTACATAACTCATACCTTAAAACGCCATAAAAGCAAATCAAAGGAAGCAAAAACAAAAGTGTTTTTTAAATAATACAATAAAGCATTCAGACAGTTTGGACGCTTTTCAGGGAACATCTCCAAACCTTAAACCAGCCTTATATGCCGGAAGGGACTAAGAGGTGCCCACAAGACAATGTCGTGACACGTATAAACTAGGTGAATGTGAATATTGCTGAAGTTTGCATTAGACGTGGGTAGTTTTCGAAAAATCTTATGTTAATATATTGATATAATGTAAGCCATGTCGACATCCTGTCTCAACGTTTCGTCTGGATTTACTTTTTAAACAGGGATACAATTCACATTAATTTTGTCTCTTTTCAGTACTTGTACAAAATGTTTGATTTTTAGGAAATTGGCCCTTCGACAGAAAGACACCTGTGTTAATTATTATATTTTACCTGTAATATCACGTTTAGAGTTATATTCTTTGTTGTCTGAGAAACAACGGAAACTAATGGAGCAGCAGGTACTGAAAATAAAGAACGTAGATGATTTATCGTATGTATGTATGTATGTATGTATGTATGTATGTATGTATGTATGTATGTATGTATGTATGTATGTATGTATGTATGTATGTATGTATGTATGTATGTATGTATGTATGTATGCATGCATGCATGCATGCATGCATGCATGTATGTATGTATGCATGCATACAGGTAGGTAGGTAGGTGTATGTGCGTGCGTACGTGTGGATGGATGGATTGATATATGTAATGATATATTGTTGAATGAATGGATTCCTTCATAAATGAATACATGTATATACAATATAATGTACGAGTTTGTGTTCCTAATTGGCATTTTTTTTAAAAGAAAGCGCAAAAGCAATTTCAGATTCATTGTATACATGCTTTTGCATTGTACTATGTGCACACTGCCCTGAGTCTTGCCTAGAACACATTACGATGTATTTAGATTTAAACCTTATATTTAATTTCATTCTTGAAGTCCTGAACTTTGGAAAACGATTAAAAGTTAATTAGATGATAGCACTGAAGTTACAGAATTTCTTGATTAGCGTGATTTTCAAGCTTCATAACGTCAATATTCCTGTAAAATAATTTTTACAATTACAAAGAGTTATATAAAATAATCTTGTTTACAAATAGTATCAAAGCACACAAGAAAGGCACATAAAATAAATCACTAATTACTTTCTAGTGTAATGAACTAATAACTTGAGAGGTGGGAGTAGCGTTACTCACATGTTGTACCAATAAAAATGCTTCCTGCAAAGGTTTCATAAAAAGGTGTAGTGATTCAATAGCGAATGTATAGTGCTTAAAAAATGAGATTTAATTCCCGAACGAAGTATATTTTCGCAATCGTTTGGATCAACCATATTTATGATTCCTGTTAGCAAGAACATACAGTTGTTAGACAATATTTACCATATATACATTTTTGGTAATGCATTTACAATAAATACGCTATTTTGGGGTCACGTGAGTTTGATCGAATAATTAAAAGTTTCGTTAAAAATTGTTTTCTCAATATAGTTCGTAAGAGAGGCTAACCCAAAATAGTTCATGATGATTTCAAGGGAAGTAACTATAATCAACAACGACGTCATCTCGTACCTATATTGTGTTATAGTTTGAATACCACTGCGAAGAATTAGACTTGTGCATATTACTTTTTTAATATAATTGTTCTAATCTCAGTGACAAAACTATGATAGTAAATGTAGCTTACTGAAACTTAACGTTAAACAAATTATTAATACAGTCATAGTTAAATTAAACTCATTTTGAGTAAAAATATAAATAGTGGTCGTTCAGGTTTAGATCCTCAGTACAGGCAGCGTATCAAAATAAATGGCAATGCTTAAATCATAAAGCCTTTAGATTTGGCTTAGCCCTGTCAAATCAGTCATGTATCGGAGAGATTCCATCACCAAATTAATAGCAAGCAACATGAGTAGAACTATCGATATAATACAGTATTTTAAGTTAGATACTGACTAGAGTAATGTTGTTGATTATATATATATATATATATATATATATATATATATATATATATATATATATATATATATATATATATATATATATATATATATATATATATATATATTGTCCATCTGTGTTTGTGGGTGCGCGCGTGTGTGTATTAAGTGCCATTCATGTAATTCGGTTCAGCTATATGCGATGTGATTATGATTTTTAACGTAGCTTTTAACAAATTTTCAGTCATATCGCTACGATGTCTGCAGTGTGGAAGTTTATAGTGATGTATAGCACTGGGGTATCATGCCGCATATACGTAGCATGATGAACCACCCAGTCAGATTATCCTGACACCAGGCCCACCAGTTCTAACACAAACTTTTTAATGCTGATTGCCAAGCGAGGCAGCTATTATTACCATTTTTGTAAAGTCTTGGGTTTGACCCGATCGGAAATAGAACCCACCACCTCCCGCTCTTACCGATAGGCCACCGAAGCGGTTTTACAGCTATAAGGCCGTTTGAGTTTCTTTGAAGGATATTAGCTGCATATATGCACGAGAGTTTTCTTTTGACAAAAGTATTACCAATTACAGGCCGCCGCTATTGATTCGAAGCCTATGACAGAACAACAAAAACAGCACCTTCACACCTCAGTCCCCAATCACTGAGAAATAATTCTTTGGAACTGTGTCATTTGTCCACAAGAATAACGGATGCTTATAATGAGAAATTAAATGAAAAATTAGAAGGCATTTTCGTTAATTGTATCGTAGTCCTCAGGGCTTTCGTTAATTGTATCGTAGTCCTCAGGGCTTTCGTTAATTGTATCGTAGTCCTCAGGGCTTTCTGTTCCAAAAAGGTATTATATGCTCCTTTAAATGTAATAAACGAACCCGAGATAAAATTTTCAAGCAGGGGTATAATGTTACATGAGAAAGAAAATCTGATTTAGAGTGATGTTTTGAAATAAAATATCTTTGTATAATTACATATTATCAGCTGCAAGATTTAATATTATAACATTATTACGTATATAGGATGACCTCAGTTAATTTTATATTTCGGTCTTCATTACATTTATGGGCTGTCCCAATTACATTTATATTACAGTTTGTATTACATTGATATAATATAACCTATTACATTTGTATTAAGGTTCAATCATAATAAGGCTAACGGAATTTATTGCATCGGTCCTCTGACCAGTTCTTAATTGTTACTTTCCAGTGAATCCAACAACTTATCGTAACTATACCAGCTATTCTTTTAATCTCAAGCATAACTAATTCGATCTATATGGCAATTATATCAGCATATTTTATAAGCGCTTTCGAACTACAGTGAAAAAGCTGTCTGAGATGAGTTTACAATCTCTACGAAGCCAAAATAAGAATAAGCAAACGTGATATAATGAGCTGTAATGTAATTACTCAGTGCGCAGAATCTAATTGGCATTTCCATTACTCAGTGCGCTGAATCTAATTGGCATTTCCATTACTCAGTGCGCAGAATCTAATTGGCATTTCCCTTGTAAAAGCATTTCAATGAAGGAACTATTACCAATAATATCATAAACCAATGACGTCCAGAAATTGCACCGTCAACTGAAGAAGTAAAAAAGGCTGAAGATTGCATGAATGGTTACGTTCTTGTTCATACATACATACATACATACATACATACATACATACATACATACATACATACATACATACATACATACATACATACATACATACATACATACATACATACATACATACATACATACATACATACATACATACATACATACATAATATATACATATATATAATTCTAATCGGTAACTTTGCTTATTTGAAAATAGTTTCTTGTGTATGTCGTAAAATGTATATGAAAATAATGTGCCTTAAAAACAATATTAAACAGTCACAGTTGTTAGTTTACTCTGTACAAACTTTTTCCGTTACTTAACTGTGTTGATTATTGATTACCGTTAATTTCTTAATTATCTCCGTTAATTGTCATACATCTCGTTATTAAGGTCTGTTCAAAACCATCCTTGTATCTAAAACAAACATGTCGACTGTGCCGGAGTGTTGCAGAGATAAAAAAATTGCAATTATCTGTTTAGTATCGAATTTCTAAAACAAGATGAAGCACTACTCACCTCATTACACTGTATCATCCAGTACGGCACCTCATTATACAGTTTCATCCAGTATTGCACCTCATTACCTGCAATTTCCAGTAAGTCTTCTTCGTTTCCCGAAGTAGAATCTAACCGAGGGACGTTTAATTATAATAACAAGCAACACACTGCAGATAATATCCTTTATTTTCCTATGTTGTGTCTTTTACAACAATTTCCGTTTCATATTTGTCGATTTTCTTGTACTCCTCTTCCTCTAATGGTACAATTATTAAGGGAACATATAATGTTCTAGCGCACCTGTGACAACGTGGTAAACTCAGCACACTTCATCATTGATTATTTATTTTGATATTAGTTTATTTATTTAATTTTTATGATGGAACCTCTCCTAAATATAATAGATTCATTTTGCATGAAATATGAAGGGAATTTTTCTTTGACCAAATTAGGGTTTTCCTACGAATGATCTAAGAATACTTTTCTTATTGCCATTGAAGTCTTTATTCTTAATCGCCCTAAATTTGATAGTAGAATAGAACAAGCGTGATATCCATATTCATATACATGCACAAAATATGGCTGACATGACATTGCAAATGTTGTTAACACCACCATTTGATTGCCTAATACTTACCTTGTGATGATGACGTTGTTGAATAGTATGGTGTAACTGTTGCTGTCTTCTTTGAGGTGGTTGCTGTTGTTGCTGCTATTGTTGGCTTTGGTGTTGTAGTTATTGTCGTCTGTATTGCTGCTGTTGTAACTGTAGTTGATGGTGTTGTTGTAGCTAACGTTGGCGATAGTGTTGTAGCAAACGTTGGCGCTATTGTCGTTGCTGTTGTTGCTAACGTTGGGATTGTTGTTGTTGTCGTTGATGGCGATGGTGTAGGTGCTACTGTAGTAGCTTTACAAGTTGCACAGCATTCCGTTGGGTTAGTATAGAACATGCATAGAACAACATTGCAGTTGGATACCGTGTCTCCATACTCACAACCTTCAGAATATATATATATATATATATATATATATATATATATATATATATATATATATATATATATATATATATATATATATATATATATATATATATATATATATATATATATATATATATATGTATATATGTGTGTGTGTGTAATAAGATACAACAATCTATATTTGTGTTGTAGATATATGACACATTTATGTATAGATTTGAATTCTGTTCCAAATTCAATTATTATTGTTCAAAATGATTATATACTTCCGCTTCGATGATGTTGGACTTGTGGTTAATAATTCATACTCGAATAATTACTATCAAAATTCATATGTAGTGGTAATACAAATATTCATACAACATGCAAATATAATAAGTAGAACATACATTTGTATACATATATGTAATAACTACAGCACAAATCTGTGTACGTATGTGTAATAAATGTAATAAATATAAAAATGAAACAACAAATAAGTAGCAGGATCTGATGGTATGTATGCATACAAGACGGTGAATTATAACAATGACTTTGTCTAAATACTCTTCAATAATTTAGTTAGTATATTATTCTAATAGATCGAGGATTAATATAAATTGTCATTAAACGTCATTACTCATTAATCTGAGATGTTTTACTAGTAGTTTTTTCCTATGGCACACCAATGTGTGTGTTTTGTGTGTGTGTGTGTGTGTGCGTGTGTTTATGAGTGTGGTTTGGGGTTTTAGCGTTGCTTTAACAATTTTTCAGTCATATCGTGACGATATCTGCAGCGTGACAATTTACAGGGATATCTAGCACTGGGTAATCATGCCGTAGACACGTAGCTTGATGTCCCACCTGTCACATTATCCTAACACTAGGCCGACCAGTAATAACAATAAACTCTTATTGCTGAGCGCTTGCAAGGCAGTTGTTAGCACTATTTTTATAAGTCTTTGGAATGACTATGTCGGGGTTCGAACCCGCAACCTCACGCAACCAAGTAGGATGCCCTAAACACTAGGTCCCTAATGTTCGATATTAATTGCTTCTATTCGTGATATTATTGTAGTTTGTGTTGCATCCATTTTCATGAGAACAGAATTCAAAACGAACACAAGATATATTTACATTGAACTGTATTCATTGTTATCACCAACACCGTCTTAACTGTGTATGTTCATCTTCCTCCACACGATGTTATAGATATCTAAGATAGAACTTTCCATTTCGAAAAGTCATCGTGGCTTGGAAATGTTACTCTTTCAAGAAATCAGTTAATATATGTTATACTCAATTTAAATCGCAACTTTAAGTTTTAGCCTCTATGTTCGATAATATTTGCGCTGTTTTTGATAGTCATACATACATTCATATATGCGGATTCATACATACATACATACATACATACATACATACATACATACATACATACATACATACATACATACATACATACATACATACATACATACATACATACATACATACATACATACATACATACATACATACATACATACATACATACATACATACATACATACATACATACATACATACATACATACATACATACATACACACATACATATATACATACATACATACATACATATGCACTCATGCACGCACTTGCGCACTTACGCACTCACAAACACATGCACACATGTATACATTTATACGTACGTACATGCATACATGCATGCATGCATACATACATATATACAGGATCTTTTTTTCAATATTTGTTAATTGCAATAATGCGAAATATGTATTCATGGCAACATTTACAATACCGATAATTATAAGGAAGGGTAACAATTTTACCGAAGGATATTCGAAGCGCCATTTTGTTGCCAATGGTGCCATACCTGTTACACCTGTATAAAACCCTGCACATGCCTGACAACAGTTGCTAAGGAAGGTGGGATCATAGCAATCGATGGAATACAGCTGTATACACGTCTTGCCATTTTTTATTACTCCCGGTTGATCATTGCATTGACCTACAATGTAGTATACATGCAGTAAAACTTTCCAAAGGAAATTAAATGGAAAACAATTTGGAAATATAATAGTTCATTAATAAAAGACAATATTTTGGAAGATTATATCAAAAAGCTATTTTAAAAGTTAAACGTCAATATGCGTGAGCTGAAAAAGAAATACTTCTGAGAATATAATATATCTGATTTTATATGTGTGGTATACGATCAACCTTTCTTTGTAATCTTTCCATCAGAAATTAAAAGAACACCAGTGTCATATCCATCTGTTACGACACTAAACAAAAGGAAGAAGCAAAACGAAGTTTTGTAAAATTCAGCAAATAATTTATTTCCTAATAATACAAAGTGAAAATGTAAAAAGGACCTTACAGTATTGCGAAATAAATATCCAATAATCCCTAATGACGTACTGCAAGTGAAAAAGTATAGTTTTCCAGATGCAAGTAATACTGAATGTGCTATTGTATGGATATCTTCATGTACCAGCAGTAATGATTGACACAATGTGGAATGTTTTTGAATGAATTCACAATAATCACAAATATTATTTAGCCCAAAAGTAGTAATTAATTTTATTAAAAGACATTCCACATTATGTCATTGTGTTAATCATTATTGCAATATATTCAATATTATTGGTACAAACTGAAGTTATAATAAAATACCAAATATATTGTAATGAAACTAAGGAGATGCGCGTTTAGTTTAAGCAATTTGTAGGTTTATGTGATTACATGTTTGATTATTTGAATTCGGTGCAGTGGGAAATATTCCTTAGCACGAAATAATTAGTCAATTATTAGAAGCAAACGTCACGGAGAGAAAGTGGTAGTGATCTTCTGAGATGCCATAGCCAATGAGTAGCGAACTCAGACCCAATCCGCATGACTGTCCCTGTCGTGATATGGCACTTATAAAAAGTAGTGGTGTATATTGGTGTTGTGACTGCAGCGGCAGTATTTTATGGTAGTAAACCGGTAAACTACACAGTGGGATAAATGAGAAAGGACTTGGTAGATACCGTTTATGTTGCCATAGTGGCAAATGTGATTTAGGTTTACTGGTGTGATGTACCTTGAAACGGTAGTTCGACTGGCCTCAGGTGGGCAGTTAAAATAGTCCCGCCCCGTATTAGGGATAGTTGTACAGTTTCTACGGTGTGAATTACAAGCGGAACGGAAAGTTAATATAGAGAAACTGTGGGGATGTGCGTTTGATGGCTAAATTGCAAGTTGTAAATAATGCGGTCTTGTATTGATTAGTGCAAAATTTATGTGTAGAATGGACTCATCGGTCTTTCCAACTTACAACTGAAGCTGTATAGAAGTCTTTGGAAATATGGGGTAAACTTATGACTTCTAGCGGGATTCGAGCCCAGGGTTTTGACACCGCTCGTTCAAGCAAAAGACCCCTGACTTGTAACACTATAATTCAAACGGATGCTTCCAAATCACTTTTCAGTTTTGTAACCAAAGAGAGCCATGTCTACACCAAAACGACACCAAAAGAAGGAGAGAAAGTGATCACATATTTACATAATGTACAGAACATAATTTTTATAGTGAAAATGATTTCTTTTCTTCTCTTACAAAATTGTTCTTCAGCAGACAGCAAACAAAAATGTAAAATATATGTCAACTATTTCATATCAACTTAAATAAAAAGCGTGAACTTGATACTATCTTGAAATGCTATTTAATCGATTGACAAAGTTATCTATGTAGTTTATTTTGAAGAACAATGATCAAATTCCTCTATAGTTTTTAATGAATCACCAAATATTTATTAAAGCTTAAGTCTACATAGGGTTTGATATCAGAAGACGGTGTAAATAGGGTAACCATTCACTCCGTATAAATGTAGCCAGTGTGCAGAGATTTTATAAAATATCATAAGAAGTAAATAGTAGGTAGGAAACACGTTGCTAATATAAACAACTTCAAAATGTATAAATCTCAGCTGGTTCCAGCTGAAACTATTACACACAACCATGAATTTGACTCTTTTCATATGCTAAATTCAGAGGACAATTTCTAATATCTCTGGCGATTGACGCATATCGAAAATTTTTCGAATGATATTTTACAATTGAAAACGTGAATCTAGTCATACAAAAAGTTGGGAATATCAGCTGATAACAGTTATCTTTGGAATTAATGACAAAAACAAGCTGATGATGTAACAAATGGTAATTATATTAAAGAAAAATAATATATTTATAAATGTAGATTTAATGGAGACAGTCCAATTTTGTCTCAGTTCAAGAGATCGTTGCCTTTAATTTTAATATAAATAATGTAGCGCTTATAGAAATTTGCAAACGATAAACGTTTAACAATCGATGGCTATTGAATTAATAGTCATCAATTATTGCATTGGAAACACGCATGTGTGTACGTCTGTATATGTTTGCACCCGCCTATGTATGCATGCATGCATGTATGTATGTATGTATGTATGTATGTATGTATGTATGTATGTATGTATGTATGTATGTATGTATGTATGTATGTATGTATGTATGTATGTATGTATGTATGTATGTATGTATGTATGTATGTATGTATGTATGTATGTATGTATGTATGTATGTATGTGTGTGTGTGTGTGTGTGTGTGTGTGTGTGTGTGTGTGTGTGTATGTATGTATGTATGTATGTATGTATGTATGTATGTATGTATGTATGTATGTATGTATGTATGTATGTATGTATGTATGTATGTATGTATGTATGTATGTATGTATGCATGTATGCATGTTTGTATGTTTTTATGTATGTATGTATGCATGTATGCATGTATGTATGTATGTATGTATGTATGTATGTATGTATGTATGTATGTATGTATGTATGTATGTATGTATGTATGTATGTATGTATGTATGTATGCATGTATGTATGTATGTATGTATGTATGTATGTATGTATGTATGTATGTATGTGTGTGTGTGTGTGTGTGTATGTATGTATGTATGTATGTATGTATGTATGTATGTATGTATGTATGTATGTATGTATGTATGTATGTATGTATGTATGTATGTATGTATGTATGTATGTATGTATGTATGTGTGTGTGTGTATGTATGTATGTATGTATGTATGTATGTATGTATGTATGTATGTATGTATGTATGTATGTATGTATGTATGTATGTATGTATGTATGTATGTATGTATGTATGTATGTATGTATGTATGTATGTATGTATGTATGTATGTATGTATGTATGTATGTATGTATGTATGTATGTATGTATGTATGTATGTATGTATGTATGTATGTATGTATGTATGTATGTATGTATGTATGTATGTATGTATGTATGTATGTATGTATGTATGTATGTATGTATGTATGTATGTATGTATGTATGTATGTATGTATGTATGTATGTATGTATGTATGTATGTATGTATGTATGTATGTATGTATGTATGTATGTATGTATGTATGTATGTATGTATGTATGTATGTATGTATGTATTATGTATGTATGTATTTATGTATGTATGTATGTATGTATGTATGTATGTATGTATGTATGTATGTATGTATGTATGTATGTATGTAATGTAATGTATGTATGTATGTATGTATGTATGTATGTATGTATGTATGTATGCATGCATGCATTGCATGCATGCTATGCACGTACGTACGTACGTAACGTGTGTGTGTAATGTAGTATGTATGTATAGTATGTATGTATGTATGTATGTATGTATGTATGTATTGTATGTATGTAGTGTATGTCTGATGTATGTATGGATGTATGTATGTGTGGTGTGTGTGTGTATGTGGTATGTATGTTTGGTATGTATGTATGTATGTATTGTATGTGTGTATGTTTGTAGTATGTTGTATGTATATGTATGTATGTATGTATGTTTGATGTGATGTATGTATGTATATGATGTGATGTAGAGTGGATGTAGAATCGTATGTAAGTGTATAGTATGATGTATGTTTATGTATGTATGTATGCATGCATTGACTATGTAGTAGTATGAGATAATTAATGTATTAATGATATTGTATGTATGTAGTATGTATTAAAGATATTTTGAAGTATGTATATGCAAAGTAGTATTTGTAGTTAGTCATGTATAGTGATGAATGATATTATGTATATGTATGTATTTATTATGTAGTGTATGTATGTATGTAATGTATGTATGATTAAAGCAGTATGTATATCATCTGTATGACTAGATGTATAAGATGTATGTATGTATGTATTATTATCTATAATCAAAGTAATGTAGATTAAGTATGCTAATGTATTATCTATGTATGAGTAGTAGTTTGTATGATATGTAATATGATGTGTATGTATGTATGTTATGTAAGAGTATGTTGATTAGGTATGTTTAATGATTAATATATGTATGTATGCAGAGTAGTATTATGTATGTATGTAAATGAATGTATTATGTATTATGTAATATGTATTGAATATTCATATGTATGTAAATGAAGTTGATAATATAATATGATATGTAATGTAGTAATATGTATGATGTATGTATTAAGTAATTTGTATGTTATATGATGATAATGTTGATGTATGTAATTGTATGGAATATTCTTAGTATGTTTTAAATGTAGTCATAATGTATGAAGAATGTCAGGAGATGAAAGTGGTAGTGTATTGTATGAGATGTATGTATGCAATGTAGTATGAATAGATATATGTCATGATGTCCTGTGTATATGACTTAAAGTATGTATGTATTATTGGTTGTATGTAAGTATTTATGTAGTAACCGTATTAGTGATATGTATGATTGTATGTATTATGTGATGTATGAATGTATTAGTAGTTTGTGTGTATGTATTGACGTAGTTCGACGTTCATGTCTGTAAATTAGTTGTATGTAGAAGTGTACTTGTATGACGGTGTGAATGTACGTATGAAAGTATTAAGTAACTGGATGCTTGATGTAATGCGTTGAAATATTCTGTATTGATTAGTGAAATTATGTGTAGAATGGACTATGTCTTTATCAATGACTGTATAGTAATCTTTGAATATGTGTAAGACTTATGTGATTAGATATGATGTACAAGATGCTTGTACCTATTACGGATGTTCATATACTTCAGTTTGTACAGTAGAGCATGTTCAAAGACACAAGTAAGTAAGATGATACTATAGCATTTTGTGAATTAAGTTTTTATAGTAATGATTACAAGATGTACGAGTACAAATGTAAATATATGTAATTTTATTCATAATATAGTGACTTTTTACTGTCTGAATGCTATTATGATTACAAGTACATGTATGTTATGTTTGATAGACATGATCAATTCTATATGTTTATGAATACATTTATTACTTAGTACAGTTGATATGAAGACTATGTACATTCATGTATAATGTAGCCATGTATGAGATGTATAATCATGAAGTAAGTATGTAGATACTGTACTGTAAATAATACAACTTCTAAATGTATAATCTACTGTTACTGAACTATATCAAATGAATTAATCTTTTCATTATGTAATAGAGACATTATACCTCATGAATATGAATAATTTTCATGATATTTACAATTGATAATTATCTTCTGTATACAAAAAGTGAATATTAGTTGTACTAACAGTATTGGAATATGACAAAACAGAGCTGTAGATGATACAAATGAGTATATATAAAAAATAATATAGTAAATGTAATTAATGAGACATCCATTATGCATCGTTAGAGATCGTCTTTAATTTAATATAAATATGTAGCATATAATTATGCAAACGATAATACGTTTAAAATCGATGGCTATATGAATTAATAGTCATCAATTATTGCATGGAATCACGCATGTATGTACGTCTGTATATGATTGCAACCCGCCTATGTATGCATGCATATTAATGTATGTATGTATGTATGTATGTATGTATGTATGTATGTATGTATGTATGTATGTATGTATGTATGTATGTATGTATGTATGTATGTATGTATGTATGTATGTATGTATGTATGTATGTATGTATGTATGTATGTATGTATGTATGTATGTATGTATGTATGTATGTATGTATGTATGTATGTATGTATGTATGTATGTATGTATGTATGTGTGTATGTAAAAATACTTCCTTTTCTGTTATATTTTCTCTTCTTTCGTAACTTCTTTCCTGTTAACTTTCCTGAACGCAACGTAATTGTTATAATATTATGCATTATTTTAGATAAATAGTTGAGATATTATCCCAATGTATATGTATTACATATATTTTATGACCATTTTAGCATCTGTCTAATTTCTCTCTTCCGTAACAAAAATAAGAAATGGTATGTGTTGTTCTAACATAATAGGGGAACGTGCAGTAAGAACAGAGAGAACACACTGCTAAAAACTAACACAACGACGACTCTAAATTAAAAATGAAATACTGGACAAGTCTACATTGAACGATAGCCTGTAGCATCTTGACAAAACATCTTAGAACTATCAAGAGTTAAGCATATAATTACAAAACATTTTGCACAAAGTCTGATTTTTTTCTCTGTATTTTGCTTATATTTGATGTAAATATGCTAACTAACGTAGGAAAAAATACTTTGCTACAAAATAAAATAAATGTGTTTTTAATAAAAAAAATATAGTATGGCCAAACAGTTTTGGTCAATGGTGTAAACAATACACATATGTTCACAATGACGCCAAAATGGCACTTTGGATTTCAAACAATCCACCATCATGATTGAACATGCTAATCATATGATGTCATTAACCATGCTAATCATATGATGTCATTAACCATGCTAATCATATGATGCCATTAACCATGCTAATCATATCATGCCATTAACCATGCTAATCATATGATGCCATTAACCATGCTAATCATATGATGCCATTAACCATGCTAATCATATGATGTCATTAACCATGCTAATCATATGATGCCATTAACCATGCTAATCATATGATGCCATTAACCATGCTAATCATATGATGTCATTAACCATGCTAATCATATGATGCCATTAACCATGCTAATCATATGATGTCATTAACCATGATAATCATATGATGTCATTAACCATGATAAGATTACCATCATGATGTACGTCACTGCCCTCCACAGTTACCATAGCAACGTTAATTATCAGTCATATTTACAGTTATAACATACTTACAGGGATGTCTCTACTCTTAACAGTTTACCTAGTCGTGATAATTAGTCGTGTTAATTAGTCTTGTTAATTAGCAACAACCTTGATAGCCTACTTACTTGGAGGTGTCAGATGTATTCGAAATTTGTTTGAAAATGAGAACATTGTCGTGAACTGATTTTATTTCGGGGTCAGATACAGTTCCATGAAGGTTCGGCTCGAAGCTTGCCATATATAATGCTCTCGACATTTCTATGATGAGATTAATTACTACAATTACATAATGCTCTCGACATTTCTATGATGAGATTAATTACTACAATTACTACAATTACTACAAAGATTTATTAGACAGCAAGACTTACATTTGTAACTTTAGCTTGAAAGGCAATATATGATTAACCCGATTATTAACAAATTGGCGGGATTGGAAGTTTGCAGCAAGATCACATTTGTACACAAAGATGCACTCGATTTAACGTCTCTCTGAAGTACAAATTACTTTCTCTCACTCTTTTTTGTTCATCTCCAATCCTATGTTTTGAGGGCGTGGTATACAATGGGATAGTCAAGCCAGTATCATGATAATGCAGATCAAAGCGCTTTCAATCTATGCCACCTAATAACAGACGTCCAGAGGAGTCAATGTTTTAATATATCCTATACGTATTTCTCTTCAAGACTTGATTTCATTTTCTGTCTAATGTTTTCAAAAATGACAGAGACATATCCCCAACCTCAGGTGCATTTCTCAGCGCATGTGTTGTATATAATAATAATAATAATAATAATAATAATAATAATAATAATAATAATAATAATAATAATAATAATAATAATAATAATAATAATAATAATAATAAAGCATATCTGAGAAATTTATGGTTTTTTTGAGAAACTTTTTTTTTAAAAAAATGATCATACGGTGTCATCAAAGAAAGGCAAGAAAAGAATTCATCTTCTTATTAAAATTTAATATTGTATTGTAATGAGTGACGTTGCTCTAGTATAAAAAAAAAAAACAAAACAAAGAAGATTTGAACTTTAATGTGTTATTGTACACGATCTTTAATTATTACGCTTACTTGAAAATTCCAAATGACGAATGTGGTAGTCCGTATATCCACTATTAATAATGGATACATATAAGTTACTATATATTCTACTGTATTCAGTGTAAAAGAAAAACCCGAAAGTATAGCACGGGTGCATTAAAGCTAAAATATTTGAAAAAAGTTATTTGCAATCTGCCTGACATAAATTTGCTGGGATAAAACAATAACAAACTCGGTTTATTTGCTTATATATTTAGATGTTTAATTTGAATGTACTAATTATAATTTTCATTTGAATGTACTAATTATAATTTTCATTTGAATGTACTAATTATAATTTTAATTTGAATGTACTAATTATATTTGAACTGAACACTTTTGGAATTTTGTAAGGCACACAAAACTGGAACAATTAGGAAGGAAAAATGAAACGGCCTTAGCTTCTTTACAAGATCAATGTAATTCGATGATTTACATGACACAATTTTGGTCAAGATAGAAATAAAAACTTTTGTCCACAATCATTTTGTCAACATTTATATCGTCGAACTAATTTTGCCGAAAATTATTTAACCATCCATTCATTTCGTCGATTTGACTCCGTGAAACCCATGGAGTTGACAATTATTTGGTCTACATGCATTTAGTCAAGATTATTTAGACGATATTATTTTGGGCGACATTTACTTTGAACGTCACGAATTGATGTTATGTAAGCAAACCTCAAAATTAAAATAATAAATGCCATTCGGTATAATTATGGATCACATCATAGTTAATTTGAAGCATCAATGCATGCGATTCGTGTGAAGTGTTGTTTAGAAGCGCATAAATACACGGATAAGTCGCACAGATGTGATGCATTAAGATTAGGTTAAGATCATTAGCGGTCAACAACACATCCAATGATGTCAATATATGAATCACGTGATCGAAATTCACAACGTAAAAATGATTTCCCTCCCTGTTCCTGATTCTTCCTTATTCTTCCTTATCTATCTATCTATCTATCTATCTATCTATCTATCTATCTATCTATCTATCTATCTATCTATCTATCTATCTATCTATCTATCTATCTATCTATCTATCTAGCTACTACTAATTGTCAAATTAAAATTAAAAAACAATGTCTTTGTCTGAACAAATTGATGATTGCAAATACCCAAAATGCACATATATTACTTAACAACCATACATTTATTTCGTATTTCATTAACATCTACTCATTTGTCGAAGCCAATTTTATGGTTGCTAATCAATGTTATAGATGTTATTTATGGTTGCTAATCAATGTTATAGATGTTTTTTATGGTTGCTAATCAATGTTATAGATGTTATTTATGGTTGCTAATCAATGTTATTGATGTTATTTATGGTTGCTAATCAATGTTATAGATGTTATTTATGGTTGCTAATCAATGTTATAGATGTTATTTATGGTTGCTAATCAATGTTATAGATGTTATTTATGGTTGCTAATCAATGTTATAGATGTTATTTATGGTTGCTAATATATGTTATAGATGTTATTTATGGTTGCTAATCAATGTTATAGATGTTATTTATGGTTGCTAATCAATGTTATAGATGTTATTTATGGTTGCTAATCAATGTTATAGATGTTATTTATGGTTGCTAATACATGTTATAGATGTTATTTATGGTTGCTAATCAATGTTATAGATGTTATTTATGGTTGCTAATCAATGTTATAGATGTTATTTATGGTTGCTAATCAATGTTATAGATGTTATTTATGGTTGCTAATCAATGTTATAGATGTTATTTATGGTTGCTAATATATGTTATAGATGTTATTTATGGTTGCTAATCAATGTTATAGATGTTATTTATGGTTGCTAATCAATGTTATAGATGTTATTTATGGTTGCTAATCAATGTTATAGATGTTATTTATGGTTGCTAATCAATGTTATAGATGTTATTTATGGTTGCTAATCAATGTTATAGATGTTATTTATGGTTGCTAATCAATGTTATAGATGTTTTTTATGGTTGCTAATCAATGTTATAGATGTTATTTATGGTTGCTAATCAATGTTATAGATGTTATTTATGGTTGCTAATCAATGTTATAGATGTTATTTATGCTATTTACGAAACTAAGCTGTACATATTATGATGCAATATGAGATTCACAGTAGTTACAGCAATAAATAAAAACTTTTGAAATGGAGTCGATAAAATTATTGTCCACGTAAACATTATCGACAACATGACTTGGATGAAAAGTTGGCGGGCGCCGAAATGAGCTGCAATCGATAAGTTTGACCAAATGCAAATCAACATAATAACTGTCGGCAAAATGAAAAGTGGATGAAATAATTTTCGGCAACATGAAGTCAACGATATCATTATCGACGAAATGGTTGTTGATAAGAAGAACGGGGACCGTTGGATGCACGTGTGATTGTAACTTCTCATAACCCTAAAATGAATTATCTCCGCATCTGTCCAAATATGTACGTGATTATCTCCTCACGACTCGGAAATATGTACATGATTATCTCCTCAAGAAGCGAAAATATGTTCCTGATTATCTCCTCATGACTCGGAAATATGTACATGACTATATCTTCAGGACTCGAAAATATGTCCATGATTATGACCACTTGACTAAAAAAGATGTAAATTATTATCTCCTCATGACTCGGAAATATGTCCCTGATTATCTCCTCATGAAGCGAAAATATGTACATGATTATCTCCTCATGACTCAAAAATATTTCTTGATTATCTCCTCATATCTTTAAAATATGTCCATGATTATATCCTGATGACTCGAAAATATATCCATGATTATCTCCTCATGGCTAGAAAACATGTACATGATTATCTCCTCATGCCTTTTAAAATATGTACCTGATTATCTCCTCATGAATCCAAAATATATCTATGATTATCTCCTCATGACTCGGAAATATGTCCATGATTACCTCCTCGTGACTCAAAAATATGTACATGATTATATTTTCATGAGGCGAAAATATGTACATGATTATCTCCTCATGACTTTAAAATATATACATGATTATCTCCTCATGTCTTTAAAATATGTACATGATTATCTCCTCATGACTCGAAAATATGTACACAATTATCTCCTCATGTCTTTGAAATACATACATGATTATCTCGTCATGTCTTTAAAATATGTACATGATTATCTCCTCATGACTTTAAAATATGTACATGATTTTTCCTCATGAGTCGAAAATATGTACATGATTATCTCCTTATGATTTTGAAATATGTACATGAATATGTGATTATGATTGTTACTACGTTATGGGCCTGGTCCAGTGTCTGTAGTGGACGGCCATGTGAGTGTTTCCTCGTTTCCTTCGAAGTCTATGCTTATGTGTTAGGAACGCTAACAGTTTCTAAATTATAACATGCGCATCGTTCCACAACCCTAGGACAAGACCCTTGGATGTAATCATACATTACAGTGATATGTGATAGCTATGGTGTTGACCATGCCACACCTTAGATTTTCACACTTTGAAGTACAAAACGTACGAAATTGTTTAAGATTGCTTAAATTCCATCTCAGCTCCTTAGCCCCTTTCAAATACTTGATCATACCAAAATTTAAAAACCGTTGTGTAAGTCTGTGTCCCTAATATTGAAGGAGATACACTATATTATTAATGTAAGACGGAATTACACATGATCTACATAAATGTCTGCAAATTGGCATGCAAATAATTTATGTATGGCCTATAAACCTGATAAATTTCCCAAACAAATTTAAATGCTACACGATATTTATTGGTAAGGTCTCATATAAGGGAACTTACTTTCTAGTTTTCTAGTGAAAGTGTATTCATTACCATCGCTGATGTCATCATTTGTTAAATGTCCTTTTAAATAATAATAATAATAATAATAATAATAATAATAATAATAATAATAATAATAATAATAATAATAATAATAATAATAATAATAATAATAATAATAAAGCATATCTGAAAAATTTATGTTTTTTTTGAGAAACTTTTTTTTTAAAAAAATGATCATACGGTGTCATCAAAGAAAGGCAAGAAAAGAATTCATCTTCTTATTAAAATTTAATATTGTATTGTAATGAGTGACGTTGCTCTAGTATAAAAAAAAACAAAACAAAGAAGATTTGAACTTTAATGTGTTATTGTACACGATCTTTAATTATTACGCTTACTTGAAAATTCCAAATGACGAATGTGGTAGTCCGTATATCCACTATTAATAATGGATACATATAAGTTACTATATATTCTACTGTATTCAGTGTAAAAGAAAAACCCGAAAGTATAGCACGGGTGCATTAAAGCTAAAATATTTGAAAAAAGTTATTTGCAATCTGACTGACATAAATTTGCTGGGATAAAACAATAACAAACTCGGTTTATTTGCTTATATATTTAGATGTTTAATTTGAATGTACTAATTATAATTTTAATTTGAATGTACTAATTATAATTTTCATTTGAATGTACTAATTATAATTTTAATTTGAATGTACTAATTATATTTGAAATGAACACTTTTGGAATTTTGTAAGGCACACAAAACTGGAACAATTAGGAAGGAAAAATGAAACGGCCTTAGCTTCTTTACAAGATCAATGTAATTCGATGATTTACATGACACTATTTTGGTCAAGATAGAAATAAAAACTTTTCATTCTGACAAAATGTCATTTTATACATATGTACATTTCCTGCATGATATACCAAAAATGTACGCTGAGGCTTGAAATTATGATACTAAATGTAACAGTTGTATTTATAGAAAAAAGAAACTTAGTGTGCCAGCTTTTTGTGTGCAGAAACCTGTGTATATAAATTAAAGACCAATCAAAGAAGTTATATATCCCTGAGCACGTAAAGACGTTTAGCAATCTTATCAGATTTATAGATTAAAACTAAACTATTTGTAATCAGTTTGTATAAATATTTGTATATCACATACCAGCATGAAACTATCTGCGTGTCAATTTGCAGATATGTGTGTATATCACAGGTAAAATAAGAAACTATTTGCACGTCAGTGAGCATAAATATTATTATATTATTATAAGCCAACAAGAAACTATTTTCATGCCAGTTTGCAGACATCTGAGTAAACCGTCAAACAGAAACTACATGCATGTCAGTTTGCATAAATCTGTTTATATCCAAGAGCTACAAAAGTCGTTTTGGTAAAAATATGAATATATCATAACAGTTATGACAGTCTTTATTGTTGACCACTGGAAAGAAAATCTGTAGTCTTAGAGTCAGATTATTTTTTATGTCAATGGTGCATATGATGAAAGTGATAGAGTTTTGTTGGTATTATTATCAATATTATTATTAATATTATTACAGGCAGAGGTTCTTTTATTTCTTATCTAGGTGGAAAATAAAGTAGATTCTCTATTTTTGAACGACTATACATTTATATGATAGTCAACGACAAAGGATTTTGATGTAAGTATTTGTCCAATTTATCAGTCCGATGTTGTAAGTGTCTGTCCATTTCATCAATCTTATGTAAGTGTCCAATTTGTCAATCAGATGTTGTAAGTGCTTGTCCACTTAATCAATCTGATGTTGTTTGTCTACTTTGTCAATCTGATGTTGTAAGTGTCTGTCCACTTTGTCAGTCTGATGTTGTAAGTGTCTGTCCACTTTGTTAATCTGGTGTTGTGTTTGTCCACTTTGTCAATCTGATGTCTTAAATGTCTGCCCATTTTGTCAGTCTGATGTCTTAAATGTCTGCCCATTTTGTCAGTCTGATGTCTTAAATGTCTGCCCATTTTGTCAGTCTGATGTCTTAAATGTCTGCCCATTTTGTCAATCTGATGTCTAAAATGTCTGCCCATTTTGTCAATCTGATGTCTTAAATGTCTGCCCATTTTGTCAATCTGATGTCTTAAATGTCTGCCCACTTTGTCAATCTGATGTCTTAAATGTCTGCCCATTTTGTCAGTCTGATGTCTTAAATGTCTGCCCATTTTGTCAGTCTGATGTCTTAAATGTCTGCCCATTTTGTCAGTCTGATGTCTTAAATGTCTGCCCATTTTGTCAGTCGATATCTTAAATGTCTGCCCATTTTGTCAGTCTGATGTCTTAAATGTCTGCCCACTTTGTCAGTCTGATGTCTTAAATGTCTGCCCATTTTGTCAGTCTGATGTCTTAAATGTCTGCCCATTTTGTCAGTCTGATGTCTTAAATGTCTGCCCATTTCGTCAATCTGATGTCTTAAATGTCTGCCCATTTTGTCAGTCTGATGTCTTAAATGTCTGCCCACTTTGTCAATCTGATGTCTTAAATGTCTGCCCATTTTGTCAATCTGATGTCTTAAATGTCTGCCCATTTCGTCAGTCTGATTTTGTAAGAGTCTGTCAACTTTGCCAGTTTGTTGTTGTATGTGTTGTATGTTGTTGTATGCGTTGTCCACTTTCTTAATTTTTTGCTGTAAGTGTTGTCCACTCTGTGGACAGATTTCTGCAAAGAAACGTGCCTAAATGTATCTTTAAAGACAATGGTTTGTATGTATGAAACTGTATTTAAAAGAATTTTTTTTTTGGTTTTAAATCCTTATTTTAGTGGTTCCAAGACTATATTACTGTAAGATGAGAATATTCTAAGACTAGATTACTGTAAGACTAGATTACTGTAAGACTAGATTACTGTAAGACTAGATTACCGTAAGACTAGATTACTGTAAGACTAGATTACCGTAAGACTAGATTACTGTAAGACTAAATTACTGTAAGACTAGATTACTGTAAGACTAGATTACCGTAAGACTAGATTACTGTAAGACTAGATTACCGTAAGACTAAATTACTGTAAGACTAGATTACTGTAAGACTAGATTACTGTAAGACTAGATTACTGTAAGACTAGATTACCGTAAGACTAGATTACCGTAAGACTAGATTACTGTAAGACTAAATTACTGTAAGACTAGATTACTGTAAGACTAGATTACCGTAAGACTAGATTACTGTAAGACTAGATTACTGTAAGACTAGATTACTGTAAGACTAGATTACTGTAAGACTAAATTACTGTAAGACTAGATTACCGTAAGACTAGATTACTGTAAGACTAGATTACTGTAAGACTAAATTACTGTAAGACTAGATTACCGTAAGACTAGATTACCGTAAGACTAGATTACTGTAAGACTAGATTACCGTAAGACTAGATTACTGTAAGACTAGATTACCGTAAGACTAGATTACCGTAAGACTAGATTACCGTAAGACTAGGTTACTGTAAGACTAGGTTACTGTAAGACTATATTACTGTAAGACTAGATTACTGTAAGACTAGATTACTGTAAGACTAGATTACCGCTTTTACTGAAACAAGTAACACTGTGATGAATCCAAACGTTATATCTTGCGTGACACTAACTCACTAACTCTATTAAGCAATACTCTTTATATATTCAGTGTTTGGAATATTTCATAATTAGAAAGACTGTTCATATATTTACTGACATGTTGAATAAATATCTCTTGACTGGAGGCAACATACTTCATGATGTCCGTTGTACGAAAAAAATTATGCGAGATTTGACTTAATGAAATAGATGAATCGTCTTAAATTTCAGCTGTGGATTAAAGGAGAAAGTCATTATCTAATTGTATATTTACATCATTACAAAATCAACCAACATTATATATATATATATATATATATATATATATATATATATATATATATATATATATATATATATATATATATATATATATATATATATATATAAAGAGAGAGAGAGAGAGAGAGAGAGAGAGAGAGAGAGAGAGAGAGAGAGAGAGAGAGAGAGAGAGAGAGAGAGAGAGAGAGAGATGAATACCTTTCACTTGGCAAAATTGAAGACTTGACAGGAAGACAAATATAAGCATCGACTGTAATGACATTTTTTAATATGGTAGGTACACCTGCAAAAACAAAAGCTAAAATGCTAAAATATATTTTAATTTTTTACTGATTTAATCAATGTATATATAGATATATTTGCTTTCAACAAAAAAAGAAACACATGCAAAGAGATGAATGTATTGTTATAAATGTTAGATGCCTGCAAAATCAATGTACGTGATGGATTATGATACAGTACGAAATTTTGGTGATCATACAGTGATACAATCAATAGCCTTCCCAATGGATTTGAACATCATTTGCACCCATAAGTCGCTTGACAACCTTCCCAATGGATTTGAACATCGTTTGCTCCAATAAGTCGAATGATAAAATTCCCAATGGATTTGAATATCATTTGCTCCTATAAGTCGCTTGATAACCTTCCCAATGGATTTGAACATCATTTGCACCCATAAGTCGCATGATAACCTTCCCAATGGATTTGAACATCGTTTGCTCCAATAAGTTGCTTGATAACCTTCCCAATGGATTTGAACATTACTTGCTCCCATAAATCGCTTGATAACCTTCCCAATGGATTTGAACATCATTTGCACCCATAAGTCGCTTGACAACCTTCCCAATGGATTTGAATATCATTTGCTCCCATAAGTCGCTTGATAACCTTTCCAATGGATTTGAACATCATTTGCACCCATAAGTCGCTTGATAACCTTCCCACTGGATTTGAATATCATTTGCTCCCATAAGTCGCTTGATAACCTTTCCAATGGATTTGAACATCATTTGCACCCATAAGTCGCTTGATAACCTTCCCACTGGATTTGAATATCATTTGCTCCCATAAGTCGCTTGATAACCTTTCCAATGGATTTGAACATCATTTGCACCCATAAGTCGCTTGATAACCTTCCCAATGGATTTGAATATCATTTGCTCCCATAAGTCGCTTGATAACCTTTCCAATGGATTTGAACATCATTTGCACCCATAAGTCGCTTGATAACCTCCCAAATGGATTTGAACATCGTTTGCTCCAATAAGTCGAATGATAACCTTCCCAATGGATTTGAACATCATTTGCTCCCATAAGTCGCATGATAACCTTCCCAATGGATTTGAACATCATTTGCACCCATAAGTCGCATGATAACCTTCCCAATGGATTTGAACGTCATTTGCTCCCATAAGTCGCATGATAACCTTCCCAATTAATTTGAACATCATTTTCTCCTATAAATCGCTTGATAACCTTCCTAATGGATTTGAACTTCATTTGCACCCATAAGTCGCATGATAACCTTTCCAATGGATTTGAACATCATTTGCACCCATAAATCGCTTGATAACCTTCCCAATGGATTTGAATATCATTTGCTCCCATAAGTCGCTTGATAACCTTTCCTAACCGTTTATACATTATATGGTCCTTTAAGACACTTCCTGGTATTTCTTATCCATCTAAACATCGTTTGCTCCCTTAAAACATTTCCTAAATTTCCAATTGGATTTAAACATCATTTGGTGTCTTAAGACGCTTGATAACCTTTCGTATGGAGTTAAGCATCATTTGGTGTCTTAACACGCTTGATAACCTTTCGTATGGAGTTAAGTATCATTTGGTGTCTTAAGACGCTTGATAACCTTTCGTATGGAGTTAAGCATCATTTGGTGTCTTAAGACGCTTGATAACCTTTCGTATGGAGTTAAGCATCATTTGGTGTCTTAAGACGCTTGATAACCTTTCGTATGGAGTTAAGCATCATTTGGTGTCTTAAGACTCTTGATAACCTTTCGTATGGAGTTAAGCATCATTTGGTGTCTTAAGATGCTTGATAACTTTCGTATGGAGTTAAGCATCATTTGGTGTCTTAAGACGCTTGATAACCTTCCATATGGAGTCAAATAACATTTGGTCCCTTAAGACGCTAGGTAAACTTTTCTATGGAGTTAAACATCGTTTGGTCCCTTAAGACCCTTTCTAATATTCCCTTTGGATTTAAACATCATTCGGTCCAAAAGACACTTCTTGATATTCCGTATGGATTTAAACATCATTCGGTCCAAAAAACACTTCTTGATATTCCGTATAGATTTAAACATCATTTGGTCGTCTAATACGCTTTCTAATATTTCCTATGAATTTAAACATAATTTGGCCTCCTACGACGTTTCGTAAAATTCTACATGGATTTTAACATCATAAACATAATTTTGTCCCTTACGACGCTTAGTAATCTTTCTTATGTATTGAAACATCAGTTCTTCCGGTAAGATGAACCCCCTTATGTTTATAAGCATTGAAACACGGCGTCAATTAAACCTACGCAATTCATATAACTACAAAACTTAAACTCCTTCTTAACAAGGTTGGGTGTCTAATTTACACGCCCTGTATCGTATATAATTTTACATTGTATGACAAAATCACGAATATTAATACTAATCCGAACCGAGAAAGAAAGAAAGAAAGAAAGAAAGAAAGAAAGAAAGAAAGAAAGAAAGAAAGAAAGAAAGAAAGAAAGAAAGAAAGAAAAAAAAGAAAGAGAAAAGGAAGGAAGGAATATGAGTGTCTCATTTACACTTCCTGTATCGGATATCATTTTACAGTGTATGATAAAGGAAGGAAGGAAAGAAGTAAGGAAGGAAGAATTGGGTTTCCGAGCAAAGGTGACAATACATGTACATGATTAAGAACATGAAGGAAAGGGAATGATATAAATTACTTAGGTGAAGACTGAGAGTAGGACGGAATTCAGACAGACCAAAGTAACAGTAAAGCTTATAAAGTATAAGGAGTAAAGGACGTGGAATGATAAGCTGAAATAAAATCGGGATATGCAATATGTATCAAAGGACACATTTATAGATAATGAAAGCCAAACATCAAGTATGTATCCCAGAGAGAGAGAGAGAGAGAGAGAGAGAGAGAGAGAGAGAGAGAGAGAGAGAGAGAGAGAGAGAGAGAGAGAGAGAGAGAGAGAGAGAGAGGGTGGGGTGGCTAAGAAGGCATTACAACTTTTAACTATACTGACTTTTGTGTGCTACTAATACATATTTCCTTAGCAAATGAATGAAATAATTTTAAATCAAAATTTCGCCTCTGTCTGTTCAGAATACAGTTATCTACTTCTGCGCTCGCCTTTTCCGTCCCAAGGACACTGAATTACCCATTTTATAGGTTTGTGAAATGATGATGAGATATTAGTTCCCATTTGTGGGCTCTGAGGCATGGATGACACAGGTAAAGAAGTATCAGATTAAAAATGGAAGTGCCCACACCTTATTACTACCTCTTCCAACACCATAGTAAATAGATTCAATTACTAAATCATAAAGCATTGAGCATCTCGTGTGACCTTTACAGTGTGATTACTGTCTCGTAAAGATGTACAATTACACTAACTTAACTATGACTACCATCTCGTGTGACCTTTACAGTGTGATTACTGTCTCGTAAAGATGTATAATTACACGAACTTAACTACTCTCGTGTGACCTTTACAGTGTGATTACTGTATCGTAAAGATGTACAATTACACTGAGCATCTCGTGTGACCTTTACAGTGTGATTACTGTCTCGTAAAGATGTACAATTACACTGAGCATCTCGTGTGACCTTTACAGTGTGATTACTGTCTCGTAAAGATGTACAATTACACTGAGCATCTCGTGTGACCTTTACAGTGTGATTACTGTCTCGTAAAGATGTACAATTACACTGAGCATCTCGTGTGACCTTTACAGTGTGATTACTGTCTCGTAAAGATGTACAATTACACTAACTTAACTATGACTACAATACTGAAACAGAACAATCTGTAGTGGTCAGATATTGTGACTCAAGCAAATCCACAGGAGGAAAGAAAGACGCGTGTCCATTTGTTTGATACCGATGACCGATTTTTGGATCTAATTCTTCTATTCATCAAATAGATGAACTGTTTGCAGATAGTCCTGTCCTCGACACATCAACGTACCTTTAAGACAGTTACCGGTTTTTCTCGCGTCTCCTGAGCAACCGTCAGTTGAACAATCCTTTTGAAGATTTGTACAGACATTTCCAAAGCAAATCCAATGTTGGACGACTTGTACATCCACGTGAAATAAAAGAACCCTGTATTATGTGGTCAGTCTGAACTTGGTATCTACGTACTGCTGATACAAAATACAATTAAGTGTCTAATAAAGCCTTAGGTGTAACCTATTGCAATACATTGATACAGACTCTAGTACAAATCACGGTACTACATTGATATAGCCTATACTACAAATCACGGTAATACATTTATACAGCCTCTAATACAAACTCACGTTAATAAATTGATACAGGCTTTGTACAAATCACGGTAATACATTGATACAGCCTATAATACAAAATCACGGTAATACATTTATACAGCCTTTGAAAAGGTAATCACGGTAATACATTGATACAGCATCTAGTACAAATCACGTTAAAATCGTGATACAACCTCTAGTACAAATCACAGTAATACATTGATACAGCCTTTGTACAAATCACGGTAATTCATTGATATAGCCTCTAGTACTACTCACGTTAATACATTGATACAGCCTCTAGTACAAATCACGGTAATTCATTGATATAGCCTCTAGTACTACTCACGTTAATACATTGATACAGCCTCTAGTACAAATCACGGTAAAACATTGAAACAGCCTCTAGTACAAATCACGGTAATACATTGATACAACCTTTGTACAAATCCCGGTAATTCATTGATATAGCCTCTAGTACTACTCACGTTAATACATTGATACAGCCTCTAGTACAAATCACGGTAATACATTGAAACAGCCCCTAGTACAAATCACGGTAATACATTGATACAGCCTTTGTACAAATCACGGTAATTCATTGATATAGCCTCTAGTACTACTCACGTTAATACATTGATACAGCCTCTAGTACAAATCACGGTAAAACATTGAAACAGCCTCTAGTACAAATCACGGTAATACATTGATACAACCTTTGTACAAATCACGGTAATTCATTGATATAGCCTCTAGTACTACTCACGTTAATACATTGATACAGCCTCTAGTACAAATCACGGTAATACATTGAAACAGCCCCTAGTACAAATCACGGTAATACATTGATACAGCCTTTGTACAAATCACGGTAATTCATTGATATAGCCTCTAGTACTACTCACGTTAATACATTGATACAGCCTCTAGTACAAATCACGGTAATACATTGAAACAGCCTCTAGTACAAATCACCGTAATACATTGATACAGCCTTTGTACAAATCACGGTAATACAATGATACAGCCTCTAGTACAAATCACGTTAATACCTTGATACAACCTTTAGTAAAAATCACAGTGATACATTGATAAAACCTTTGTACAAATCACGGTAATGCAATAATAAAGCCTCTAGCACAAATCACGGTAATACATTGATACAGCCTCTAGTACAAATTACAGTAATACATTGAAAAAGCCTTAGGAGTAACCTACGGCAATACATTGATACAGAGATTACCGAATTGCATTGATACAGACTCTGGTATAAATCATTGTAATACATTGATACAGACTGGTATAACTCTCGGTAATACCTTGATGCAGACTCTGCTGTAAGTCTCTGAAATGCATTGATACAGAATTTGAGATAAGTCATTCTGATACAATGATACAGCCTCAGGTGTTGCTAGGATTGGCGTAAATCTCTGTAATGCATTGCTACAGAGCACTTGATAAACAACGCATTTCTATCCGATGTGACGCACTACTTAATAATACACATAGCTGCATCTGATATGACGTACTGCGTAATAATATACTTGTATGTATCTGACACGATGTACCACTTAATAATACATTTATTGTACCACTCAATACGATAAGAAGATTATTTGGAGAAACCTAAGCCATGCTCAGATATTATATACATGTTTTTTCTCTTACCCAGGTCCTTTAAGTATCATTGTATCTTCTAGTTCATAAGCCTTGCTTGGAGTCCTGCTTTTAAAAACATCTTAAATGTAAAATAATGGTTGAATTTCATGGGTCATGTTTTGTGCTGTATGATTGACTATAAAATGCAACTATCAAGCCAACGTGCGTTTTATTTCACTTATATACTAAATACATTCTTCCACTTCATTACCGTTGGTTGTTTTCGGTTTCAAATTCACGAATAAGCGTATAAATTAAACGAAGTTACATTTCATTCGCTGCTTGTACCCCGTAAAATGAACCAATTATGCATTGTAACAACTCCCTTTTTCTTTTAATAGGACTTCATAAATGTAGGCACACTAAACAAAACATCACAACAACAGCAACCATGGAAACTATCAAATATACGCATGCGTTCTTGTGGACAATATATATCAGATATGTAACATTTTATTTTATTGTGCATCTTGAGGTACGATTACTATCTTCCAGAATATTCTGTTCCTAAGTAGGGGCTCACAATTTTTAGTCAGGATTGCTTCTGTGGATTTGATTATGTCGAAAATATGGGATCTAGTGAACAGGCAGGTTTTTGTCTGGAACTGTTGTTGCGTTTTATTATTAATCTTGATAACGTTGTTTCAAATTCAGTTCAGCATGTTAGCATTTGCTTATTCCATTTGCATCTGATATTGTTGCGTATAGCAAAAGGACAGGCAAAAATGTATCCCGTTTTTCAAGATGACTGGGTCCAACTCAAGAAACAAACTTGCCTATACAATTTACTACAAGATGACTGGATCCAACTCAAGATACAAACTTGCCTATACAATTTACTACAAGATGACTGGATCCAACTCAAGACACAAACTTGCCTATACAATTTACTACAAGATGACTGGGTCCAACTCAAGACACAAACTTGCCAATACATTTGACTACAAGATGACTGGGTCCAACTCAAGACACATACTTGCCAATACATTTGACTACAAGATGACTGGGTCCAACTCAAGACATAAACTTGCCTATACATTTTACTCAAGATGACTGGGTCCAATTATAGACACAAACTTGCCTATACACTTTACTTCAAGATGACTGGGCCCAACTCAAGACACAAACTTGCCTATATATTTTACTACAAGATGACTGGGTCCAACTCAAGACACAAACTTGCCTATATATTTTACTACAAGATGACTGGGTCCAATTCAAGATACAAATTTGCCTATACATTTTACTACAAGATGACTGGGTCCAATTCTAGACACAAAATTGCCTATACATTTTACTTTAAGATGATTGGGTCTAACTTCAAGACAAACTTGTCTATACATTTTACTACAAGATGACTGGGTCCAATTCAAGACACAAACTTGCCTATACATTTTACTTCAAGATGACTGGGTCTAACTCAAGACACCAACTATCCTATAAATTTTACTTCAAGATGATTGGGTCCAATTCAAGACACAAACTTGCCTATATATTTTACTTCAAGATGACTGGGTCTAACTCAAGACACCAACTATCCTATAAATTTTACTTCAAGATGATTGGGTCCATTTCAAGACACAAACTTGCCTATATATTTTACTTCAAGATGACTGGGTCCAATTCAAGACACAAACTTGCCTACATATTTTACTTCAAGATGACAGGGTCCAATTATAGACAAAAACTTGCCTATACACTTTACTTCAAGATGACTGGGTCCAATTATAGACACAAACTTGCCTATACATTTTACTTCAAGATGACTGGGTCCAATTAAAATACACAAACTTTCTTATACATTTTACTTCAAGATGACTGGCTCCAACTCAAGACACAAACTTGCTTATATATTTTACTTCAAGATGACTGGGTCCAACTCAAGACAGAAACTTGCCTATACATTTTACTTCAAGATGACTGGGTCCAATTATAGACACAAACTTGCCTATATAGTTTACTTCAAGATGACTGGGTCCAATTCAAGACACAAACTTGCCTATATATTTTACTACAAGATGACTGGGTCCAATTCAAGACACAAACTTGCCTATACATTTTACTACAAGATGACTGGGTCCAACTCAAGATACAAATTTGCCTATACATTTTACTACAAGATGACTGGGTCCAATTATAGACACAAAATTGCCTATACATTTTACTTTAAGATGATTGGGTCTAAATTCAAGACATAAACTTGTCTATACATTTTACTACAAGATGACTGGGTCCAATTCAAAACACAAACTTGCCTATACATTTTACTGCAAAATGACTGGGTCCAACTCAAGACACAAACTTGCCTATACATTTAACTTTAAGATGATTGGGTCTAAATTCAAGACATAAACTTGTCTATACATTTTACTACAAGATGCCTGGGTCCAATTCAAAACACAAACTTGCCTATATATTTTACTTCAAGATGACTGGGTCTAACTCAAGACACCAACTATCCTATACATTTTACTTCAAGATGACTGGGTCCAATTATAGACACAAACTTGCCTATACACTTTACTTCAAGATGACTGGGTCCAATTATAGACACAAACTTGCCTATACATTTTACTTCAAGATGACTGGGTCCAATTAAAATACACAAACTTGCTTATACATTTTACTTCAAGATGACTGGGTCCAACTCAAGACACAAACTTGCCTATACATTTTACTTCAAGATGACTGGGTCCAACTCAAGACACAAAGTTGCCTATACATTTTACCTCAAGATGACTGGGTCGAATTCAAGACACAAACTTGCCTATACATTTTACTTCAAGATGACTGGGTCCAACTCAAGACACAAACTTGCTTATACATTTTACTTCAAGATGACTGGGTCCAACTCAAGACACAAACTTGCTTATACATTATACTTCAAGATGACTGGGTCCAACTCAAGACACAAACTTGCTTATACATTTTACTTCAAGATGACTGGGTCCAACTCAAGACACAAACTAGCCTATACATTTTACTTCAAGATGACAGGGTCCAATTATAGACATAAACTTCCTATACATTTTACTCTGCAAAATTGTTAAATAAAACAATATAGTGAAGTCAAGACAAAAATAGTATATATTTATTTGTTTTTTTTTCTTATCCATGTGGTTCCAGTTTATTTATGCAAGATGTTCATTATGCAATTGTTTTACAGTATATAAAACTGTTGTACGATATGCAATTTCTTTGTTCTGAAAATATATTTGTTCCATATGCAATTATTTTGTAGAGGGGTAAAATGTATTTGATATGTAAATGGTTTGCAGAGGAGACAAGTTTGTTGAAATGTAATTACTTTGTAGAGGAGAGACATTTGTTAGATATGCAATTGCTCTGCAAAGGAGATAAATTTGCTCAAGAAAGGACAGTGCGATTGGAAACAATATTATTGAAAGTCAGACTTATGTGCCGGATAAATCCCAAAGTGTGGTAGTTGTGAGCAATGAGGAATCGAAACATGGTATGTTCCATTATCTGAAACTTTGCTGTCCCAAATTGTAAATTATTTGAAACGTCAAAACTATCGAAGTGTCATTCAGAAGTGTTTACCACCACTACAATAGATCATTTGAACATATTTTGTGTCAAGTGCCAGCATTTGATGGTACAATACACCAAAGGATATGTTGAGCTTTCATAGTTCACAATATCCGAAGTGTGTGTGTGTATGTGTGTGTGTGTGTGTGTGTGTGTGTGAGAGAGAGAGAGAGAGAGAGAGAGAGAGAGAGAGAGAGAGAGAGAGAGAGAGAGAGAGAGAGAGAGAGAGAGAGAGAGAGAGAGAGAGAGAGAGAGAGAGAGAGAGAGAGAGAATTTTCATTTCGTAGTTTAGGCCACCGACTCATAAAATAGAAATGTTATGAATGTTTACTCCAGCAGAAGTATAATGTTTATGCTTACGCCAGCATAGTATACATGTGTACACGGGTATGGGGGTGGGGTGGATTTTATAGGCTGACAACTTTTATAGAAAAACAAAGAAAATGGGAATACCATTTGGCTTTTCATTTGGCTTGTAGTACAAACCTTATCAGTGTGAAATGCGTATACGATTTTCTCCATGCTGCGAGATAAATATTTGGCAAGTGAGGTATGTTTAGATAATGTTCGCATGACATCATCAGCCGCCATATTTGTCGGGGAGGAGGGGCAGATTTACCGCTCGCTTTATAAACTGTATGGAAGTTAAAATAAATTCACTGACTCTCAAAATTCTTTTACGAAAATTACATACATAAACAGAACGCAAATCTAGCTTTCTGTTATTTTCTGTATTTGTAATTTATAAGTTGACTTTTCTCCAGTGTGGCTTCTTAAAAATTGTAAATTTTGGTGATCATATATAGAAGTAACTACCAGGTTGCCCATTGTCCAGGTAAAACTAGACAGAATATCGTCTGCTAGTGACCTTATCTGGAATCATCATTTCTGTTGATGCTCTTCAACCTCAGCAAACAGACAACGAGTTTACAAAAGAGCAACTTAAAATACACGCCTTATTTCGATATCCATCAATGAGTTTACAAACGAGCAACTTAAAATACACGCCTTATGTCGATATCCATCATTGAGTTTACAAAAAAAAACTTAAAATACACGCCTTATGTCGATATCCATCATTGAGTTTACAAAAGAGCAACTTAAAATACACGCTTTATGTCGATATCAATGAATGAGTTTACAAAAGAGCAACTTAAAATACACGCCTTATGTCGATATCCATCATTGAGTTTACAAAAGAGCAACTTAAAATACACGCCTTATGTCGATATCAATGGATGAGTTTACAAAACAGCAACTGAAAATACACGCCTTATGTCGATATCCATCAATGAGTTTACAAAAAAGCAACTTAAAATACACGCCTTATATCGATATCCATCAATGAGTTTACAGAAGAGCAACTTAAAATACACGCTTTATGTCGATATCAATGAATGAGTTTACAAAAGAGCAACTTAAAATACACGCCTTATGTCGATATCCATCAATGAGTTTACAAAAGAGCAACTTAAAATACACGCCTTATGTCGATATCCATCATTGAGTTTACAAAAGAGCAACTTAAAATACACGCCTTATGTCGATATCCATTTCGATCATTACACTCAAGGTTATTTAAGTCTAAAAATCTTTTATTACAAAGTGTTTTCATCTTAAAGGGACGGACACCCTGCCGACAAAAGTGATATAAATTGAGTCTATTATTTTGGCAATCTTTTTACAAAACTGATATAAAACTTTCAAATAAAGTCGCAATTTAATATCATCTGTGTGTGCTATACTCACCTGAAACAATACAACCATTTGCAGATGGCGACTTTTGAAATGATAAAAAACAATCTTTGCTTGTTCAGGTACCCGGATGATAGGTTAATATTTGACTTGTTTTATTATGCAATAGACACTTAGCGTTCAGCCATTATTGCCTTGAGGATGGAGACGATATAGTACCTTAACGCTAGCAGTTGATAGTTTTGTAAAATAATGTATTTCAAACTGGTAACATTATTGCTTTTCTGAAACATTGAGAATTGAGATCCATAAATTAACTGACAAAAAGTTGCATCTATATACATTATGGATATCAATAATGGTTCCATATATATATATATATATATATATATATATATATATATATATATATATATATATATATATATATATATATATATATATATATATATAATTCTTCTAACTTTTGTTGAAGCAAATAGTCTAAATGTGTCAAGATCTCTTTCAAGTAAATAAATGATGTTCCATACATTCAGTGTCGACATTCAAGTTCTATTGATTTAAAGTAATTAAAGACGCAAGGTATTACCACGCTGGAAGAACGAGCACATTATTATTATTATTCAGTGAGTTTAAAATTAAGGTGAATTATAACTCTAACTGACAGAAAACTAATTTCGTAATGGAAGACAGTATGAACAGTAATCACTTTGCCCTGCCTTATTTTTCCGACTATTAACAATGAGAGTACGTGAGATAAAAAATTCCTCTGCTAATTGTCCACCGTAACTACCAAGGCCGTTATTACCAAGACAAAAAAATCTCCGATCTATACGGCGGATTGAGTTACCAATTTTCACGGTAAAAATAAATCCCCACAAAATTAACGAGTACAAAAGTTGCAATACAATTGCATGCACACCAAAGGCTAATTTTTCTATATTGACACATGTGAACGACACATACAGGTCGGCTAAATATATTCACTCTAAGAAATATATAATTTACTGAAAATAACTGTACATTATTTTAAGAAATTATTATTTTAATTTTCATATAGACAGAATACTCGTTGTCATGAACGAAATTAAAAACATGCGACCTCTTCCTGTCACTCTTCTAAGAATTCACTCACTTAAACTGAAGAGAGTGTTGGAGGAAGTAATGGAATCGGTGTCAATGGTGTAATTACACATACATAGATTATATCTTGGGCATTATCTATTTTAGGGCCAAAGGGTCAAATTAAAAAAAATTAAATTTTTTATTAAAAAATGAAATTTATCACACATCGACTCGATTAAATATTTCTTTTTTGTTTGCATCACATATGGCTTACCACGCTATCAACGAATTTTGTTCAATTTGTATGAAATAGCCATGGTGTGATGGTCAGCGTTATGAACTAGCCATGGTTTGAGTGTCAGCGCTATGAAAGAGCCATGGTTTGAAGGTCAGCCTTATGAACTAGCCATGGTTTGAAGGTCAGCGCTATGAAAGAGCCATGGTGTGAAGGTCAGCGTTATGAACTAGCCATGGCTTGATTGTCAGCGCTATGAAAGAGCCATGGTTTGATTGTCAGCGTTATGAAAGAGCCATGGTTTGAAGGTAAGCGTTATGAACTATCAAGATCATAGTTATGAACTAGTTATGGTGTCAAGGTTACATTTATAAATTAGCCATGGTTTGACGGTCAGACTAATGAACTAACCATTGTATGACGTTTTGGGTTATGAGCTAGCCATCGTATCAAGGTCAGATTTACCTCAAAATATGTTCCATGCAGTATTTGTTTTGTATATGAAGTACACATTTGCACTTTAAATAAAAGTATACAATGGTTCACTGATATTCTTTTATTCTTCCTCTTTATGACGATTTTAGGATAAATTAAAGAAATGCAATGCAATACATATAATCACGAAAATAATATATTCTTTACTTATGAAGTCTTGTGGATTACATTTAATAGCAAAATTTAATACTGGTACTAAACTAGATATAAAACAACACATTTTATTTTTTGAAAATAGAACTAAAAAAGTATGTCAATGTTTGAAAATAGTACTACACAACAAAATAGTATCCTCCTCGCTTTACAGTTCAATAAAATACAGTTCTTACAATGTACTGGGATGGAGATAACAATTGTTATATAAATGATATACATTGTAGTAAGGAGGACACGTAGAACAATTCGGAAACGAAACGTAATGACAGGTGTGTGCAATAAAGTTAGTTTCGTCTAAACACTTACCAATATGAAGCAATTAATCGAAGAAGACTACTAAATAATGCGACAGTTCTTAATGAAAATTCAACACAAACTCACCCCAACAACTCCCTCCTTCCTATGTAATCTTCAATGGTAGTTATAATGAACAAAAAAGTCAAAAACTATATTCATTTTATGAAGTGCCAAGAACAAAATAGTTTGAACCAGTTTACCTCATGCCAGCTGTAATTGTCAAAATACATCGCAATTTAATTATGTTTTCTTTCAAAATGAATTTATTTATCTTTTGTTAAGAACGCATCACGTAATATTTAGCAGGTAAATCGAACATTCTCATTTCTTTTCAGGTGAATTGAATTCTTGTACAATAATAACGCCTATTATGGGCGTGCCTAGGTTGTCAGCGTTTGGTAGGTCACGAGGATTTAAACAGCGAACAGTGAACTGTAGAATAAATAACCGTGTCAAATTTGTCCGGAGTGACAATAGTTTTTTTTTACAGGTGACCTTTTAACTCAAATATAAACTCATAGTACCCAGGTAAAACAGACCATCTCTCTCTCTCTCTCTCTCTCTCTCTCTCTCTCTCTCTCTCTCTCTCTCTCTCTCTCTCTCTCTCTCTCTCTCTCTCTCTCTCTGCCGATTTATGTGTGCTTAGGTTTATACCCCTTAATTCATTTATTCATCCATTTATGCTGCTGGGCATTGTATATTAATTTTGCATTGTATTGACTCTTGGGATATGTCTAATCAATAAGTTCTGTTATATTATTATTATTATTATTATTATTATTATTATTATTATTATTATTATTATTATTATTATTATTATTATTATTATTATAATATTATTGCATAGATTCATTTCTTAATAGTTCGCTTAATAAACATGTCTGTACAAAAAAGGAAAGCCAAGAATGAAAATATACGACTTATTTTTTAATGCCATAAATCGTCCAAAGCTTCTTTTCCCACACCTATACCTTAGTAAAAGAAGCAAAACAACCACGATACAAACAACCTGATACGCGTGCATCTGCCAGGTTCTAACGATGCTTTCAAATAATTACAAAGACCTTGCTCCTCAGCAAATATACCGTGTCTAAGCATATACAGTTATGTCTGTAACATACTTGATGTAGTTCACCAGCAAAATTTAAAGCTAGATTTAAATTAAATTCTTAATCCACTAAAATGATTGTCTAAAATAGAAATCTAATTTAAAACGGGCCAATTAAATGTATTATGTATCGCCTTAACTTTACAGTTGTGTTGGTAAATCGAGGTAATGTATGAAATCAAATTCTTCAAACTTTTGTTGAAGCAAATAGTCTAAATGTGTCAAGATCTCTTTCAAGTAAATAGATGATGGTCCATACATTCAGTGTTGAATTCAAGTTCTATTGATTTAAGACGCAAGGTATTACCACGATGGAAGAACGAGCACATTATTAATGACCAAGTATTTCAATGCAATATGAGGGGTCTGGTTAACCGATTGGAAGACAGGAATGAAGAAAAGATAATAATGATCTCTCCAAAGTTCATTCATTAACAAAATTGTTCTGTATATTTGCACTCCCATAGCCCAACTTAAACATTTTTATATATATATATATATATATATATATATATATATATATATATATATATATATATATATATATATATATATATATATATATATATATATATATATATATATACCAATAGGCTATCTGACATAGACGATGATTCAGTTGTTTAAAATTGTTACTTTAGCAGGGAAAACCTGTTCATCCTCGCCACGTACATGTATGTACTGACCTCTTAATCCTTCCGTGTGTATATTGTATGCATTTATGTATATCAAAATTACTTATATTTTTCAAAGAACTGATGATAATTCACAACAATGCAAAACTTCGATCAAGACTCTGAAGAAAGGAAGAATAAAAACAGAAAAGAATTTTATTATTTCGGGTAAAATGATACTTTAAAATCTATTTGAAAATAGAAAAAGGACAATATTGGATTGACTTTGTATTTATCTGGACGATGACAATGGTGATGATGATGATGATAATGATTATGACATTAAACAATGATGCCTCTGGATGTGAAGGCAATGATGAAGATTTCAAAGAGGACGTGGAAATAAAGAAGAAGAAGAAGAAGAAGAAGAAGAAGAAGAAGAAGAAGAAGAAGAAGAAGAAGAAGAAGATGATGATGATGATGATGATGACGATGATGATGATGACGATGATGATGGTGATGATGATGATGATGATGATGATGATGATGATGATGATGATGATAATAATGAGAGGAGGCAATGAATGAATATGAAATAGAAATGGCGACGTAAGTAAAAAAGGTGTATTTAGAGTCAGTTTTTACTTTCAACGTATTTTTCACCGAGGCTGGTTCACTGTATTAGGAACGTCAAAATATTCCGCATACTATCATTAATATTAATAACTGTATCAACAGTAGTAAAACAAAATGTAATTACACCAATCGTAGTAATCAGTTATATTGAGTATTATGAACTTACCAGTGAGTTACATGAGACGAATGGTGCTCATCTATTCCTGAAATATTCCCAGGAACAACTCTAATTGTATGAATCTGGTTACAATATGGCCTTATTTCCAACCCAGCCTGAACGTCAACTAACGATGAAGCAAGAACCACCCGTTTTGTAGCACCTACCTAAATATAGGATCTTTTCAAACTACCGTAGCTCTTTACATATTGGTAGCCAACATTTGGAGATATATTACGTATTGACGGTCAAAAGTTTGAGGACAAATAATTTTCAGAATATGTCTAATATCGCTTTATTTCATTTCCTGAATATCAGATTGTTCGAAGTAAATATTGTTGTTATCTGGAAACCAAGATCGCTGGCAGCACAATACATGAATCAAAATTACTATAATCTATTAACTTGGTACGGTAATACAAATAAGTCCAAATTTTGAAAGAGATAAAGCATACAGTTCGAAAATAATGTGACAGTCGTTGGGTTTTATTTACTCATTAATTATATTACACATTGATGTTTAATTCAAAGTTACATAATTACAATATCCATTGTTTCTCATGTCGATGGTGAAGTTTATTGCAAGAAAACATGTCACGTGGCAAGTGAAAACTGCATTTAATGCCTGGTATGTCTCATACTATACGTCCAATCGGAACACTCGAGTTTTTCCGCCAGTGATTAGAAAAGCACTTAATAATGCCAAAGGAGATGTTTTAAAGCTAAACAAGCAATATAAATATAGTAGCATGCATTACATATAATTGTATTTCGTTTAGCAAATGACGTCACTTACACGTCATAAACCATCTTGGAGCTCATTACGGACGACTCGACTGAAATAATTTATTCACGGCCGATATACTCAAAAGTTTATTTCTTATACATAAATTTACCACATATTTATTTTTCTTACCTGTGCAAATAGTTCCATAAAGTTATCTAATTTTTATATGCAGTTCAAATTTGCCCAGAGTAATTTAGCTGATGATTTCTGTCGGAACTTTGACTATTGTTACGCTGTTTTACTTCATTGAAGTATTTTTGAAATAGAAAAATCACGAGATCTTCCGAATTGATTTTAGTGGAAAGAGCCTTGAGCTACGGGGATTCACGTAATCCGTACTTTACCGACCAGTCTCATATGTCTATAAAAATATAAAAATTAAAAATATCAACAACAAAATCTTAAAATACTCAGTTGCATCAGGCACTTAAAGTGTTGTGTAGACAACTAACGCAAATTACATCGTATAATTAAAACCCTGTAAAATCCAACAGGCTTTCACAACGGGTTAGAACGAAATAAAGGAAGAAAAATATTTTATTTTGAATACCCCGTCGGGTCCTTCTATCTGCCATACGTTTGGGAATGTTTTATAATCTCTGGCTGGGGAGAGATTTGTAACGTAGGTTTAAAACTTTTTAAGTCATATTGCTATGATGTTTACCGTGTGGCAGTTTATAGTGATATGTGGCACTGGAGTATCATGTCGCAGACGTGTCGCATCATGTCCCACCCAGTCACGTTATCCTCACACCAGGCCGAGAAGTACTGACACTAACCTCTTATGTGTTTGGTGTGATTCGAACCCGCGACATCCCGCATCCGAGGCGGACGCTGTAACCACCATTCAAATGGTAAACTACTATTTGAAACGTAAACTTCCAAAAAATCTTTTGAAAAATGTTAACGTTTTTATATTTTAACTATTTTGAGCAATAAGTACTTACTGCCCACACGCTTCTGTTCCTTTCTCTCCTCTTTATTTTGACATAATATCATTTGTAAACACCCTATTCAAGTGTTAAACTAGTTAAGCCTCAGGTTTAACCGTACGCAACAATTCATATGTCAACCATAATTGGAGGAAGGCAACACACTGGGACAATTAATGGAAGGCAACACACTGGGACAATTAATGGAAGGCTACACACTGGTACAATCAATGGAAGTCATATAAAGAAAGCTAGCCAGGAATAAGTGGCATAAATAAAATCATTTAAACTCTTTGGCCAAAAGTAACTGACAGTTCCATTGACGTACACTATTTTCTCTCTCTCTCTCTCTCTCTCTCTCTCTCTCTCTCTCTCTCTCTCTCTCTCTCTCTCTCTCTCTCTCTCTCTCTCTCTCTCCGTCTTCATATGAAAAACATTAACTAAAATACCCCTTCAATCAAGCCATAACAAAACAGTCTGTGTACAAAAAATAAAAATTATCTTCAATACAAAATTATTATCTTGTCTTTTGATGAATATTACATCCATTATATTTTGACTTGTTTCTTACAATCGATATAGGACGATTGTGGCAGTGGTTGTTTACGATAAGCGTGAACTTTACAACTCCATGGATATAATTGCTACACAGAAATGTACTGTCCGCGTCGTGGTGTAATTTGGACTAAAATAAGAAGGAACAGATCACTAGCTAAAACATAAGGTTTTTTAAAGTAAGTTTTGGAACTTAGGTCATGAGTGCAATGTTGCAAAAGAAGGAAGGCGATGATTTACTTTGGCGCGGCAAGAACAAATGCTACGGTCAGTCAGAAGCGGTCTATTTTATCCGACAAGAGCAGAAAGGTTTGATTTTTGTCCACGATACAAACATTTTCCAAACAAAATGCGCAACACTACCATGCCCATTGCATTTTCACAAACCAGTCGAACTGCCACAATTTCCAAAAAAAAATTTATATCTCCACTTTGCTTGTTAATATATGATCAATTATCATGGCTCTATGGGCTTAAGGAATTTAACAGACAAGAGCGATCCAACTGGTTTTGCAAAACTCAATAAATAATTGATTTCTTTTTGAATAATGAGCAAAAATTCAAAAGGAATCTACAGTTGTTATAAATTCAAAAGGAATGTACAGTAGTTATGAATTCTAAAGGAATGTATAGTAGTTATGAGTTCAAAAGGAATGTACAGTAGTTATGAATTCAAAAGGAATGTACAGTAGCGGTGAATTAAATTCCTTTAAGCCCTACAAAGTTGTATCACAATACCAATATTATAGAGTATTCCGAATGACTTCCAGTAGTGTTCTGAAATTCCAATCTTGAAAGTGCTGATGTATTGATACTATGGAAAAGTTGATGTGTTCACTGTGGCGATGTATCACAATAATTTATTCCAAAATGTGCTTGAATGAATTCCCAAAAAATTCTATAATGGTGATTTAGTCCAAAAATGACACTTTGTAATTTCCTTATGCATTATACTTTACAAAGAAAAAACGACCACACACTCACACACACCGAAAAAAACAACAGGAAAGACGTAAAAATCGTTTTATACCTTCAATTACTGACTAAGTTCAACCATACATAATATATATATATATATATATATATATATATATATATATATATATATATATATATATATATATATATATATATATATATATATATATATATATATATGTATGTGTGTGTATAATGCATTAATCATCATTCCATTACTTATAAAAATAACAAAGAGACGGACAAATAGAGAGGGCAAATATACAGACACAAAATGATGATATTGAGAGAATTAATTTCTTAATTGAATAGGGTCGTCTTCATCGAGACATACAACTGTTGTGATTCACTCTCCGCCTCCTCTCCACATCGGCGAAATAATGAAAATTTAAGTATTAGACCAAACTATAGACATGTGGTGTTCCACTTCAGACATACCAACGTTTTATCCAGTCAAAGGAAATAAGTTATGTAAAGCCAAAGTATAGTTTTGAATAAAAACAGTAATGAAATGATGTAAACTGAATTAAAACCATCACCTTCAATGAACCTCATCGGTGAACATTTTCAGTGATTTTTCCATATATTCGCTAGTACATTAAAACATTGCAAGAAGTGAAAGGTGCCAAGATGTATGATACATAAAGTTAAAATTAACCCATGATTGCTTATCCAATCTATCAAATAGCTTGAATGATATTTGCCATTTAATTTACATCGCAAATTCCGTTGAATCGTGCCTCCCTAAAAATAGTCATGAAAACGATCACCCGACCATGAACAGATTATGCAAAATGGTGATACCCACTGTCATAGGGCATTATTCTTTGTGCTTCACTCCAGGAGCCTATTACACTCCGATCTTTGCTACAAAATTCTTTCCAAATGAATGTCTGTAGATTGAATCTTTATATATAACAATTGCACAGAAATCTTATTACACACCAATCTTTACATTTCAAAGGAAGGTGTGCGGAAGAGAAAAAAAGCACACACACATACATACATACATACATACATACATACATACATACATACATACATACATACATACATACATACATACATACATACATACATACATACATACATACATACATACATACATACATACATACATACATACATACATACATACATACATACTTATCAACCCGAATTCATTGCATGCTTTAGCGTTGTAGTTCAGCTTCTGTGTAAGTGACTATAGCAGCATCATCTGCAAAGAGTATGTCCCTATTGGTTGCTTTCATTACTTTGCTGATTGCCTTCAGTCGTACCAGGTTGAACAGTCTGCCGTCTGAACGCGTGTGCAGGTAGATCCCTTTTATGGACGTCCCGAAGGCGTACTTAAGCAGGACACCGAAGAAGATGCCAAATAGCGTGGGGGCAAGGACACAGCCTTGTTTCACTCCACTGTGGATGTTGAATGGGTCGGACGATGAGCCAACATACTGCACTGTGCCTTTCATGTCGTCATGGAAGGACTGGACCATGCTTAATAGTTTTGCAGGGCATCCAATCTTCGTCATGATTTTGAAGTGTCCGTCTCTTCTGACCAGATCGATTGCTTTGGTTAGGTCTATGAAAGCCAGGAAGAGGGGTCTGTGTTGCTCTCTGCACGTCACATAAAGTTGCTTGATGGCTATACATGACGGCAAGTATTAATGGTAGAGGAAGAATCCGGTTAAACCCGGAAAGAACCATCGACCCACGAGAAGCTACCGGCAAGCTTTGTCACATACCGACATTGGCTGAGTCTGAGACTAGAACCCACTCTGACGTGGGTGAGATGGCATTGTAAGCTCTTTAGACATATCGGCCACTTGGGGACCTCTAGCACGCAGGATTGTGTATATGGCCCATTCGGCATTCTCGAGTCTGAACTGAAGCTAATAATTGCAACTTGATGCCTAAGAGGTCACATATTTATGACCAATTTTAGTCAAAATTTATACTTGTGTGGAAGGAATTGCTATATCAATGATGCAATTCGGATGAGTACTGGCAGCTTGCTACTGATCTGTCTCAAGTATGCAAGACTGATCTATCTCAAGTATAAAAGACTGATCTGTCTCAAGTATGCAAAACTGCAAAACTGATATTTTCAAGTATGCAAGACTGATCTATCTCAAGTATGCAAGACTGATCTACCTCAAGCATGCAAGACTGATCTGTCTCAAGTATGCAAGACTGATCAGTCTGAAGTATGCAAGACTGATCTGTCTCAAGTATGCAAGACTAATCTGTCTCTAGTATGCAATACTGATCTGTCTCAAGTATGCAAGACTGATCTTCTCAAGTATACAAGACTGATCTATCTCAAGTATGCAAGACTGATCTATCTCAAGTATGCAAGACTGATGTATCTCAAGTATGCAGGACTGATCTACCTCAAGTATGCAAGACTGATCTGTCTCAAGTATGCAAGGCTGATCTACCTCAAGTATGCAAGACAAATCTATCTCAAGTATGCAAGACTGATCTACCTCAATCATGCAAGACTGATATGTCCCAAGTATGCAAGACTGATTTGTCTCAAGTATGCAAGACTGATCTACCTCAAGTATGCAAGACTAATCTACATCAAGTATGCAAGACTTATCTATCTCAAGTATGCAAGACTGATCTACCTCAAGTATGCAAGACTGATCTATCTCAAGTATGCAAGACTGATCTACCTCAAGTATGCGAGACTGATCTATTTCAAATATGAGAGACTGATCTACTTCAAATATGGTACATATTTATCTATTTCAATTGCACAACTGCAATTCCCAGAAACTAATCAGATAAAAGTAGGAATGTTTCTTTTCATCAATGTGAGAGTGGAATTTTTTCTATCTTCAGTATCAAGATTCTACTAAAACAATAACACAGGGCCCTCATACTAGTATATTCAAGTAGCAAGATGAAATGATTTAGAAGCCACTGTGATATATCATGTAATCAAGACGAATTTGTTCTAGTTATGAAATTATAAAACCCGTCATCTTAATCGTGTTGCAAGACGATCAGTCTGAAGTTGCAAGGATTGTCTCAAGAGAAGCTAATTTGGCTTTTAGTTTAAATATTTTAAGTTCACGTAGCCTAGTATATTGATCTGGCTAGAAATAATGCAAGACTGATTTTTTCTCGAAGTATTTCAAGACTATTTTATCCTCAAATTATGCAAGACTCATTTTTGTAGTGAGCAAGCGTCTGTCTAATATGAAGACGGATAACCAGTCTAAGTACCGCTAAAGACTGATGAATCTAAAGGGAAAGGGAATAATGGTCCTAAGTACTGCAAAAAACCATTCTGTCAGTATATTCCAATTATCCTATTGAAAATGCAACGACTGATCTTCATCAAGTATACAACAACTATCATATTACAATATCAACATACTATCTAATAAAGCAAACTATAGTATCTCAAGTATACATACTGATACTACATCTAATTATGCAGCTGATTGCCAGTATGCAGTGCTGATCTACTAATATGCAAGACTACATAATACATCAAAGCAATAAGACTATCTACCTCAAGGGCGAGTGGGATGGACTGCTGTCCTACAGATATGCATACTGCTCTGGTCATGGAGTAGTATGAGAAGGCATGCTCTGTTCTAAGTTTTGCAAGATTAGATCTGTCTCTAATATGCAAATACTATCTGTCTGAAATGGGGAAGACTCGAACTACCTCATAATGCAAGACTACTACATCAATATCTAAGACTATACTATCTCAACTATGCAAGACTGTTCTGTTCAAGGTTTTGCAAGACTGATTAACCCCAGTTTGCCAAGACTGGGTTGGTTTCTTGCTGGTGATCAAGGTGATCCACCTCAAATATTCGCAGTATGTTCTAGTTCTAAAAATGGAGTACATCTCTTTAAACAAATATTTTAAATTTTAATTACAAAACGCAACCCGGAAAGCTATAGAGCAGATATATGTTAGGAATGTTTATGATTTATCTCATCCCGTGGTTTTTAGATGATGTAGGAAATATATTGTTTATATAAATCAGGATAATACTTTTTTCATAAGAAAACAGATAACACAGTAGTGTACCGATAATACTATGTGATAAATACCATGATGATGCGTATAGAGATGAAATAATAGGATTTAGAAGTAAACACGGTGATATAAATTTTGGGTAAAATGGATAGAACTATATACAAAAACCGCATTACATTGAGTGTTCGTTAAACATAACAAAGATAAATTTACATCCGTTTTTTTTCAAAATTTTGGGTCGAGGTTTAAAGTGACCAGTTATTTAATATTAAGAAGAACCTTTATGTCACTTGGAACTTATATTTAATTTCCAATAATTAGTAATATTGCATGTGGGGTTTAGAAACAGACATCAGTAAGGATTCAATTGTCTTTTATTGCGAAAGTTCTGTTTGTTGCCTTATAAAAGACGTTTTCCCGTATTTCAACATCCGGCTTTGGGGCTGCAATGCATTTAAAACTTTACTTCCCGTTGGTTGAGTGCAAAGTTTCTCGGTCTTTGTTCAAAAAAAATAAACAAATAACAATATTATTTAGGGAATGTAATCCGTTAATTGACCCCTTTGAAATAAGTATGTCTTAATGCAATTTTCGTTCTAAAATTACACAAATAACCAATTACTGTCATGTGATTACAATAATAATCACGCCCTTTTTATCAGAACATAATTAGGATATCCATGTAAATAAACCATTTCATTCAGCACAAATGTGATATGAAAAGTACACCATCAAGTCTGACATAATACCATACATAATTATTTAAACCAGACCAGACAAATAATCTAATAAAATTTAGTATGTAACATTGAATGAGCATTAATACGTGACGACTCATCACTAACTATCACATACATTATACGTATGCATTGTCACACATAATAATTTCATACTATTTTACATGCCAGCCAACATTAAATCATACTACATAACATTACATAATGTACCATTACATACATACATACATACATACATACATACATACATACATACATACATACATACATCAATCATTAATACATGACCACAACATACATACATACATACATACATACATACATACATTCAACATACATACATACATAACATACATACATAAAATAAATACATACATAAATACATAAATACATTATACATACATACATACATACATACATACATACATACATACATACATACATACATACATACATACATACATACATACATACATACATACATTATACATGCATGCACACATACATACATACATACATACATACATACATACATACATACATACATACATACATACATACATACATACATACATACATACATACATACATACATACATACATACATACATACATACATACAGGGGGCCCCGAGTGGCCGAGTGGTCTAAAGCGCTGTCCGTTACGGATCACTGCCATCTCACCTCTGTCTGCGTGGGTTCGAGTCGGCGATGTGGATATGTGAGAAAGCTTGCCAGTAGCTTCTCGTGGGTCGGTGGTTTTTTCCGGTGATTTCCAGGTTTCTTCCTCCACCATTAATACTGGCCGCCATGTGTGGCGTGTGCTGAAAAATGGCGTTAAGCCCGACAACAACAAGAACTACATACATACATACATACATACATACATACATACATACATACATACATACATACATACATACATACATACATACATACATACATACATACATACATACATACATGTGTGCCTGGGTTCGAGTACCGGGTTTGCCAACATGAGCATTTAACACAGTTTGAAACCAGCTTCACTTGGGTTGGTGGTTCTTGACTGGGTCGATCAGGTTTCATCCACTGTCACACATACTTCGCTTCATGTATGCCTTTCAAGTTCTGAAAAATGGCGTTAATCTCTCAAAACCCCAAATATTTTAGTTCAATTTTTAAAAGACACCAACAGGAAAGCGGGTATAGAGCTAGATTGATATGTATCATTGCGCATGTGTTTATGAGTTAAATACTCTACATCCCTGTCGGTCTTAGTAGATGAATGATAAACACGGATAGATACGGTATTGTGATGAATAATAAACACGGATAGATACGGTATTGTGATGAATAATAAACACGGATAAATACGGTATTGTGATGAATGATGAAAACGGATAGACACGGTATTGTGATAAATGATAAACACGGATAGATACGGTATTGTGATAGACAAGAAAATGCCTCTGGCAGTTACAAGGTAATGAACGTGGTCTCGTGTAAACATAACAAAGATGAAAATTATATCCGATTTAATTTTTTTCAAATTTATGGGCGAGGTTAAAGATGACACCTAGTGTTGTGTGTAAAATGTAATGACATTCTGATCCTTTATGTCACTTGGAACTTACTTAATTCCAATAAATTAGAAATGATTTTGCATGTAAGGGTTCTGTTAAACAGGACATTTCAGTAGGGTATTCATTAGGTGCTTTGTATTGCGAAACCTAGCTACCTGTTTGGATTTTGCAAACTATGACGTCAACAAAATGGCGGTTGTTCCCTGTTGTTTTCCTCATGCACTTAGGTTGGCATTTGCGAAATGCAATATAGAAGACTACATAAATGACTTTCCCGTCTTCAGTCAAATTGTTTCCTCATGACATTTGTTAGCGAAATACAAATGAAACAAATGAACAATATTTAATTTGAGGAAATGTAGATCACAAAGTATACATTTTACCCTTTTGTACACGTCTGTCTTCTTAAATAGCAAAACTTGTCGTTCTAAAATTACACAACATATCGATGCCAAATATCACTCTAGCCATGATGATCCAGACTGGAAAGTATCACGTGACCATATTAATCAGGACATAATTTAGGATATCCATGGTCAGGAAAATAAAACTATTACTATTCAGACACAAATTGTGATAGTGAAAAGTACCACCATCAAGCTCTCGACAAACTAGAATAGCCCTATACATGAAATTGATTTAAACCAGCACGATCCAGAACGGAAATAATCCTAGAGAATAGATAATCTTTTAGTTATGTAATTTGCATTGAATGGAGCATTTCTAAGTAAGTGAGCGCACTCTCATCTACACTATATGCACAGAAAATGCATGTTATGTTAGTATTGATTGGTAGATGCACAAATATTTTTATATCTATTTTAAGCTTTGCCAGCCAGTACTTCAAAATCTTTTTTTTATTCCGATAAATATGTGGCAGAAATCTTGTCCCTGTGTATGTGTGTTTGTTTGCGTGCTTTCTCCTTGCATGAAGACGTATCACGCATCACTAACCATACCAAACTGTTTTTTTGTAATCTGTTTAATTAATATTTCTTGACAATTGAGACGATTGTCCCAGTTCCAATACCAAAACTCCACTATTATTGCCATAATAAAAATGTAATTCAAAGTATATATATATATATATATATATATATATATATATATATATATATATATATATATATATATAAAGAGAGAGAGAGAGGTATATTTAATTTAATTGTTTGTTAGTTTTAAATTATTTTAAATTCCATTACATGCTATTATAATGTAACATTGTTTACTGGAATGGACATTGCACAGAACTTATATTTTCCAATTTATTTTATAAACGACTAACAATATAAAGATTTTATCTAGTTTTTGACCTTGTTTCAAAATCAATGACAGTTTTGGCAAACAACGATTACTTTTTTTTTATAAAAAAAAATCTTTCTTAGAGCAAGAATCGTTGAGTCAAAGTCATACATGGACTACATGAAAAGTAGCGATTATCAATTGGTACAAACTGCTAATTTTTTTTCCCCAGAAGAATGAACTTTTCACCCTCATCCTGGAATCTTCATTGCATCTTAATCAGTGTACAATTGCTTTTTTTTTATAAAGGTTTGTTAGAGTGGCTTAACACTCTTGACACGTTATGTTGTATTAAGTTGTGGTCAGTTTGGATTGAATTTTTATTTTCTTCAGATGATGGAATTCAAGTGATTCTTTCCCCGGAAATACAACAGTGCTCTGAGAAATTATTTGGAAAAACATTTATTGGAATCTAAACTGAATTAAAAACTGGAATATTGTTTTCCTTGATCCAACAAATGATCGTTGACACAGAAGCACTTCACTGAACACACCATACTTAGCCGTCTTCAATTCCGGATTTCATCGGGACACGAATTCAGTTTCAATTAGGATTTCTATTCTTAATTCTTGATTATTTCGGATTTAATTCTTAAACCCACACGTTTCTTGTTTTCATTTGCCACTTTGTATTCTAGTGAAATAAATTATATGTTGAATTGTACATTGTTATCTACACGTGTTTCTCTTACTTTTTTTAAGAGCATAGACTCGCAACAGTTTTTCACTGTTGGTCTGTCTCTCGCTATATATATATATATATATATATATATATATATATATATATATATATATATATATATATATCTGTGTGTGTGTGTGAAAAACATGTTGTACATAATGTATTTCAACTAGAAGTGGGTCAAATAATAGGCTGTAACGTATAAAAGCACCCATTACATTATCTTTTCTGCATGCACTGTCTCTGTGTCATCAGAAATTAAGCATTCAGTACCATGTGCGATAGGATTATTTCCATTATTTTTTAATTCTGTCAAGTCTTTTCAAGCATTCTCATGTAGAGTCCTGGGATATTATTTTTGTTCTGTTTTGTGTATATTCGTACTATTCTATAATTAATTCTGTCAATGAAAATGTCAACACAGCGTTTCAGCTACATGCAGACGAGATTTGCTACACTGCTAAGAAGTGACCTAAAGAAGAATTGCACTTGTTATTCAATTGTTCGTAAAAGTCCGTTGCAACCTAAGATTTGTATTATCCAGTTATAAGAACACCGGTCTGGGTCAAACCAAGATATAATTTTTTAACGACCAATGTCGAGTACCTCAGTTATAAGGACACTAGTCTTGGTCAAACCAAGATATAATTTTTTAACGACCAATGTCAAGTAACTGCATTCAGACGAGTAATTGAGTTATAAAGGACACCGGTCTGGGTCAAACCAAGATATAATTTTCTAACAACCAATGTCAAGTAAGTCAGTTATAAGGACACCGGCCGGTCTGGGTCAAACCAAGATATAATTTTCTAACAACCAATGTAGAGTAACTGCATTCAGTAGAGTAATTCAGTTATAAAGGACACCGCTCTGGGTCAAACCAAGAGATAATTTTTTAACAACCAATGTCGAGTACCTCAGTTATAAGGACACCGGTGTGGGTCAAACCAAGATATAATTTTTTAACAACCAATGTCGAGTAACTTCATTCAGACGAGTAATTCAGTTATAAAGGACACCGGTCTGATACAAACCAAGATATAATTTTCTAACAACCACTATCGAGTAACTGCATTTAGACAAGTAATTCAATTATAAAGGACACCGGTCTGGGTCAAACCAAAATATAATTTTTTAACAACCAATGTCGAGAACCTCAGTTATAAGGACACTGGTCTGGGTCAATCCAAGATATAATTTTTTAACGACCAATGTCAAGTACCTCAGTTATAAGGACACTGGTCTGGGTCAAACCAAGATATAATTTTCTAACAACCAATGTCGAATAACTGCATTCAGACGAGTAATTCATTTATAAAGGACTCCGGTCTGGGTCAAACAAAGATATAATTTTTTAACAACCAATGTCGAGTAACGCAGTTATAATGACACTGGTCTGGGTCAAACCAAGATATCATTTTTTAGCGACCAATGTCGAGTACCACAGTTATAAGGACACCGGTGTGGGTCAAACCAAGATATAATTTTCTAACGACCAATGTCAAGTAAGACAGTTATAAGGACACTGGTATGGGTCAAACCAAGATATAATTTTCTAACGACCAATGTCGAGTAACTGCATTCAGACAAGTAATTCAGTTGTATAGAACACCGGTCTGGGTCAAACCAAGATATAATATTCTAACGATCAATGCCGAGTACCTCAGGTATAAGGACACTGATATAGGTCAATCTAAGATATAATTTTTTAACGACGAATGTCGAATACCTCAGTTATAAGGACACCGGTCTGGGTCAAACCAAGATATAATTTTGTAACAACTAATGTCGAGTAACTGCATTCAGACGAGTAATTCAGTTATAAAGGCAACCGGTCTGGGTCAAAATAAGATATAATTTATCAAGAACCAATGTCGAGTAATTCAGTTATAAGGAAACCGGTCTTGGTCAAACCAAGATATAATTTTATAACAAGCAATATCGAGTACCGCAGTTATAAGGACACCGGTGTGGGTTAAACCAAGATATAACTTTTTAACAACTAATGTCGAGTAACTGCATTCAGACGAGTAATACAGTTATAAAGGACACCGGTCTGGTTCAAACCAAGATATAATTTTATAACGAACAATGTCGAGTACCTCAGTTAAAAGGACACCGGTGTGGGTCAAACCAAGATATAAATTTTTAACAACTAATATCGAGTAACTGCATTCAGACGAGTAATTCAGTTATAAAGGACACCGGTCTGGTTCAAACCAAGATATAATGTTTTAACAACCAATGTCGAGTTACTGCATTCAGACGAGTAATTCAGTTATAAAGGACACCGGTCTGGGTCAAACAAAGATATAATTTTTTAACAACCAATGTCGAGTAACGCAGTTATAAGGACACTAGTCTGGGTCAAATCAAGATATCATTTTTTAGCGACCAATGTCGAGTACCTCAGTTATAAGGACACCGGTCTGGGTCAAACCAAGATATAATTTTCTAACGACCAATGTCGAGTTACTGCATTCAGACAAGTAATTCAGTTGTAAAGAACACCGGTCTGGGTCAAACCAAGATATAATTTTTTAACGACCAACGCCGAGTACCTCAGTTATAAAGGCACTGGTCTGGGTCAAACCAAGATATAACTTTTTAACAATCAATTTCGAGTTCATCAGTTATAAGGACAATCGTCTGGGTCAAACCATGATATAATATTCTACCGACCAATGCTGAGTACCTCAGGTATAAGGAGGACACTGGTCTAGGTCAATCCAAGATATAATTTTTTAACGACGAATGTCGAATACCTCAGTTAAAAGGACACCGGTCTGGATCAAACCAAGATATAATTTTGTAACAACTAATGTCGAGTAACTGCATTCAGACGAGTAATTCAGTTATAAAGGACACCGGTCTGGATCAAACCAAGATATAATTTTATAACAAACAATGTCGAGTAAATCATTTATAAGGACACCGGTCTGGGTCAAACCAAGATATAATTTTCTAAAAACCAATGTCGAGTAACTGCATTCAGACAAGTAATTCAGTTGTAAAGAACACCGGTCTGGGTCAAACCAAGATATAATTTTTTAACAAACAATGTCGAGTACCTCAGTTATAAGGACACCGGTCTGGGTCAAACCAAGATATAATTTTGTAACAACTAATGTCGATTAACTGCATTCAGACGAGTAATTCAGTTATAAGGGCAACCGTTCTGGGTCAAAATAAGATATAATTTATTAAGAACCAATGTCGAGTAATTCAGTTATAAGGAAACCGGTCTGGGTCAAACCAATTTATAATTTTCTAACAACCAATGTCAAGTAACGCAGTTATAAGGACACCGGTATGGGTCAGACCAAGATATAATTTTTTAACAACTAATATCGAGTGACTGCATTCAGACGAGTAATTCAGTTATAAAGGACACCGGTCTGGTTCAAACCAAGATATAATTTTTTAACAACCAATGTCGAGTTACTGCATTCAGACGAGTAATTCAGTTATAAAGGACACCGGTCTGGGTCAATCCAAGATATAATTTTTTAACAACCAATGTCGAGTAATTCAGTTATGAGGACACCGGTCTGGGTCAAACCGAGATATAATTTTTTAACAACCAATGTCGAGTTACGCAGTTATAAGGACACCGGTCTGGGTCAAACCAAGATATAATTTTTCAACGACCAATGTCGAGTACATCAGTTTTAAGGACACCGGTCTCGGTCAAACCAAGATATAATGTTTTAACAACCAATGTCGAGTAACTGCATTCAGACGAGTAATTCAGTTATAAAGGTCACCGTTCTGGATCAAACCAAGATATAATTTTGTAAGAACTAATGTCGAGTAACTGCATTCAGACGAGTAATTCAGTTATAAAGGACACCGGTCTGGTTCAAACCAAGATATAATTTTATAACAAACAATGTCGAGTAAATCATTTATAAGGACACCGGTCTGGGTCAAACCAAGATATAATTTTCTAACAACCAATGTCGAGTAACTGCATTCAGACAAGTAATTCAGTTGTAAAGAACACCGGTCTGGGTCAAACCAAGATATAATTTTCTAACAACCAATGTCGAGTAAGTCAGTTATAAGGACACCGGTCTGGGTCAAACCAAGATATAATTTTCTAACAACCAATGTCGAGTAACTGCATTAAGAAAAGCAATTCAGTTATAAAGGACACCGGTCTGGGTCAAAACAAGATATAATTTTCTAACGACCAATGTCGAGTACCTCAGTTATAAGGACACTAGGCTGGGTCAATCCAAGATATAATTTTTTAACGACCAATGTCGAGTACCTCAGTTATAAGGACACCGGTGTGGGTCAAACTAAGATATAATTTTTAACAACTAATGTCGAGTAACTGCATTCAGATGACTAATTCAGTTATAAAGGAGACCGGTCTTGGTCAAACCAAGATATAATTTTTTAACAACCAAGGTCGACAACTGCATTCAGACAAGTAATTCAGTTATATAGGACACCGGTCTAGCTCAAAACAAGATATAATTTTCTAATGACCAATTCTGAGTACCTCAGTTATAAGGACACTAGTCTGGGTCAAAGTAAGATATAATATTCTAACGACCAATGCCGAGTACCTCAGCTATAAGGACACTGGTCTGGGTCAATCCAAGATATAATTTTTTAACGACCAATGTCGAGTAACCGCATTCAGACGAGTTATTCAGTTATAAAGGACAGCGGTCTGGTTCAAACCAAGATATAATTTTCTAACAACCAATGTCGAGTAACTGCATTCAGACAAGTAATTCATTTGTAAAGAACACCGGTCTGGCTCAAACCAAGATATAATTTTCTAACAACCAATGTCGAATAAGTCAGTTATAAGGACACTGGACCGGTCTGGGTCAAAGCAAGATATAATTTTCTAACAACCAAAGTCGAGTAACTGCATTCAGACAAGTAATTCAGTTATATAGGACACCGGTCTGGGTCACACCAAGTTATAATTTTCTAACGACCAATGCCGTGTACCTCATTTATAAGGACACTGTTCTGGGTCGATCCAAGATATAATTTTTTAACGTATAATGTCGAGTACCTCAGTTATAAGGACACCGGTCTTGGTCAAACCAAGATATAATTTTTTAACAGACATTGTCGAGTACCTCAGTTATAAGGACACCGGTCTAAGTCAAACCAAGATATAATTTTCTAACAACCAATGTCAAGTAACGCAGTTATAAGGACACCGGTCTGGGTCAAACCAAGATTTCATTTTTAAACAACCAATGTCGAGTAATCCAGTTATTAGGACACTGGTCTGGGTAAAACCAAGGTATAATTTTTTTTAACAAACAATGTCGAGTAACGCAGTTATAAGGACACCGGTCTTGCTCAAACCAAGATATAATTTTTTAACGACCATTGTCGAGTACCTCAGTTATAAGGACACCGGTCTGGGTCAAACCAAGATATATTTTTTTACGACCAAAATTCGAGTACCTGAGTTATAAGGACACCCGTCTGCGTCAAACCAAGATATAATTTTCTAACGACCAATGTCAAGTAAGTCAGTTATAAGGACACCGGTCTGGGTCAAACCAAGATATAATTTTCTAAAGACCAATGCAGAGTACCTCAGTAATAAAGACATTGGTCTAGGTCAAACCAAGATATAATTTTTTAAAAACCAATATCGAGTACCTCAGTTATAAGGACACTAGTCTGGGTCAAACCATGATATAATATTGTAACAACCAATGCCGAGTACCTCAGTTATAAGGACACTGGTCTGGGTCAATCCAAGATATCATTTTTTTAAGGACCAATGTCGAATACCTCAGTTATAAGGACACCGGTCTGGGTCAAACCAAGATATAAATTTTTAACAACCAATGTCGAGTAACGCAGTTATAAGGACACCGGTCTGGGTAAAACCAAGATATTATTTTTTAGCGACCAATGTCGAGTAACTCAGTTATAAGGACACCGGTCTGGGTCAAACCAAGATATAATTTTTTAACAACCAATGTGGATTAACTGCATTCAGACGAGTAATTCAGTTACAAAGGACACCGGTCTTGGTCAAACCAAGATATAATTTTCTAACAACCAATGTCGAGTAACTGCATTCAGACGATTTATTCAGTTACAAAGGACACCGGTCCGGATCAAACCAAGATATAATTTTCTAACAACCAATGTCGATTAACTACATTCAGACGAGTAATTCAGTTATAAAGGACACCGGTCTGGATCAAACCAAGATATAATTTTCTAACGACCAATGTCGAGTAACTACATTCAGACGAGTAACTCAGTTATAAAGGACACCGGTCTGGATCAATCCAAGATATAATTTTTTAACGACCAATGTCGAGTACATCAGTTATAAGGACACCGGTCTGGGTCAAACCAAGATATAATTTTTTAACGACCAATGTCGAGTACATCAGTTATAAGGACACCGGTCTGGGTCAAACCAAGATATAACTTCATAACAACCAATATCGAGCAACTTCATTCAGACGAGAAATTCATTTATAAAGGACACCGGTCTGATACAAACCAAGATATAATTTTCTAACAACCAATATCGAGTAACTGCATTCAGACAAGTAATTCACTTATAAAGGACACCGGTCTGGGTCAAACCAAGATATAATTTTCTTACGACTAATGCCGAGTACCTCAGTTATAAGGACACTAGTCTGGGTCAAACCAAAATATAATTTTTTTAACAACCAATGTCGAGTACCTCAGTTATAAGGACACTGGTCTGGGTCAATCCAAGATATAATTTTTTAACGACCAATGTCAAGTACCTCAGTTATAAGGACACTGGTCTGGGTCAAACCAAGATATAATTTCTAACAACCAATGTCGAATAACTGCATTCAGACGAGTAATTCATTAATAAAGGACACCGGTCTGGGTCAAACAAAGATATAATTTTTTAACAAATAATGTTGAGTAACGCAGTTATAAGGACACTGGTCTGGGTCAAACCAAGATATCATTTTTTAGCGACCAATGTCGAGTACCTCAGTTATAAGGACACCGGTCTGGGTCAAACCAAGATATAATTTTCTAACGACATATGTAAAGTAAGTCAGTTATAAGGACACTGGTCTGGGTCAAACCAAGATATAATTTTCTAACTACCAATGTCGAGTAACTGCATTCAGACAAGTAATTCAGTTGTAAAGAACACCGGTCTGGGTCAAACCAAGATATAATTTTCTAACGACCAACGCCGAGTACCTCAGTTATAAAGACATAGGTCTGGGTCAAACCAAGATATAACTTTTTAACAATCAATTTCGAGTTCATCAGTTATAAGGACAATCGTCTTGGTCAAACCATGATATAATATTACTACCGACCAATGCCGAGTACCTCAGGTATAAGGACACTTGTCTAGGTCAATCCAAGATATAATTTTTTAACGACGAATGTCGAATACCTCATTTAAAAGGACACCGGTCTGGATCAAACCAAGATATAATTTTTTAACAACTAATGTCGAGTAACTGCATTCAGACGAGTAATTCAGTTATAAAGGACACCGGTCTGGTTCAAACCAAGATATAATTTTCTAACAACCAATGTCGAGTAAGTCAGTTATAAGGACACCGGTCTGGGTCAAACCAAGATATAATTTTGTAACAACTAATGTCGATTAACTGCATTCAGACGAGTAATTCAGTTATAAAGGCAACCGGTCTGGGTCAAAATAAGATATAATTTATTAAGAACCAATGTCGAGTAATTCACTTATAAGGAAACCGGTCTGGGTCAAACCAATTTATAATTTTCTAACAACCAATGTCAAGTAACGCAGTTATAAGGACACCGGTCTGGGTCAGACCAAGATATAATTTTTTAACAACCAATGTCGAGTTACTGCATTCAGACCAGTAATTCAGTTATAAATGACACTGGTCTGGGTCAATCCAAGATATAATTTTTTAACAACCAATGTCGAGTAATTCATTTACGAGGACACCGGTCTGGGTCAAACCAAGATATAATTTTTTAACAACCAATGTCGAGTTACACAGTTATAAGGACAACGGTCTGAGTCAAACCAAGTTATAATTTTTTAACGACCAATGTCGAGTACATCAGTTTTAAGGACACCGGTCTGGGTCAAATCAAGATATAATTTTTTAACAACCAATATCGAGTAACTGCATTCAGACGAGTAATTCAGTTATAAAGGACACCGGTCTGGGTCAAACCAAGATATAATTTTCTAACAAACAATGTCGAGTAACTGCATTTAGGCGAGTAATTCAGTTATCAAGGACACCGGTCTGGGTCAAACCAAGATATAATTTTCTAACAACCAATGTCGAGTAACTGCATTCTGAAAAGTAATTCAGTTATATAGGACACCGGTCTGGGTCAAAACAAGATGTAATTTTCTAACGACCAATCACGAGTACCTCAGTTATAAGGACACTAGTCTGGGTCAAGCCATGATATAATATTCTAACGACCAATGCCCAGTACATCAGTTATAAGGACACTGGTCTGGGTGAATCCAAGATATAATTTTTTTAACGACCAATGTCGAGTACCTCAGTTATAAGGACACCGGTGTGGGTCAAACTAAGATATAATTTTTAACAACTAATGTCGAGTAACTGCATTAAGACGAGTAATTCAGTTATAAAGGAGACCGGTCTGGGTCAAACCAAGATATAATTTTTTAACAACCAATGTCGACAACTGCATTCAGACAAGTAATTCAGTTACATAGGACACCGGTCTAGCTCAAAACAAGATATAATTTTCTAACGACCAATTCCGAGTACCTCAGTTATAAGGACACTGGTCTGGGTCAAACCAAGATATAATTTTTTAACAACCAATGTCGAGTACCTCAGTTATAAGGACACTAGTCTGGGTCAAACCAAGATATAATATTCTAACGACCAATGTCGCGTACCTCAGTTATAAGGACACCTGTGTGGGTCAAACCAAGATATAATTTTTTAACAACTAATGTCGATTAACTGCATTCACACGAGTAATTCAGTTATAAAGGACACCGGTCTGGTTCAAACCAAGATATAATTTTATAACAAACACTGTCGAGTACCTCAGTTTTAAGGACACCGGTCTGGGTCAAACCGAGATATAATTTTCTAACAACCAATGTCGAGTAACGGCATTCAGACAAGTAATTCAGTTCTAAAGAACACCGGTCTGGGTCAAACCAAGATATAATTTTCTAACAACCAATGTCGAATAAGTCAGTTATAAGGACACCGGACCGGTCTGGGTCAAAACAAGATATAATTTTTTAACAACCAATGTCGAGTACCTTAGTTATAAGGACACCGGTCTATGTCAAACCAAGATATAATTTTCTAACAATCAAAGTCGAGTAACTGCATTCAGACAAGTAATTCAGTTATATAGGACACCGGTCTGGGTCACACCAAGATATAATTTTCTAACGACTAATGCCGTGTACCTCAGTTATAAGGACACCGCTCTGGGTCAAACCAAGATTTAATTTTCTAACGACCAATGTCAAGTAAGTCAGTTATAAGGACACTGGTCTGGGTCAAACCAAGATATAATTTTCTAACGACCAATGTCGAGTAACTGCATTCAGACAAGTAATTCAGTTGTAAAGAACACCGGTCTGGGTCAAACCAAGATATAATTTTCTAACGACCAACGCCGAGTACCTCAGTTCTAAAGACATTGGTCTGGGTCAAACCAAGATATAATTTTTTAACAATTAATTTCGAGTTCATCAGTTATAAGGACAATCGTCTGGGTCAAACCATGATATAATATTCTACCGACCAATGCCGAGTACCTCAGGTATAAGGACACTGGTCTAGGTCAATCCAAGATATAATTTTTAACGACGAATGTCGAATACATCAGTTAAAAGGACACCGGTCTGGATCAAACCAAGATATAATTTTGTAACAACTAATGTCGAGTAACTGCATTCAGACGAGGAATTCATTTATAAAGGACACCGGTCTGGTTCAAACCAAGATATAATTTTCTAACAACCAATGTCGAGTAACGCAGTTATAAGGACACCGGTCTGGGTCAAACCAAGGTATAATTTTTTTAACAAACAATTTCGAGTAACGCAGTTATAAGGACACTGGTCTTGGTCAAACCAAGATATAATTTTTTAACGACCATTGTCGAGTACCTCAGTTATAAGGACACCGGTCTTGGTCAAACCAAGATATATTTTTTTACGACCAAAATTCGAGTACCTCAGTTATAAGGATACCCGTCTGCGTCAAACCAAGATATAATTTTCTAACGACCAATGTCAAGTAAGTCAGTTTTAAGGACACCGGTCTGGGTCAAACCAAGATATAATTTTCTAACGACCAATGCAGAGTACCTCCGTTATAAGTACACTGGTCTGGGTCAATCCAAGATATAATTTTTTAACGAACAATGTCGAGTACCTCAGTTATAAGGACACTGGTCTGGGTCAAACCAAGATATAATTTTTTAACAACCAATGTCGAGTAACTGCATTCAGAGGAGTAATTCAGTTTTAAATTACACCGGTCTGGGTAAAACCAAGATATAATTTTATAACAACCAATGTCGAGTAATTCAGTTATGAGGACACCGGTCTGGGTCAAACCAAGATATAATTTTTTAACAACCAATGTCGAGTAAAGCAGTTATAACGAAAAAACCGGTCTGGGTCAAACCAAGATATAATTTTTTAGCGACCAATGTCGAGTACCTCAGTTATAAGGACACCGGTCTGGGTCAAACCAAGATATAATTTTTGAACAACCAATGTCGATTAACTGCATTCAGACGAGTAATTCAGTTATAAAGGACACCGGTCTGGGTCAAACCAAGATATAATTTTCTAACAACCAATGTCGAGTAACTGCATTCAGACGAGTTATTCAGTTACAAAGGACACCGGTCTGGATCAAACCAAGATATAATTTTCTAACAACTAAGGTCGAGTAACTGCATTCAGACGAGTAATTCATTTATAAAGGACACCGGTCTGGATCAAACCAAGATATAATTTTCTAACAACCAATGTCGAGTAACTACATTCAGGCGATTAATTCAGTTTTAAAGGACACCGGTCTGGGTCAAACCAAGATATAATTTTCTAACAACCGATGTCGAGGATCGCAGTTATAAGGACACCGGTCTGGGTTAAACCAAGATATAATTTTTTAACAAACAATGTCGAGTACCTCAGTTATAAGGACACCGGTCTGTGTCAAACCAAGGTATAATTTTGTAACAACTAATGTCGATTAACTGCATTCAGACGAGTAATTCAGTTATAAAGGCAACCGGTCTGGGTCAAAATAAGATATATTTATTAAGAACCAATGTCGAGTAATTCAGTTATAACGAAACCGGTCTGGGTCAAACCAAGATATAATTTTCTAACAACCATTGTCATGTAACGCAGTTATAAGGACACCGGTCTGGGTCAGACCAAGATATAATTTTTTAACAACCAATGTCGAGTAACTACATTCAGACGAGTAATTCAGTTATAAAGGACACCGGTCTGAGTCAAACCAAGATATAATTTTCTAACAACCAATGTCGAGTAACTGCATTCAGAAAAGTAAATCAGTTATATAGGACACCGGTCCGGGTCAAACCAAGATATAATTTTCTAACGACCAATGCCGAGTACCTCAGTTATAAGGACACTAGTCTGGGTAAAGCCATGATATAATATTCTAACGACCAATGCCGAGTACATCAGTTATAAGGACACTGGTCTGGGTCAATTAAAGATATAATTTTTTAACGACCAATATCGAGTACCTCAGTTATAAGGACACCGGTGTGGGTCAAAGTAAGATATAATTTTTTTAACTAATGTCGAGTAACTGCATTCAGACGAGTAATTCAGTTATAATGGAGACCGGTATGGGTCAAAACAAGATATAATTTTTTAACAACCAATGTCGACAACTGCATTGAGACAAGTTATATGGGACACCGGTCTAGATCAAAACAAGATATAATTTTCTAACGACCAATTCCGAGTACCTCAGTTATAAGGACACTGGTCTGGGTCAAACCAAGATAAAAATTTTTAACAACCAATTTCGAGTACCTCAGTTATAAGGACACTGGTCTGGGCCAATCCAAGATATAATTTTTTAACGATCAATGTCGAGTACCTCAGTTATAAGGACACCGGTGTGGGTCAAACCAAGATATGACTTTTTAACAACTAATGTCAAGTAACTGCATTCACACGAGTAATTCAGTTATAAAGGACACCGTTCTGGTTCAAACCAAGATATAATTTTATAACAAACAATGTCGAATACCTCAGTTATAAGGACACCGGTCTTGGTCAAACCAAGATATAATTTTGTAACAGCCAATGTCGAGTAACTGCATTCAGACAGGTAATTTTGTTCTAAAAAACACCGGTCTGGGTCAAAAAAAGATATAATTTTCTAACAACCAATGTCGAATAAGTCAGTTATAAGGACACCGGACCGGTCTGGGTCAAACCAAGATATAATTTTTTAACAACCAATGTCGAGTACCTCAGTTATAAGGACACCGGTCTGGGTCAAACAAAGATATAATTTTCTAACAACCAAAGTCGAGTAACTGCATTCAGACAAGTAATTCAGTTCTATTGGACACCGGTCTGGGTCACACCAAGATATAATTTTCTAAACACCAATGCCGTGTACCTCAGTTATAAGGACACTGGTCTGGGTCAAACCAAGATATAATTTTTTAACAACCAATGTCGAGTACCTCTGTTATAATGACACTGGTCTGGGTCAATCCAATGTATAATTTTTTAACGTATAATGTCGAGTACCTCAGTTATAAAGACACCGGTCTTGGTCAAACCAAGATATAATTTTTTAACAAACAATGTCGAGTACCTCAGTTATAAGGAAACCGGTCTGGGTCAAACCAAGATATAATTTTTTAACAACCAATGTCAAATAACGCAGTCATAAGGGCACCGGTCTGGGTCAAACCAAGATTTAATTTTAAAACAACCAATGTCGAGTAATCCAGTTATTAGGACACTGGTCTGGGTCAAACCAAGGTATAATTTTTTTAACAATGTCGAGGAACGCAGTTATAAGGACACTGGTCTTGGTCAAAACAAGATATAATTTTTTAACGACCATTGTCGAGAAACCTCAGTTATAAGGACACCGGTCTGGGCCAAACCAAGATATAATTTTTTTACGACCAAAATTCGAGTACCTCAGTTATAAGGACACCCGTCTGCGTCAAACCAAGATATAATTTTCTAACGACCAATGTCATGTAAGTCAGTTATAAGGACACCAGTCTGGGTCAAACCAAGATTTAATTTTCTAACGACCAATGCAGAGTACCTCAGTTATAAGGACACTGGTCTGGGTCAAACCAAGATATAATTTTTTAACAACCAATATCGAGTACCTCATTTATAAGGACACTAGTCTGGGTCAAACCATGATATAATATTGTAACGACCAATGCCGAGTACCTCAGTTATAAGGACACTGGTCTGGGTCAATCCAAGATATAATTTTTTTAACGACCAATGTCGAGGACCTCAGTTTTAAGGACACCGGTCTGGGTCAAACCAACATATAATTTTTTAACAACCAATGTCGAGTAACTGCATTCAGACGAGTTATTCAGTTTTAAAGGACACCGGTCTGGGTCAAACCAAGATATAATTTTATAACAACCAATGTCGAGTAATTCAGTTATGAGGACACCGGTCTGGGTCAAACCAAGATATAATTTTTTAACAACCAATGTCGAGTACCTCAGTTATAAAGACACCGGTCTGGGTCAAACCAAGTTATAATTTTTTAACAACCAATTTCGAGTAACTGCATTCAGACGAGTAATTCAGTTATAAAGGAGACCGGTCTGGGTCAAACCAAGATATAATTTTTTAACAACCAAGGTTGACAACTGCATTCAGACAAGTAATTCAGTTATATAGAACACCGGTCTGGATCAAAACAAGATATAATTTTCTAACGACTAATTTCCCAGTACCTCAGTTATAAGGACACTGGTCTGGGTCAAACCAAGATATAATTTTTTTAACAACCAATGTCGAGTACCTCAGTTATAAGGACACTAGTCTGGTTCAAACCAAGATATAATATTCTAACGACCAATTCCGAGTTCTTCAGTTATAAGGACACTGGTCTGGGTCAATCCAAGATATAATTTTTTAACGGCCAATGTCGAGTGCATCAGTTATAAGGACACCGGTGTGGGTCAAACCAAGATATAACTTTTTAACAACTAATGTCGAGTAACTGCATTCAGACGAGTAATTCAGTTATAAAGGACACCGGTCTGGTTCAAACCGAGATATAATTTTATAACAAACAATGTCGAGTACCTCAGTTATAAGGACACCGGTCTGGGTCAAACCAAGATATAATTTTCTAACAACCAATGTCGAGTAACTGCATTCAGACAAGTAATTCAGTTGTAAAGAACACCGGTCTGGGTCAAACCAAGATATAATTTTCTAACAACCAATGTCGAATAAGTCAGTTATAAGGACACCGGACCGGTCTGGGTCTAACCAAGATATAATTTTTTAACAACCAATGTCGAGTACCTTAGTTATAAGGACACCTGACTGGGTCAAACCAAGATATAATTTTCTAACAAGCAAAGTCGAGTAACTGCATTCAGACAAGTAATTCAGTTATATATTACACCGGTCTGTGTCACACCAAGATATATTTTTCTAATTACCAATGCCGTGTACCTCAGTTATAAGGACACTGGTCTGGGTCAAACCAAGATATAATTTTTTAACAACCAATGTCGAGTACCTCAGTTATAATGACACTGGTCTGGGTCAATCCAAGATATAATTTTTTATTGTATAATATCGAGTACCTCAGTTATAAGGACACCGGTCTTGGTCAAACCAAGATATAATTTTTTAACAAACAACGTCCAGTACCTCAGGTATAAGGACACTGGTCTGGGTCAAACCAAGATATCATTTTTTAGCGACCAATGTCGAGTACCTCAGTTATAAGGACACCGGTCTGGGTCAAACCAAGATATAATTTTCTCACGACCTATGTCAAGTAAGTCAGTTATAAGGACACTGGTCTGGGTCAAACCAAGATATAATTTTCTAACTACCAATGTCGAGTAACTGCATTCAGACAAGTAATTCAGTTGTAAAGAACACCGGTCTGGGTCAAACCAAGATATAATTTTCTAACGACCAACGCCGAGTACCTCAGTTATAAAGACATAGGTCTGGGTCAAACCAAGATATAACTTTTTAACAATCAATTTCGAGTTCATCAGTTATAAGGACAATCGTCTTGGTCAAACCATGATATAATATTACTACCGACCAATGCCGAGTACCTCAGGTATAAGGACACTTGTCTAGGTCAATCCAAGATATAATGTTTTAACGACGAATGTCGAATACCTCAGTTAAAAGGACACCGGTCTGGATCAAACCAAGATATAATTTTTTAACAACTAATGTCTAGTAACTGCATTCAGACGAGTAATTCAGTTATAAAGGACACCGGTCTGGTTCAAACCAAGATATAATTTTCTAACAACCAATGTCGAGTAAGTCAGATATAAGGACACCGGTCTGGGTCAAACCAAGATATAATTTTGTAACAACTAATGTCGATTAACTGCATTCAGACGAGTAATTCAGTTATAAAGGCAACCGGTCTGGGTCAAAATAAGATATAATTTATTAAGAACCAATGTCGAGTAATTCACTTATAAGGAAACCGGTCTGGGTCAAACCAATTTATAATTTTCTAACAACCAATGTCAAGTAACGCAGTTATAAGGACACCGGTCTGGGTCAGACCAAGATATAATTTTTAACAACCAATGTCGAGTTACTGCATTCAGACCAGTAATTCAGTTATAAAGGACACTGGTCTGGGTCAATCCAAGATATAATTTTTTAACAACCAATGTCGAGTAATTCAGTTACGAGGACACCGGTCTGGGTCAAACCAAGATATAATTTTTTAACAACCAATGTCGAGTTACGCAGTTATAAGGACACCGGTCTGAGTCAAACCAAGTTATAATATTTTAACGACCAATGTCGAGTACATCAGTTTTAAGGACACCGGTCTGGGTCAAACCAAGATATAATTTTCTAACAACCAATGTCGAGTAACTGCATTCTGAAAAGTAATTCAGTTATATAGGACACCGGTCTGGGTCAAAACAAGATATAATTTTCTAACGACCAATGTCGAGTACCTCAGTTATAAGGACACTAGTCTGGGTCAAGCCATGATATAATATTCTAACGACCAATGCCCAGTACATCAGTTATAAGGACACTGGTCTGGGTGAATCCAAGATATAATTTTTTTAACGACCAATGTCGAGTACCTCAGTTATAAGGACACCGGTGTGGGTCAAACTAAGATATAATTTTTAACAACTAATGTCGAGTAACTGCATTAAGACGAGTAATTCAGTTATAAAGGAGACCGGTCTGGGTCAAACCAAGATATAATTTTTTAACAACCAATGTCGACAACTGCATTCAGACAAGTAATTCAGTTACATAGGACACCGGTCTAGCTCAAAACAAGATATAATTTTCTAACGACCAATTCCGAGTACCTCAGTTATAAGGACACTGGTCTGGGTCAAACCAAGATATAATTTTTTAACAACCAATGTCGAGTACCTCAGTTATAAGGAAACTAGTCTGGGTCAAACCAAGATATAATATTCTAACGACCAATGTCGCGTACCTCAGTTATAAGGACACCGGTGTGGGTCAAACCAAGATATAACTTTTTAACAACTAATGTCGAGTAACTGCATTCACACGAGTAATTCAGTTATAAAGGACACCGGTCTGGTTCAAACCAAGATATAATTTTATAACAAACAATGTCGAGTACCTCAGTTTTAAGGACACCGGTCTGGGTCAAACCAAGATATAATTTTCTAACAACCAATGTCGAGTAACGGCATTCAGACAAGTAATTCAGTTCTAAAGAACACCGGTCTAGGTCAAACCAAGATATAATTTTCTAACAACCAATGTCGAATAAGTCAGTTATAAGGACACCGGACCGGTCTGGGTCAAACCAAGATATAATTTTTTAACAACCAATGTCGAGTACCTTAGTTATAAGGACACCGGTCTATGTCAAACCAAGATATAATTTTCTAACAACCAAAGTCGAGTAACTGCATTCAGACAAGTAATTCAGTTATATAGGACACCGGTCTGGGTCACACCAAGATATAATTTTCTAACGACTAATGCCGTGTACCTCAGTTATAAGGACACTGGTCTGGGTCAAACCAAGATATAATTTTATAAAAACCAATGTCGATTAATTCAGTTATAAGGACACCGGTCTGGGTCAAACCAAGATATAATTTTTTAACAACCAATGTCGAGTAACTGCATTCAGACGAGTAATTCAGTTTTAAAGGACACCGGTCTGGGTCAAACCAAGATATAATTTTATAACAACCAATGTCGAGTAATTCAGTTATGAGGACACCGGTCTGGGTCAAACCAAGATATAATTTTTTAACAACCAATGTCGAGTACCTCAGTTATAACGACACCGGGTGGGTCAAACCAAGTTATAATTTTTTAACAACCAATGTCGAGTAACTACATTCAGACGAGTAATTCAGTTATAAAGGACACCGGTCTGGGTCAAACCAAGATATAATTTTCTAACAACCAATTTCGAGTAACTGCATTCAGACGAGTAATACAGTTATAAAGGAGACCGGTCTGGGTCAAACCAAGATATAATTTTTTAACAACCAATGTCGACAACTGCATTCAGACAAGTAATTCAGTTATATAGGACACCGGTCTGGATCAAAACAATATATAATTTTCTAACGACCAATTCCGAGTACCTCAGTTATAAGGACACTGCTCTGGGTCAAACCAAGATATAATTTTTTTAACAACCAATGTCGAGTACCTCAGTTATAAGGACACTAGTCTGGGTCAAACCAAGATATAATATTCTAACGACCAATGCCGAGTACCTCAGTTATAAGGACACTGGTCTGGGTCAATCCAAGATATAATTTTTTAACGGCCAATGTCGAGTGCATCAGTTATAAGGACACCGGTGTGGGTCAAACCAAGATATAACTTTTTAACAACTAATGTCGAGTAACTGCATTCAGACGAGTAATTCAGTTACAAAGGACACCGGTCTGGTTCAAACCGAGATATAATTTTATAACAAACAATGTCGAGTACCTCAGTTATAAGGACAACTGTCTGGGTCAAACCAAGATATAAATTTCTATCAACCAATGTCGAGTAACTGTATTCAGACAAGTAATTCAGTTGTAAAGAACACCGGTCTGGGTCAAACCAAGATATAATTTTCTAACAACCAATGTCGAATAAGTCAGTTATAAGGACACCGGACCGGTCTGGGTCAAACCAAGATATAATTTTTTAACAACCAATGTCGAGTACCTTAGTTATAAGGACAGCTGTCTGGGTCAAACCAAGATATAATTTTCTAACAAGCAAAGTCGAGTAACTGCATTCAGACAAGTAATTCAGTTATATATTACACCGGTCTGGGTCACACCAAGATATAATTTTCTAACGACCAATGCCGTGTACCTCAGTTATAAGGACACTGGTCTGGGTCAAACCAAGATATAATTTTTTAACAACCATTGTCGAGTACCTCAGTTATAATGACACTGGTCTGGGTCAATCCAAGATATAATTTTTTAATGTATAATATCGAGTACCTCAGTTATAAGGACACCGGTCTGGGTCAAACCAAGATATAATTTTCTAACAACCAATGTCAAGTAAGGCAGTCATAAGGACACCGGTCTGGGTCAAACCATGATTTAATTTTTAAACAACCAATGTCGAGTAATCCAGTTATTAGGACACTGGTCTGGGTGAAACCAAGGTATAATTTTTTTAACAAAAAATGTCGAGTAACGCAGTTATAAGGACACTGGTCTTGGTCAAACCAAGATATAATTTTTTAACGACCATTGTCGAGTACCTCAGTTATAAGGACACAGGTTTGGGTCAATCCAAGATATAATTTTTTTACGACCAAAATTTGAGTACCTCAGTTATAAGGATACCCGTCTGCGTCAAACCAAGATATAATTTTCTAACGACCAATGTCAAGTAAGTCAGTTATAAGGACATCGGTCTGGGTCAAACCAAGATATAATTTTTTAACAACCAATAGCGTGTACCTCTGTTATAAGGACACTGGTCTGGGTCAATCCAAGATATAATTTTTTTAACGACCAATGTCGAGTACCTCAGTTATAAGGACACCGGTCTGGGTCAAACCAAGATATAATTTTTTAACAACCAATGTCGAGTAACTGCATTCAGAGTAGTAATTCAGTTTTAAAGGACACCGGTCTGGGTCAAACCAAGATATAATTTTATAACAACCAATGTCGAGTAATTCAGTTATGAGGACACCGGTCTGGGTCAAACCAAGATATAATTTTTTAACAACCAATGTCGAGTAACTACATTCAGAGGAGTAATTCAGTTGTAAAGGACACCGGTCTGGGTCAAACCAAGATATAATTTTATAACAACCAATGTCGAGTAATTCAGTTATGAGGACACCGGTCTGGGTCAAACCAAGATATAATTTTTTAACAACCAATGTCGAGTAACGCAGTTATAAGGACACCGGTCTGGGTCAAACCAAGATATAATTTTTTAGCGATTAATGTCGAATACCTCAGTTATAAGGACACCGGACTGGGTCAAACCAAGATATAATTTTTTAACAACCAATGTCGATTAACTGCATTCAGAAGAGTAATTCAGTTATAAAGGACACCGGTCTGGGTCAAACCAAGATATAATTTTCTAACAACCAATGTCGAGTAACTGCATTCAGACGAGTTATTCAGTTACAAAGGACACCGGTCTGGATCAAACCAAGATATAATTTTCTAACAACTAAGGTCGAGTAACTGCATTCAGACGAGTAATTCATTTATAAAGGACACCGGTCTGGATCAAACCAAGATATAATTTTCTAACAACCAATGTCGAGTAACTACATTCAGGCGAGTAATTCAGTTATAAAGGACACCGGTCTGGGTCAAACCAAGATATAATTTTCTAACAACCAATGTCAAGTAAGTCAGTTATAAGGACACTGGTCTGGGTCAAACCAATATATTAGTTTCTAACGACCAATGTCGAGTAACTGCATTCAGACGAGTAATTCAGTTATAAAGGACATTGGTCTCGGTCAAACCATGATATAATTTTCTAACGACCAATGTCAAGTAACTGCATTCAGTCGCTATCGTCAATTGAAATAATTGCGATATGACTGACAAAACATGAGTGCCACCAAATGTATTCCTGTGGAGTAATTAGACATTGCAATAATATAGTGCAATTTAGTGTTCTAATATAATTATGAAGAAACGTCCTAAAATGGAAGGCAGCATACTTGTTAATATATTAGATTATACCGTATTTTAACATTATCACGAGTTTCTCGTCCCATGCGCTTTTTAACCAGTGAACGGTAAACTTTCAGTGAGATTTTTGTGTGTATGTGTTTGAATTTGTAAATCGCTTCAATCAACATCTAATAATAAAGTTTGAGCATTGTTTATTCCTTCAATACCTTTCTTGATTTTCTGAACGTATCTAAATATTAGTATGGTAGCCTATTGAAATGTTTTAATTTACACTTGTTTACAAAAATATTGCCATTGTACAAATTGTGACCGTGTTATGAATTCTGCTAATATGTATGAGAAAGAGATTTGTGAACAATTAAAAATATATTGCTATTTGTCTTGTTAGTTTTATTGTGTATATTATGAGATACCAATAAACCTGTGTCTATGTCTGTCTGTATGTGTGTGAAGTCTGTGCGTAGTTCAATTCACATTTTGAGAGTTACAACGATGAGCGTGTACGCATGGACTATATCTATGTTATTAGGTATTGTGAGCTTAGGGTCCATGTTTAATTCTTAAGCATTAATTTATGATGTCCACCGGTTACAATGGTCGACGTGAATTTTCATTCCATCATGTGTTGAAACTTGGCATAAAGCCCACAACAAACAACAACGTGAACAGTGCAAGAAAGAAGGAGCAAATGGAAGGCAGTCAAATTCAGAAGTAGTTTATAGTGCACCCAATACGTCCATTGTTTCAGCCTTACAAGCCTGGAATTGTTGATATTGTTAAGGCCTTCAACCCTCAACAACACATACTTTCGTACGATAGTATACCTTACGTCGCTACCAAGCCTTAACAATATTGGTTGAATATTTTCTTTATTGCTCTGTTTAATTTATACTTAGTGGGACATGAAATGCCTCCAAATCTGATAATTTACTTCGAGTTTAGAATTTCTTAACATGACACGCTTCTACATGAATAATTCATCCCACTGTCAACATTACATACACTAAAGGTGTCATGATAATTCGATATGTCTTTGAGTCGTAAGGTGTCACGATAATTCGATATGTCTTTGAGTCGTAATATTTTCTGTATATTCGTTTGCACTGCAGCTTGAAATTCCATCGCGAAGTAATTGAAAGTAATGAATTTCGTTTTACATGACGAAATTTACAAACAGAAAATTGAAGCGCACATGTCTATAATAAAGTCTTAAAGTAAAATTTCCGCATTCTTCTTTTGAGCTTTATTATGAAGCTGCTCAGTAATCAGTTAATCTTTTAATCAATTAATCCAATAATCAGTTCATTGTTTAATCGGTTAATCCCTTCATGGATTCAGATTCAGTATTATTTCATTTTCTTGTTTCTTTCGGGTGTTTTTCCTAATTTGTGTTATTCATCTTCGTTGGGATTCCTTTCCAGGTTCTTTAGAGTGAATATATGAAATTATATGCACTTGATCCGTTATCATTTGAGCAAAACTCAATATTTCCATGAAAGCGTGCATCGGAAAACGGAAAGTTATTTTTATATTAAAATGTTTTTCAACTTGCAAAGTTCTTAGGGTTTTAGAAGCTAGATTCCAAACTGAATCAGCATCTTTATGATAATTTTTCCTCAGAAATGTAAAATGTTTCAGACGGTTAAAAATCACTTTGTCAGATGAACATGTGAGAGTAAGGTAGTGCGGGTATTCAAGACATTGGCAGCCCAATAAGATTTTTGTTTCGCTGCTGTTTCAATCTTGGATTTAGCTGCAAAACAAAGAGTAAGTACAACTTGACAAGTTTAAAAATTTGATAGAAAAACAAGAAAATGCTTTTGTCTGATACAGACTTTCACACAAACGTAATCAGTTTGGATGTTAACCAGGCCAAACACATTCATGTTTTCTAAACACCTCTTAGAACCAGTAAAAGTTGGACATGAGTGAACACTAACAATTGAATAAAACATTCCTCCAAACTGAACACTGACTGGAATAGACAATAATTTTCAAACACTCTGACTAGAATAGACAATAATTATCAAACACTCTGACTGGAATAGACAATAACATATAATAGCATAATAACAGAGTAATCAACATATTTTCACTAGCAGCTATCTGAAACCTAAAATTCAAGAAAATCTTTTGAAAATGTTTATTTTTTTTACATTGTAACAATTCTGGGTAATATATATCTGGCGACAACACGCTTTTGTTTCTTTTATTTCTCTTTATTTTGACAAAATATCTTATGCAAAAAAAAAAACAAAACAAAACAACGTTCAAGTGCTGAACTAGATAAACCTCAGGTTTTGCCGTACACAGCAATTTGTATGTCAAACATGTCCGATATAATTGGAGGAAGGCAACACACTGGGACAATTGATCTATCTCAATTATGTGACACTAATCTATCTCAAGTATACGACACTACTCTATCTCAAATATATAACACGGATCTATCTAAAGTATACGACACGGATCTATCTCAAGTATACGACACTGATCTATCTAAAGTATACGACACGGATCTGTCTCAGGTGACACTTATCTATCTCACATATATGACACTGATCTATCTCAAGTATACGACACGGATCTATCTCAAGTATACGACACTCATTCATCTCAAGTATAAGACACGAATCTATCTCAGTTATACAACACTGATCTATCTCAAGTATACAACACGTTTCTATCCCAACTATAAGACACAGATCTATCTCAAGTATATCACATTAATTTATCTCAAGTATATGACACGGATCATTCTCAGGTGTATGACACTGATCAAATATGCGATACTTGGTTTCATTTCATGTAAACGACTGCCTTGCCCAAGCATATAAGCTAAAACATGCTTTATCAACAGTGTGTAAATGGAATATTTCTTTCAACATTCGGTGTGCAATGTTTTTCCTAAGGAACAATTAATTGCCAGTTATATTTACTTCATAAGAACTCCATTCGCCTCGCAATTACAGTTTATTTAAAATTATAAAGACTTGATACAATCTTCACATCGCTATTGTCATTAGACGGATCAGTAAGCCTCGTATGGACTATGCATCAACACAAGTTTATTTTGTCTTCAAATTTCAATCTTTTAAAGTTCACCGTAGCTCTAGCAATTGTTGTATCTTCAAAAAAGAAAGATAATCACGCCAAAGCACTGTCGCGTTTATCTTCGTCCTTTTTTCATCTGTTTCATCTACATGTTACATCTTGTCTTTATAAGTAGGGACTGATGCGTTTGAAGTATACCTGCTTTTGATGGCTAATTTACCGTTACTCCTGAAAGGTCCAAACATATGAATATTAGTCTTACTTGCTATGTGACTATTTAAATGGACCTACCTACCTACCTACCTGCCTGCCTACCTACCTACCTACCTACCTGCAGGCAGGCATGCATGCATGCATGCATGCATGCATGCATGCATGCATACATACATACATACATACATACATACATACATACATACATACATACATACATACATACATACATACATACATACATACATACATACATACATACATACATTCAGGATTATATGACTGGTTGGGACATCGTGCTACATGTCTGCTGCATGATGTCCCAGTGCTGGAGATTGCTTTAAACTGCCACAATGCAGACATCTTTGCGATGTAGTGATATGACTAAAAATATTTTAAAGTTACGTTCAAAGTTCAAACCACATATACACGCAGACACACATACACAGACACGAAAACGCTTTCTTATTCAAAATATACTCTGATGGTTTAAATGTTCTATGTCTATGTAAGTTTTAGATAATTGTTTATAAACACGGATAGATACGGTATTGTATTAGACTAGAAAATATCCACAACAATTACATAGAAACGAACCCTTTGTCGTGTAAATATAAAAAAAAACAATAATTAAATCCAATTTTTTTCTTCAAAATTTTGGGCGAGGTGAATGATGGCACATAGTGTTCAGTATAGAATGAATGACTTTCTGATATTTTATGTCACTTGCATCGTACTTTATTCCAATAAATTAGAATTGATTTTGCATGCGAGGGTGCTTTTAAACATGACATTTAATTAAGTTAACCGTGGGGTGTTTGAATTACAAACCTATCATACCTGTTTGGAATTTGCAATTGCGAACTGAAACTATGACGTAAATAAAGAAACGATTTTTTTTTCATCGTGCACTTAGGTGCGCATTTGCTAAAAGCAATATAGAAGGCTATTTACATGACTTTCATTTCCTTGGGACACCTGTTAGCAAAATATAAATAAAACAAAGGTGCATGTGTGTATGTGTGTGATTTTGATTTTTAACGTAGCATTTTTTTCAGTCATATCGCTACGATGTTTGCAATATAGCAGTTTATTGTGATATCTATCACTGTAGCACAGGGGCATTATGCTGCAGACATGTAACATGGTGTCCCACCCAGTCACATTATCCTCAAAGCAGATGAACCAGTCCTAACACTAACCTCTTAATACTAAGCGTCAAGCAAGGCACCTGATATTACCATTTTTATAAGTCTTTGGTATGTCCTGGCCGAGATTTGAACCCGGACCTCCCGCAACCGAACTATATTTAAGTGGAGGAAATACCAACCATGAACTGTAGGATTACTCTCTTGTACGTCTATCTTCTTGTCGAGCAAAACATGTTGTTCTAGGTATAATAAAATCACAAAACACCTTTCCGGAAATGGTCGGTACACAAATCAGAATAGCCCTGTATTGGAAAACATCACCTAGACATTAGGATCCAGACATAACTGTGAATATTCCATACTAGGAAATATCACCTAGACATAATCAAGACATAACTGTGAATATTCGATACTAGGAAAGATCACCTAGACATTATAATCTAGACATAATTGTGAATATTCCATACTAGGACAGATCACCTAGACATTATAATCTAGACATAACTGTGAATATTCCATACTAAGAAAATATCACTTAGATATTATATTCTAGACATAACTGTGAATATTCCATACTAGGAAATATCAACTAGACATTATAATCTAGACATAACTGTGAATATTCCATACTAGGAAATATCATCTAGACATTATAATCTAGACATAACTGTGAATATTCCATACTAGGAAATTTCACCTAGACATTATAATCTAGACATAACTGTGAATATATCATACTAGGAAATATCACCTAGATATTATAACCTAGATATAACTGTGAATATTCCATACTAGGAAATATCACCTAGACATTATAATCTAGACAAAACTGTGAATATTCCATACTAGGAAATATCCCATAGACATTATAATCTAGACATAACTGTGAATATTCCATACTAGGAAAGATCACCTAGACAATATAATCTAGACATAAATGTGAATATTCCATACTAGGAAATATCACCTAGACATTATAATCTAGACATAACTGTGAATATTCCATACTAGGAAATATCACCTAGACATTATAATATAGACATAACTGTGAATATTCCATACTAGGAAAGATCACCTAGACATTATAATCTAGACATAACTGTGAATATTCCATACTAAGAAAATATCACTTAGATATTATATACTAGACATAACTGTGAATATCCCATACTAGGAAATATCAACTAGACATTATAATCTAGACATAACTGTGAATATTCCATACTAGGAAATATCATCTAGACATTATAATCTAGACATAACTGTGAATATTCCATACTAGGAAATTTCACCTAGACATTATATTCTAGACATAACTGTGAATATTCCATACTAGGAAATATCGCCTAGACATTATAATCTAGACAAAACTGTGAATATTCCATACTAGGAAATATCAACTAGACATTATAATCTATACATAAATGTGAATATTCCATACTGGGAAATTTAACATAGACATTAAATTCTAGACATAACTGTGAATATTCCATATTAGGACAGGTCACCTAGACATTATAATCTAGACATAACTGTGAATATTCCATACTAGAAAATACCACCTATGCATTATAATCAAGACATAACTGTGAATATTCCATACTAGGAAATTTCACATAGACATTAAAATCTAGACATAACTGTGAATATTCCATATTAGGAAATATCACCTAGACATTTAAATCTAGACATAACTGTGAATATTCCATACTAGGAAAAATCATCTAGACAATATAATCTAGACATAACTGTGAATATTCCATACTAGGACAGATCACCTAGAAATTGTAATCTAGACATAAATGTGAATATTCCATACTAGGAAATATCACCTAGACATTATAATCTAGACATAACTGTGAATATTCCATATTAGGAAATATCACCTAGACATTAAAATCTAGACATATCTGTGAATATTCCATACTAGGATATTTTACATAACATTAAAATCTAGACATAACTGTGAATATTCCATATTAGGACAGATGACCTAGACATTATAATCTGGACATAACTGAGAATATTCCATACTAGGAAATTTCACATAGACATTAAAATCTAGACATAACTGTGAATATTCCATATTAGGAAATATCACCTAGACATTAAAATCTAGACATAACTGTGAATATTCCATACTAGGAAAAATCATCTACACATTATAATCTAGACATAACTGTGAACATTACATACTAGGAAATATCATCTAGATATTATAATCTAGACATAACTGTGAATATTCCATACTTGGAAATTTCACATAGACATTAAAATCTAGACATAACTGTGAATATTCTATACTAGGACAGAACACCTAGTCATTATAATCTAGACATAACTGTGAATATTCCATACTAGAAACTACCACCTATACATTATAATCAAGACAACTGTGAATATTCCATATTAGGAAATTTCACATAGACATTAAAATCTAGACATAACTGTGAATATTCCATATTAGGAAATATCACCTAGACATTTAAATCTAGACATAACTGTGAATATTTCATACTAGGAAAAATCATCTAGACAATATAATCTAGACATAACTGTGAATATTCCATACTAGGAAATATCACCTAGACATTATAATCTAGACATAACTGTGAATATTCCATACTAGGAAATATCACCTAGACATTTCAATCTAGACATAACTGTGAATATTCCATACTAGGAAATATCACCTAGACATTATAATCTAGACATAACTGTGAATATTCCATACTAGGAAATATCACCTAGACATTACAATCTAGACATAACTGTGAATATTCCATACTAGGAAATATCACCTAGACATTATAATCAAGACATAACTGAGAATATTGCAAACTAGGAAAAATCACCTAGACATTATAATCTAGACATAACTGTAAATATTCCATACTAGGAAATATCACCTAGACATTTTAATTTAGACAAAACTGTGAATATTCCATACTAGGAAATATTAAGTAGACATTATAATCTAGACATAACTGTGAATATTCCATACTAGAAAATATCACATAGACATTAAAATCTAGACATAACTGTAAATATTCCAAACTGGGAAATATCACCTAGACGTTATAATCTAGACATAACTGTGTATATTCCATACTAGAAAATATCACCTAGACATTATTATCTAGACATAACTGTGAATATTCCATACTAGGAAATTTCACATAGATATTAAAATCTAGACATAACTGTGAATATTCCATACTGGGAAATAGCACCTAGACATTATAATCTAGACAAAACTGTGAATATTCCATACTAGAAAATATCACCTAGACATTATAATCTAGACATAACTGTGAATATTCCATACTAGGAAATTTCACATAACATTAAAATCTAGACATAACTGTGAATATTCCATACTAGGACAGATCACCTAGACATTATAATCTAGACATAACTGTGAATATTCCATACTAGGAAATTTCACATAGATATTAAAATCTAGACATAACTTTGAATATTCAATATTAGGAAATATCACCTAGACATTAAAATCTAGACATAACTGTGAATATTCCATACTAGGAAAAATCATCAAGACATTATAATCTAGACATAACTGTTAATATTCCATACTAGGAAATTTCATCTAGACATTATAATCTAGACGTAACTGTGATTTTTCCATATTAGGAAATATCACCTAGACATTAAAATCTAGACATATCTGTGAATATTCCATACTAGGATATTTTACATAACATTAAAATCTAGACATAACTGTGAATATTCCATACTAGGACAGATGACCTAGACATTATAATCTAGACATAACTGTGAATATTCCATACGATAAAATATCACCTAGACATTATAATCTAGACATAACTGTGAATATTCCATACTAGGAAATTTCACATAGACATTAAAATCTAGACATAACTGTGAATATTCCATATTAGGAAATATCACCTAGACATTAAAATCTAGACATAACTGTGAATATTCCATAGTAGGAAAAATCATCTACACATTATAATCTAGACATAACTGTGAATATTTCGTACTAGGAAATATCACCTAGACATTATAATCTAGACATAACTGAATATTCCACACTAGGAAATATCATCTAGACATTATAATCTAGACCTAACTGTGAACATTCCATACTAGGAAATATCATCTAGACATTATAATCTAGACATAACTGTGAATATTCCATACTAGGAAATTTCACATAGACATTAAAATCTAGACATAACTGTGAATATTCTATACTAGGACAGAACACCTAGACATTATTATCTGGACATAACTGTGAATATTCCATATTAGAAAATATCACCTAGACATTATAATCTAGACATAACTATGAATATTCCATACTAGAAAATATCACCTAGACATTATAGTATAGACATAACTGTGAATATTCCATACTAGGAAATATCACCTAGACATTATAATATAGACATTACCGTGAATATTCCATACTAGGAAATTTCACATAGACATTAAAATCTAGACATTACTGTGAATATTCTATACTAGGACAGAACACCTAGACATTATAATCTAGACAATACTGTGAATATTCCATACTAGAAAATATCACCTAGACATTATAATCTAGACACAACTATGAATATTCCATACTAGGAAATATCACCTAGACATTATAGTATAGACATAACTGTGAACATTCCTTACTAGGAAATTTCACATAGACATTAAAATCTAGACATAACTGTGAATATTCCATACTGGAAAAGATCACCTAGACATTATAATCTAGACATAACTGTGAATATTCCATACTAGGAAATATCACCTAGACATTATAATCTAGACATAACTGTGAATATTCCATACTAGGAAATATCATCTAGACATTATAATCTAGACATAACTGTGAATATTCCATACTAGGAAACATCACCTAGACATTATAATCTAGACATAACTGTCAATATTCCATATTAAAAAATATCACCTAGACATTTTAATCTAGACATAACTGTGAATATTCTATACTAGGAAATATCATCTAGACATTATAATCTAGACATAATTAAAATATTCTTATACTAAAAAATATCACCAGGCCTTCTTTTTAAATAGACACCAACTAGAGAAGCCGCGTTTTGAAAAATATCACCAAGCCGTCACGATCTAGACAAATTAGAATAGCCCTGTAGATAACAACGATCCAAGCCATCACAATCCAGACACATCAAAACTGGAATAATCCTAAAGAATGAAGTTTTACCTATGTAATCTACAAGGCATATGGCTTATTCTCAATAAGGGGAACACACTCTCATCTTTATTATATAACTATGTTAGTATTGATCGATATGGACACGATTATTTTTGTTTTTTTTTAATCCTTGTCAGCCTGTTCTTGTGTGTTATTTATTCCGATCAATATATGGCAGTAATTTCGTCCGTGTGTGTGTACGTGTGCGTGTGTGGATGATTGCATACGTGCTTTCTTCTTGTAGGTTATGCAGACGTATCACTAATCACACAGCACACCAAAACTGCATTTTTGTATAGTTCTTGATAATTGTGTATATGTCCCAGTTCCAATACCAACGCCAAACTTTTACTGCACACTAAAATGATCATATTCAATTGACACACACAAATAAACGTACACACACGTATGTATGTATGTATGTATGTATGTATGTATGTATGTATGTATGTATGTATGTATGTATGTATGTATGCATGCATGCATGCATGTACGTACATACGTACGTACGTATCTATCTATCTATCTATCTATCTATCTATCTATCTATCTATCTATCTATCTATCTATCTATCTATCTATCTATCTATCTCTCTCTCTCTCTCTCTCTCTCTCTATCTCTCTATCTATATATATATATATATATATATATATATATATATATATATATATATATATATATATATATATATATGGGTGAGTGAAAAAGCATGATGTATCGAATGTATTTCCACGAGATAACAGGCTATAACGGCGTTTATTGCCGTGCCTGCACGCACTGTTTTATATTAAAAATTAAGCAGTATGTAACCTGTACGATATTATTTATTGTATTATATATTAATTCTATAAAATATTATCAAGCATTCTCACATAAAGTCCAGCGGTAGCAATTTTCGTTCGGTTTGTTGTATATTGATATTTCATTTTATAATTAATTTTGTCAATGAAAATGTCAATACCGCGTTCCACCTACTTGCAGACGATAAGAGTCTTGCAAAGCTGCTAAGAAGTGTGTTCGGTCGAAACTGAAATTGCACTTGTTATTCAGTGGTTCGTAAACATCTTGAGTTACAACCTATAATTTGTATCTTCCAGGGATAAGCACGCCTATCTGGGTCAAACCAAGCTATAATTTTCTAATGACCAAGGTGTAACAGCACCGGCATTTAGGCGGTAGTGATAAGGGAAATAATTGCGATATGACTGACAGCAATACATGCTTGCCACCTGACGGATTCCTGTGACGTAATTAGGCATTGCAATGCTATAGGCAATTTCTTGTTCTGATAGAATTATGAAGAAATTTCCTAAATTCAAGGCAGCATGCTTCTTACTAGAATAGAAATTGATTTTACCGTATATATGAACATTCTCCGGAGTTTCTCGTCCCATGCGCATTTTATTCTAGTGAACGGTAAAATTTCAGTGAGTTAATTTTTATGTTGCTCCAAGCAACATTTAAAACGGTTTAAACATTGTTTGTTCCTTTGTTACCTTTCTTGATTTTCTGAACGTATCTAAATATTAATAGGGTAGCCTTTTGAAAGGTTTTAATTTACACCTGTTTACAAAAATAATGCCATTGTACAAATTGTGAGCGCGTTGTGAATTCTGATATGAGAAAGAGACTTGTGAACAATTAAAATATATTGTTTTAGTCTGTTAAATTCTGTTTTATATATTATGAGAGATTAATAAGCCTGTCTCGGTGTCTGTCTGTATGTGTATGAAGTCTGTGCGTAAATCAAATTAGAATTTTGAGAGTTAAAATAGTGGTTGTTCATACATGGACTCTATACATGGCATTAGTTATGACCGACAAATCCTTGTGAGCTTAGACTCCATGTTTAATTTTTGTGTATTAGGTTATGACGTGTCCACCAAGTACGCTGGCTGCCGTGTATATTCCTTATGTAATGTGTTTAAACATAGCATTAAGTCCACAACATTCAAAAACGAGAATAGTGCAAGAAAAGAGAGAGGTAATGGAGAGCTGTCAAATTCTGTAGCAATTTATAGTGAAACACCGAGAAATGTAATAATATGATCACGCCACAGCAAATCAATGTATATATAAAACAAGTTATATAAATCACCCCTTGAATTTAATAGGAGTAGCCAGATAAATCTTGGGTCCCTGATTATTGATTTCGGACGTACCGGACATTGAAATGAAGATAAATGACCCAAGATAGTGAGTATAACTTATTGAAATTGCATGTTGTGTGTTCATTTTATACTCACGTGGACACAATTTGAGTTGTAAATTCAACAATTAACATGCACCAAGCAAAGACGAAAGGATGACAGAAGGAAGTTGTTTAGAGACAAATTGTAAAACAAGTTTGTGAGCTATGCTGATGGCAGCGTGTATCTGAGTGGTGAAATAATGACTGATTTTTACATGCTCAGCAAACAAACTGATTTTGCCATGTAATAAAGAAAAATAGTCAGCTTAAAACTAGCCCTTTGTTTCCTTTTTTATTGCAGTTAGCAAATTCGAGAAAATATGATCATTGTATAGTTTATATTCAGTGTGACATTAAATACTTCTACATTTTGGAAGACTTTTTCTTACATGACATAATTCTGCATAAATTCATTATCCCACTGTTTAAATTGCATGATTGTTAGATCTGTGATACTTTCTTTTAATGTTTTGTATGTAACAACTATAGGTATATGGTGCTAACTAAAGGTAAATACTCAAAAATGTAAAATTTAATTGCATTAGAAAAATTAATAGATAAACCCTTAAAAACATATGGGCACTACAAGTACAAGAACATAAAGTATAAAATGCAAAAATTGAGATTCTGTAAAATCTATATAAAAACAATATATATATATATATATATATATATATATATATATATATATATATATATATATATATATATATATATATATATATATATATATATATATATATATATTACATTCCTCTAAAAATATCGAAATTCTTTATGTGGTACATCATTCACAACGTATTTATGCATTTTACACTAAAATGCTTCTGGCTCACAGGGTGAAAGTAGATTCACTCGATAAGAATATGTTCTACTGGCATCCAGTAAAATGATATGCGATAAATTAAAGGTTTGCAAAGCTCGGAAAATGTTCCAATTTCCCCGTTGTTAGGCCATATTTTGTATTTCTACCATGGCTGCCTTATTAATTCACAACGAAATGATTGCATTCCTGGCATTCAGACAGTGCTTATACATCAGTTCTAAAAACAACCACACTAATTCTACATTATGTAGATATCTTGTCAGACGGTTACCATCTCGACGGGTTTTGCTGTCGTAAGGAAATGATGGGAAGATTTAGTCACAGGAATCTGTAAAAATCAATGTGCTGAATTAAATGACAAAATATTTTTCCAATGGAAATATAATCCTTTATTGCTTGTAGGGCCATAAATTTTCATTCTTAATTTCCTGTTTAGTTGCTAATTACGTTATAGAAACAAATGTTTATCGATGTAGTACGATCAGTGTCGTTTACATGTCAATAGTGGAAACGAAATAACAGACATATATCATATTGCATGGATTTTCCAGAATCATTGAGCAAAATCTCAAGACCTTTCCGCAAGAATCGCTATCTCTCATTTTACAATTAGGTATTTTGTTAAAATTCAGGCTGTATTTAATACCTTTTGTCTAGATAAATGACCAGAGAACACGTTTCTCCAGATAAGGGAATGAATAATATGCTGTAATTGTCCCTAGATAGGGGATGAGATAACAGCCTGTAATTTTCGCTAGATAATGGATCAGATAACATGCTTTACGTTCTGAAAACACAGGATTGTAAAACTGATCTGAAAAACTTAAAAATGACAGGATTCTTATTTTAAAACAAGTTAAACAGATAAATACTAATAGCTAAACTGACAGTTCCTTCTGAGGTCTCTTTCGAAAACACGAATTTATTTCTTATTAATAGCCATAGACAGACAAATTAGACAAGCATTATCTTATAATGGTAAATGAAATGATCACATTAGTGTGAATTTTCACGACACAGACAAGAGTTTGGCGGTTAAGACATACAAGTGTGGTGGTGTTTATAATTTTTAACATAGCTTTAACAATTATTCAGTCATATCGCTACTATGTCTGCAGTGTGGCAGTTTATAGTGATGTCCAGCACTGGGCCATCATGCCGCAGTCCCAGTCACATTATCCTGACACCAGGCCGACCAGTCCTAACACTAACCTCTTAATGCTGAACGTCAAGCGAGGCAGCTGTTAGTATCATTTTTGTAAGACTTTGGTATGACTCGACCGGGGATCAAACCCACGACCTGCCGCATCCGAGGCGGACGCTCTAACCACTAGGCCACCGGAGTGGATGTTAAGACATACATAAGCTTTCACTTTAAGAAGTGTAAATGAGCCAGTCTATACATAATCTTCATCATGAAGCAGTTACAAGTTTGTAAGCCAAGCCATTCCGAATCTTCCGTATTATGCGGCTGAGCATTTGGAACAATTGCATGTGCGAATTCTCATAGTGTGTAGCATCTGTTGTACATAGCTTGAGAAATGCAAATTACATCGGTATTTAAATTCATGATTTGTCGAAGGAGTTCTAATGTCTCCACAAAATGAAAATTGTTTGTTTTGTCCTTCATTTCCATAGGGGCAGCAACCACAAAATACAGAATTATTCGTATTATATCTTGTTACCAAATGATGTCTTGGCACGAATTGATGTCCGTGTACTCTCTAACTGCTATGCTTGTTTTATATATTGATAGTTCAAGTTTCAGCACACAGGTAATATTTTATATTTTCAACTGCGATTTTAGAGCATATTGATTGACTTTCGTGAAATATTTCGTGGAATAATTCGTGGAATAGTTTGTGGAATATTAGGTAGAGATGCAAAACAAATTGAATTACCACCTTAATATCTTCAAATCCCTAGATTCTGAGCATAAAGTAGGAAATTCCTTCAATATTAAAAATTTCACAACTTATTAATTAAACTACCTTTACCCCTATAAAAAAGTAAATACACCAATATTCTCACGACGGACACCATTTCTTCCATTACGATTATCAGAGCTCCTGTGAATAGTATTAGAACTCTTATGAATAGTATTAGAACTCATATGAATACTATTAGAACTCATATGAATAGCATTATAACTCATATGAATATTATTAGAACACCTATGAATAGTATTAGAACTCCTATGAATAGTATTAGAACTCCTATGAATAGTATTTCAAATCCTTTGAATATATCAATAATACCGCGAATAATATCAAAACTTAATTAATATTAGTATTGATGCCTCCATGAAAACTATCAATACTCCAATGGCAGCGTTAATAATGAAGAATACCAATATTCCAGTACTCTTAGGAAGAATATCAATACTATATACTATAATGAATAATATCAGTACTCTCATACAGAACATTAGAGCTCTCACCAACATCTATTATACTCCGAGGAAGAGTATCAACGCTCCCATGAATAATATTAATAATTATAAAGACTAGCTTCACTCTCATAAAAATTATGAGCACTCTGTGAAAAATCTCAATTGTCGCATATATTAATACACCTAGAAAAAATACAGATACTCCAAATGAAGGCTATTGATACTGAAATAATCCCAGTAAGACTATCAAAACTATCACAAAGTATCGCAACGCCCCATAGATAATATCAATGCCCCATGAATAATATCAATGCCCCATAAATAATATCAATGCCCCATGAATAATATCAATGCCCCATGAATAATATCAATGCCCCATGAGTATTATCAACGCCCCATGAATAATATCAATGTCCCATGAATAATATCAATGCCCCATAATTAATATCAACGCCCCATAAATAATATCAATGCCACATAAACAATATTAACGCCCAATAAAAATATCAACGCCCCAAAAATAATATCAAATGCCCCATAAATAATATCAACGCCCCATAAATAATATCAATGCCCCATAAATAATATCAACGCCCCATAAAATATTATCAACGCCCCATAAATAATATCAAATCCCCATAAATAATATCAATGCCCCATGAATAATATCAATGCCCCATAAACAATATCCACGTTCCATAAATAATATCAACGCCTCATAAATAATATCAATGCCCCATAAATAATATCAACGCCCCATAAATAATATCAATGTCCCATAAACAATATCAACGCCCCATAAATAATATCGATGTCCCATTAATAATATAAACGCCCCATAAAAAATATGAACGTCCCATAAATAATATCAACGGCTCATAAATAATATCAAAGCCCCATAAATAATATCAACGCCCCATAAATAATATCAATGCCCCATAAATGATATCAACGTACCATAAATGATATCAATGCCCCATAAATAATATCAATGCCCCATAAATAATATCAGTGCCCCATAAATAATATCAACGCCCCATAAATAATATCAACGCCCCATAAATAATATCAACGCCCCATAAATAATATCAATGCCCCATAAATAATATCAATGCCCCATAAATAATATCAATGCCCCATAAATAATATCAACGCCCCATAAATAATATCAACGCCCCATAAATAATATCAACGCCCCATAAATAATATCAACGCCCCATAAATAATATCAAAGCCCCATAAATAATATCAACGCCACATAAATAATATCAATGCCCCATAAATAATATCAACGCTCCATAAATAATATCAACGCCCCATAAATAATATCAATGCCCCATAAATAATATCAATGCCCCATAAATAATATCAACGCCCCATAAATAATATCAATGCCCCATAAATAATATCAACGCCCCATAAATAATATCAACGCCCCATAAATAATATCAATGCCCCATAAATAATATCAACGCCCCATAAATAATATCAATGCCCCATAAATAATATCAACGCCCCATAAATAATATCAACGCCCCATAAATAATATCAATGCCCCATAAATAATATCAATGCCCCATAAATGATATCAACGCCCCATAAATAATATCAACGCCCCATAAATAATATCAATGCCCCATAAATGATATCAACGCCCCATAAATAATATCAACGCCCCATAAATAATATCAACGCCCCATAAATAATATCAATGCCCCATAAATAATATCCACGCCCCATAAATAATATCAATGCCACATAAATAATATCAATGCCCCATAAATAATATCAACGCTCCATAAATAATATCAACGCCCCATAAATAATATCAATGTCCCATAAATAATATCAACGCCCCATAAATAATATCAACGCCCCATAAATAATATCAATGCCCCATAAATAATATCAACGCCCCATAAATAATATCAACGCACCATAAATAATATCAATGCCCCATAAATAATATCAACGCCCCATAAATAATATCAATGCCCCATAAATAATATCAATGCTCCATAAATAATATCAACGCCCCATAAATAATATCAATGCCCCATAAATAATATCAACGCCCCATAAATAATATCAACGCCCCATAAATAATATCAATGCCCCATAAATGATATCAACGCCCCATAAATAATATCAACGCCCCATAAATAATATCTATGCCCCATAAATGATATCAACGCCCCATAAATAATATCAACGCCCCATAAATAATATCAATGCCCCATAAATAATATCCACGCCCCATAAATAATATCAATGCCCCATAAATAATATCAACGCCCCATAAATAATATCAACGCCCCATAAATAATATCAATGCCCCATAAATAATATCCACGCCCCATAAATAATATCAATGCCACATAAATAATATCAATGCCCCATAAATAATATCAACGCTCCATAAATAATATCAACGCCCCATAAATAATATCAATGTCCCATAAATAATATCAACGCCCCATAAATAATATCAACGCCCCATAAATAATATCAATGCCCCATAAATAATATCAACGCCCCATAAATAATATCAACGCACCATAAATAATATCAATGCCCCATAAATAATATCAACGCCCCATAAATAATATCAATGCCCCATAAATAATATCAATGCCCCATAAATAATATCAACGCCCCATAAATAATATCAATGCCCCATAAATAATATCAACGCCCCATAAATAATATCAACGCCCCATAAATAATATCAATGCCCCATAAATGATATCAACGCCCCATAAATAATATCAACGCCCCATAAATAATATCTATGCCCCATAAATGATATCAACGCCCCATAAATAATATCAACGCCCCATAAATAATATCAATGCCCCATAAATAATATCCACGCCCCATAAATAATATCAATGCCACATAAATAATATCAATGCCCCATAAATAATATGAATGCCCCATAAATAATATCAACGCTCCATAAATAATATCAATGCCCCATAAATAATATCAACGCCCCATAAATAATATCAACGCCCCATAAATAATATCAACGCCCCATAAATAATATCAACGTCCCATAAATAATATCAACGCCCCATAAATAATATCAATGCCCCATAAATAACATCAACGCCCCATAAATAATATCAATGCCCCATAAATAATATCAACGCCCCATAAATAATATCAATGCCCCATAAATAATATCAACGCCCCATAAATAATATCAACGACCCATAAATAATATCAATGCCCCATAAATAATATCAACACCCCATAAATAATATCAACGCCCCATAAATAATATCAATGCCCCATAAATAATATCAACGCCCCATAAATAATATCAACGCCCCATAAATAATATCAATGCCCCATAAATGATATCAACGCCCCATAAATAATATCAACGCCCCATAAATAATATCAATGCCCCATAAATGGTATCAACGCCCCATAAATAATATCAACGCCCCATAAATAATATCAACGCCCCATAAATAATATCAATGCCCGATAAATAATATCAACGTCCCATAAATAATATCAATGCCTCATAAATAATATCAATGCCCCATAAATAATATCAACGCCCCATAAATAATATCAATGCCCCATAAATAATATTAACGCCCCATAAATAATATCAACGCCCCATAAATAATATCAATGCCCCATAAATAATATCAACGCCCCATAAATAATATCAACGCCCCATAAATAATATCAATGCCCCATAAATAATATCAACGCCCCATAAATAATATCAACGCCCCATAAATAATATCAACGCCCCATAAATGATATCAACGCCCCATAAATAATATCAACGCCCCATAAATAATATCAACGCCCCATAAATAATATCAACGCCCCATAAATGATATCAACGCCCCATAAATAATATCAATAATATCAATGTCTCATGGATAATATCATTGCCCTACTGAATTATATCAATACCCCGTGCATTGTGTCAATGCTTCTCTGAATGATACCCTAACGTTCATGAATAGTATCAATGGCTCCATAAACGTGCCAGTACACCCATAAACGTGCCAATACACCCATAAACGTGCCAATACACCCATAAACGTGCCAGTACACCCATAAAGGATATCAGTACACTCATGAAGAATATCAACACATCCAGGACAAATATTAATACACCCATGACAAATATGGATGCTCGCATCAACAATATCAATACTGCAATGAAACATAGCAATATTCACATGAACAATATCAATCCTCTCATGAGGAATAATAATATTCTCATGAAAACATCAATCTTTCTTCATCATCATCATTGTCGTCGTCATCATCATCACCATCATCATCATAATCATCATCATCATCATTGTCATCGGCATCGTCATCATCTTCATCATCATCATCATCATCATCGTCATCATCATCATCATCATCATCATCATCAGCATCATCATCATCATCATCATCATCATCATCATCATCATTATTTGTCCTGTTGTCTGGTAGACCGTTGGGGCACCACACAAGACCAAATAACCAGGTTCCTTCATTCCTCTTGATTTTTTGTCTTTCTCAGTGATTTGCTTAATTTCAAACCTGTCCACTCTCGAATGTTGTCTTCCCACCTTTTTCTCTGCCTATCTCTCTTTCTTCTTCCTTGTACAGTGCTTTGCAGGATGGTCTTGGCAAGTCCTGATGATCGTGAGACATGCCCATACCACTGAAGTTTACGTTTTTCACTGAAGTCAGGAGGTCTTCTTGAGGCCCAATGCCTTGTCCTATCCTTTGCCGTATTTCTTCATTGGTGACACGGACTTAGCATGAGAAGCCGAGGATGTTTCTGAAGCATCTCATTTATGTGGCCTGTATCCTTTTCTCTAAGTCAGCTGCTATGATCCATGATTCACAGAGAAATATGCAGATAACCAGTGAGTGCATCAGTCTGACCGTTGAAATGAGTGCGATGTTATTTTCGTTCCAGATGGGCTTCAGTTTTATCAGCGTTGCTACTGTCTGCGCAATCCTGGAGAGTACGTCAGGCTTCAATCCTTCATCTGTTATAATTCCCCTCATATACCTAAAGCTGTGGACTGTTTTTAGCGTCATACCTTGGACCCTGATGTCAGTACTGATGCCTTTGGTGTTGTTGGTCATCAGTTTGGTCTTCTCTGCACTAATTTCCATGCAGAGGTTTTGACGAGGCTCTCTACTAAGTTCCCTGTTATGTACATTCAATTTGCATTGATTTTTATTATTCATTATATAATATGAATACTTGTATTTTGAACTTAGAAAAGTCCAAAACAGTATTCACTTTCTACCTTTACCTGAATAATTGATTTTGGTTTTGCAACCAACATGTTTATCCCAGTGTCTGAGTTTAAAACATTGGAAAATGCTATTTGTGACCTGACGTCAAATGGATGGCTATTTATCCGTTATTTTCTAGAAAGTATTCGATATGAGCAGGATCAGTCGTATTATTTTTGTGTCCAGTATTTATTTTGAGCTGGAATTTATTTACTCAAATTATTTAATTCTAGTAATTCTTCTCTGGAAATTCAAACTGGCCAAAAATAACATTCTTGGAAATAGATAATTTGATTTAAAGCAAAATTCAAATAAAGATATTTTCTTGGATTTTATTACTGTGATTCAGCAACAGACTGTTGGCATAACCTTACAAAACAGGCCATTACCTGCAACGTTTATATAGGTGCATTCGTCATTAGGACTTGTGTTAGAAATTCTAGGACTATTTGGAATTATTTCCTAATAAAGTCAATTCTTTTTTTTTTACATTTTCATTTTTGTATCAAGGAGAAATAAATTAGTTTTTGAATTTGACAAAGTTTGTTGCGTTTCGATCTTTCTGTTACTTTGTTTAAAACCATGGAGTAGAAAAATCCAATAAAATAATACCAATACTCCCATGAGAAATGTCAATACTCCCATGAGAAAAGTCAATACTCCGAGTAGAATAATACGTTCTGAATTCGATGCTATTTAGCAAGTGTTCTAATTGCGCACGAGGAAGGCTATTGTATACAAGACATGGGTGTACTCGAATTAAATTTTAAATACATTTACATGAGATATGAAGCAAACAAATTGTTCTTTCGTCTCTGAAATTTGAAAAACTTTACACGATATGAAAACTTTAGAATATTATTTTAATAAGTTCCATTACTCATACAAAACAAACGATACGTTTTCAACAAAATTACAAATAGATTCCTCCGATTAGAATGGAAGGTCCAAATCCAATTATTATTATAAGAAATGTTTATCATATATCGTTTTCTCATTTCTTGCTATGAGAAGGAACTACTCAAGTCTTAAAAAAATGTCTCAGCCCAATGTTATTATATATATATATATATATATATATATATATATATATATATATATATATATATATATATATATATATATATATAGAGAGAGAGAGAGAGAGAGAGAGAGAGAGAGAGAGAGAGAGAGAGAGAGAGAGAGAGAGAGAGAGAGAGAGAGAGAGAGATCTTAATAGGTGTAACGCATAATGATGTTGATACGGCTACATTTCTTGGAAAAGCTCTGGCAATGCGGAGGCACACAAGATCTCTAATGAAATCCGGAGAGGAATTTTATTTAGTTTGGATCAAGCAGACTTTATTTATACAATTGCTATAGAAAGCTATATAATGCTATATTCTGAAGATACTTTTTTTTATAAAGCCTTTATATTGAAAAATACATACAAGGCATAAAATACTTTTCTCTCGTGCCTACCGACTCGATATATTTGTGTAGTTTCTCCATTTTGTGAATAGTATAAATTATAAAGGGTTATTTACTGAGTCGGCAATTTTTATCAAAATAGAATATAGTTATAACAAATAAATTTAATCTGCATGTATTTTAATTAAAATAACTCTGAATATAATTTAATGAAAAATCATTCCCATGAAAAATAAGTTTTAATACAACTTTGAGGAAATTCCAATGTTATTAATTTTGCTTAACATTTCTATTCCTAATAAACTAAAGGCAAAAGTCATGATCTATTCATGTGTTTGTGCGTGTGTGTGTGTGCGTGTGTGTGTGTGTGTGAGAGAGAGAGAGAGAGAGAGAGAGAGAGAGAGAGAGAGAGAGAGAGAGAGAGAGAGAGAGAGAGAGAGAGAGAGACTAGCAACAGTATTGATTGTGATTGATTAAAATGGTGAGGGATTTCAAGGTGACTATCGATTTCTAATTCATATTTACTTCATTAGACATAAAGACATAAACGAAAAGTAAGAGGTATACCTTGGAGTCTTTAACAGTAGTATATTGCTACAGTGTAAATACATTATGGTGTAGAAACTTCATGTAACTAAAATATTGAAATTGAGAATTCCATAATCCGAATGCTCTGAGTTCATTTAAAATGATAAAACAGAGATATATCTTCTTTTTCAGCTATTAACAGACCTAAATCGAACATAAGTGTCAGGCCCTGTCCCAAGACATCGAATTGTTTGGTCCCTTGTGTAATTACCGTGGTACATATTGAACTGTATTCAGAAATCACCGTTCAAAGTATTTAATGGTATCCTCCTCTACTGACGGACACTTGAAACTTGCAATGTTTATGTCGGGCTTAGTTTATTGCTTATCAACACGGATCAATACGGTACTGTAGTAGTGTTGGCCTTAGTTTATTGCTTATCAACACAGATCAATACGGTACTGTATTAGTGTTGGCTTTAGTTTATTGCTTATCAACACGGATCAATACGGTACTGTATTAGTGTTGGCCTTAGTTTATTGCCTATCAACACGGATCAATATGGTACTGTAGTAGTGTTGGCCTTAGTTTATTGCTTATCAACACGAATCAATACGGTACTGTAGCAGTGTTGGCCTTAGTTTATTGCTTATCAACACGGATCAATACGATACTGTAGTGGACTTTTAAATTCCTCAGATAATTGCCCACAAATGTATCTGGTATCGTGTAAATATAAAAAGAAGAAAAGTAATATCGAATTATGTATTCGTATTTATGAGTTAAGTGAGTGAGGGCACCTCGAGCTTTGTGGAGAATATAACGATATTCTGAAACCTTGTGCCACCTGGAATGTAATTAATGAAATTCTTCAACCTTGTGTCATCTGGAATGTAATTAATCCCATAAACTAGACATACTTTTGCACGCGAGGGTGCTATTAAATGCATGCAGTCTGATTAAGATATTCGTTGTGTGTTTTGCACTGATAAACATATCATATCAGTTCGGAATTTCTAATTGCTATCATCTTGAGAACGTCTTGCATGTTTTGTCACTATGCAAATATCCAAGACATCCCACAGCCAGTTGATGGAAAATATTACCAAGCCACAATCAGACACAACACCCTCGTGAATACCGTCATGACTTGAATATCCTTATGGGATAAACCCTTGTTCCTACGATATAGATGGAATGTCTCATTAATATTATCAACCTCCTGGTAGAGGACAGAACTTAGTACTTCTCCCTTTCTGTATGTAAATAGTTGGCAAAGAAGGTGATATGTATTGGCGTGTAGATTTATTATGTTAGTACTGAAATGTAAAAAACAAAATAATTTTTATGCTAATTTCAATTTTGCCATCTTGACTTGATATATTTGATTATAGTCGTGCATGGTCAGTCATGAACGAATGCTTTGCGTGCTGCATAACTTGTGCGTTTGACCGGTGTTGCCAGTCGGGATCCTTGCAGAGGTAAACAGGCTCCGCCTGAATAAGCCCCCAATTAGACCTTTGCAGTCAGAATGAGCGCTCGGGGTAGACATTTTCCGGTTGCTTACGCCTCTTTATAGTACGTCATATTTTCTCTTGTTGTCTATGGTCTAGCTGTCCTTAATTGTAATGTACGTGAGTCGCATACAATCTTGTCCACTTGAGTTTGAAAAATTAAAAAGATTTGAATTTTGGTTCCATTCGTACATGTACAAAAGAAATTAGTATCCCAATCAAGTGACATTAATTGCTTTTCTTCCTTAGTTATCTTAATCGGTTTTGGCGGTGTCAGTTGTACCAAAGACCTACGGTCCCAATACGTCACAAGTAGTATAGAGGGGTAGTTTAGCGACAATGGAAATTCTCGTTAAAAATCATGTGGGGTAGTTTGGTGACAAGAGTTATGGCGACAATCGGAACAGCTGTGGTACTATATAGGCAAGGGGAATTTTGTATTAACACACGTTGGGCCTGTATAGCGACAAGAGGACTGAAACAGGTAGAGTGACGTGTATGTATGTATATATATATATATATATATATATATATATATATATATATATATATATATATATATATATATATATATATATATATATATATATATACGAGGCATAGGAAAGAGCCTTTGTCTTCTTCTATTGTCTCCACTTTCTCCATCATGTTCTCACGTTCTCAAAAATTCCTTTTTTCTTTTATTTTCTTCGTCTTCTAAAATTTTTCCTGTATCTTTATACAGTTCTCATTTAGTTTCTCAAACTCTTCTTTCCATTTTGGTTTTCTTTGTCTTCTCTTTCTTTTTCCATATCTATTTTAATGAGTCTTTCTATCTTCTGGGCTTTGGAAGATCATATCCCCTCGTTTCAAAACCGAATAAAAATGTAGGAAGAAACACAGCTGCTGTCACCAAGAGAGAGAAGCTATTGCACTGTTAATACGTGTACATGTTACAGAAATGCAAATGCTTGGCAACGATGTCTCATTCTCTATCACATCTGCTTTGCCTTTGACCACGATGCTAGCCAACCCTAATTTAACACTCGTGCTTCCCAATTTGATATTTTAACAAAAATGCTAAACCCCTCTCTTAAAGAACTTTTTCTTCTTGGACAGCAACGACGATATTCCTTGCTCTTGCCACTGAATCAATGGTAGAATCTACAGCTATAAAGGTGATATCTAGTATGACTAACATAAAAGACAGTAAGAGTATTTTAAAGCTTACTGGATTTTACACAGTCTCTACACTTTACCAGTATTACGAGAAAAGCTTCTGTTGAAGTTATGTCACTTTTCAAAACACGCACATACTTGCAATTTAAAGAAATAAACTTCCCAATCACGAGGCATAAATTACATTTTATCCTTAGTGACCTTAATCAGTTTTATGTTGTCACTTATTTAAAACTCCATAGCTTCAATACGTCACAATTATTTCTAATCAATTACGGAAATTTTGAGAGAGTTGTTTTATCTAAAAGCGTATCTTATCTGGCAAGCATCAGACCTCAATGTAGACCTAACAAGGGCTGTTTTTATGCTGAAGACTATTTTCTGCTCTGGAGATATTCGGTCACTCTGTCTTCATCTCGATCGGCTGGTCGCTATTCATCATCTACGTGGCCGTTCGTACCAGGCCTGTTTTGGTGTACACAGTGTGTGCGTCCATGTAAAAGGTTCGCATTATATGCACTCTAAATTGAAACTGTAATGGGTTTGGTTGTCATATTCTCAACGACTACTAGGCAATGCATTTTACGGCATTTACAAAGTTTGTGAAGAAGGTGGGAAAATACGATTTATGTCGCCATTGTGATATCTTATTTAGGGCTGGCTTTGCTTGTAAGGACGGGCAATCATTGTGATTTTTCTTGACATCCCTTTTATTTATTTTTCATCGTCCCATCAGATTCTTGCGTCAATTCTTTAATTTCAAAGGCTTCCTCTCCCTTATTGTCCAACACCAATAAATATGCTACACGTTTTTCGCCTGTCTTCAGGTTCCAGATATAAGCTATAGACATACCTATTGTCTTTACGACCCAGTGTGTACGCAATTACCTAGGGCCTTCGACCATGCTTGATGCAGAGAATTGAATTACAGCGTCAGCTGGTAACAATGTTGGATAACGCGCTTCCTTGCTGCACGTTCCTTCTATCTTAGCGGAACCTTTTGCAGAATTCTCTTTGTTTATCCGTGTCTATATTTTATTGCCTCTGATATTTATTTAGTACTTTCTAAAGAAGCAGTTCTTGGTTTTTGTCTGTCCGTTACAGTCAGTGTCTTGGTATATATTAATAAAGCATTTCTTGCTCCAGTTGATTGTTGTACCTTTTGTCTTCAACATTTATTTTGCCTCAACACATGTGCATATGAGGTCAAAAAAGCCCATGAGAGGTATGCACAAAAATCGATTTGAGTTAATTTAGCGTGTACACGCAGGCGTTCGTTCGTTATGTTTTAATTCGTCTGAGAGGAAGTCGGGCTTGTGTCTAAGTTTATTTGAACGAATGATGTAGTTTCTCTGCTCCTTCACTAGAAAATCCAGTCCATTCGCTAGACTGGGTCTTGTACAACTTTCTATTTTATCAGTCAGCTCCCATCAGTGAGATGTTTGTGGTACAATAATCACTTACTTCAGCATTAAAAATAATGTTCGAGCTTGAAGAAAAATAGTCATGAGAACCCCTTGTGGGACATATTTTGAGCACTTCACATTCTAAGCTCAAGTACATCAGTGGGCTTCATTGTGATTCGAGTTGTTGTCCTTTGGTTTTTCTTCAACTGCTCAATCTTTGGCAGGTCACGGGTCAACAACAATCACCAGGTAAGAGGTACGGGTTATTTGGAAAAATTAATTAGTATATTTCTCTCAGATCATTGGGTAACAACAACCAGCGGAAAATGTGTCGTATAATGAATGCTTTATCTCTATTATCGGACACCGAGTACCGAGTACGCACAAATTTTAGTTACTTTGGATGATCTCTCTCTTCCATTTGTAATCATTCAGCTTTGGATCCAACTAGACTTATAGTATCTCCCGGACATTGTTGAGTGTTATGCAGACAATGGTAACAAGGGAGATAATTGCGGTAGGACTGACAATGAATGAATGCAATGTGACGGATTCCCGTAAGATAATGTCGTGTCTTGGTACAATTATGAAGACATTTCTTAAAATGAAATTTGCTACATGGGTTACGGAAGCAATTGCATATTTAACGTTTAATCAATTTTAATCAATTGGTTGAAAAAAGTTTAATATATCTGAACAGTTATTGTAGTTTCAAATCTCGTGTGCTTTTTCAAAGAGTGAAAGGGAAAATTGCAAGTTATGTTTTTTAATTTTTTTATTCGCTCCAGGAAATAGTTGGGTTTACGACTCTTTTTGACTTAATGTATTAAATATTTTTAGAGATTGCCTTTGGAAAGGTGATAACTTACGCATATTTACTAAACCTTGTCATGGTATCAGATGTGCGTGTGTTATGATTACTTCTTATATTTAGTTTTGTTTACTAATTTCATTAATTTTTCATTTTTAATTTTTTATATAAAGTTACTGCCTGTCAGTTTTATAGTCTTATTTAATCACATTTTCCTAACACCAGGTCGACCAGTCATAACACTAACCGCTTAATTCTGAGCGCCAAGCGAAGCAGCTGTTAGTTCCATTTTTATAAATCGTTGGTATGACTCGGGCTGGAATCAACTCACGACCTCTCGCATCCAAGGCGGACGCTTTAACCATAATGCCACCGGAGTGGTCAACGAAAATGATATGTTAATGGAAAGTTATTGCTACTGGAAAAATTTGTCTACCAGTTGTTTCTAAATTTGAAGTTTCAATTTTAAATTTAAATTTGTGCTTAACTTCTTAGTAGCTAGATCAAAACAGCATCTTTATGATAATTTTTCCAAGACATGCCGACAATTTCCACCAAGGCAAGACTTGCAAGGTTGTCAACTGATGGTATAAAATTGTGTATGACATCGATAGCATAATTTTCGATAATAAATGCTGTGATGAAACGTCCTGCAAACTGATAATTATTTTTCATTTAGCAGAATTGTATTAAATATTCAACATACAAATTAAAAATCATAATGGAAAATTTTAATAGCAGCCCATTACCAAGATACAAATTAAAAATCATAATGGAAAATTTTAATAGCAGTCCATAACATGATAAGACAAATCTGTAAAATGTTTCTAAAGGATATAAATCCAGTTGTAGCATCACGGTGGTGCTGCTGTTCAAAACATTATTCGGTTCAATACGATTTTTTATTGTGCTGCTGTTTCAGTCTGGGATTCAGCTTCTAAAAGTAAGCACAAATTTCACTACTTAAATTTGTTTAGAGAAAAGCAAGAAATTTCTATTTCTGATTCAGACTTCAAAACGTTGCAGCTAGCCCCAGTGATAACCGGGACGCAAGTTTTTCAACACTATTGTATGAACCTGTAAGCGACATAAAGCAATAAGCACAGATTAATCTATTACTTAAAATGAAACAAATATCCATATATCCAAACACCTCTTCTAACTAGTTCACTACCATGGACTACGTCATTAAAAAAGCATAGTCTCTCCGCTGTACATAGCTCTGTCAACTACCTCAATGTATCGTACCCTCAGTTTTAATGTTTCTAATGACGCTCATTGTCCCCAGTTGTAAATTTGCGATGAACATATAATACAATCGTGGATGTTCCATTGTTCGTCGTAGGATCTAAATGACATCCGGTGGTTTTAGGAAAGAGTATGGGTTGCATAATTTCCTGCGAGATAGTCCGATATTTTTCGGGATTTTCCGTAATAGTGTGGTATTATCTATTGATTTTCATGCTGTCTTGGACGTGAGTCTGCATTCTTCTGTTGAACTGTTGAAAAAAGGAGTACATAAAATTATGCAGAAATTTTATGTTCTATGAGGAATATCTATTCTCCAATACAAGTGTTAATACTCCCATGAGACATATTAGTACGTCTTGAATAATATCACTCCCTTCATTAAGATTATGTAATACTCCTATGACCAACATTAATACTCCAATACTCACAAAGGAAATAGCAATGCTCTCATAAGAACTAGCAATACGGAAATGGAATGTATCAATTCGCCCATAAAGAATATGTACATATAATACAATGGCAAAAATGTTAATACATTGTGAAGAATGACAATACTCCCATGATGCATATTAATACCACTATGAAGAAGGTCAATATTCCCATGATGTATATTAATACCACTATGAAGAATGACAGTATTCCCATGATGCATATTAATACCCTTTTGAAGAATGACAATATTCCCATGATGCATATTAGTACCCCTATGAAGTATGTTAATATTCCCTTGATGAATATTAATACCACTATCAAGAATGTCAATATTCCCATGATGCATATTAATACCCCTATGAAGAATGTCAATATTTCCATGATGCATATTAATACCCCAATGATGAATGTCAACATTTCATGACGCATATTAATAACCATATGAATAATGTCAATATTCCCATAATGGATTTTAATACCCCTATGAAGAATGACAATATTCCCATGACGCATATTAATACCGCTATCAAGAATGTCAATTTTCCCATGATGCATATTAATACCCCTATCAAAAATATCAATATTCCCATGATGCATATTAATACCCATATGAAGAATCTCAATATTCCCATGATGCATATTAATACCCCTATGAAGAATCTCAATATTCCCATGATGCATATTAATACCCCTATCAAGAATGACAATATTCCCATAATGCATATTAATACCCCTATGAAGAATGACAATATTCCCATGACGCATATTAATACCCCTATGAAGAATGTCAATATTCCCATGATGCATATTTATACCCCTATGAAAAATGTCAATATTCCCATGATGCATATTAATACCCCTGTCAAGAATGTCAATATTCCCATGATGTATATTAATACCACTATGAAGAAGGTCAATATTCCCATGATGCATATTAATACCCCTATGAAGAACGTTAATATTCCCATGATGCATATTAATACCCCTATGAAGAATGTCAATATTCCCATGATGCATATTAATACCCCTATGAAGAATGTCAATATTCCCATGATGCATATTAATACCCCTATGAAGAATGACAGTATTCCCATGATGCATATTAATACCCCTATGAAGAATGACAATATTCCCATGATGCATATTTATACCCCTATGAAGAATATCAATATTCCCATAATGCATATTAATACCCCTATCAAGAATGACAATATTCCCATGATGCATATTAATACCCCTATGAAGAATGTCAATATTTCCATGATGCATATTAATATCCCAATGATGAATGTCAACATTCCATGACGCATATTAATAGCCATATGAATAATGTCAATATTCACATGATGGATTTTAATACCCCTATGAAGAATGACAATATTCCCATGATGCATATTAATACCGCTATCAAGAATGTCAATTTTCCCATGATGCATATTAATACCCCTATCAAAAATGTCAATATTCCCATGATGCATATTAATACCCCTATGAAGAATCTCAATATTCCCATGATGCATATTAATACCCCTATCAAGAATGACAATATTCCCATAATGCATATTAATACCCCTATGAAAAATGACAATATTCCCATGACGCATATTAATACCCCTATGAAGAATGACAATATTCCCATGCTGCATTTTAATGCCCCTATGAAGAATGCTAATATTCCCATGATGCATCTTGATACCCCTATGAAGAATGTCAATATTCCCATGATGCATAGTAATACTCCTATGAAGAATGTCAATATTCCCATAATGCATATTAATACCCCTTTGAACTATGTTAATATTCCCATGATGCATATTAATACCCCTATGAAGAATGACAGTATTCCCATGATGCATATTAATACCCCAATGAAGAATCTCAATATTCCCATAATGCATATTAATACCGCTATCAAGAATGTCAATATTCCCATGATGCATATTAATACCCATATGAAGAATGACAGTATTCCCATGATGCATATTAATACCCCTATGAAGAATCTCAATATTCCCATAATGCATATTAATACCGCTATCAAGAATGTCAATATTCCCATAATGCATATTAATACCGCTATCAAGAATGTCAATATTCCCATGATGCATATTAATACCGCTATCAAGAATGTCAATATTCCCATAATGCATATTAATACCGCTATCAAGAATGTCAATATTCCCATGATGCATATTATTACCCATATGAAGAATGACAGTATTCCCATGATGCATATTAATACCCCTATGAGGAATCTCAATATTCCCATAATGCATATTAACACCCCAATGATGTTGTTGTTGTTGTTATTGTTGATGGGCTTAACGCCACTTTTCAGCACAAGATAGGCTATTCATGGCAGCCAGTATTAATGGTGGAGGAAGAAACCGGGAAATCACCGGAAAGAACCACCGAATGAAGAATGTTAATATTCCCATGATGCATATAAATACCCCTATTAAGTATGTCAATATTCCCATGATGCATTTTTAATACCCCTATAAAGAATGTCAATATTCCCATGATGCATATAACACCCCAATGATGTTGTTGTTGTTATTGTTGTTGGGCTTAAAGCCATTTTTCAGCACAAGATAGGCTATTCATAGAGGCCAGTATTAATGGTGGAGGAAGAAACCGGGAAATCATCGGAAAGAACCACCGAATGAAGAATGTTACTATTCCCATGACGCATATTAATATCCCTATGAAGAATGTTAATATTCCCATGATGCATTTCAATACCACTATGAAGAATGTTAATATTCCCATGATACATTTTAATACCCCTATGAAGAATGTCAATATTCCCATGATGCATATTAATACCCTTATGAAGAATGTCAATAGTCCCATGATGCATATTTATACCCCTATCAAGAATGTCAATATTCCCATGATGCATATTAATACCCCTATCAAAAATGTCAATATTCCCATGATGCATATTAATACCCCTATGAAGAATGTCAATATTTCCATGATGCATATTAATACCCCAATGAAGAATGTCAACATTCCATGACGCATATTAATAACCATAGGAATAATGTCAATATTCCCATGATGCATATTAATACCCCTATAAAGAATGTCAATATTCCATGATGCATATTAATAACCCTTTGAAAAATGTCAATATTCCCATGATGCATATTAATACCTCTATGAAGAATTTCAATATATCCATGATGCATATTAATACCAATAAGAAGAATGTCAATATTCCAATGATGCCAATAAATACCCTATGAAGAATGTCAATATTCCCATAATGCATATTAATACCCCTTTGAACTATGTTAATATTCACATGATGCATATTAGTACCCCTATCAAGAATATCAATATTCCCATGCTGCATATTAATACCTTTATAAAGAATGTCAATATTCCCATAATACATATTAATACCTCTATAAAGAATGTCAATATTCCCATGATGCATATTAATACCCTTATGAAGAATGTCAATATTCCAATGATGCATATTAATACCCCTATGTATAATGTCAACATTGCCATGATGCATGTGAATTCCCCTATGAAGAATGTTAACCTTCCCATGGTGCATATTAATACCCCTATGAAGAATGTCAATATTCCCATGAATCATATTAGTACCCCTATGAAGTATGTTTATATTCCCATGATGAATATTAATACCACTATCAAGAATGTCAATATTCCCATAATGCATAGTAATACCCCTATGAAGAATGTCAATATTCCCATGATGCATATTAATACCACTATGAAGAATGTAAATATTCCCATGATGCATATTTATACCCCTATGAAGAATGTCAATATTCCCATGATGCATATTAATATTACTATGAAGAATGACAGCATTCCCATGATGCATATTAATACCACTATGAAGAATGTAAATATTCCCATAAAGCATATTAATACCACTATGAAGAATGTAAATATTCCCATAATGCATATTAATACCACTATAAAGAATATCAATATTCCCATAATGCATATTAATACCCCTATGAAGAATGTCAATATTCCCATAATTCATATTAATACCCCTATGAAGAATGACAGTATTCCCATGATGCATATTAATATTACTATGAAGAATGACAGCATTCCCATGATGCATATTAATACCCCCATCAAAAATGTCAATATTCCCATGATGCATATTAATATCCCTATGAAGAATGACAGTATTCCCATGATGCATATTAATACCCCTATCAAGAATGACAATATTCCCATGATGCATATTAATACGAATATAAAGAATGACAATTTTCCTATGATGCGTATTAATACCCCTATGAAGAATGACAATATTCCCATGATGCATAAGAATACCCCTATGAAGAATGTCAATATTCCCATAATGCATATTAATACCCCTATGAAGAATGTCAATATTCCCATGATGCATTTTAATACCCCTATGAAGAATGACAATATTCCCATGAAGCATATTATTACCCCTATGAAGAATGTCAATATTCCCATAATGCATTTTGATACCCCTATGCAGAATGTCAATATTCCCATGATGGATTTTAATACCCCTATGAAGAATGTCAATATTCCCATGATGCATATTTATACCCCTATGAAGAATGTCAATATTCCAATGATGTATATTAATACTCCTACGAAGAATGTAAATATTCCCATAATGCATATTAATACCCCTATGAAGAATGACAATATTCCCATGATGCATATTTATACCCCTATCAAGAATGTCAATATTCCCATGATGCATATTAATACCAATATAAAGAATGTCAATATTCCCATGATGTGTACTAATACCCCTATCAAGAATGACAATATTGATGCATATTAATACCCCTCTGAAGAATGTCAATATTCCTATGATGCATATTAATACCCCTATGAAGAATGTCAATATTCCCATGACGCATACTAATACACCTATGAAGAATGTCAATATTCCCATGATGCATATTAATACCCCTATGAAGAATGTCAATATTCCCGTTATGCATATTAATACCCCTATGAAGAATGTCAATATTCCAATGATGCATATTAATACCCCTATGAAGAATGTCAATATTCCCATGATGCATATTAATACCAATAGAAAGAATGTCAATATTCCCATGATACATATTAATACCCCTATCAAGAGTGACAATATTCCCATGATGCATATTAATACCCCTATGAAGATTGTCAATATTCGCATGATGCATATATATACCCATATGAAGAATGTCAATATTCCCATGATGCATATTAATACCCCTATGAATAATATCAATATTCCCATAATGCATATTAATACCCCTATGAATAATATGAATATTCCCATAATGCATATTAATAACAATATAAAGAATATTACTACTGCCATGATGAATATTAATACTAATATTCCAATGTTGTCTGTACTCCAATTACGTAAATAATGCTTGAATATCGATCCTGGAATAATCCTATAAGGAATAGCGAAATATCAGTGTCTCAAAAATAATATCGCTTGTCTCTTTAACGATTTCAAATTTCAAATGTATAATATTAATAATCCCATGAAGAATAATAAAATTTATATTGAAAAACTCTAATAATATCCATTAAGAAAACTATGCTCCAGCAAAACATATCAATCCTGCTATGCTTACTATAAAGAAGAATAGTAATATTCCAATGGAATATTATTGGCACTATAGAAAATCAATATTATCATGTGGATCATTAATAGTCCAAGAATAATTCTCCTATTGGAAATATTAATACTCCCATAGCCAATATCAACACTCCTACGACAATTTCAATACTCCCATGAAAATTATCAATTCTCCCATAAAAAACAAATTTCCCCAAACGAACATTAATATTTCTGATTTAGAGATATAAATGCCCTCATGAAGAATATCAACTCCATAACGAATATCAATGTCCCCAATATTCATAGGCAGGTCTATACATGTAAGGAACTGTCTGAAAACAACAATAACATGAACGAAGAAAACGATTGATTAGGAGGTAGAACACTAGAGAACGAAAGTAACGTATTCAGGGGAAAATTTACTGACCGGCAAACTGGTTAACTACCCATAATGAACGTCTTCTTTTCCTGACAGTTATAAATAGAATAGCTGCAGCTCCACATAAAATAATCAAACTTCCGACACATGAAACTGCCACAACTGTCACTTTCGTTTGCTCTGTAATGAATATATATATATATATATATATATATATATATATATATATATATATATATATATATATATATATATATATATATATATATATATATAAAGAATACAAATCATATGGCGAATAACAACCCTTTCAAGCGTACTGGATCCACCAAGGGATCACGTGTGTCAGGGATTAATTAAAATAGATGCAATAAACTGACGACGAACAGTACGAAACTAGTAACTAACTAGCCTAAGCGCTTTCGACTCTTAATGAGTCTTTTTCAAAGGTAAATACAAAACATATATACGATAAACAAATAAACACAAAAACGTGTTTGTAAACCTCTACATGGCTGTCTTCAAATGTGCTTAAACTATAAATACAACCAGCTTGTATAGACTAGATGAGGAAACTGAAAACGTTGTATAATTCCCTAAAAGTCTACAAGCCAAAGCGACATCTATTTTTACTTTGTGTACATATGTAACGCAGATTATATCCCGGATATTTGATTCTATACCGGTTATTCTTATAGTAAAAATTGAAGGATAATAAGAAGATTTAGAAAATGTTAAATTCTACTAGTGCATAGTTTTCATTTTCTAGTCTTCTTGGTTTAGACCGCTTGGTTTCAATGTTCTAAGGCGGCGTATCCAGTATGATTCCAGTATGAAACCAAGCGGTCTAAACCAAGAAGACTAGAAAATGAAAACTATGCACTAGTAGAATTTAACATTTTCTAAATCTTCTTATTATCCTTCAATTTTTCCTGTAAGAATAACCGGTATAGAATCAAATATCCGGGATATAATCTGCGTTACATATGTACACAAAGTAAAAATAGATGTCGCTTTGGCTTGTAGACTTTTAGGGAATTATACAACGTTTTCAGTTTCCGCAACTAGTCTATACAAGCTGGTTGTATTTATAATTTTAGCACATGTGAAGATAGAAATGTAGAGGTTTACAAACACAACGATTTTGTGTTTATTTGTTTGTCGTAACTATGTTTTGTATTTGCCTTTGAAAAAGACTCATTAAGAGTCGAAAGCGCTTAGGCTAGTTAGTTAATAGTTTCGTACTGTTCGTCGTCAGTTTATTGCATATATATATTTTTGTGTTTATTTGTTTGTCGTAACTATGTTTTGTATTTGCCTTTGAAAAAGACTCATTAAGAGTCGAAAGCGCTTAGGCTAGTTAGTTACTAGTTTCGTACTGTTGGTCGTCAGTTTATTGCATATATATATATATATATATATATATATATATATATATATATATATATATATATATATATATATATATATATATATATATATATAACAAATAAACACAAAAACGTTGTGTTTGTAAACCTCTACATGGCTGTCTCCACGTGAGTTAAAACTATAAATACATTCAGCTTGTTTGTTTTATATCTGACTTGTTTTTGCCTTTGAAAAAGACTCATTAAGAGTCGAAAGCGCCCAGGCTAATTAGTTACTAGTTTCGCACTGTTCGTCGTCAGTTGATATATATATATATATATATATATATATATATATATATATATATATATATATATATATATATATATATATATATATATATATATATATATATATATTAAATACCATGCAAACACGAAACTAAGAAGGGTGTATTCAGTCAAAATTAATCTTGTGTTATTTAATTGTGCTTTGTTTTAGGTATAACAGGCTTGTATTCGGGACCAAAACGTTCTTTAGTCTATTGGAAAATGGTTCGGTGTTTTAGTTTTTGGTTTTAAATTTTACAGTTGGCAAAGAGGATGAAAAAATTGTAACTCCATCCTTTTCAGTGCAACATTTATCAAGAACATAAAAGTTGTTTGTTAACACAAACTTAAAATTTATTTTGGCATATAATTTAGAATTTCGATTAAGAAACATTCAGCATAATCGATGTGTTTTTTTTGTATAGTTTTAAATAGAAGGTAAATAAAAAGTACCGTTTGAATATAAGGACTTATTTTTTTTTAATTCGGATTAACATAGAAAGCAACGAGTTCTATAAACTTGACAGCTTTATTTTTGACACGGCTCCATTTAGAGCGCATAACATGTTAGAAATTTAAGAACTTATTTTTATATGGTTTACTTTAGAGAGTGAAACATTGTAGGGACTTGAAGAGCTTTGCTTTTGAGACTGCGGCACCAAGAAGTCGTATTAATTTTGAATGTTTAAAAGGATATGTTTTTGAGACTGCGGCACCAAGAAGTCGTATTAATTTTGAATGTTTAAAATGATATGTTTTTGAGACTGCGGCACCAAGAAGTCGTATTAATTTTGAATGTTTAAAATGATATGTTTTTGAGACTGCGGCACCAAGAAGTCGTATCAATTTTGAATGTTTAAAATGATATGTTTTTGAGACTGCGGCACCAAGAAGTCGTATTAATTTTGAATGTTTAAAATGATATGTTTTTGAGACTGCGGCACCAAGAAGTCGTATTAATTTTGAATGTTTAAAATGATATGTTTTTGAGACTGCGGCACCAAGAAGTCGTATTAATTTTGAATGTTTAAAATGATATGTTTTTGAGACTGCGGCACCAAGAAGTCGTATTCATTTTGAATGTTTAAAATGATATGTTCTTACCTCCTGTTGAGGGCAACTCCCGTGTGACGGGAAACGAAGCTGGATAAAAGGAAAAAAGAAAACAAAACAAGTAAAACTGCGAATTATACAAAGAGGTTAGAATCCGGAAACTTTTTACGATGTTGACTTTACTAGATATTATTGGATTAATATGTCACTTACAGTAATAATAATAATGTCACGGCTTTCAAAAACTACATAAAGACGCAATGTCTTTCAGAAATAGATTTCAAAATATCAATAGTACAGCTACAAAGACTACGTTTGATGCTCTTTGAGTGTAACACTATTTACTCCTCACTACATTTTGTTTAATAACCAGCTCAGTGGTGGTAGTAGTAGTAGTAGTAGTAGTAGTAGTAGTAGTAGTAGTAGTAGTAGTAGTAGTAAAATAACATAAAAATTTCATTGCAATATTGCTAGATTATGTGGCTGAGTTACCACTTTATTTTCGTAGAAACTGATTGAATCACCAGAGCACAGATAGTTATGAATTCTTTTTATCAACGCAATATTTTTTGCAAAGCGTCAATGTTGTGATCTTAGCAATAACAATTTAAATCTTAAGAAAACTAGATTCTCACAATTTAGTGACAATTTCATGAAAAACTAACCTAGTATTTTTAAGTGATGGCCATTTAGTTTTGCATAGTAATATAGTAATAATCATGAAGGAGTCCGACCTGCTTCCAATCAAGAAGCCATGCGTGATGCTGTGTTTCCGCTATTAAATACAAGCTTTCCATTAATACTAGTTACAAATGATTAGCAATCCTTTGACATAAAATTGAAAGATGTCGACAAACACCAATTATGAAATTTAATTGATCAGGAGTAGGTTATTCGAAGACAATCTGAAGAGCTACGTAAGAAAGTCTGAATTACATCGTATGGAAGTCTGAAAAGCATCGTATAAAAATCTGAAGAGCAACGTATGAAAGTCTTAAGTACATCGCATGAAAGTCTGAAGAGCATCGTATGAAAGTTTGAAGAGCTTCGTATGAAAGTCTGAAGAGTATCGTATGAAAGTCTGAAGAGCAACATATGAAAGTCTGAAGAGTATCGTATGAAAGTCTGAAGAGTATCGTATGAAAGACTTAAGAGCATCGTATGAAAGTCTGAAGAGTATCGTACGAAAGTCTGAAGAGTATCGTATAAAAGTCTGAAGAGTATCGTAAGAATATCGGAAGAGCAGCTTAAGAAAGTCTGAAGAGCAACGTAAGAAAGTCTGAAGAGCAACGTAAGAAAGTCTGAAGTGCAACGTAAGAAAGTCTGAAGTGCAACGTAAGAAAGTTTGAAGAGCAACGTAAGAAAGTCTGAAGTGCAACGTGAGAAAGTCTGAAGAGCAACGTAAGAAAGTCTGAAGTGCAGCGTAAGAAAGTCTGAAGAGCAGCGTAAGAAAGTCTGAAGTGCAACGTAAGAAAGTCTGAAGTGCAGCGTAAGAAAGTCTGAAGAGCAGCGTAAGAAAGTCTGAAGTGCAAAGTAATAAATGACACCACCTAAGCGAAAACATAACATAAATGAAGAAAAGTTCATCGCGGAAACTGAAGATTGAATGAAAGAAAATACTTCAAGGAAGAACTGGCTTAGTGGCAGAGAAAGTGTTTCGACTCGATACTTAAAATACGAACATGCTTAATACGCCAGTATGATAGAATCTGTGTAAGTCATAAAGCATCACAAACTATTGGCTATACCCCTGTATCTTACAAATCCTGTGAAATATTATCTTATGTAGATTGAACAACAGTGGGCACTACGACTGTGATATCAAGTAAAAAAATAACTTTGTTAAAGTTTGGACAATATCAATAGGCATACTGTTTATGTAACACCTGTGTAATTTTAATTTTTCACACTTCGTTCCAGAAGTAAAGCAGTATCCAGTCCCCAGTATCTACAACATTCAGTTATACTTGCAATAGCATGAATTATTAACGGTAAGACCTTTATTCCTAGCAAAGATTTCAAACGTAAAGCATGTGCCATCGTCTGCTTGTTTCTCAAACACATAAACAGCTGATATAGTACCAGGTCGAATAGCCACTGTTTATGCAGTGTCGCCGATCCGTATTATATGAAAAGAATTCGGCTGAACTATCATATGATATGGAACTATTCAGTGGCATGTTAATGATCGTGGTTTCCACAACACGTACCTGAGATGTAATTGAAGCTGCGAGAAAGAGAGAGGCTTTTTATGTAATTTTGTCCTATGTAATTGAAACTTTTGTAATTAAGATCTCAAAAGACGGACAACTAACATTAGTTTTGCTTTATCTGTAAGTCGGCATTAAATGTGTTGACATTGTTATTATTAAAGATATGGTTTGAATTTTGTATATGTTTCTTCCACACAGAGGCAACTCAACAGCTTTATACAGTGATCTTCGCCTGTGCTATATTCTGTACCCAAAACCATCTTAAAGATGAAAGTTGCATTGAGAATTGCATTTTTCTACAAGGACAGCCCGCGTTCTGTTCAATAATATGAGACTGGTTTAATGGAGTAAGCCTTTAAATTTAGCCAAGTAACAACTTAAAAATTGAGCCTATCCAAAATTATTATTCACTGAGGCTAGTATAAAAAGTGGACATACATACGTGCCTACCTGCAAACGGATGTACGGATACACAAACGGACAGCACAATGATCGCTATATGAAGCTTCCGCCATGGGTGACTAGACAACAATAGCACTTGTTCTCTTGTATGGATGTTAAGCATGAGCAGCCTATATACATACAAGTAGACTCACCAATTATTTTATTGTTTGACGGAGATTTTCGAGGAATAATGTATGGTACGCCATTGCTAAATTATGTGCTATGTTTAGATGGTATCTCACGCAAATGCGATATTGATCCGTGACGTCAGAGGTTGGCTCCAGTCACCGCCCCACTAGCTTTAGATGAAAGAGGGACTTAATTCGGTTAAACAAACACAGTAAAACCTTAGACTGCGAAACTTTGTCGCATGTACCATGTCATCTTGTATCTGAACAATTAAAAATATCAAATTACAAAATGAGTAAAAGAAATGAACAGAACAGATGGGATAAAATAGACAGAAACACATCTACAAACACAAACATGCCCACACACAAACACATGCACACACGATTTAAGTATTGATTCCTGATTGAAATCCAAAAATTAAAACTAGTCATCGGCATTTAGTTCAAAACATTTTAGAAAGTTTTGCAGTTACAAATTTATCAAAATTCGTTATAGCACCGAAGCAGACTTTACTTTAGCAACGAAAGCAATGTAATATATCCAGTAAAATTCGTTATAGCAAAGAAGTAGACTTTACTGTAGAAACTAAAGCAATGTAATATATCCAGCTAACATCGTTATAGCACCGAAGTAGACTTTACTGTAGCAAGTAAAGAAATGTAATATATCCAGCTAAATTCGTTATAGCACCGAAGTAGGCTTTACTGTAGCAACTAAAGCAATGTAATATATCCAGCTTAAATCATTATAGCACCGAAGTAGACTTTACTGTAGCAAGTAAAGAAATGTAATATATCCAGCTAAATTCGTTATAGCACCGAAATAGGCTTTACTGTAGCAACTAAAGCAGTGTAATATATTCAGCTAAATTCGTTATCGCACCGAAGCAGACTTTACTGTAGCAACTAAAGCAATGCAATATATGCAGTAAAATTAGTTATAGCACCGATGTAGACTTTACTGTAGCAACTACTGCAATGCAATATATCCAGCAAAATTCAGTTTTAGGTAGTGTTCCTTCATCCCAGGGGATCATGTTAGTTTCTATCAAGGGCGGAAAATATCCAAGAATTCGACGAAATATATGAAAACCGTCAAAAACATTTCATTAAGTACTACTTGAACTGTCATATTTTGTCCCATTGTAATTTAATTACGTAATATAGCCTCTTCACTTGTCGCCTTGAATTAAAATGGAAAACAAAGTCTGACGAAAGGATTTTAAATAATTTTATTCTCGACCCATAACAACACAGTCCACTGAATATGCATAAAGGACGATGCTGATGAGTCTGATAGAGATAACAGCGTGATCATTCCACTTAATTCGAAAAGATATGGCTGCATTCGCCATATCTACACCGATAAGGGAACACAGCAATCAGCAGAGAAAATATGGGACAGACTGTATGCCCATAGCGGAAATATTGTGAATCAAGATAGTTGTTTTAAACCAAAACTGGAAAGAATATCGCAGATTACAATGAATAAGTTATTCTATATTATCTTGTGTGATACCCATACAATCTTAGGTGTGAGACACGAAGAGTAATTATGGAGAAAACTCTGCTAATAAGCACACTCAATTTTTCAACCAATACCCGATTCATAGCTCCACTCCAGAACATCTGTAGATCAGGTAGTTCGTAACGCATTAGTCTCAGCTTCAGTACCGACCAGCCTGAGTCTGCTGCGTCAGTGTTTTCTTGGAAACGACACTTAACTCCTGTTTCATCGACGTGATATTGACATTATTGTGCTAAATGTAACATTAACGCGAGAAAAAATAAACAAAAGAAGAAGAAGAAAAAACTAACAATTTATCTAGTATCTCACTTCGAAAATTAAAATTTAATACTTAAAGATAGACAGATGTCACATATTATGGTCAGTCGTGGGCTGTAAACAGAATCAACCTCTCAATAAATGTAATATTTTTCACATTTGAAACAAGCTCTCAATGCCTGACTCAATCCGAAATTATTTAATCTCCTCTGTCAGGAATGGCCAACGAGATTCAAAGAAAAAAGCAAACAAAATAGTTAATAAATGCATACTACAACAAAACTAAATTAAACCTTTATGACAGTAATGTCAAGCAAATTGGTGTGCAAAACTTCCTCAAGTCACAAAGGTGAACACATTAAACAGCAATGATTTTGCAAAATAAAAGGGACACTCAGACCAACACACTATAGCATACAATGGACAGTCAGACAAACACATATAGCACTTGTAAACGTAAATAAACACACCATAACAAGTATTTGGAATCGACGTTGCCTTGCTGTGTGTCAAATTGTTAATACTCAATGTCCTGAATTGTAGTGTAAAACATGTGCCTGGTGTGCCAGTTTCGTTGAATACAAACTTGACATCAGTTGATGACTCTTGAATTGCAACGACATATTCTTTTCCACCAATGACGTTGACGTTAAATGATTTTCCTGTACTTCCTGCTTGCAAAGAAATGTTGAAGGTGATGCAATTCACAGTTTGCTCAAATATACTTGCCGTTGGCTCCAGAGGCACTAAACTCAAAAAAACAAAACTCATTCTTATAGTTCATCCTGTAATAAAATTCTCTTTCCGTTTAAGTAAATTTAAGTTTTTATAACCTTAGTAAAACATGTACAAAACATAATCCAAACGTAAAACAAAACGTTTATTAAAACAAACAAAAATAAACTCTCAAAACTTAGACACTGGAAGAATATTGCGCACCGTGCACACTGAGGTCTTAAAAATATACTTTTAACGTAAGCTCATGCATAGAAAATAAATTTCAACACGTCATTAATCTAAATTACCGTTGATAATTTTCAACGCATAATTTCATTTCTTGTAACATTTTACATTCATTGAATATCTGTTTTACTTTTCTTTCTTTATTTATTTGTATATTACTATCATAAGAATAACTTAAATATACTTCACATTTCGAAGGGTATCACTGTCTTGCGTCATACTACTGTTGGTTAGAAGGTATAGAGTTTTACAATGAAGCTTGTGTCATACTGCTGTTAGTGAGAAGGAACTCAGTTTTTGAGTAAAGCATGTGTCGTACTACAGTGGTTGAAAGGTATTTAGCCTATAGAGTAAACCATCTGTCTGCATATATGTACTCCTGTCTATTTGTCAATCGATTGCTAGGTACGTGATAGGAAGTGTATGTAGTGAGGCAGGAACTTTCTTATGTGTGGGTAAGTTTCCTACCATAATACATAATGACAACAGTTGGATAGCTTTTAATAGGGTTGTTCATGACGAGCATGTCGATCTCTATCCCAAAACATGTGCCCGCTTTCACCAATTTACTAAGTACGTGAAGAACAAACCTAGATCAAACAACAGTGACCTTGACTTCAAAGGTGTTAAATAGAGATCCCGTGGAAAGCGTAATATTCATGGTTATGTACATGGTAGTTTGTGTAACCACGTCTACCTATGGATTTTCAGGAGGTAAAAGAATGTCACATACTGTCTAATATTTCTAATGATGATTTTAGATATAAACATTCATTCTCTTTGTCAATATTAATATTGTTTCTGTCATATTTCTGCTTACATATTTATTTTAAAAACGAGAAGGCATTGGCAACATTGTAAGTACATCCATTGTTCACCAAATCATATGCTATACAGTGGGGGCCATTTTATGTGGTGAAATAATAGCGCAATAAACTCTGAGACGAAACACTTACCCGCGAAAGGCTATTGGCAATCATTCTCACGTTGGCCTAAGCCAAGACGGAATGCAGACATAGGTCAGATGCCAGCGATCAGAAAAGATGAGTGTCTCATATCACTCGGAAAACTTTTTTTTTATAGATATCGTTTGTCAAGTAAGTAAAATCGTGGTAGACGAAATTAGAATTAGAAAAGTACTAGAAAGGTAAAAAAAAAGAAATTACCGTAACACACACTTTTAACAATTGTTTCATCACTCTTTACCGGATTGTTAAGGACGAGGTTGGCAATCTCTAGACTAAAGCAGGTGCCCGCCTCTGCTTTCTCGTTAAACACATACTGAACAGACCTGGATGCATCCAATGGGAGCGACACAGTGCGGGTCATTCCTCTTCTAATGATCTTGACCTCGAATAAGCTGCCTAGGGATGCTTCTGGAAGCGTAATATTCAGGGTCACATTGCTAGTACTTTGTGAGACTAAAGTTACTTCAGGCTTTTTAGGTACTGGTAAAAAAGAATGTAATATCTAAAAATAATAGCCGTTACATCAAAAGCACATCTAATATTTGAGACTTTTAATTTTAAGGAGAAGTCAATAAATTAGTCCTATCTGTATTTGTTTTTCGTATACTGGAATCTGATTTAAAAGCTGTAAGGTTATAAGTATCAATACTATTCTGGTACTTTCTCACCGCTATATAACGGTATTTTAAAAATCTGATAAAATACTAATTAGAATCGGCCTTTCTGTTTTTTTTTACTCCTTGGTAAACAATAAAAAATTAAAATTGAACGCAATAAAAAAATAAAGAAATTTCATTCTTATCGATGGATACAGCTCATCACGTCATACAATTCTATCTCTTTAATTGAATTTAAAATTTTACACACTAACTAAAACATGTACAAAAATACATTGCAAACGTAAAGATAAATATTTATTAAAACAAACAAAATAAAAACTTTCACAAACTCATTGTATAAATATTGCGCACCGTGCTCGCTGATATCTTGAAAACCCCTTTTTACGTACGTTTATTCATACAAAATATCTTTCATCACGTGATTAGTCCAAATTCAATTTGCTAATTTTGAAAGCATAATATTTTATTTCTTATAACATTTTACATTTTTACCTTAAAGATCTGCTTTTATTTATCTTTTCTTCTTTGTATATTACTATTATAAGAATACCTCATGTAAACTTTGTATTTCGAAGAGCACCATTGTCTTGTGTCATACTACTGTTGGTAGGAAGGTATTCAGACTCTAGAGGAAAGCATATGCATGCTTTTATTTGTGTTTGAATATTTGGCAATCTGTTAGTATGTACGTGTATGGAGTTATAAGCAGTGAGGTAGAAAAGGTTCTTGTGAGTGGATACGTTTCCTACTACAACACAATGTGGCAACAGTTGGATCGCTTTTTATCGGGTTGCTAATGGCGAACTTGACGATCTCCACACTACAACATGTGCCAGCTTCCGCCACCTTATTAAGTACGTGATGAACAGACCTGGCTCCAACAACAGATAGGGGCGTCGCTCCTACTGTCACCTTGATTTCAAACTTGTTAACTAGAGATCCTATGGGAAGCGTAGTACTCATTGTTATGTTAATGGTAGTTTGTGCGACCACGTTTACCTCGTGAGTTTCAGTAGCTAAACGAATCACAGAATACAAATTCAGTGTTATATTTATTTTGTTTTTATTTTCGAAATAAACATTCCTTTTCTTTGTCAATATTAATTTTGTTACTGATGTTTTTCTGCTTCAAAACGAGAAGGCCTTAACTAAATTATGTTTAACTCTATTGTTCATCACACCATAGGCTATGCATGGGGGTGGGGGCAGTACAAGCAGTGAAAGAATTGCGCAGTAAACCCAGAGAACAAACGTACCTTAGGGAAGGCTACTGAAAAGCTTTGTCATGTTGGCCTAACCCCAAACGATACACAGACATAGGTTAGATGTCGACTATCGGAAAAGATGAGTGTCTTATACCACTCAGCGTACTCATTGTCCTGAGTGAGACCAATGTCCGCATGTCAATTAGTCTGCGTCTCTTGCATGCTGTCTATATAGATATCGATTGACAAATAAGTAGATAGGTAGCAGACGAAATGTGAATTAGAAAAGTACTATTAAGGGAAATAAAGAACTTACCGTAACACACAATTTTAACAATCGTTTCATCACTTTTTACGGGATTGTTAAGGACGAGGTTGTTAATTTCTAGATTAAAGCAGGTGCCCGCCTCAGCTGTCTCATTAAACACATACTGAACAGACCTGGATCCATCTAATGGGAGCGACACAGAGTGGGCCATCCGTCTTCTAATGGCCTTGACCTCGAATAAGCTGCCTAGGGATGCTTCTGGAAGCGTAATATTCAGGGTCACATTGCTGGTACTTTGTGTGACTAAAGTTACTTCAGGGCTTTTAGGTGCTGCCAAAAAGATATTGTAAGGTCTATGAAGCTAGCAGTTACATCAAATACACATCTGAAATTTGAGACTTTTACATTTTAAGGAAAAGTCAATAGATTAATCCTCGCTGCTTTTGCTGTTCTCCAGAATATAATGATATCTTGAAATCTGAAAAAAGCTGTAGGGTAATTAGTGTCAATACTTTTATGGTACTTTACTCCTCGGAATATAATGACATATTAAAACCTGACATACTACTAATTAGAATCAGCCTCGTCCGGTTCTTTATTCCTCGGTGTACAATACAAACGTAAAACTAAATGCAAACAAAAATAAACAAAACTCATTCTTATCGATGGATACAGCGCATCACGATAGATAAATCTATTTCTCTTTAATTGAATATAAATTTGTACTCCTTAACATATGTTCAAAAACACAATGCAAACAAAAAAGAACGTTTATTAAAACAAACATACGAAGAACTCCCACAAATAAAAAAATATTGGGCACCGTACAAACGGATATCTTGAAATACTTTTAAAGTAAGTTCATGCATACAAAATATCTTTTAACACATGATTAATCCAATTTAACTTTAATGATTTTAAATGTAGAATATTTCATTTATTGTAACTTTTACTTTTTTCATTTTATTTTGTCTTTGTATATTACTGCTATAAGAATATCTTAAATATACTTTACATTTCTAAGTGTATCATTGTCTTGTGTCATACTCTGTTGGTGAAAATGTATACGGTCTTTAGAGTAAAGCATGTGTCATACTGCTGTTTGTAGGGAGGTATTCCGTCTATAGAGTAAAGCATGTGTCATACTGCTGTTTGTAGGGAGGTATTCCGTCTTTAGAGCAAAGCATGTGTCATACTGCTTTTAGTGGGGAGGTATTCCGTCTTTAGAGTAAAGCATGTGTCATACTCTGTTGGTGAAAATGTATACGGTCTTTAGAGTAAAGCATGTGTCATACTGCTGTTTGTAGGGAGGTATTCCGTCTTTAGAGTAAAGCATGTGTCATACTGCTTTTAGTAGGGAGGTATTCCGTCTTTAGAGTAAAGCATGTGTCATACTGCTGTTAGTGGGGAGGTATTCCGTCTTTAGAGTAAAGCATGTGTCATACTGCTGTTAGTGGGGAGGTATTTCGTCTTTAGAGTAAAGCATGTGTCATACTGCTGTTAGTGGGGTGGTATACCGTCTTTAGAGTAAAGCATGTGTCATACTGCTGTTAGTGTGGAGGTATTCCGTCTTTAGAGTAAAGCATGTGTCATACTGCTGTTAGTGGGGAGGTATTCCGTCTTTAGAGTAAAGCATGTGTCATATTGATGTTAGTGAGGTGGTATTCCGTCTTTAAAGTAAAGCATGTGTCATACTGCTGTTAAGGGGGTGGTATTCCGTCTTTAGAGTAAAGCATGTGTCATACTGCTGTTAGTGGGGGAGGTATTCCGTCTTTAGAGTAAAGCATGTGTCATACTGCTGTTAGTGGGGTGTTATTCCGTCTTAGGAGTAAAGCATGTGCCATACTGCTGTTAGTGGGGGAGGTATTATGTCTTTAGAGTAAAGCATGTGTCATACTGCTGTTAGTGGGGAGTTATTCTGTTTTTGGAGTAAAGCATATATCATACTACTGCTTGTGGGAGCGTATTGAGACTCTATAGTAAAGCATCTGCTGTATATAAGTTAGCATGCCTATTTGTCCTTTGAATATCTGTTTTTCTTTATCTTTCTTTCTTTGTTTATTACTACTATAAGAATAACTTTTATATAATCTTTACATTTCGAGGAGCATTATCATCTTGTGTCGCACTGCTGTTAATAAGAAGCATGCTGTCTTTAGAGTAAAACATATATGTCTGTATATATGTATATGTGCCTATTTGACAATCTCTCAGTAGGTACGTGATTTGATATGAAGTAGTGAGGTAGAAACTTGCTTATGAGTTGGTAAATTGAATACCATCTTACATAATGGCAACAGTTGGTTCACTTTTTATCAGGAAGTTATTGACCGCCGAGACGATTTCTATATTAAAACATGTGCCCGCTTCCGCTACCGTATTAAGTACGTGATGAACAGACCTGGATCCAACAACAGAAACGGTCTTCATTCCTCCTATCTCATTGACTTCAAAGACGTTAACGAGAGATCCGGTGAGAAGCGTAATATTCATGGTAGTTTCTGCGAAAACGCTCACCTCGGGATTTTAAGGAGGTAGAAGAATGCCAGAATGCATACACAGTCTAATATTTCTAACGATCATTTTGGTTACGTACATTCCTTATCTTTGTCAATATTAACTTTGTTACTGTCATAGTCCGACTTACAAATTTATGCTTAAAACGACAAGGCATTAACAACATCGTAATTAACATCATTCTTTGCAGCACCATATAATATGCATGGCGGCCAGTACCTGCGGTGAAAGAATCGCGCAGTGAACCCCGAGAACCAATGTACCCGATGGAGGCAACTGGCACGATTTCTCACGTTGGCCGAACCCCAAACGATATACAGCGGTGAGATGTCGATGATCAGAAAAGATGAGTGTCTTATATCACTCAGAGAACTCTTTGTCCTGAGTGAGACCAATGTATGCATGTCAATTAGTCTGCGTCTCTTGCATGCTGTTTATATATATATATATATATATATATATATATATATATATATATATATATATATATATCGTTCGACAAGTAAGTAGATATTTAGATATGTGGTATATGAAATTTGAATTAGAAAAGTAGTACTAGGTAGGTAAACAAAGAACCTACCGTAACACACACTTTTAACAATCGTTTCATCACTTTTTATCGGATTGTTAATGACGAGGTTGGCAATCTCTAGACTAAAGCAGGTGCCCGCCTCAGCTGTCTCATTAAACACATACTGAACAGACCTGGATCCATCCGATGGGTACGACACATTGTGGGACATCCCTCTTCTAATGGCCTTGACCTCGAATAAGCTGCCTAGAGATGCTTCTGGAAGCGTAATGTTCAGGGTCACATTGCTGATACTTTGTGTGACTAAAGTTACTTCAGGGTTTTTAGGTGCTGGAAAAAAAGACATTGTAAAGGCTTTGAAACTAGCAGTTACGTCAAACGCACATCTGAAATTTGAGACTTTTACATTTTAATAAAAGTGACTATAATAATCCACGATGTTTGTCTTCCTCTCCAGAATATAATGGTATATAGATATGTGAATAAAATCTATATGGTAAATAGCATCAATGCTTATCTGGTACTTGTCTCATCGGAATATAATGGTATATTAAAAGCTGATAAAAAACTAACTAGAAATAGCCTTGTTTGGTTCTTTACTAATCGGTATCTAATGAAAACAATTTAAAACTAAACACAGACTAAAAAAAAAACAACAAAACATATTCTTATGGATGGATTCAGTTCATCACGTCTTAAAATTTTATTTCCCTTTAAGAGACTTTACCTTTTCAAATGCTTAACTAAAACATGTAACAAAAATACAATATAAACGTAAAGGTAAACGTTAACTAAAACAAACAAAAAAAAGCTCCCACAAACTTAAGACATTGTATGAATATTGCGAACCGTGCACATTGGTATCTTGAAAACCACTTTTAACGTAAGACAATACATCCAAAATATCTTTCAAAACGTGATTAGTCCTAATTCCGTTTGATAATTTTGAATGCATAATAATTCATCAGTTGTAACATTTTACATTTTTTCTTTGACATCTGCTTTTAATTTTCTTTCTTCTTTATATATTAATTTTATAAGAATACCTTATTATACTTTACATTTCTAAGAGTCTCATTGTCTTGTGTCATACTGCTGTTGGTGGGAAGGAACTCAGTCTTTGAGTAAAGCATGTGTTATACTGCTGTTATTGGCGAGGTATTCCGTCCTTAGAGTAAAGCATGTGTCATACTGCTGTTAGTAGGGAAGTATTTCGTCTTTAGAGTAACGCATGTGTCATACTGTTGTTATTGGCGAGGTATTCTGGCTTTAGAGTGAAGCATTGATCATACTGCAGTTAGTGGGTATTTATTCCTTCTTTAGAGTAAAGCTTGTGCCATACTTCTGTTGGTAAGAAGCATACCGTCTTTAGAGTAAAGCATTTGTCATACTGTTTTTGCTGGGAAGTTATTCAGTCTCTAGAATAAATCATCTGTCTGCATATTTCACAATATATCAGTAGGTACGAGGCTGGATGTGTAAGTAATCAGGTAGGAAAGGTTCGTATGAGTGGATAAGTTTTCTACCATTACACATAATGGCAACAGTTGGATCGCCTTTGATCGGTTTGTTAATGACGACCGTGACGTATGGAACGCCACAGCTGTCTTAAGATGACAACTTTTACTATATGATGTGCAAACTTCTTTACATCTGGTGCTTTTGTCCTTATATGATGGGCAAATTTCTTTATATGAGGTGCTTTTATCCTTATAAGTATAATTTTCTTTATATGCGGTGCTTTTGTCCTTGTATGAAGTACAAACATCTTTATAGACCTTGCTTTCGTCCTGATATGATGTGCAAACTTCGTTATATGCAGTACTTTCGTACATATATGATTTGCGAACTTCTTTATGTGCAGTGCTTTTGTCCTTATATGATGTGCAAACTTCTTTATATGCGGTGCTTTTATCCTTATTTGATGTGCAAACACCGCATATAAAGACGTTTGCACGTTATACAAGGACGAAAGCACCGCATATAAAGAAGTTTGCACATCATAAAATAAAAGTTGTCATCTTAAGACAGCTGTGGCGTTCCATTGTGATGATCTCTACACTAAAACATGTGCCACCTTCCGCCATCTTACTACGTACGTGCTGTCACTCCTCCTGCCACATTGACTTCAAAGATGTTGACTAGAGATCCCGTTGGAAGCGTAATATTCGTGGTTATGTTAATGGTAGTTTCTGCGAGCACAGTTACTTAGGAATTTTTAGGAGCTAAACGTTTGCCAGAATGTACACAGTCTAATATTTCTAACGATTGTTTTGGATATAAATATTCCTTCTCTTTGTCAATATTAATCTTGTTACCGTCATATTTCGGCTTACAAATTTATATTCCAAACGAGAAGGCCTTAACTACATTGCAATTAAATCCATTCTTCAGCACATCATTGGTTATGCAATGGGGGCCAGTATATGTGATGCCAGAATAGCAATGTAAATCACGAGAACAAACGTGCCTGAACGAGGCTATAGGCAATATTTCTCACGTTGATCTAACCCCATACGGTATGCAGACAAAGGTGAGATGTCGGCAATCGGAAAAGTTGAGTGTTTTATATCACTCGGAGCACTCTTTGTCCTGAGTGAAACCAATGTCCCCATGTCAATTAGTCTGCCTCTCTTGCATGCTGTCCATATAGATATAGTTTGTCAAGTAAGTAGAGAGCTTGTAGATGAGATGTGAATAAAACAGTACTAGGTTGGTAAATAAATAACGTACCATAACACACACTTTTAACAATCGTTTCTTCACTTTTTATCGGATTGTTAATGACGAGGCTGACAATCTCTAGACTAAAGCAGGTGCCCGCCTCAGCTGTCTCATTAAAAACATACTGAACAGATCTGGATCCATCCGATGGGAGCGACACAGAGTGGGACATCCCTCTTCGAATGGCCTTGACCTCGAATAAGCTGCCTAGGGATGCTTCTGGAAGCGTAATGTTCAGGGTCACATTGCTGGTACTTTGTGTGACTAAAGTTACTTCAGGGCTTTTAGGTGCTGCAAAAAAAAAAGACATTGGAAAAACAAAATGCACATCTGAATTTTGAGATTTAACATTTTATTGAAAAGTCAATATAATAATCCATGCTGTTTATGTTACTCTCTCTTATGTTATATTGGCATACTGAAATCTGATTAAAAACTATAGGGCAATTAAAATAAATACTTGTCTGGTACTTCATTCATCGGAATATAATGGTATATTAAAATCTGATGAAATACTAATTAGAATTAGCCTTGTCTGGTTCTTTACTACTCAATATATAATAAAAATTAAAAGCTGCATAAATATCATATTGGTATTTATAATCAAAACTATTGAAATATGGCAAAAAAATTAATTTGGTATTACTACACAGATAAAATCCAATTCAATATTGTACGCTCCAAAATTGTCTTCACCAGTGTGGCTTGAGATGACAGAAATATATGGCAGTGTGGATAAAAAAGAATGGATAATATGTGACTTAAAGACAAGAGTAATTGAGTAATTCGTGTAGAGCGACGAGCTATATATACCTGATATCTGAGACATTTTAATGAAAGATAAAGTTAGGACGATAAACAGAACACGGATCGATATTTGTGTCATTTGATTGAAAGATAGATGCAGTACCATAACATGCGTTTGACACAGTGGTTACAGCACTTCTCCCAGCTGTATTGATAGCAACAACTTCAAGGGTAAAGCACGTGCCCGCATTATTCGGGGCACTGTATATGTAATCTAGGGAAAGTTTTCCTCCTGGTAACGGTATTTTCTGTGGCAGTCCGTCTGTGGTCATGACATCAAATTCATTGGCTGTACTTCCAGGCTGAAAACAAATGAAGCCTCTTACTGCTATTGACACTAGTTGTATAATAACCCTGTTACTGCTATTGACACTAGTTGTATAATAACCCTGTTACTGCTATTGACACTAGTTGTATAACAACCCCGTTACTGCTATTGACACTACTTGTATAATAACCCTGTTACTGCTATTGACACTAGTTGCATAATAACCCTGACGTAAAGTGTTTAAAAACTGGACATGCAGGAAATTAAGATCGTTCATAAGTACAACGAGTAACTGCAAATCTATCGAGCATCAGATATGCGATATTGATGTTGAACTCCTCCGATTTGGATTTTGTAGATGCATTTATTATATCTATAAATTTTGTAGATGCATTTATTATATCTATAAATTGTGTACATGGATTTATTATATCTATAAATTTTGTACATGCATTTATTATATCTATAAATTGTTTACATGGATTTATTATATCTATAAATTTTGTACATGCATTTATTATATCTATAAATTTTGTACATGCATTTATTGGATCTATAAATTTTGTACAAGCATTTATTATATCTATAAATTTTGTACATGCATTTATTATATCTATAAATTTTGTACATGCATTTATTATATCTATAAATTTTGTACATGCATTTATTATATCTATAAATTTTGTACAAGCATTTTTTATATCTACAAATTTTGTACAAGCATTTATTATATCTATAAATTTTGTACAAGCATTTATTATATCTATAAATTTTGTACAAGCATTTATTATATCTATAAATTTTGTACATGCATTTATTATATCTATAAATTTTGTACATGCATTTATTATATTTATATATTTTGTACATGCATTTATTAAATCTTTAAATTTTGTGCATGCATTTATTACATCCATAAATTTTGTACATGTATTTATTATGTCTATAAATTTTCTACATGCATTTATTATATCTATAAATTTTGTTCTACCATGTTTTTGTCTGAGAGCTTAAATTATTACAGAATCCCCCACCATATTCGACATCTACATATCCAATTTAGCTGATATATCCCAAGTCTCATGTCATACTGATATTTGTATCGTTTTATGGATTCAAAGTTTTCAAAGCTGAATGGTTTATATGAAGTAACTTGATTTTCAGTAGATACAAAAATTTTATATCCGAAAATCCATCCAATATATCGATTCGTTCAGGTAAGTCAGTACTAAAGTAATAAACACAGTTGCATAACATGGGTAGGTCTCTTGTGAGTCAGTTAAAAGTATTAAACTGAGTTGTAGGACATGGGTAGGTCTCTTGTAAGTCAGTTAAAAGTATTAAACTGAGTTATAGGACATGGGTAGGTCTTATGAGTCAGTTTAAAGTATTAAACTGTGTTGTAGGACATGGGTAGGTATTGTGAGTCAGTTTAAAGTATTAAACTGTGTTGTAGGACATGGGTAGGTCTTGTGAGTCAGTTTAAAGTACTAAACTGTGTTGTAGGAAAAAGGTAGTTCTTGTGAGTCAGTTTAAAGTATTAAACTGAGTTGCAGGACATGGTTAGGTCTTGTGAGTTAGTTTAAAGTATTAAACTGAGTTGCAGGACATGGGTAGGTCTTGTGAGTCAGTTTAAAGTATTAAACTGTGTTGTAGGACATGGGTAGGTCTTGTGAGTCAGTTTAAAGTATTAAACTGTGTTGTAGGACATGGGTAGGTCTTGTGAGTCAGTTTAAAGTATTAAACTGTGTTGCGGGTCATGGGTAGGTCTTCTGGGATAGCTTAAAGTATTCAACTGAGTTATAGGACATGGGTAGGTCTTGTGAGTCAGATTAAAGAATTATATCTGTTGTAGAACATGGGAAGGTCTTGTGAGTCAGTTTTAAGTATTAAAGAGAGTTATAGGATAAGGGTAAATCTTGTGAGTCAGTTTAAAGTATTAAACTAAGTTATAGGACATGAGTAGGTCTTGTGAGTCAGTTTAAAGAACTGAACAGTGTTGTAGGACATGGGTAGGTATGTGAGTCAGTTGAAAATATTAAACTGTGTTGTAGGACATGGGTAGGTCTTGTGAGTCAGTTTAAGATATTAGACTGTGTTGTAGGATATGGGTAAGTCTTCTGAGTCAGTTTAAAGTATTAAACTGTGTTGTAGGACATGGATATGTCTTGCGAGTTATTTTAAAGTATTAAACTGTGTTATAGAAAAAGGGTAGTTCTTGTGACTCAGTTTAAAGTATTAAACTGAGTTGCAGGACAAAGGTATGTCTTCTGAGTTAGTTTAAAGTATTAAATTGAGTTATTGGACATGGGCAGGTCTTCTGAGTCAGATTACAGAATTATATCTGTGTTGTAGGACATGAGTTGGTCTTGTGAGTCAGTTTTAAGAATTAAAGTGAGTTATGAGACAAGGGTAGGTCTTGTGAGTCACATTAAAGTATCGAACTGTGTTGTAGGACATGGGTAGGTCTTGTGAGTCAGTTTTGAGTACTAAAGTCAGTTATAGGATATGGGTAGTCTTGCGAGTCAGTTTAAAGTATTAAACTGAGTTATAGGACATGGGTAGGTCTTGTGAGTCAGTTTAAAGAATTAAACTGTGTTGTAGTACATGGTTAGGTCCTGTGAGTCAGTTTAAAGTATTAAACTGTGTTATAGGATATGTGTAGGTCTTTTGAGTCAGTTTAAAGTATTAAACCGTGTTGTAGGACATGGGTAGGTATTGTGAGTCAGTTTATAGTATTAAACTGTGTTGTAGGACATGGGAAGGTCTTGTTCGGCAGTTTAAAGTACTAAACTGTGTTGTAGGACATGGGTGTGTCTTGTTAGTCAGTTTAAAATATTAAACTGTGTTGTAGGACATGGGTAGGTCCTGTGAGTCAGTTTAAAGTATTACACTGTGTTGTAGGTTATGTGTGGGTCCTTTGAGTCAGTTTAAAGTATTAAACTGTGTTGTAGGACATGGGTAGGTCTTGTGAGTCAGTTTAAAGTATACAGCTGTGTTGTAGGACTTGGGTAGGTCTTGCCATTCAGTTTAAAATATTAAACTGAGTTATAGGACTTGGGCAGGTCTTGTGAGTCAGTTTAATGTATAAAACTGAGTCACAGGACAAGGGTAGGTCATGTGAGTCAGTCTAAATTATTAAACTGTGTTGTAGGACAATGTTAGGTCTTGTTAGTTAGTTTAAAGTGTTAAAGTGAGTTATAGGACATAGGTAGGTCTTGGGAGTCAGTTTAATGTATTAGACTGTGTTGTAGGATATGGGTAAGTCTCCTGAGTCAGTTTTAGTATTGAACTGTGTAGTATTACATGGGTAGGTCTTGCGAGTCAATTTATAGTTTTAAACAGTGTTTTAGGACATGGGTAGGTCTTGTGAGTCAGTTTAAAGTATTAAACTGTGTTGTAGAACATGTGTAGGTCATTTGAGTCAGTTTAAAGTATTAAACTATGTTGTAGGACATGGGTAGGTTTTTTGAGTAAGGTAAAAGTATTAAACCGTGTTGTAGGACTTTAATAGGTGTTGTTAGTCAGTTTAAAATATGAAACTGAGTTATAGGACATGGGTAGTTCTTGTGAGTCAGTTTAAAGTACTAATCTGTGTTGTAAGACATGGGTAGGTCTTGTTAGTTTGAAGTATTAAACTGTGCTGTAGTACATGGGTAGGTCTTGTGAGTGAGTTTAAAGTATTAAACTTTGTTTTAGGACATGGGTAGGTCTTGTTAGTTTAAAGTGATAAACTTTGTTGTAGGACATGGGTAGGTCTTGTGAGTCAGTTTAAAGTATTAAACTGTGTTGTAGGACATGGGTAGGTCTTGTGAGTCAGTTTAAAGTACTAAACTATGTTGTAGGACATGGGTAGGTCTTGGGAGTCAGTTTAAAGTACTAAACTGTGTCGTAGGTAAACGGTAGTTCTTATGAGTCAGTTTAAAGTATCAAACTGAGTTGCAGGACATGGGTAGGTCTTGTGAGTTAGTTTAAAGTATTAAACTGAGTTGCAGGACATGGGTATGTCTTGTGAGACAGTTTAGAGTATTAAACTGTGTTGTAGGACATGGGTAGGTATTGTGAGTCAGTTTAAAATATTAAACTGTGTTGTATGACATGGGTAGGTCTTGTGAGTCAGTTTAAATTATTAAACTGTGTTGCGGGTCATGGGTAGGTCTTCTGGGTTAGTTTAAGGTATTCAACTGAGTTATAGGACATGGGTAGGTCTTGTGAGTCAGATTAAAGAATTACATCTGTGTTGTAAAACATGGGAAGGTCTTGTGAGTCAGTTTTAAGTATTAAAGCGAGTTATAGGATAAGGGTAGGTCTTGTGAGTCAGTTTAAAGTATTAAACTAGGTTATAGGACACGAGTAGGTCTTGTGAGTCAGTTTAAAGAACTAAACTGTGTCGTAGGACATGGGTAGGTATGTGAGTCAGTTTAAAGTATTAAACTGTGTTGTAGGACATAGGTAGGTCTTGTGAGTCAGTTTTAAGAATTAAAGTGAGTTATGGGACACGGGTAGGTCTTGTGAGTCACATTAAAGTATCGAACTGTGTTGTAGGACATGGGTAGGTCTTGTGAGTCAGTTTTGAGTACTAAAGTCAGTTATAGGATATGGGTAAGTCTTGCGAGTCAGTTTAAAGTATTAAACTGAATTATAGGACATGGGTAGGTCTTGTGAGTCAGTTTAAAGAATTAAACTGTTGTAGGACATGGTTAGGTACTCTGAGTCAGTTTAAAATATTAAACTGTGTTGTAGGATATGTGTAGGTCTTTTGAGTCAGCTTAAAGTATTAAACTCTGTTGTAGGACATAGATAGGTCTTGTGAGTAAGTTTAAAGTATTAAACCGTGTTGTAGGACATGGGTAGGTCTTGTGAGTCAGTTTAAAGTATTAAACTGTGTTGTAGGACATGGGAAGGTCTTGTTCGGCAGTTCAAAGTATTAAATTGTGTCGTAGGACACGGGTATGTCTTGTTAGTCAGTTTGAAATATTAAACTGTGTTGTAGGATATGGGTAGGTCCTGTGAGTCAGTTTAAAGTATTACACTGTGTTGTAGGCTATGTGTTGGTCCTTTGAGTCAGTTTAAAGTATTAAACTTTGTTTTAGGACATGGGTAGGTCTTGTGAGTCAGTTTAAAGTATACAGCTGTGTTGTAGGTCTTGGGTAGGTCTTGCCATTCAGTTTAAAATATTAAACTGAGTTATAGGACTTGGGCAGGTCTTGTGAGTCAGTTTAATGTATTAAACTGAGTCACAGGACAAGGGTAGGTCATGTGAGTCAGTCTAAATTATTAAACTGTGTTGTAGGACAATGTTAGGTCTTGTTAGTTAGTTTAAAGTATTAAAGTGAGTTATAGGACATAGGTAGGTCTTGGGAGTCAGTTTAAGGTATTAGACTGTGTTGTAGGATATGGGTAAGTCTCGTGAGTCAGTTTAAGTATTGAACTGTAATATTACATGGGTAGGTCTTGCGAGTTGATTTATAGTATTAAACTGTGTTTTAGGACATGGGTAGGTCTTTTGACTCAGTTTAAAGTATTAAACTGTATTGTAGGACATGGGTAGGTATTGTGAGTCAGTTGAAAGTATTAAACTGTGTTGTAGGACATGTGTAGGTCATTTGAGTCAGTTTAAAGTATTAAACTATGTTGTAGGACATGGGTAGGTTTTTTGAGTAAGTTAAAAGTATTAAATTGTGTTGTAGGACTTTTGTAGGTGTTGTTAGTCAGTTTAAAATATGAAACTGAGTTATAGGACATGGGTAGTTCTTGTGAGTCAGTTTAAAGTACTAATCTGTGTTGTAAGACATGGGTAGGTTATGTTAGTCAGTTTGAAGTATTAAACTGTGCTGTAGTACATGGGTAGGTCTTGTGAATGAGTTTAAAGTATTAAACTTTGTTTTAGGACATGGGTAGTTCATGTTAGTTTAAAGTGGTAAACTTTATTGTAGGACATGGGTAGGTCTTGTGAGTCAGTTTAAAGTATTAAACTGTGTTGTAGGACATGGGTAGGTCTTGTGAGTCAGTTGAAAGTATTTAAATGTGTTGTAGGACATGGGTAGGTCTTGTGAGTCAGTTTAAGTTATTAAACTTTGTTGTAGGACAAGCGTAGGTCTAGTGATTCAGTTTAAAGTATTAAACTGAGTCATAGGACATGGGTAGGTGTTGTTAGTCAGTTCAAAGTATTAAACGCTGTTGTAGGACATGCGTAGGTCTTGTGAGTTAGTTTAAAATACTAAATTGAGTTATAGGACATGGGTAGGTGTTGTGAGTCAGTTTAAAGTATTAAACTGTGTTGGAGGACATGAGAAGGTCTTGTTAGTCAGTTTAAAATAATAATCTGAGTTGCAGGACATGGGTAGGTCTTTGGAGCAAGTTTAAAGCATTAAACTGTGTTGTAGGACACCGGTAGGTTTTGTGAGTCATTTGAAAGTATTAAGTTGTGTTGTAGGACATGGGTAGGTCTTTTGAGTCAGTTTAAAGTATTAAACTGGGTCATAGGACATGTGTGGGTCCTGTCAGTCAGTTTAAAGTATTAATCTGTGTTGTTGGACATGGGTAGGTCTTGTGAGTCAGTTTAAGGTATTTAACTGTGTTGTAGGACATGGGTAAGTATTGTGAGTCAGTTGAAATTATTAAGCTGTGTTGGTGGACATGGGTAGGTATTGTGAGTCAGTTTAAATTATTTAACTGTGTTGTAGGACATGGGTAGGTCTTTTGAGTCAGTTTAAAGCATTAAACTGTGTTGTAAGACATGGGAAGGTCTAGTGAGTCAGTTTAAAGTATTAAACTCTTTTGTAGGATATGGGTAGGTCTAAAGAGTCAGTTTAAAATATTAAACTGTGTTGTAGAACATGGGTAGGCCTTGTGAATCAGTTTAAAGTATTTAACTGTGTTGTAGGACATGGGTAGGTCTTGTGAGGCAGTTTAAGTTCTTAAACTGTGTTGGAGGACATGGGTAGGTCAAGTGATTCAGTTTAAAGTATTAAACTCAGTCATAGGATATGGGTAGGTGTTGTTAGTCAGTTTAAAATATTAAACTGTGTTGTAGATCATGTGTAGGTCTTGTGAGTTAGTTTAAAATACTAAATTGAGTTATTGGACATGGGCAGGTGTTGTGAGTCAGTTTAAAGTAATAAACCGTGTTGGAGTACATGAGAAGGTCTTGTTAGTCAGTTTAAAATAATTAACTGAGTTGCAGGACATAGGTAGGTCTTGGGAGTCAGTTTAAAGCATTAAACGGTGTTGTAGGATATCGGTAGGTTTTATGAGTCATTGTAAAGTATTAAATTGTGTTGTAGTACATGGGTAGGTCTTTTGAGTCAGTTTAAAGTATTAAACTGGGTCATAGGACATGTGTGGGTCCTGTCAGTCAGTTTAAAGTATTAAACTGTGTTACAGGACATGGGTAGGTCTTGTGAGTCAGTTTAAAGTATTTAACTGTGTTGTAGGACATGGGTAAGTCTTGTGAGTCAGTTTAAAGTATTAAACTGTGTTGTAGGACATGGGTAGGTCTTGTGAGTCAGTTAAAAGTATTTAACTGTGTTGTAGGACATGGGTAGGTCTTGTGAGTCAGTTTAAGTTATTAAACTGTGTTGTAGGACATGGGTAGGTCTAGTGAGTCAGTTTAAAGTATTAAACTGTTTTGTAGGACATGTGTATGTCTAATGAGTCAGTTTAAAGTATTAAACTGTTTTGTAGGACATGGGTAGGTCTAATGAGTCAGTTTAAAGTTTTAAACTGTGTTGTGGGACATGGGTAGGTCCTCTGAGTCAGATAAAAGTATCAAACTGTGTTGGAGTACATTGGTAGGTCTTGTTAGTCAGTTTAAAATATTAAACTGAGTTATAGGACATGGGTAGGTCTTGGGAGTCAGTTGAAATTATTAGACTGTGTTGTAGGACATGGGTAGGTCTTGTTAGTCAGTTTAAAGTATTAAACTGAGTTATAGGACATGGGTAGGTCTTGTGCGTCAGTTTAAAGTATTAAACTGTTTTGTAGGACATGGGTAGGTCTTGTGGGTTAGTTTAAAGTATTAAACTGTGTTTTAGGACATGGGTAGGTCCGGTGTAGTCAGTTTAAAAAATTAAACTGTGTTTTAGAACATGGGTAGGTCTTGTCCATATCAACATTTATTTCAACAGTTTTTACTTGAGTATTTGAAACTTTAATGATTTGAGTAATATTCACCTATACTTATTTTTGACATTTCTGCAAATATATTGACTGTTTTTCCACATTCGCTTGTGAATGCATTCTATTCTCTCAGACCTGTTTGGTGTCTCCAAATCTTTATGACTTTAATTCTCGTTTTTTATACCATCTATTTATCTCTGTATTCACTTTATGTCCAATTCTTTTATCAGTTTTTCCATCTGCATAGACAAACTATCCTGGATGGACGTCTGTTTTGTTAGCTTGCTTTTATAACGTGTAAGAATATTGTTGAGATTAAAAGTCATGTTAAATAATGTATTTTTTTTTTCACTTGTCCTACATAGTGTACTTCCTATTTTGGTTAATATTTATATTAACAGCTGTACTTTTGGTATCATAGTAACAGTGTCTTAAATGCTATTTCTTTTAAAGCAGAATTAAAATATCCAGATAATGTATTTGTTTTAGTATCTGTCTACAATCGTGTTAAAAAAGACAACGCAAAATTCTATTTCCTGTAAGTTTATTTTCAACAATTTGCAATGTTTCTTTCATTCTAAAATAGTATGAATCATTTGAGTTTCCTCAAACAATTTCATTCTTCTGGTTCATTGAAAACGAGGTATTTATTTTCCATGATCTATTTTCATTCCAGCTTTATTTAACAATGATTTTCTATTGTTTTTGAATTGTAGAATTTTCATGCAAACAATAAATTTTGTAATTTAACTGCAAATTTATCCGAAACAAATGTTTCAATGTATTATTTTATGAACTATGCAATATAGTAAATCTCAATGCAGTATTGTTTTAATCACATTGTCTTGAAACAATGGCAATGCTTATCGTTGTTATCATCATTAGATGTCATCCCTACATCTTCAATTTCGTTTGAAATATTGCAGGATATCTTATCTGATAGTTGATTTCTTTTCATCTAAATTTGATATACACCCAAAATCTGTAAAAAAAAAATAAATGTTATGGATTGAGACAGTGATTGATACCTTCATGCTAAACTCGAGAATATTTTTGCAACCTCTTTAAAAATCGTTGAAGGTCAAACATGTTATAGTTGTGTTATTGCTTACGCTAATAAAAAATTGATTTATTTGGTTTTTTTTACTGATGCAAAATGTTAATACCACGATATTTGAATCTGTAGTAAATTTCACAAGTCTTCCAGAAATCCGAACAAAATTCAAGTACTTCAGAAATCCGGTATTCGTGTGTTTAGGACATTTTACAAGTACTTCAGAAATCCGGTATTTGGTTGTTTAGGACATTTTACAAGTACTTCGGAAATCCGGTATTCGTGTGTTTAGGACATTTTACAAGTACTTCGGAAATCCGGTATTCGTGTGTTTAGGACATTTTACAAGTACTTCGGAAAACATACCACACACCCTTCCCCCTTTCAAGACATTTTACAAGTGTTTCAGAAATCCGGTATACATGTCGTTAGGAATTTTGCAAGTGTTTCCTAAGACAGGTCTCCATATCTTAGGATATTTTATAAGTACCTCAGAAATCCTAACCCACTTTGATCAATAGGTTTTAAAAGCGTTTCAGAAATCCTATCTCGTTGTGTTTTGGGTATTTTACAGGTATTTCGGAAATCAAATATCCATGTGTTTATGGACTTTTCATTGCTTCAGAAACTTTAACCCCTTTTACTAAGAATATTACAGGTTTTTCAGAAATCCTAACGATGTGTGCTTAGAAAAAATGTACATCAAAACACCATAGCACGTGACTGTTTTAATAAATTTTGCAAGTTTTACAGAAGTAGGCATAACAGATTCAAACCTAAAACCTTTCTGCGGCAATAAAGTGTGTTCAAAGTAAAATAAATCAATACAAAGGTGTTTACGATGTTGCCTTTTCTATTCAGACTTTTTATAATCATTGTTATAATGTGTGTAGTAACAGACAGAAGCCGGAAAAGAGGGGTGGATGGGACTAAATATGAATGAATTTTCCACCTGAAATGGATATTTTCCAAGAAACCTATGTTATTTTACTGTAGTTATGGACCTCATCCAGACCATCTGGCTAAATTGATTGCCAATTTAATTCTCCTTGATTTATTTTTTCAAATACGATATTTCACGGGGATAACATAAAAACAACATATATCTTTCTTTTTCAGTACCTACATTTTTGTAGGAAACCGGTTATTTCTTTTGAAAAGGCGCATGCGTTACTTATTATTTGTTACCTGTATCGTCACGTTTAGAGTTATATTCTTTATTGTCTGTGAAACAATGGAAACTGATGGTGCTGCAGGTACTGAAAAAAGGAATTAGGATGAATCGTCATGTTTATGTTATGTCTGTTCTTGTGTTTGTAGGTATGTTTGTAGATAGGTATAAATGCATGTTATCAAAACTAGACTACGTAATATCTGTATCCCCATCTCATTTTGTAGCTTCAATTGATTTTAGTGACGACTTGTTTTATTATGGGGCTTCCATATTGTGAAGATATTTCCTATAGAAGTTATACTGGCGAAGCCTGTTGAGGCATGGCTCAGTTTTGTATGTTGGTTTTAAAATAAGGATTTCTTTGCATATTCTAACCTGTGACTGTAATAATTAGAGATATTAATAATTCTGTGTATTAGACGCTTTTGACGTATTAGTCGTACTTGGCATGAAATTAGATCTACGGCATACAAAACGTATGTTAACTAAGAAGAATCAAGTGTGAAACACTATTCTTGTATAGTGTGATTCTTAGCTTAGCTAAAGTTATCTGAAGTTTGAAAACAATTACAGATCGTGAACACGGATGTAGTGAAATTACTGATTTTCAAACGCGGTGTGCAATATTGAATCCTGAAGATATCACGAATCTTGTACAAAAAAAGTAGTTAAGTTATGATATTTTAATAATTGTTTACAAATATTGTCGAGGCACACACACACACACACACACACACACACACACACACACACACACACACACACACAGAGAAAATATTTCCTTTCCGGTGCAGTGATCTGATAACTCTTCTAGGGAGCTTTGGTTGCGTCACATGGCGCGATTTTAAAAAATCAAGACGATTGATAAAAATAAGTATATAGATGTTATAAAATGACAGATTTTACATTGGAATAAGTATATAGATGTT